>CANIUD010000061.1:600000-1200000 GCA_947470075.1 Closterium sp. Yama58-4 | reverse complement strand
GAGGAAGAAATCAGCAACACGTGCGCATGCTAGGGCATTGCATGGTGCGATTAGGTCCTGGTCTCTCTGGCATCTCTGGTCCTGGTTGGCACTGCAGTTAGGTCACCCTCGACATTCCTGGAAAGGCAAAAAGATGGAATGGATTGAATCATAAAGCAACATGTGCTCATGCTAGGGCTCTGCCTGTAGGCCTCTCTCCCAACATCTCTTGTTCTGGTTGGCGTTGTGGTTTCCCCCTACATTTCTGGAAAGGCCAAGCGATGGAGTGATAAAAGGACGCCATAGACGTTTGTAGAGTTGGAATCGGGTAAGGAGAAAACACATGGGAGGGGGTAAGCACATGGAACGGGGTACTAAGAGTCAAGGCCAAGCGATGGAGTGATAAAAGAACGCCATAGACGTTTGTAGAGTTGGAATCGGGTAAGGAGAAAACACATGGGAGGCGGTAAGCACATGGAACGGGGTACTAAGAGTCAAGGCCAAGCGATGGAGTGATAAAAGGACGCCATAGACGTTTGTAGAGTTGGAATCTAAGTTGCAGAAGACGCGTCTAGCGTCTTAGGCGCTTGCGTCTAGACGCAGCGTCTAAGACGCAGGACGCGCGCCTTGGGCAGGTTAGACGCTGCAAAAGACGCAAGCCCGGGCAGGCAAAAAAACGTACGGGCTGCTAAAAAAAGCCTTCTATGGGGCATGGGGAGGGGGGGGGGGATGTGGACGTATATCACATTTGTGGGTCGAAATGTGTGGGATGGGGTCGAAATTTGGCGATTTTTTTTTCGGGCTGCCCAAAAAAACATCCGCCTTGCGTCTTGCGTCTTGGCGGCGTCCTGCGTCCAGACGCTGCGTCTAGACGCAGGACACTCTGCGCGTCTTCTGCAACTTAGGTTGGAATGTAGAGGGCAAGCGATGGAAGCGTTTTGGTTGCCCTCTACATTCCTGGAAAGAGCGCCATAGTCCTTCGTAGAGATGGAAAGGCAAAGAGAAAGATCAGTCAGCAGTACATGCACGCTGAAGACCCCCGCCTGCTGCACTCGCTGCTGGAAGGACGGGGCAAGGAAAGGACATACTAAAGAACCATAACCCATAAGCCCATCATGCCATCAAGCCATCAAGCCATCAAGCCATCAACCCATTAACCCATAAGCCCATCAAGCCATCAAGCCATCAACCCATAAGCCCATCAAGCCATCAAGCCATCAACCCATTAACCCATAAGCCCATCAACCCATCAAGCCATCAACCCATTAACCCATAAGCCCATCAAGCCATCAAGCCATCAATCCATTAACCCGTGAACCCATCAACCCATCAAGCCATCAACCCATTAACCCATAAGCCCATCATGCCATCAAGCTATCAACCCATTAACCCATAAGCCCATCATTCTATCAAGCCATCAACCCATCCATTAACCCATAAGCCCATCAAGCCATCAAGCCATCAACCCATTAACCCATAAGCCCATCAAGCCATCAAGCCATCAACCCATTAACCCATAAGCCCATCAAGCCATCAAGCCATCAATCCATTAACCCGTGAACCCATCAACCCATCAAGCCATCAACCCATTAACCCATAAGCCCATCATGTCATCAAGCCATCAACCCATTAACCCATAAGCCCATCATGCTATCAAGCCATCAACCCATTAACCCGTGAACCCATCAACCCATCAAGCCATCAACCCATTAACCCATAAGCCCATCAAGCCATCAAGCCATCAACCCATTAACCCATAAGCCCATCAAGCCATCAAGCCATCAACCCATTAACCCATAAGCCCATCAAGCCATCAAGCCATCAACCCATTAACCCATAAGCCCATCAACCCATCAAGCCATCAATCCATTAACCCGTGAACCCATCAACCCATCAAGCCATCAACCCATTAACCCATAAGCCCATCATGCCATCAAGCTATCAACCCATTAACCCATAAGCCCATCATTCTATCAAGCCATCAACCCATCCATTAACCCATAAGCCCATCAAGCCATCAAGCCATCAACCCATTAACCCATAAGCCCATCAAGCCATCAAGCCATCAACCCATTAACCCATAAGCCCATCAAGCCATCAAGCCATCAATCCATTAACCCGTGAACCCATCAACCCATCAAGCCATCAACCCATTAACCCATAAGCCCATCATGCCATCAAGCCATCAACCCATTAACCCATAAGCCCATCATTCTATCAAGCCATCAACCCATCCATTAACCCATAAGCCCATCAACCCATCAAGCCATCAACCCATTAACCCATAAGCCCATCAACCCATCAACCCATTAACCCATAAGCCCATCAAGCCATCAAGCCATCAATCCATTAACCCGTGAACCCATCAACCCATCAAGCCATCAACCCATTAACCCATAAGCCCATCATGCCATCAAGCCATCAACTCATTAACCCATAAGCCCATCATGCTATCAAGCCATCAACCCATTAACCCATAAGCCCATCAACCCATCAAGCCATCAACCCATTAACCCATAAGCCCATCAAGCCATCAAGCCATCAAGCCATCAAGCCATTAACCCATAAGCCCATCATGCCATCAAACCATCAACCCATTAACCCGTGAACCCATCAACCCATCAAACCATCAACCCATGAACCCATAAGCCCATCATGCCATCAAGCCATCAAGCAACCATCCCCTCCCATCAATCCAGTCCCTCAAACCCTCCAAGCCCTCAGTACCTCAATCCTTCTCAACTCAATTCTTATCAACTCGCATTGCGTGTCCACGGATGTGAATGGACAAGTCAAACTGTAGCCTTATCTCATCAAACCCTCAAACCCTCATGTAAACCCTCGAGCCCTCCAGTTCCTGAAACCACCCTCACACACTTCAAGCGCTGCTGAGTACCCAAATCCCTCTCCACTCACAAGGCATGTCCACAGATGTGAAGTGACACATCAAACTGCAGCCTTATCTCATCAAACCCTCATGTAAACCCTCAAACCCTCAAACCCTCGAGCCCTCCAGTTCCTGAAACCACCCTCACACACTTCAAGCGCTGCTGAGTACGCAAATCCCTCTCCACTCACAAGGCATGTCCTTTCAAACTTTCAAACTGAGAGGGATGTGAAGTGACACATCAAACTGCAGCCTCAGCCCCCCCCCCACCCCCCCCCCCCCTTTCACCAACCATCCGCATACAGACCACGCACAGCCTTATCCAGAAACAAACTGAGAAACCTCCTTTGCACTGAACTCACGTGTAGTGAGGGTGTTTTTGAGACGTCTCAAAAACTCCTTTGCACTGAACTCACATGGCATGTCCACGGATGTGCAACGCCAGGTCAAACTGCAGCCGCAGCCCCTCCCCTTTCTTAACCATCTGTGGTTCCATCGTCCCTGCATCCACCTCCCCCTCCTCCGTCCCCATCCCCCCCCCTGGGAGAACCAGCGGTGGCACCACCCTCAAGTCCCTGTCAACCACCTTTTGCACCCCCGGCTTGGGGCCCTTGCCTCCTGTCGCCTCCCCCTCCTTCATCCCCACCTCTTCCCCTCGGAGCACCAACGGGGGCACCAGCGGCGGCACCACCCTGAGGTCCCTATCAACCACCTCTTGCACCCCCGGCTTGGGGCCCTTGCCGAGGAGGAGGGAGAGCACTTTGGAGCGAATGCACCAGATGGTGCGGCAGGCAAAGGCGCTGTGCACGCACTGGTTGATCTGAGGGTCGCCACGCCACAATCTGTCGAAGAACTTGCCTAGGAATGATGAATGGGATGCAAGCACAAAAGGGCAGGGAGGAGGGAGGATGAGCAGGGGGAGGGAGCAGCAAGCACACTTGCGATTGGTTGTGTAGTTGCAAGTTGCAACCAAAGGTTGGTGTCATGGATGCATCAAGATGCATCAGTCTGCATGATTATGCATCGGCATTTATTAGTATGCTTCGGTATACACTGATGTATGTACATCAGTTGCATCAACAGGGCTGTAGGAGGAAAACCCATCTGATAATGAGCAAGACAAAAGGTACAGACTAAAGGGTTTGTTTAATTATGTGATATAGTAAAGGAATCAATGTGTTGCTGGGGGACTAGTGAGGTAGCAGTTATCAGTCGCATGCATTCGCATTGCATGCATTAACGCGATGAAAAGCATACCTGAGTAGACAGCCACAACATTCGGGCTGTAGTCAAAGCCATGCATCTCAAGCTTCCGTGAATCCATGAGCTTTGCATGCCTGCCGATATCCCCTTTATACTGCAACTCGTCTATTCCACAGTAGAATGCATTACACAATCGATCTAAGACCTGGTAAAATTGAGGATGGGGGGAAGAAGTTGCATGAGATGGAAGTGTGGAAAAGGTGGTGCATATAGGGAAAACGGCTTAATCACGTACAAGTCTTCTGTTTGCGTGCGCCATTTCAGAATTTTATTTACAATGTGCAAGAAGGTTTGGAGATGCTCCAAAACCTGACCCAAGTGCAACCAAGTGCTGACTTTTGAGAAACCGAAGGGTAAATTTTCAAAAATGATACAGCTTGAAAATGAAAGTCGTTTCTGGGAAAGGCACTATTCTTCATAGGGAGGGATCTTTAGAAAGGAGGAGGTGGGATTTAAGATAATTGAATGGTTTCAGAGAAAGGCAATGGTTAAAAACAAGGAGGTTCATGTTAGGAAATGCGTGGTTTTGGAGAAAAAAAAGCTTTCTTTCTTTCTTTCTTTCTTCTAAAATGACTAGGCTTCATATTACATGAGCAACAGGTTGACCCGACCCGACCCGACCCGACCCGACCGGACTAGACCTGACCCGACCCGTCCTGACCCGACCCGACCCAACCCGATCCGACCCGACCCGTCCCGATCCAACCCGACTATGCTCGATCTGAGGTGGGTACAGGAAATGATGGGGTAGCTGATGAAAAATGGGGTGGTTTTTGAGGCGCCTCAAAAGTCGTCCCATTACCCGCAATTTTTTTTTTTTAGGCGCCTCAAAAGTTGTCTGATTACCCGCAATTTTTTTTGAGGCGCCTCAAAAGGTGGGTACAGGAAATGATGGGTAGTTGATGAAAAATGAGGCGGTTTCTAGGAAAGGGACAGCTGATGGCATCCCACATGCTCGCCCCATACCCTCCCTCCCTGCCCTCTGCCTGTGTCGGAGAACACCTTTCCACTGGCATTGAAGGAGTTCCCTCCCTCACCCCGTAGGTTCCCTCCTAGTGGCGTGCTGCTAGATGTAGGAATGAAAGCAACTAATTCACTATGACGAGAGAATAACAAGCAACAAGCATGGATTGGGCGTTCCTGACTGAACTTACCTTGCCCAGGCTCCAGTCGCACATTTCACAATGTGCGGCTCGAGTTTGGGCTGGTCCTCCCTGATTGGTTCAATACATTTCGCCCCTCGGTCCTTTCCCTCCCATTCCTAACGTCAAAGTCGTCCTCCCCTTACTCCACCTCGAATCCTATTACAACATCGCTACACCCCCAAACGATACCCGCGCTACACTGTTATCACATATGCACACAGTGCATATTTGGTGACAGCTGTCGGAGAACACCTTTCCACTGGCACCTGCTCTCCTTCCTGTTGCCAAGCTGGTTTCTTCCCTTGCGTGTGGTGCTTCACCTCAGCCACTCCCTGCCCCCTCCTGTGCCCGAGCTCGAGCGGCTTGAGCTCGGGTCACAGGACCACTCTGCTGAGGCTTAGCTCCTCGAATGACTGCCGTGTTGGTCTGATGCTCCTTCAGCTGCGCTCCTTTCTCATTCTCCAGCACTAACACCCCAGATGGGCGCACTTCCTTCACCCTCCATTTCTCGGTCCCCACCCCGACGTCCAGCGTGTCCTGCTTCGCCCGTTTCAGGTACACCTCCTGACCTTCGGTGACTCCCTTCTTTGCCCTTCCCGACCCCTGTTGCTGCCGCTGCTCATAGCGTCTTGCATCTCTCAGCTGCGCAGTGTGGAGGTTCTCCAAGGCCGCTGGCATCATGACTCGCAGGTACCTTGCTCTGACTTCAGACAGTGCTACCCAGTTGTCTATGGTGCCCGCCGTTACTGTGTCTGTCAGGACCCGTGGAGCTCCCACCGGTAGTATTGGCTCGCATCCGAACAAGAGGCTGTAGGGTGAGTGATCTCGCAGGGCTGCTTGCTTTCCAAACCGGTACCCAGCCGCAATCCAATGCAGCTCGTCATCCCAGTCCCTCTTCCTCTTCTCCCCATATGCCCGCAATCCTCTTTTTATGGTCTGCACCAGCCGCTCAGTCAACCCGTCACTCTGGGGATGATAGCGGGAGGTGCGGCGGTGGGTAATGCCTGCCTCCTCTAACATTTTCTTGAACTCCCCTTGAAACTCATTCCCCTGGTCCGTGAGGACCTCTCCGCACGCCCCAAATCTGCACAGCACTTGCTCCTTGAACGCTGCTGCCACATGTCTTGCGTTTTTGCTTGGGATCGCCCTGACCTCTAACCATTTGCTCACGTGCTCCACCATGAGCACGATATATTGTTTCCCTCCCCTGCTCAGAGGCAGCTCTCCCGCCAAATCCAGGGACCACCTGAAGCCCAGGCCGCGGATGGGCAGCGACTGCAGCTCGGCCTTAGCTTGCGTCAGGTTCGCCCTGCTTCTTTGGCATGCTTCACAATTCTCCACCCACTTCTTCACCTGCCCTCGCATTCCTTCCCACCACCATCCCGTCTTCAGCAGCTGCACCGTCCTTTCATGCCCATAGTGGCCCAGCTTAGTGTGCACTTCTTGGATCACCGCCTCCCTCTCGCCTGGCGCTGGCACCAGCTTCCACCCATCCTCTGTCTGTATCTGCAGCTGCTGCCTGTACCACCTGTAGTGGTGCCCCCTTGCTCTGACCCTCTCCGTCGTCTCCTCATCCTCTTCCGTTTCCCCTCTCACCCACCTCATGGCTGGTTCATCCTCCCAGATGTCTGCTGGCCCTCTGCTCCCCTTAGCCCCTTTTAGCTCGGCCTGCTTTGCCAGCAGGATCAGTGTCGCCGTGGGCTCTGGTGGTGGCGGGTTGCGGGAGAGGCCGTCCACGTGCTGCAGGGTTTTTCCCGGCCTGTGCCGGATCTTGAAGTCATACTCCTGTAGTTCCATGGCCCACCGTGCGTTCCTACCAGTCAGCCCCGGTGTGGTCATCAGCCACGTTAGTGGCTGGTGGTCCGTCACCAATGTAAACTCACGGCCCTGCAGGTACACTCTGAAGTGGCCCACAGCCCACACTGCTGCTAATCCTTCCCCTATGTACGAGCTGTACTGCGCCTCTGCCGAGTTGCAGCTCCTGCTCGCATATGCGACCACTTTCTCATCCCCCTCTATTTCCTGGCAGAGTATGGCCCCTATTCCTTGACTGCTCCAGTCAGTGTAGAGAGTGAACGGCTGGTCCGCTACCGGCAGCTGCAGCACCGTTGCTGTCTTTACCGCTGTCATTAAGTCCTTCAGTGCCTCTTTCTGTGCCTCTCCCCATTCCCACGCTTTGTCCTCCCTCAGCATCCCATTCAGCACCGTGGCTCGCTTGCTGAAGTTGGGCACAAACCGCCTGTAGTAGTTTAGGAAGCCTAGCACCGCCCGCAGCCCCGACTTATCCCTGGGCTCCCGCAGCTTGTCCAGGACCTCCACCTTGGCCTGTTGAATCCCAATCTGCCCCCCTGTCACCTCGTATCCCAGGTACAGTACGGTCTGCTCCCCCCACCTACACTTCTTCGGGTGGCAGGTGAGTCCTGCCCCCTCTATAGCACTCAGCGTCCTCTCCACATCCTGTAAGTGCTGCTGCTCTGTAGCGCTGAAGATCACCACATCGTCATTGTAGCATGCAGCACACCCCACATTACGCAACACTGTATCCATGACCCTCTGAAACACGGCGGACGCGTTCCTCAACCCGAAGGGCATGTACAGCCATTCGTACAGCCCATCTGGCCCATGAAAAGCAGTTTTCTTGATGTCTTCCTCTTTGATCTTGATCTGATTGAACCCTTGGCGCAGGTCCAGCGTCGTGAAGAAGACCCCATCCGCCAGCTTATCGAAAATCTCCTCGGCCATCGGCATCGGGTACCTGTCGGGTACGGTGATTTTGTTGAGTGCTCTGTAATCACCGCACATCCTCCTGCTCAGAATTTCCCCCGTTAGGTCTTTTCTTGCAGCTACTACGGTCGGTGAGGCATACTCTGACTCAGACCGCCTAAACAGCCCGGCTTCCAGCAATTCCCTGATTTTCTCCTTACAAATTTCCTCATCCCCAGGTGGCATCTTCCTCCTTCGGTGGAACACGGGCACTGCACTGCTCAGCTTCAGCTCCATTTCCTTCACTTTGCACTTTCCCAACTCCTGCAGGGTGAACGCAAAGCATTTCCTATGCTTCGCCAGCAGCTGTTGCATGGCCTCCTTCCCCTCTTCACTCATCGAATCCCCTATTGTCCACTTTTCCTTCTCCCCCTCCTGGCAGCTCCATGCTCCCTGTGGGACTGGCGCAACGTCTTTCTCGTCTTCCTTATGCCCCCAGCTCAGAACCGTCTCTCTCCACATCCGCTGAATCAGCCACCTCAGCATGTGGCCGTCCATGGCGTTCTCCAGCGCCCTCCTCCTTTCTTCCTCGCTCACTCCTGGGGCTGCCGTGACATCCTCCCCATATCCCATGGCCAGCTCCCTCTCCAGCGCGGTTGGTTCCTCCCATTGCCCTCTCTTATGGTCATATATCAGCCCTGGCCCCGGCTTCCCCGCTTCCCACTTATATCCGGCTGCCCCCTGATAGGCGACCAACGTGGGCAGCGCCTGTCTATCTTGCCCCACTTGATTACAAGGGTAATGCCTGCTGTAGCTCTTTCTGCACACCGCTGCTGGGGTCCGCCCCGGCTCTAGGATGTCCTGTACCTTTCTGTCCAAAGCTCTCCTCACCCCATCTGCCTCCTCCTGCAGGTCCTGCACCGGGACGACGTTCTGCCAATACATCCTGAGCCGGTGTGCATATGACCCCATCCTTGCCGCATCAGAGCTCATGCCCTTGCCCAATTGTCTCTTGATCTTCTCCCTCACTAGCCGAATTGGCTCTCGCTTGTCACCTTCCAAGTCCAGGTTCTCCAGCAGGTAAGCCACCCTGCCTTGCCTCTCCTGCAACCAGTCCATAATCCGAAACAGGTCCTCCATCAGCATTGTCCTGGGGTCCAATTCTCCCTTTCCTTTCCCGGCCCACGACACCCCTTGACACTCCCACCCTGCCCCCAGCAGGTCCACCGGAGGATTCTCCTGCTCTTGCTCCTCTGGTTTCTCTCCCTTCTCCCGTTCCTTCCTCACGTGATCCTTTCTGCCGTCCCTCCCTCCGCTCCGCAGCCCCATCTCCTCCCTGCCTCTCCAGGCCATGAGAGCACACTATACATCTTGTTCCACCTCTTCTCCCTCTTCATCCCTGGCATACATCCCCGCTTCTGCTTCCCGCTTCGGTCCTAATGCTTGCAGCTGCGATTGCAGCCTGCTGATCTGCCGCTCCAGGTCCTCTGGGTTTCTCTTTGCTCCTCCTTCCCGCTGATAGCAATCTTTCGCCTCGTGCCCCTTCTTGCCACAGATCTCACACCTTGGGGCGTCAAGACACTCCTTCCTTCGGTGCCCTGGCTTCCCGCAGCAGTCACAGTTCTTGCAGTCCCTGCGAAGATGCCCCACCTGTCCGCATCTGTGACAAGTCCGGGCATCCGTCCTGCCCTCCCCTCGACCCTCCGGTCTCCCCCGTTCCTCGGGAATCATCGCTGCTGCCCATGTTGGCCTGCGGCTGCGCTCCGTCGACTTGGGCAGGTATGCTTCGTACTTCCTTTGTGCGAGCTCCACCTTTTCTACTAACTCGAACACCACTTCCAGACTCGCATCTGCCCCCAACTCATACACCCTCATCCTCAAGCCACCCCCCAAGCTCTCGTCCAGCCCCCCCAGGAACTTGCTAATCAGGAGGCTGGTGTCCGTGCACGTCACGTCCTCTGCCACGTTGATCAGCCGGTTGTAGTAGGTGAGCAATGACTCCATCCGTCCCCTTCTGAACTCTTGAAACTCCCTTATCCGCTCTGCAGTGTGTCCTGGAAACTGTCGCTGCAGCCGGCGGAGAAACGCTTCTGTGGGGTCTTCACCGTACCTTCCCGCCCTCCACAGCAGCTCATCCATCCTCATCCGATACAGTGTCTCAGCCTCCCCCTCTAGCGTGTTTGGTAAGCTCAGAAAGAAGTCCACCGGGTCCATGTCGCTCCTGTCGCACCTGTACCGCACGTTCCCCACTTGCATTAGGTAGTTCTTGAGCGAGGGCCCCGCGCGTTGGTCTCCTCAGAACCTCGCCGGCACCTCCACTCGTGGTGCCGCGGCCGCACTCCCGCGCCCTTCTCCCCAGGATTCGCTTGTAGCTCCTGCCTATCTTTCGTGTGTCCCTCTTTGCCTCGCTCTCTCTATTCCTTCCCTGGCCTCCCTGGCTCGTTCTGCACTGTACGCCAAACTTCCGCCCTCATCCTTGCTTCCATAGTGGCCCCACCCCGCCCCCTTCCGAGGGTTCCTTGGGCTCGTCCGCCCTCCCCTGTCTCGCCCTTGCTGGCCTGGTGAGTAGCGCGCCTTCGCCCACTCTTCCCGCCGAGTCTCGCGCCGATGCTTCTCTGGTGATGGTGACCACTCCTCCCTCCTTCCACCATGCTGCCGACGAACGTACAGCGAGTGCTGCCCCTCCTGGGCAGATCTGGCGAGCGTGATCCGACATAACCCCAGCCTTCACGCCTCTGGTGCAGTTCGGGCAAGCGATCCCCTCCTCCGCGCCAGCCTCCACGTCGCGGACGTGGATCGGGCGAGCCTTCCCCGCCGCCGCGCCAGCCTTCGCGTCGTGGACGCGGATCGGGCGAGCCTTCCCCGCCGCCGCGCCAGCCTTCGCGTCGCGGACGCGGATCGGGCGAGCCTTCCCCGCCGCCGCGCAAGCCTTCGCGTCGCGGACGCGGATCGGGCGAGCCTTCCCCGCCGCCGCGCCAGCCTTCACGTTGCGGACGCGGATCGGGCGACCCTTCCCCGCCGTCGCGCCAGCCTTCACGCCGCGGACGCGGATTGGGCGAGCGCTCCCCTCCGCCGAATCAGCCTTCATGCAGCGGACGCGTGTCGGGCGGTCGCTCTCTGCCCCCACGCCGGCCTTCGTGTCGTTGATACGGATCGGGCGTGTGCTCCTTGCCGCCGCGCCCACCTTCTCGCTGCGGATGCGGATCGGGCGAGCGCGAATCGTCGCTTCGCCTTGCTTCGCGCTGCCGATTCCTTTCCGGTGTGCGCGACCGTTCTTCTCGTTTTTCTCCGCGCCGTCCTTGCTGTGCGGACACGCGCGATCCTGCATTTCGCACTCCTCGGTCCTGCTGACGCGGATCGGGAGGGCCTCCCTCCCGACGCTTGCAGTCTTCTTCGTGCTGCTCCTCTCGTGTGCCCTCCGCCTCCTCAACACTCGCCTTGCTCTGTCCTGCCGTTCCCTCCATCTGCGCTGAATCAGCCTCGTCGGCCCCAACGGTGGTGCTGTGATTCTCATCTGCGTCTTCTTCTAGGCGCTGCTGATCAGCGTTGTCTTCGTCCGCGCCTTTTCCAAGGTCTCGGGAACCTTCTTCGCCATCCGTGTCAGAATCTCCTCCTCGACCAGGACGCCATCCGTGTACGCCTCGCGCGCGGTCGCTTTCTCTGCGCCCGCGGTATCCATCTTCCGGCGAGGGATGTGCTCTGGCGTCGCGGCGATACCTATGCTCCCCTCCGTATCCGCCGCGCGCGTCCGTCCGCCACGGATCGCTTCTCGTCATGGCGGACCCCACCTCCACAACTTCATCACGGGCAGCGCCTTCTCCACGTCGATCAGAAGGCTGGAGAACCCGATCAGCGCGAAAGGCCGGCCTTCTTGGCGATCGTTCCAGCGAGCGCCCCCGTTCCTGAGAATGTTCGCGCCGCGGCCGTAGCTCTTGCTCGCGACGACTATACTGCCTGCCCCTTCGGAGCTCGTACTTCTCCATGCTTGTTGCTTGTTATGAAGGAGTTCCCTCCCTCACCCCGTAGGTTCCCTCCTAGTGGCGTGCTGCTAGATGTAGGAATGAAAGCAACTAATTCACTATGACGAGAGAATAACAAGCAACAAGCATGGATTGGGCGTTCCTGACTGAACTTACCTTGCCCAGGCTCCAGTCGCACATTTCACAATGTGCGGCTCGAGTTTGGGCTGGTCCTCTCTGATTGGTTCAATACATTTCGCCCCTCGGTCCTTTCCCTCCCATTCCTAACGTCAAAGTCGTCCTCCCCTTACTCCACCTCGAATCCTATTACAACATCGCTACACCCCCAAACGACAACCACGCTACACTGTTATCACATATGCACACAGTGCATATTTGGTGACACCTGCTTGTGCAGGCCCTTATCCCATGCAACATGCCCCAATGCACCCTGCACTCATTCAACCCCCACATGCACATGCCACATGCTCGCCCGACCCGATACCCTCCCTGCCCTCACTTTCTTGTGAAGGCCCTTATCCCATGCAACATGCCCCAATGCACCCTGCACTCACTCAACCCCCACACTCACATGCCACATGCTCGTTCCATACCCTCCCCGCCCTCACCTGCATGTGGTTTCCCCCGTGCCAACGCAGCAGCCTCCGTCCCGACAGCAGAGCAAAGATGAACGCCGAAGTATATGCCCTCATCGAGTTCTCCAGCCCTTACACTCACACCCAACACCCCAAAAACCAACACCCCTTCACTCTAAAAACCAGAACCCTACACACCCTAAACCCAGAAAATCCCTCACCTGCTTGTGGTTTCCCCCGTGCCAACGCAGCAGCCTCCGTCCCGACAGCAAAGCAAAGATGAACGCCGAAGTGTACGCCCTCAGAGAGTTCCCCAGCCCAAAGCGCGGCATCCAAATGAGCCAGCGCTCCTTCAGCATGAAATCCCGCTGGTCTTGGGGGAGATTCTCCTGCTGGTCTTGAGGTATGGGCTCGTGATTTTGCTTCTCCTGCTGGCGCTGCAACTTCCTGAGAAGCTTGAGCTCGGAGGCACCCGCGTCCGAGCCCCATATGGGGGCGTTGACATAGGCTGATTCGGGGAGGATGCCTTGGCACGAAGGGGTGTTCTGAAAAAGAGGGGGAGGGAGAGAGGGGGAAGGGGATGGGGGGGAAGGAGGAATGGGTTTGTGATACTCCTGCTGGCGCTGCACTTTACTGAGAAGCTTGAGCTCGGAGGCACCAGCGTCAGAGCCCCATATGGGGGCGTTGACATGGGCTGATTCAGGGAGGATGCCTTGGCACGAAGGGATGTTCTGAAAAAGAGGGGGAGGGAGAGAGGGGGAAGGGGATGGGGGGGAAGGAGGAATGGGTTTGTGATACTCCTGCTGGCGCTGCACTTTACTGAGAAGCTTGAGCTCTGAAGCACCAGCGTCAGAGCCCCATATGGGGGCGTTGACATGGGCTGATTCAGGGAGGATGCCTTGGCACGAAGGGGTGTTCTGAAAAAGAGGGGGAGGGAGAGAGGGGGAAGGGGATGGGGGGGAAGGAGGAATGGGTTTGTGATACTCCTGCTGGCGCTGCACTTTACTGAGAAGCTTCAGCTCTGAAGCACCAGCGTCAGAGCCCCATATGGGGAGGCTGACATACGCTGATTCAGGCAGGATGCCCTTATACGAGGGGGTGTTCTGAAAAAGGGGGAGGGGGGGGGAGGGGGAAGGGGATGGGTGGGAAGGACGAATGCGCTTGGGATTCTGTTGCTGGCGCTGCAATTTTCTGAGAAGCTTGAGCTCTGAAACACCACCCCACCATCGACAGCCCCATACAAGGAGTGAAATGGGCTGATTCGAGGAAGATTAGGCATGAGCCCGTTTTCGCATTTTTAGGCGGGTAGTCGGGTTGGGTCGGGTCGGGTCGGGTCAGGTTGGGTCGGGTCGGGTCGGGTCGGGTCAGGTCGGGTCGGGTCGGGTCGGGTGCCCGGGCTTGACTCGCCCGGTTCAGAGTTCTGAGAATATTCGCCCCGTCGACTTTCGAGTCAACTCAGAACTTACCTTCACGCCATACCAGGCGTCATCCTGCATAAACATACATGCCACGCCAGCTGTTCATCCGCCTCGCCACGGGCCACACAGCCATTGGTTGGTAGCTGTCTTGGATCCGAGGCAGCAACACTTCACTTAGCTAAGCACTTAACTTAATTTCTCTTACCTTGATGTCGTACCGGGCGTTCCCCCGAATGAACATGCCGTTCCATCTGCCGCCCAGCCTCTCAACGGGCCGCGCCCAGTCGGGTTTTGAGTCGATTCAGAACTCACCTTGAAGTCGTACCGGGCATCCCCCCACATGAACATGCCATGCCAGCTTCTCCACGGGCCCCCGCGCCCAGCTTCTCCACGGGCCCCCGCGCCCAGCTTCTCCACGGGCCCCCGCGCCCAGCCTCTCAACGGGCCCCCGCGCCAGCTGGCGCCCAGTCGGGTTTTGAGTCGATTCAGAACTCACCTTGACATTGTACCAGAAGCCCCCGTGCTGCTTCGCAGAATATGCAAAGCAGGCAGCAGCACTACCCCTTAGCTAAGCACTTCACTTATCTTCACCTCACCTTGATGTCGTACCCGGCGTCGCCCCGCATGAACATGCCATGCCAGCTGGCGCCGAGCCTCTCAACGGGCCACTGCCATTGGTAGTATCTTCGCGGGTCCTCTTTACTGCCCGCCTCCACGCCCAGAATTTCCTCTTTATTGCCCGCCTCGTTTACCCACTGAAACGCCGATGTGGATTTCTCCCAAGGCCCGCCCACCCACCCCTCCACCAGCCTCCTCCCTCTCCTTCTCCTTCTCGTCCCATTTGGCGTTTCAATCGCTGTCCTCTCCGTCTTCATCGGCAGCCCAGCCATCCATCCGTCCACCAGCCTCCTCCTTTTCTTGCTTCCCTTTCTCCTCTTGCTTGTCTTTTC
This sequence comes from Closterium sp. Yama58-4, assembly GCA_947470075.1. NCBI lineage: Eukaryota > Viridiplantae > Streptophyta > Zygnematophyceae > Desmidiales > Closteriaceae > Closterium > Closterium sp. Yama58-4. Next base: position 1,185,100 of record CANIUD010000061.1, on the reverse strand, counting down.
AATCGCTGTCATCTCGGTATTCTCCGGCAGCCCTGTCATCCATCCGTCCACCAGCCTTCGTTTCCGCTCATTGCTGCTTTCCATCATCTGAACCAGCCCTGATCTATCAGGTTGATCTCCGCCGTCCATCTCTCTACTAGAAGATCCTTCCTCCCCGCTGCCTTGATCCGTTTCTGATTGTCCATTCCCGACCCCACTCCTCTCCTCCAACCCTCTCTCCCCCCTCGCTTTAGTCACATTCCAGTCACATCCCTCCCATTCTTCACACGGCAGAATCAGCTCCGCAAGCGGGTCAACTGCATCATATCTTTCGGTCGGCGGTATCCAACGGTCGTTGCCCGTCTCGCGAGAGTATGTGAACAATGTTTGACGGCCGTCAGTTGACCGGTATTTCCCGTTAGAGAATCGCGCAGAGTGTGACGCTGTGACTGGTAGCCGAACCAGCAGTAGAAGAACTAGTAGTGAGATACTTAGCAAGCGTAATTGACTGCAAATGATTACAATAGCGCCAGCTGAAGCTACCATTTTAGTGGACACAAGGAGAACTACTACTACTACTAGTAGTGGTGAAAGGCGCTCGGAAATATTTTTCCCGGAAAAGGTGACGAGAAACCCACAAACCGCTGGAAAATCCCTAGGTAGTTCACTTTCTTTCGCACACGAGACAGCAAAGCCAGTCTAATGCAAACTGACGGGAAGCTCTTAGTTGGAAACATCGTGTTCACGCCAAGCTGTTACTACTGTACAAGTAAACACGTTCACGCGATTGACAAGAGCTATGGCGGCCAGGTTGGATCCAGAAATTCAGGCAGTGGGTGAAGGGAAGGCGTTTATGGGGGGAGGGGGGAGGGGGGAGGGGGGGAGGGATGTTTCTCGCTTGGAGTACAAGCTGTGCTCCACAGCTTGCGGAGTACAAGGTATGAAGCTGTCCTAGCAAGCTTTGATTGGCTGAGCTACGTCACTTCCTGTTCCGACGTGTAGGTATGAAGCTGTGCTCCACAGTACACTACATTTTCGTTTCTGCTTTCACGAGATGGACGAATCCGATTTCTCCGTTCACTTTTTCCTCGCTGGAAGTCGTGTAGGTTCGCGCCGTCACTGTTCACCTGGTTGCATTGCTCTGATTGGTTTGCCTACGTCGCATTTTCGAAGTTGGACTCCCTGGTTACATCCCAGTCGGAGGTGCAGATAGCATTTTCGTTTCCGGTTTCACGAGATTCGCAAATATTGTTGCCTAAATTGTTGCCTCGCCGATAGTAATGTCGATTCGCGAATTTCGTACTCACTGTTCCCCAAGATGGTTCAGGGGAGCAGGTAACTTGTTTCGGGAATGTCGCAAAGCGCAGTTTGCGACAATCGTAAACACATTCTTTTCAATCGCAAACGCAGTTTGCGACAATCGCAAAGCCCAAGACCTGAATTACAAAAAAAGGAAGGCAAACTGTGCACAGTTTGCCTTCCGAACCCACAGTTGACTTCCCGAGCCAGGCTGGTTACCAGAAAACATCGCGCCAAAGAACGGAGTCGTGGAGCAGGAAGGGTTTGGTTGGCGAGAGTCCCAACCATACCCTCCTGAAGGAACAAGAGCTCAAAATGTGCACAGTTTGCCCTTCTATGGTAATTCAGGTCGTGCTATTCCCATAGTATGCGAACCGATTATATCATGCTAAGAGATAGAATAGAAGCCACTAAAGCAGGCCATGAGCACTTTCATCTTTCTTCCTAGTCGTCCTACGGCCCATTTATAACTCCAGGCGTATCTATCCTACGGCCAATCTAGAGTCCCCGAGTTTTTTTGCGGTCAACCTCAATATCCCTCACATCGTCCTCCCCATTGACATACCGTCGCCCACGCTTCCCCGTTTCCCCGTCGCCCTTACCCCTCCATCGCCCTTACCCCTTTCCCCTCCCGTTGCTTCCTCGTCAACGTCGTCGTGCCCCATTCCGATGCTTCTTTTACCTTTTCGATCACCCTCTTTCTCCGTTGTCGTGTCCCCACCACTCCTCCTGACTCGGTCGCCCTGACATCTCATTTGACCCTATCGCCTTCCGCGTCCCCCACGCTTCTTCCCACCGTCTCTCACACACCTCCCCACGCACAGGCCCACGCTTCCCATCCCCGTCGCCCACGCTTCCCCTTACCGCCGCTCACGCTTCCTCCTGCCTTCCCCCACGCTTCCCCACACCGTCGCTCACGCCTTCCCCCACCTTCCCTCAAGCTTCCCCGCTCATCTCCCACGCTTCCTCCCACCGTCGCCCACGCTTCCTCCCACCGTCGCCCACGCTTCATCCCACCGTCACCCACGCTTCATCCCACCGTCACCCACGCTTCCTCCCACCGTCACCCACGCTTCCACCCGCCGTCGCCCACGCTTCCCCCCACTGTCGCCCACGCTCCCCCCCACCGTCGCCCACGCTCCCCCCCACCGTCGCCCACGCTCCCCCCCACCGTCGCCCACGCTTCCCCCCGCCGTCACCCACGCTTCCCCCCGCCGTCACCCACGCTTCCCCCCGCCGTCACCCACGCTTCCCCTTCCGTCGCCCACGCTTCCCCCCACCTTCGCCCACGCTTGCCCTCCCATCACCTTTGTTTAGCCTTGCTGCCGACCTCCCATCCCCCCCACGTCGTCATCACTCTCCTGCCTATCACGTTCCCCTCTTCAACATCGTTTCTCCACCAACGCCTCCCACCCTCTCATCCCTTGCTATCGTATTTAGGTTCGTCGTTGCTTCCCTTCCCCATTGCACCAACCTCTTTCTCCCACTTTCCCCCTTTCACTTCCTCCCATCCACCCTTTTTCGCTTCCTCCTTTCCACTCATCTTCCCTTCCTCTTATCAGCCCGTCCTCCCATCCCCCTGTCCTCCCATCCCTCTGTCCTCCCATCCCCCTGTCCTCCCATCCCCCTGTCCTCCCATCCCCCTGTCCTCCCATCCCCCTGTCTTCCCATCCCCCTGTCCTCCATCTTCCTGTCCTCTCATCCTCCCGTTCTATCATCCGCCCTTCCTTGCATCCTCCCTTCCTCTCACCCCCCCATCCTCCCTTTTCCTTCCTTCCTCGCTCCCTTCCTCCCTTCCACCCAACCCAGAGTTCGTGACTCGTGTTTGTGCTGTGCAGGTCTGCTATACGGTACATCCAGCTGTGATGTGTTTGCGATTTGATAATAGCAATTTGACGAATAGCTATGCCATGTATTGATGTTGGAAGCTTCTCATAATACACCACTTTGTGATTTGGAGCTGACATGCACATGACCACTAAGCAAGTGCAACAAAGCAAAATATATATCCATGAAGGGTGCCAAGAGTGGACTATAGGCACAAGTATGAAGCTAGGAGGTGGTAACTTTTCAGCCCACTGCTGTTGGGGGGATCCGTCACCCATGGTGCTGGGCGCATGTACAAGCATGGATGGAACGGGGAGGGAAGAGGGGATATGGCAGAATAAGCGAGGGGTGGAGGTGGAGGTACAGAAGGGCATGTATGGGAGGAGTGGACAAGACAGAGGGGTGAGCAAAGGGGGAAAGAAAGTGAGCTGGGTGGAGAAGGGGGATAGCAAAGGGCATAGCCAGAAAGTCAGAGACGAAGGAGTGGCTGTAACAGGGGAAATGAGAGGACTTGGGGAGGGAAAGGGTTGAACGAAGGGTTAAACGGAGTGGAAAGATGGGTGAGTACATGGGGGAAAGGAGTGAGCAGAGAGGGGGAGAGAGGAAACAAGGGGTAAGAGAGTGAGCAGGGGAATTTAGGGCGAGCAAAGGGTGCATCTCGGAAAAGGGAAGTGCGAAAAGCAACTTGAAAGTAACAAAACCGCAACTCAAGGGTTACTTGAAAAACGCAAGAAAAAAGTCAAGGTTCAAAATCGTGGGTGCTGAAGTGACTTGCAAAGCAACTTTTCCGTCACCTTATTGGCACAAACTGCTTTCTAGTACGCAACTAACCCGGTATGCGTTAAATCAACCTCTAAGTTGCGGAAAGTCACTTCTAAGCAACCACTGCAAAAGTGTCACGAGTACGCCACGTGGCATACAACGTACTTGAGATGAAACTGAAACATGCTGACGTGGCTGACATTGTACGCTAACGACAACCGTCGGATCAGATTCGTAACGACGCACACAAACTAGCCACGTGGACCAATCAGACAAGAGTTCAAGGCGTGCGATATCGAAATTTTATTGGCTGGCGATTGGAACAGCGACAATTTCGATTTGCGCTTCTCTCTTATGGGTATGCGTTTTTTTTAGCACAAATAAAGAATTCTGTATACATAGTTTGTCTTACAAGGCTTGCGCACGCACAGTCTACCCAACCATAGTAAAATTACTACCGTAACACGCAGCCAAGAAGATGTGTGAACTCCTCTAATAAGAATACGAATGTAACCTGCACAAACATAGAAATGAAAACCGTGTTAAACAAGTATAACAAGTCTGCCATTCCACCACTCACCATTGGTGTTAAAATGATGGAGTATGCTCAATGGTGAAAAACATGCATCTTACGATTCTGGTTGACAAGGACTGCGTAAACTGGTTGGAGCTGCAAAACATACACACACAACTCTTTATAACGTGTTCCGCTGACATTGCGCCATAAGGAGAAAAGGAGTTGCAAACGTATGAAAGAGTAAAAATTATGAAACGTAGGAACTGCAAACACAAAACTCAAGGCCTAAACTGGATACTTCGCGGCGATACTTGCGTGCATGCCCACCGCGAGAAGGCTGAGATCTGTCGACCTGAAAACCGTCATCCTGATATGTCGTTGCGACAGCATTAGTTGCAACAGATTGGAGGTTGGAGTTTGGAGGGGAGGAGAGAGAGCGGGTGGGAGAAAATCGTCAGTGTACATTAGACTTAGATGTGTTAAACAAATAGATAGTTGTATGCAAGATGGATTCGTTTTGCGCGACGACAAATGCTAAAAAACGTATACCTCACAAGCGAAACGAATACCATCGCACAGAACTAAACGTATTCCTTAACAGCAGAACTAAAACCATTATTTAGATAAAAACGCATACCTTACCATCGAAACGAATACCATCGCGTAGATGAAAATGCATACCTTACCAGCGACAAGAATACCATCGCGTGGAAAAAAAACGCATACCCCACCAGCGAAACGAATACCATCGCGTGTAAAAAAACGCATACCTTACCACCAAAACGAATACGTTTCTCATTGAAATAGTTGTTACGCAGGCGCTTTCACGTCGCTAAGTGCACGACTGTCCTCCGCGATGGTCCAAATCCGTCGATCTGCAAAGGGGAACGGATGGTTGCAAGGGTATGGAGACAGTCCAGGATGAGGCTACAACGTATGATACGGACGGACAGTGGTACGTACGAAGAAAGAGATTTGACATGGTATTGAAATGAGTACAAAAACTTGACTGATGGTGCCCCAAGAGATGCGTGAGCCAAGTGAAAAGAACTTGGTGCGATAGGAGTCGAAGCCCTAGGTGAGCATTGAACATGAAGTTGTGGTTTGTGAAACTGTAAAATGAAGGTTGACTAGGTATTTGCAAGGACGAAGTAGAGGTGTGAGGAGGCAGAGGACGAATGTTGCTTGGGTTGGAGTATATAACGCGCTGACGTGTAGAAGCTGGAGGGTGGTGATTCCTTGGATTGAGAATACATCAACAATGATTGGCTGAGTATGATTTTGTTGTGATCACTCGTCACCCTTCAGAACCAACCAGGTGTGCGACTGTGGTTTAGGCTGGGTGATTGGGATGCAGATTTGAAGAAAACGAATGTTTTGCGACCACGTGTACAGTCCAAGTGTTCAGAAAGCGAATGTGTTCTGACTAGTGTATTCACGAAATTGTTGTATCTACACTCACATTTTCGCTAGTTTTCGTGGGAGCAAACAAAAGAAGGAACCGTTTTCTATATGTCTTGACCGCTCGAAACTGAATACGCGATATTTTCGTTACTTTCGAGTGACCTTTTGGCGCCGGTATGCACTTTCGTAATAGGTGTATGCAGAGTTGTTTTTTGGGGTCGTTGTTTTCTGTATACTTCGCGCAAGAAAACCGCAGACTTTTAGCAGAAAAACCTTCGGACCCCCAAAATCGCAAATTTCCTTTTCCACGATGTGGAAAAGAGTGAGCAGAGGGAAAGAGATTGAGAAGGGGGGAAGGGTTGAGTGAAGGGAGAAAGTAGGGTGAGAACAGGGGGTGAACATGAGAGGAGAGAGTGAAGGGTGTCAAACATTATATATGTTATGCTTGTGTAGGCTACAGTGGGTTAGCCTATACGGGGTACACAATTCTAGGGTTAGGTACTTGTACTGTTTTGCACTGTTAGTTCATCATTCCTGTTTGTTCTTTCCGACATGGTTTCGGAGCAGGTCCTTCACTAGGACCGTTTTTTTTAGGGCCCACCACTACCTACCTACCTACCTACCTACCTGCGCCCTAGGGCGCCTCGGTTTTCACGGCCCCGTACGGCCCCGCGCTCGCCCCTAGAGGCCCCGAACGGCCCCGCGCTAGCCCTTAGCGGCCCCGATCGGCCCCGCGCTCGCCCCTAGAGGCCCCGAACGGCCCCGCGCTAGCCCCTAGCGGCCCCGATCGGCCCCGCGCTCGCCCCTTACGGCCCCGAACGGCCCCGCGCCCGCCCCTTACGGCCCCGTACGGCCCTGCGCTCGCCCCTATAGGCCCCGACCGGCCCCGCGCTAGCCCCTAGCGGCCCCGATCGGCCCCGCGCTCGCCCCTTACGGCCCCGAACGGCCCCGCGCCCGCCCCTTACGGCCCCGTACGGCCCCGCACTCGCCCCTAGAGGCCCCGAATGGCCCCGCGCTAGCCCCTAGCAGCCCCGATCGGCCCTGCGCTCGCCCCTAACGGCCCCAACGGCCCGCGACCCCCCACAGCCGCCCGATCCAAGCCGAGCCGCGCGACCCGAACCGAGCCGCCCAGACCGAGCCGAGCCGCGCGCCCCGAACCGAGCCGCGCCGCCCTAGCCGAGCCGTGCTGTCCTACCTGCACTACACTACTGCTACTGCTACTTCTACTGCTGCTATGGCTACTCCTCCTGTACTCGCTTTTGATGCTGAGGGCCGCCCAGTGAAGTTTGACACCTGGCTCGATGACCTGCACCTCTACTTACAGCTCACTGCCAAGGAAGATATTTCACTGTACGATCACGCCCTAGGCCACGCTACTGCACCTCCTACTACTGCTGACAGGACTCAGCACTCACAGTGGCAGACTCGAGACGCTCACGCTCGCTTTGCTATTCGCAACTCCCTGCCGCTAGATGAGCGCGAGCACTTTGGCCAGCACAAGACTGCTAAGGACCTGTACACTGCTGTAGTTGCTCGCTACTCCTCGCCTGCTTCTGCCGCACTAGGCTGCCTCTCCCTCCCCTACCTGTTCCCCGACCTGGCCTCCTTCCACACCGTTGCTGACCTCATCACCCATCTCAAGACTAGTGAGGCCCGCTTCCGCGCTGCTATGCCTGCCGAGTTCCTAGCCAACAACCCCCCCCCCGCTCTGGCTCGTTCTCTACCACCTAGTCACCCGCCTCCCTGACTCTCTGCGCGCAGTCAGGGACCAGTTTCTAGCTCGCTGCCCCACTGAGCTCACCATTGCCCTCCTCGAGAAGGAGCTACTTGCAGCCGAGGCGAGTGTCGTCGTTGTAGGTGCCTCTCGTGGTGACCCCCGCACTCCTTTCTTTGAGGGGTGTTCCCCTTCCCCCCTCCTTCCCTCTGTCGCCTCTGCTTCTGCTGTCGACCTTCTTGGTGCTGAGAAGGTCGGGACCGCGTCTGCTTCGAGCGGGCGCCGCAGGACGAAGGGGGGCAGGGGTGGAGGTGGCGGCGGGGGCGGTGGGGGTGGAGGCGGTGGGGGTGGAGGAGGGGCGGGAGAGGCTAGTGGCGGTAGTGGGGGTGGTGACGGCAGCGGCGGGGGTGGTGGCAGGGGCGGGGGCGGCGGTGGGGGCGGAGGTGGTCGTGGCATCGGCAGGGGAGGCGGTGGTTGCGGAGGTGGCGGCAGTGGTGGAGGCCGTGGAGGCGCTGGCGGTGGTCTGAGCCAGCAGCACACTCCGTCGCTCCAGGAGGCCCGTGAGTGGTATGCCCAGCGTCTTAGCTGCACGTATGTCATCCGCACTGGTGACCGTACTGGTCAGCAGCGTGGGAGGCCGCACCCCACGCAGCGCTGTTTCGCGCGCCTTACCGACGCTTGGCGCACCCAGTTCCCTGATGGCGCTGAGCTGCCCCGCTGGGCTGATCTGGAGAGGAAGGGGGTTGATATCTGGGCTCTATACTTTGATGCTATTCTCACTGCCATGTATGCCATGTTTACTAGTGGAGAGGGTGCTCAGTACTTGTGTGTTCCGCCCGACCCGGGCAATCTGACCAGTGAGACTGCCGCTCCAGGTGCTAGTGAGACTGCCGCTGCAGGTGCTTGCGTGTCTGCTCCCTCAGGTGATGGTGAGGCTGTCGCTCTAGGTGCTCGTGCGTCTGTCCCCCCTGGTACTGAGTCGACTGAGGCACTGCACACCTTCACCCTGGACTCAGGTGCTTCACGCTGTTTCTTTCGTGACCGCACTGCCCTTGAGCCACTTGCTCGGCCAGTTGCTGTCTCCCTCGCTGACCCCTCTGGGGGTCCGGTCATTGCGACCTCCTCCACTGTCCTTCCCTGTCCGGCGGTCCCGTCCGGCACACTGTCAGGGCTCTACCTCCCCTCGTTCTCTACGAACTTGGTCGCAGGTAGCGCGCTCCAGGACGGGGGTGTTCACCAGTTCACCCCTGCCTACGAGCGTGTGACACACTGCACGTGTGCTCGGACGGGTCGTCACCCGGCTACCTTCACTCGGGAGCCAGGGTCGGACCTGTACACACTGACCACTGGGTCCCCACAGGTGGCTGCGTCTGCGTCTGCGTCAGGTCAGCTGTCCGCCCCCTGCTCGTGTCGGTCTCTCGCGCACGACACCGTCCTCTGGCACCACCGACTTGGCCACCCGTCCGTGCAGCGCCTTCAGACCATGCACCAGCGGTACCTTGTCTCTGGTCTTCCCAGGGTTCTCCCTCCTCTCCCACCCTCGCCGGCTCCTCCCTGTATTCCCTGTGTCGAGGGGCGGCAGCGCGCTGCTCCTCACTCTTCTGCGTTTCCCCCGACGGAGGCTCCTCTGCAGACACTCCACCTGGACGTGTGGGGCCCTGCCCGCGTCCGTGGACAGGGCGGGGAGCGCTACTTTCTGCTGGTAGTTGACGACTACACGCGCTACACCACGGTCTTCCCCTTGCGCACCAAGGGTGAGGTCCCTGATGTCTTGATCCCTTGGATCCGCGCTACTCGTCTCCAGCTGGAGCGGCGCTTTCGCTCGGACCTTCCGGTCCTGCGACTGCACTCTGATAAGGGCGGTGAGTTTTCCTCCGACCTCTTGAGCGCCTTCTGTCAGGAGGAGGGCATTGAGCAGACGTTCACGCTTCCGGCCTCTCCGCAGCAGAATGGGGTTGCTGAGCGCCGCATTGGCCTGGTCATGGAGGTCGCTCGTACCTCCTTGTGTTAAACTGTAGTATGCTTGTAGGCTGTAGTGGGGTAGCCAATATGGGTTTCATATTTGTACCCAAACTTCTGCTAGTTCATCCATTCTTGGCTAGTTATTCTGAAATGGTATTCAGAGCAGGAGGTCCCTAGGACCTACCGACCGTTTTTTTAGGGCCCACCACAGCTCGCATGCGGTTACCACGCTACCCCGTGCCCTAGCCTCGTAGCGCCCTCGTGCGCCCTCGTTAGCGCCCTCGTGCGCCCCTCGTTAGCGCCCTCGCGCGCACCCTCGTTAGCGCCCTCGCGCGCCCCTCGTTAGCGCCCTCGCGCGCCCCTTGCTAGCGCCCTCGCGCGCCCCTCACTAGCGCCCTCGCGCGCCCCTTGCAGTGTCGCCCGCCCGCCGAGCCGCCCGCTCGCAGCCCGCTCGTCCCGCTGCCCGCTTCGCAGCCCGCCCGCCCGCTCGCTGCCCGCTTCGCGGCCCGCCCGCTTCGCAGCCCGCTCGCTCGCTGCCCGCTTCGCGGCCCGCCCGCTTCGCAGCCCGCCCGCCCGCTCGCTGCCCGCTTCGCGGCCCGCCCGCTTCGCAGCCCGCCCGCCCGCTCGCTGCCCGCTTCGCGGCCCGCCCGCTTCGCAGCCCGCTCGCCCCGCTGCCCGCTTCGCAGCCCGCCCGCCCGCTCGCTGCCCGCTTCGCGGCCCGCCCGCTTCGCAGCCCGCTCGCTCGCTGCCCGCTTCGCGGCCCGCCCGCTTCGCAGCCCGCCCGCCCGCTCGCTGCCCGCTTCGCGGCCCGCCCGCTTCGCAGCCCGCTCGCCCCGCTGCCCGCTTCGCAGCCCGCCCGCCCGCTCGCTGCCCGCTTCGCGGCCCGCCCGCTTCGCTGCCCGCTCGCAGCGCCGCCCCCCCCCGCCCGCTACCTGCTTCGCAGTGTCGCCCGCTCGCCCGCTGCCCGCTTCGCAGCGTCGCCCGCTCACTTGCAGCCCGCCTGCCGCACTTCCCGCCTGCAGCGCCGCCCGCCTCGCCTGCTGCTCCCTGCCTGTGCACCGCCGCTTGCTCCTGCTGTGGCTGCTAGCTTCGCACTAGCGCGTCCCCTCTGCTGCTGCCGCTGCTCTGCTGTGCCCTCACGCCTGAGCTATGGCCTCTATTCGTGTTCTTTCCTTCGATGCTGAGGGCCGTCCCGTGCAGTTCACTTCCTGGCTCGACGACCTGCAGTTGTACCTTATGAGCAATAGCACGGACCACATCTCCCTCTATGACTACGCGTCTGGTGCTGCCGCTGCTCCTGCTGCCACAGCCGAGCTTAGTGTTCGTTCCCACTGGCAGACTCGTGACGCAGCTGCTCGCCTAGCCATTCGCAGTCACCTGCCGCTAGCTGAGCTCGAGCATTTTGGCGACTGCAAATCCGCTAAGGCCCTGTACGATGCTGTCGTTGCTCGCTACTCCTCGCCTGCCACAGCCGAGCTTAGCCGCCTCATGCTGCCGTACCTGTTCCCCGATCTGTCCACCTTTGCTACAGTCGCCGATCTTATCACCCACCTTCGCACTAGTGATGCTCGCCTGCGTGCCGCCCTTCCCACCGAGTTCTGCGCTAAGAACCCCCCTCCACTGTACTGGACACTCCACTTCATAGTCACCCGTCTCCCTGACACCCTCAGCTCGGTTCGAGACCACTTCCTTGCTCGCTGTCCCACTGAGCTCACAGTCACCCTCCTAGAGGAGCAGCTGCTCGCGGCCGAAAAGAGCATTGTAGCTGTCGGTGCTGCTCGTGGTGCTCCTCGCACCCCCATCTTTGAGGGGTGTTCCCCCTCTCCCCTCGCTCCCTCCTACGCTGCTGCTGCTGCTGTTGACTTCCTTGGTGCTGAGTCTGTTGGCGCTGCTTCTGCTCCTGGTGGGAGGCGCCGCACCGTCAAGGGCAAGGGGGGCAAGGGTGGTGGTGGTGGCGCTGGGGGGGGAGGAGGTGGGGGAGGTGGGGGGGGAGGCGGTGCTGGAGGGAGCGGTGGCGGGAGCGCTGGTGGGAGTGGGGTCGGTGGTGGAGGCGGGGGCGGCGGAGGAAGCAGTGGCAGTAGTGGCGGCGGCGGCGGTGGCGGCGGTGGCGGTGGTGGCGGTGGTGGCGGTGGCGGTCGGAGCGGTGGTAGTGGTGGCGGCGGAGGTCGGAGTGGAGGCACTGGCTCGGGCCAGAGCTCCCAGCAGCAGCAGCGTCCCCAGACGACCCAGCAGCTTCGTGAGTGGCTTGCTCAGCGTGGGACGTCGGGAGGCAGTGGCCGCTGTTCTTATGTCATTCGCACAGGTGACCGCAAGGGACAGACGTGTGGGAGGTTCCACACCCCGTACCGCTGCTTCTCCCGCCTTGACGACGCTTGGCGTGAGGAGATGGGTGCGGATGTTGAGCGCCCCCGCTGGGCTGAGCTCATGAGGGCTGGTGTTGATGTCTTTGCTCTTGACTTTGATGCTATTATTGCTGCCATGTATGCATTGACTGTTAGTGCCGAGGGAGACTGTTACTTGTGTGTGCCGCCTGACCCAGGTATAGAGCCCGCTGCCCTGGGTACTAGTGAGTCTGCTCTCTCTGGTATGGTGCCCCCTGTACTTGCTCCCTCCAGTACTGTCCCGGCTGGTTTCGAGTCTGCTCTCTCAGGTACAGCACCCACAGAGACTGCTCTCTCAGGTACCGCACCGGCTGAGGCCTGTCACACCTTCACCCTTGACTCAGGTGCTTCCCGTTGCTTCTTTCGTGACAGTACTGAGCTCACACCGCTTCCTGCACCGGTCCCAGTCTCCTTGGCTGACCCCTCTGGGGGCCCAGTCCTTGCCCAGTCCACCACTGTCCTCCCTTGTCCGGCGGTTCCGTCTGGCTCGTTGTCGGGTTTCCACCTCCCCTCGTTCTCGACGAACCTGGTGAGCAACGCTGTCCTCCAGGATCAGTGGGTTGACACCTTTACCCCTGGAGGACAGCGTGTGGCGATCTGCACGTGCTCCAGGACCGGCCGTCACCTGGCTACGTTTACCCGTCGGCCGGGGTCGAGTCTCTACACACTGACCACTGCGTCTCCTCAGGTCGCTGCTGTCGGTCAGGTGTCTGCGTCAGGTCTGGTAGCCCACGCCTGTGAGTCTCGTTCCCTGTCGCACCAGACTCTTCTCTGGCACCACCGCCTGGGTCACCCCTCCTTGCCACGCCTTCGTGGCATGCACCGTCGCCACCTTGTGTCTGGTCTTCCCAGGTCCCTCCCTCCCCTCCCTGCCTCGCCTGCGCCGCCTTGCCTTCCTTGCGTCGAGGGGCGGCAGCGCGCCGCTCCTCACTCCTCCTCGTTCCCCCCGACAGAGGCTCCTCTGCAGACCCTCCACCTGGACGTGTGGGGCCCAGCCCGCGTTCGTGGTCAGAGCGGTGAGCGGTACTTTTTGCTGGTTGTCGACGACTACTCGCGTTACACCACGGTCTTCCCCTTGCGCACCAAGGGTGAGGTCCCTGCTGTTCTGATCCCTTGGATCCGCACGGTTCGTCTCCAGCTCCGCCGCCGTTTCCGGACGGATCTTCCTGTCCTGCGTCTGCACTCTGACAGAGGTGGTGAGTTTTCCTCCGATCTCTTGAGGACCTTCTGTCAGGCGGAGGGCATCGAGCAGACCTTCACGCTTCCGGACTCCCCGCAGCAGAATGGGGTTGCTGAGCGCCACATTGGCCTGGTCATGGAGGTCGCTCGTACCTCCTTGGTCCACGCGGCGGCTCCCCATTTTCTGTGGCCGTTTGCTGTCCGGTACGCCGCGCATCAGCTCAACCTCTGGCCCCGTGTCTCCTTGCCGGAGACCTCGCCCACACTGCGTTGGACGGGGGAGGTTGGCGATGCGTCGCGCTTCCGGGTGTGGGGTGCTCGTGCCCTTGTCCGCGATACGTCCGCGGACAAGCTCTCCTCCCGCACGCTTCCCTGTGTCTTCCTTGGCTTTGTCCCTGACGCGCCTGGCTGGCAGTTTTACCACCCCACCTCGCGCCGGGTCTTCGCCTCTCAGGATGTCACCTTTGACGAGTCGGTCCCTTTTTACCGTCTCTTCCCCTACCGCACTGCCCCCCTCCCTCCCCCGCCGCTTTTCCTTGCTCCTGGTCCCCCTCCGGTAGACCCCCTTCCCCCTCAGGGTCCTGCTCCTTCAGGTGTCTCTCAGGTAGACCCTCCTCCCGTCGCTGAGCTTGTCGAGGTCACAGGTGACTCAGGTGCTGCTGCGGGTGGTGCTGCTGGGAGTGCTGAGCCTGGGGGTGCTGAGCCTGGGGGTGCTGGGCCTGGGGGTGCTGGGGCTGCGGGTGCTGGGACTGAGGGTGCTGGAGCTGAGGGTACGGTGCCTGAGAGTACGGAGCCTGGGGGTGCTGAGCCTGGGGGTGCTGAGCCTGCGGGTGCGGGGACTGGGAGTGCTGGGACTGCGGGTGCTGGAGCTGAGGGTACTGTGCCTGAGTGTTTGCCGCCTGGGGGTGCTGCTACTGAGCCTACGGAGCCTCAGGTTACTGCGTCTGGGGGTGCTCCGGTTCGGGGTGCTGAGCAGTCTCTCACACCGCAGCAGCTTCGTGACTGGTACGTCCGGCGCTTTCGCCGTCCTAGTGGCTCGGCTGGAGTTGGGGGTGCTGGGGCTGCTCGTCCTGGGGGTGCTCGTACTGGGGGTACTGGAGCTGCCGGGACTGGTTGTTCTGGGAGCACTGCGACTGGAGCTGCTGGAGCTGGGGACTCTGGCGCTGGCGGTGCTAGCGGAGTTGGAGCTGCCGACTCTGGGGGTGGCGCTGCTGCTGGTGCTGCGGACCCGCCTGGTGGAGCTGCTGCTGGAGCTGAGGACCCGAGCGGTGGCGCTGCTGCTGGTGCTGGGGACCCGGACGTTGGAGCTCCTGCTGGTCCTGAGGACCCGGCCGCTGGAGTCTCTTCTGTTTCTGGAGACGCTGCGCGGCCGCGACCGTACTTCGTACCGCTCCTTCAGCAGGTTCTTGGGCAGGCTCCTCCTCCTTGTCCTCCTCCCTCCGTAGAGTGTCCTCCGCCTGTCCAGCCGCAGTCACAGTTACCGCCTGCCTCGCCTCTCCCTGCTCCCTCTCCTTACGCTGGTCCCACAGGAGGTCTTACAGAGCGTCATGAGCCCGAGTCTCGTCCTGCGTCGCCTGTTCGTCCTGCTCGCACTGGTAGTCGTGTCCGTCGTGAGCGTCCTCCTCCTGTCCCAGGCACTCACTACATGACTCTGCGTCCCTCTACTGCTCCTCGGCGTGTCCCTCTACCGTCTCCTCCTGCGTCCTCTTTGCCTGCCGTTCCGGACCCTGAGTCTGACCGGTATCGCGCTGAGCACCCTACAGTCACGCGTCTCCTAGCTACTGTTGTCACTGACCCTACCTTTGAGTCCTCGGCTGCGTCTGCTCTGGTCGCTGAGTTGGTTGACTTTGCTGCTGCCTGTCGTCTAGACTACGCTGCTAGCCTTGTTGCTGAGTTAGAGTCTGCGTCTGTCTGTCCTCCGTCCGCCGGGGGTGAGTGTGCTCTTGGCACGGACGTCCTTGAGGACAGGTAGGAGGACTTTGACTCTCTTGCGGCTGCTGTACCTCATCTCGTGGACTGGTTACTTGCCCCTGAGGGAGACCCGGATGCACTAGACATCCCCACTCCGCGCACTTACGCAGAGGCGATCTCGGGTCCCTACTCCTCTCAGTGGCAGACAGCCATGGACGCAGAGATGGCATCCTGGAAGTCCACAGGCACCTACGTCGACGAGGTTCCCCCTCCTGGGGCGAACATCGTCGATGGCATGTGGATTTTCAGGGTGAAGCGGCCGCCGGGTTCTCCGCCTGTCTTCAAGGCGCGTTACGTGGCTAGAGGCTTCAGTCAGCGTCAGGGGGTCGACTTCTTCCAGACCTTCTCCCCCACCCCGAAGATGACCACTCTTCGGGTTCTGCTGCACGTTGCTGCTCAGCGTGACTACGAGCTTCACTCTCTTGACTTCAGCACAGCGTTCCTGCAGGGCAGCCTGCACGAGGAGATCTGGCTGCGCCGCCCACCTGGCTTTACTGGGTCGTTTCCTCCTGGTACCCAGTGGAGCCTCCGCCGGCCAGTCTACGGTCTCCGCCAGGCGCCACGAGAGTGGCACGACACACTGAGGACTACACTTGCGGCTCTTGGGTTCGCGCCGTCTACTGCTGACCCGTCGCTGTTTCTGCGCACAGACACGTCGCTGCCGTCGTTCTACATTCTTGTGTACGTCGACGACTTGGTCTTTGCTACTGCTGACACTGAGGCACTCGCTCGTGTGAAGTCGGAGCTGCAGAAGAGACACACCTGCACTGACCTGGGTGAACTGCGTAGCTACCTTGGCTTGCAGATCACCCGGGACAGAGCTCGCCGCACCATCACCCTGACTCAGTCACACATGGTGCAGCAGGTCCTTCAGCGCTTCGGCTTCCAGTTCTCCTCACCACAGGCCACACCTCTGGCTACCAGCCACTCGCTCTCAGCTTCACCTTCGGACGAGTCCGTAGAGCCGAGTGGCCCGTACCCAGAGCTTGTAGGCTGCCTCATGTACCTGATGACTTGCACGCGACCTGACCTCGCGTACCCTCTTAGCATCCTTGCTCGTTACGTTGCGCCTGGGAGACACAGGCGAGAGCACTGGGAGGCGGCTAAGAGGGTGCTGCGTTACTTGTGCAGTACATCAGGCATGGGGCTGGTGCTTGGAGGACACGACAGAGTTGTCCTCACTGGTCACTCGGACGCTTCTTGGGTGGACGACCTGGCTACGCAGCGGTCGTCACAGGGTTACACCTTCAGCCTTGGCTCTGGTTCTGTCTCGTGGCGGTCCACCCGCTCTTCCTCTGTTCTCGGCTCTAGTTGTGAGGCTGAGATCTACGCCACAGCCATGGCTGCACAGGAGTTACGCTGGCTCACCTACCTGCTGACTGACTTGGGAGAGCGGCCTAGTTCTCCTCCAGTTCTGTACGGTGACAACAAGGCGGCTCTTGCCTTGTGTCAGGAGCACAGACTGGAGCACAGGACGAAGCACATTGCTCTTCGCTACTTTCTTGCTCGAGAGCTTCAGCAGCGCGGTCAGCTTCGGCTTGTGTACGTGGACTCGAAGGCCAACACTGCTGATATCTTCACCAAGGCGCTCCCGCCTAGTGATCATCAGCGGCACTGTACTTCTTTAGGCCTTGTGTCCACGTTTCCTCACTTGCTCACTGCTTGACATTCTTTGTACTGTACTTTATATATATCTTGTTGCTTGCTTGCTAGGTTTTGATCACTGTGTTGCTTGTCTTGTACTATATCTAGCACTGCATGTGAACTGGCCTTGTGGCCTTTACTTGTGCTCGGAGTGTGGTGACGTTCTGATCCACCCTGGGCTTGGCTTTGCTTTGCTTTGCTGGACTGGTCTTGTGACCCTTTGTTCTCCCCCACTTTGCCTATGGGGGTGTGTTAAACTGTAGTATGCTTGTAGGCTGTAGTGGGGTAGCCAATATGGGGTACAACCCCAACTAGGGTTTCATATTTGTACCCAAACTTCTGCTAGTTCATCCATTCTTGGCTAGTTATTCTGAAACCTTGGTCCATGCGGATGCCCCCCATTTTCTGTGGCCGTTTGCTGTCCGGTACGCCGCGCATCAGCTCAACCTCTGGCCCCGTGTCTCCGCTCCGGAGACTTCGCCGACACTGCGTTGGACGGGAGAGGTTGGCGATGCGTCAGTGTTCCGCGTCTGGGGATCTCGTGCCTTTGTCCGCGACACGTCCGCGGACAAGCTCTCTCGTCGCGCTGTCCCCTGTGTCTTCCTTGGTTTTGTTCCTGACGCGTCTGGCTGGCAGTTTTACCACCCTGTCTCGCGCCGTGTCTTCGCCTCTCAGGACGTCACGTTCGACGAGTCGGTCCCCTTCTACCGTCTCTTCCCCTACCGCACTGCCCCGCTCCCCCCTCCGCCTCTCTTCCTCGCGCCAGGTGCTGCTGTTGTAGAGCCCCTCCCCCCTCAGGGTGCAGCTCCCTCAGGTGTGTCTCAGGTAGACCCCGTTGAGCCTGTCGAGGTAGCCGTCGAGTCGCGTCCCCCTCGAAGTACTGAGCCTGGGGGTGCTGAGCCTAGGGTTGCTGAGCCTGGAGGTGCTGAGACTAGGGGTGCTGAGCCTGGGGGTGCTGAGCCTGGGGGTGCTGAGCCTAGAGGTGCTGAGACTGGGGGTGCTGAGCCTGGAGGTGCTGAGACTGGGGGTGCTGAGCCTGGAGGTGCGGAGCCTGGGAGTGCTGAGTCTGGTGGTGTTGAGTCTGGTGGTGCTGAGCCTGCGCGTGCTACACCTGGAGGAGCCCTCTCCTCCCAGCAGCTGCAGGAGAGGTACCTCCAGTACTGCAGCCTCCGGAGAGGTGCTCCTGGCGCCGGTACCCGTGCTTCCCCACCTCCCCGGGAGCTCCCCTCCCTTCAGCAGATCCGAGAGTGGTACACGCGACGCAGCAGTCTTCGGAGTGGAGCCCCTTGTGCTGCGGGCCCGGACGGTGGAGCCGCTGCTGGTGCCGAGGACCCGGACGGTGGAGCTGCTGCTGGTGATGAGGACCCGGACGGTGGAGCTGCTGCTGGTGCTGAGGACCCGGACGGTGGAGCCGCTGCTGGTGCTGAGGACCCGGACGGTGGAGCTGCTGCTGGTGCTGAGAACCCGGACGGTGGAGCTGCTGCTGGTGCTGAGGACCCGGACGGTGGAGCTGCTGCTGGTGCTGAGGACCCGGACGGTGGAGCTGCTGCTGGTGCTGAGGGCCCGGACGGTGGAGCTGCTGCTGGTGCTGAGGACCCGGACGGTGGAGCTGCTGCTGGTGCTGAGGCCCCGGGCGGTGGAGCGGCTGCTGGTGCTGAGGGCCCGCACGGTGGAGCTACTGCTGGTGCTGAGGCCCCCGGTGGTGGTGTCCCTGCTGGCTCTGGGGACGCTACGAGGCCGCGACCGTACTTCGTCCCGCTCCTTCAGCAGGTTCTTGGTCTGGCTCCTCCTCCTTGTCCTCCTCCCTCCGTAGAGTGTCTGCAGCCTGTCCAGTCGCAGTCACAGTTACCGCCTACCTCGCCTCTCCCTGGTACCTCTCCTTACTCCGGTCCCACGGGAGGTCTTACCGAGCGTCGTGAGCCTGCGCCTCGTCCTGCGTCGCCTGTTCGTCCTGCGCGCACTAGTCGTCGTAGCACACGTGAGCGTCCTCCTCCTGTCCCTGGCACTCACTACATGACTCTGCGTCCCTCTACTGCTCCTCAGCGTGTCCCTCTGCCGTCTCCTCCTCCGTCCTCTCTCCCTACTCTTCCTGACCCGGAGTCTGACTCCCGTCGTGCTGCCAGTCCCACTGTCACGCGTCTCCTAGCCACTGTTGTCACTGACCCTACCTTTGAGTCCTCTGCTGCGTCTGCTCTGGTCGCTGAGTTGGTTGACTTTGCTGCCGCGTGCCGTCTAGACTACGCTGCTAGCCTTGTTGCTGAGTCTGAGTCTGTCTGTCCTCCGTCCGTCGGGGGTGAGTGTGCTCTAGGCACGGACGTCCTTGAGGACAGGCAGGAGGAGTTCCAGTGCTTTGCTGCTGCTTTGCCCCATCTTGTGTCCATGCTAGTTGCCCCTGAGGGAGACCCGGATGCACCAGACATCCCGACCCCGTGCACTTACGCTGAGGCGGTGGCAGGTCCCTACTCCTCTCAGTGGCAGACAGCCATGGACGCAGAGATGGCTTCCTGGAAGTCCACAGGCACCTACGTCGACGAGGTTCCCCCACCTGGGGCGAACATCGTCAGTGGCATGTGGATTTTCAGGGTGAAGCGGCCGCCTGGTTCTCCTCCTGTCTTCAAGGCACGGTACGTTGCTCGAGGCTTCAGTCAGCGCGAGGGAGTAGACTTCTTCCAGACCTTCTCCCCCACCCCAAAGATGACTACTCTTCGGGTGCTGCTGCACATAGCCGCTCAGCGAGACTACGAGCTTCACTCTCTTGACTTCAGTACTGCTTTCTTGCAGGGCAGTCTTCACGAGGAGATCTGGCTGCGCCGCCCTCCTGGCTTCACTGGGTCGTTCCCTCCTGGTACCCAGTGGAGGCTCCAGCGGCCAGTCTACGGTCTCCGCCAGGCGCCACGTGAGTGGCACGACACACTGAGGACGACACTCGCGGCACTTGGGTTCGCTCCTTCTACTGCTGACCCGTCGCTGTTTCTACACACTGACACCTCGCTGCCGCCGTTCTACATCCTCGTGTACATCGACGACTTGGTCTTTGCCACTGCTGACACTCAGGCACTCGCCCACGTGAAGTCGGAGCTGCAGAAGCGACACACGTGCACAGACCTGGGTGAACTGACAAGCTACCTTGGCTTGCGGATCACTCGGGACAGAGCACGGCGCACCATCACCTTGACTCAGTCACACATGGTGCAGCAGGTCCTTCAGCGCTTCCGCTTCACGTACTCCTCGCCTCAGGCCACTCCTCTGCGTACAGGTCACTCGCTCTCAGCTCTGCCTTCGGATGAGTCCGTAGAGTCGAGTGGCCCGTATCCAGAGCTTGTTGGCTGCCTCATGTACCTGATGACCTGCACTCGACCTGACCTTGCATACCCTCTTAGCATCCTTGCACGCTATGTCGCTCCTGGCCGTCACAGGAAGGAGCACATGGATGCCGCTAAGAGGGTGTTGCGCTACTTGTGCAGTACGTCGGGCATGGGGCTAGTGCTTGGAGGGCGAGACCGGGTTGTACTCACTGGACACTCAGACGCTTCTTGGGCGGACGACCAGGCTACTCAGCGGTCGTCTCAGGGTTACACTTTCAGCCTTGGCTCTGGCTCAGTTTCTTGGCGTTCTACACGCTCTTCTTCTGTTCTCAGCTCCAGTTGTGAGGCTGAGATCTACGCCACAGCCATGGCGGCCCAGGAGCTACGCTGGCTGACCTACCTGCTGACTGACTTGGGAGAGCGGCCTCGTTCCCTTCCAGTGCTGTACGTTGACAACAAGGCTGCCATTGCCTTGTGTGAGGAGCACAGACTGGAGCACAGAACGAAGCACATCGCTCTGCGGTACTTCTTTGCTCGAGAGCTTCAGCAGCGTGGTCAGCTTTGTCTCCGTTACGTGGCCACTGAGGCGAACACTGCTGATGTGTTCACCAAGACGCTTCAGCCTTGTGACCATCAGCGCTTTTGCACTCTCCTAGGTCTTGTGCCTACTGGACTTCACTTGCTCACTTCTTGACTCTGTTTGTACTGTGATCTTTATATATATACCTGCATGTTTACTCTTGCTAGGTTGTGATCATTGTACCTCTTGCTCTATTATAAACCTGCATGTGAACTGGTCTTGTGACCGCTTGCTTGTGCTCGGAATTTGTGTGGAATCCTTGAGATCCACCCTGAGCTTGTTTTGCCTTGCTCTGCCTTGACTGGTCTTGTGACCCCTAGTTCTCCCCCACTTTGCCTATGGGAGTGTGTCAAACATTATATATGTTATGCTTGTGTAGGCTACAGTGGGTTAGCCTATACGGGGTACACAATTCTAGGGTTAGGTACTTGTACTGTTTTCCACTGTTAGTTCATCATTCCTGTTTGTTCTTTCCGACAAAGGGTGGGGAAGAGAGTGAGCACGGGGGAAGAGAGTGAGCACGGGGGAAGAGAGTGAGCAGGAGAGAGTGAAAGGTAATGGGAGGGGAAGTGAAGGCGACGGATGGGGAAGCGAGAGTGAGCAGGAGTGAAAGGCAATGGAGGGGGAAGTGAAGGCGACGGGTGGGGAAGCGAGAGTGACGGGCGGGAAGTGAGTGCGACGCGCGGGGGAAGCGAGTGCGACGGGGGAAGGGGGGAAATGAAGGCGACGGGAGGGGGAAATGAAGGCGACGGGAGGGGGAAATGAAGGCGACGAGAGGGGGAAAGGAAGGCGACGAGAGGGGGAAAGGAAGGCAGCGGGAGGGGAAAGTGAAGGTGACGGGAGGGGGAATGAAGGCGACGGGAGGGGGAAATGAAGGCGACGGGATGGGGAAATGAAGGCGACGGGAGGTGGAAGTGAAGGCGACGGGAGGGGAAAATGAAGGCGACGGGTGGGGGAAATGAAGGCAACGGACTGGGGTCGCGAACGTGATGAGCTAGCGATGGCAACGACGCGGGCGACAGAGGGCGGAAGCGTGGGACCTAGGGAAACGAAAGCGAGGGCGAGGGGAGGGTCACGCTTGAGCGAAGGGGGTGGGATCCGATTTTTGCCGCGAGTTTACGAAGCAATTGCACAAAAACCTGTATTTCGATACCATTATCTTTACACATCATCATCTAAATAGGCGCTTTTCCACATTCGTATGGCGCCTCTGATTTATTTCGAGTGAACGCAGTTTGCCCAGTCTCCAGGTATGCTTGCAGCCTAATATTATGCGTGCTATCTCAAACTGTGCACAGTTTGACATGCACGCGCTTTTCTGGTTGTGGGAAGGACCCAACCCAACATGGGAAGCGAGAAACTTTTGTCGCAAATTGGTTTCGCGAGTGAAAGTCTCTCGCAACCCAACCGAACCTCTCCGTGCCTGCCTCCCGAACCTAGTTTTTAGCGTTGACTTCCGTTGAGTAATTCAGGTCTTGGGCAAAGGTTAACCATCAAGAGTACAATCATTTCAGGGCAAAGGGGACTTGAGCTTTTCGAAGTCGGAAACGACAGCTTTTGGAGCCAACTCCCGTGTTTGTCTTATCGATCACCAGCTTTCAATCTCGACCGTCCGTTTAGCACGAGGGAATTATGGCGATATCGGAGTCCGTCGGCAGGAAGATCGCCCTGAGCTACTTCTACGTGCTCGTGTGGATCGTTTTAAGCTTCTCCGTTATTGTATTCAACAAGTACATTCTCGATAGGAAGCTGTACAACTGGCCTTACCCTATCAGGTACGCCTAGTGCGCGTGTGCTACACCCTTCGCGCCCCGTCATCCGCCACCCTGCCCGCATATTACCCCGCCATTCCACCCCACCATCCCCCCCTCCCCGTTCAACCCCGTCTTTTCCCCCCATCATTCGCCCCATCAATCCCCCCACTAATCCGCCCATCATTCGCCCCATCAATCCCCCCATCAATCCCCCCACTAATCCGCCCATCATTCGCCCATCTATCCGCCCATCATTCGCCCCACTAATCCGCCCATCATTCGCCCCATCAATCCCCCCATCAATCCCCCCACTAATCCGCCCATCATTCGCGCATCTATCCGCCCATCATTCGCCCCACTAATCCTCCCATCATTCGCCCATCAATGCGCCCATCATTCCCCCATCTATCCGCCCATCATTCCCCCCATTAATCCGCCCATCATTCCCCTATCAATCCGCCCATCATTCCCCCCATTAATCCGCCCTCAACCCACTTATCCGCCCATCATGCCCCCAACAATCCCCCCATCAATCCCCCCATCAATCCGCCCATCATTCCCCCCATCAATCCCCCCATCAATCCCCCCATCATTCCCCCCATCAATCCCCCCATCAATCCCCCCATCATTCCCCCCATCAATCCCCCCATCAATCCCCCCATCAAACCCCCCATCATTCCCCCCATCATTCCCCCCATCATTCCCCCCATCAATCCCCCCATCATTTCCCCCATCAATTCGCCCATCATTCGCCCATCAATCCGCCCATCATTCGCCCATCAATCCGCCCGTCATTCCCCCCATTAATCCCCCCATAATTCGCCCCAATCATCCGCCCATCATTCGCCCCATCAGTCCTCCTATCATTCCCCCCATCAATCCCCCCATCAATCCCCCCATCAATCCGCCCATCATTCGCCCATCAATCCGCCCATCATTCGCCCATCAATCCGCCCATCATTCGCCCATCAATCCGCCCGTCATTCCCCCCATTAATCCCGCCATAATTCGCCCCAATCATCCGCCCATCATTCGCCCCATCAGTCCTCCTATCATTCCCCCCATCAATCCCCCCATCAATCCCCCCATCAATCCGCCCATCATTCCCCCCATCAATCCCCCCATCATTCCCCCCATCATTCCCCCCAACAATCCCCCCATCAATCCGCCCATCAATCCGCCCATCATTCCCCCCATCATTCCCCCCATCATTCCCCCCAACAATCCCCTCATCAATCCCCCCATCATTCCCCCCATCATTCCCCCCATCATTCCCCCCATCATTCCCCCCATCATTCCCCCATCAATTCGCCCACCATTCCCCCCATCAATCCGCCCATCATTCCCCCCATCATTCCCCCCATCATTCCCCCCAACAATCCCCTCATCAATCCCCCCATCATTCCCCCCATCATTCCCCCCATCATTCCCCCCATCATTCCCCCCATCATTCCCCCATCAATTCGCCCATCATTCCCCCCATCATTCCCCCCAACAATCCCCTCATCAATCCCCCCATCATTCCCCCCATCATTCCCCCCAACAATCCCCTCATCAATCCCCCCATCATTCCCCCCATCATTCCCCCCATCATTCCCCCCATCATTCCCCCCATCATTCCCCCATCAATTCGCCCATCAATCCGCCCATCATTCGCCCATCAATCCGCCCGTCATTCGCCCCATCAGTCCTCCTATCCTTCCCCCATTTATCCGCCCATCATTCGCCCCCTCCGTCCGCCTCGTTCCCCTCCCTTTCCGCCTCGTTCCCCTCCCTTTCCGCCTCACCTTTACCGCGGAAGCGTCGCAAACGACCTGCTTCTTTCCAATCCAGATGCTTCAACCCCCTCTTCCCACCTCCCATTTCTTTGTGCAACTGGGTTTGTTTCAAATCACCTCCCATTTCTTTGTGCAACTGGGTTTGTTTCAAATCACCTCCCATTTCTTTGTGCAACTGGGTTTGTTTCAAATTCTTCCATCTTCTTCCCCACTGCTCATCCCGTTTCCTCTAGTCCCGCCCCCGCCTGCTTTTTCCGCTGCCCCCTTGCTGTTCCCTCTTTCCCCCTGCTGTTCCCGCTTCCCCCTGCTGTTCCCGCTTTCCCCTGGTGCTCCCGCTTCCCCCTGCTCCTCCCGATCCCCCCTGCTGCTCCCGCTTCCCCACGCTGCCCTCCTTCCCTTCCCCTTCTCTTTTCATCTCTTCCCTCCCTTTCTCCACCCCTCTCACCCTCACCCGTCTCACCATGATCCACACATGGCCTTGTGCTCTCTCTTCACTCCCATCTGTGCTGAGCTGCCCTGCCCATTCCCTCTCACATCCCCCCACTCCTCCCCTCCCTGTTCGCCTCTCTCACCGGGTCGGTCCGGCAGTTTCAATAATCTGGCCCAAGCCTGGCCCGACCCGCCCCGAGAGTCCGTGTGGCCCGGCCAAGTCGGGTCGGTCCGGGCCGGGCCGGGCCAGCTGCTCAACTCTATCTCACCCCACCAGTCTCATCATAATTCACGTGGCCTGTTCGCTCCTTGCCTTCCTTTTGGTGAAGGTCTTCCCAGTGGTGTCAAACCCATGAGCCTCTCCACAGAAATGCATCTCACATCCGTGCTCGCCATTCCTATTCCCCCCTTCTCCCCGTCCGTTTTCTCCCCCACCTCTCCCCCCCACTCCCCACCAGTCTCACCATGATCCACATGGCCTTCTGCTCGCTCCTCCCCTTCCTTCTCGTAAAGGTCTTCCGACTGGTGAATCGGACTTTTGAGGCGCCTCAAGAATCGGAACCCTTGAATCTCTCCGCAGAGATGTGCTTCACCTCCGTGCTTCCCATGCCCCTCTTTCTCTGCTTCCCCCTTCCTTCTACCAGTCTCACAATGATCCACATGGCCTTCTGTTCGCTCCTCGCCTTCCTTCTCGTCAAGGTCTTCAAAGTGGTAGAACCCATCGCTCTCTCTACCGAGTACCTCACCTCTGTGCTGCCCATCGGCGCGCTCTATTCTCTCAGTCTCTGGTTCTCCAACTCGGCTTACATCTACCTCTCCGTCTCCTTCATCCAGGTGGGTGATCGCTAGTGTTCTGGCCACACTACACCACACCCCACCGCACACCACCTCACGCCTCTTCTCACGTCACCTCAGTGCTGCCCATCGGCGCGCGCGCTCTACTCACTCAGCCTCTGGTTCTCCAACTCCGCTTACATCTTCCTCTCCGTCTCCTTCATTCAGGTGGGAAGTGGGTGTAACCACACGTCACCTCACCTCACCTCACCTCACCTCACCTCACCTCACCTCACCTCACATCCGTCCTCCCCTCTGCTCTACTCACTCAGCCTCTGGTTCTCCAACTCGGCTTACATCTACCTCTCCGTTTCGTTCATTCAGGTGAGTAGTCGGTGTAATAAGCGTGCTGAGTGTGGTGAGTGTATGTGGTGCTGCCTGCACTGCTTGCATCCTCCGCATACCACACTACACCGCACCACACTGCACCGCACCTCACCTCATATCCGTCTACTCGCTCAGCCTCTGGCTCTCCAACTCGGCCTGCATCTGCCTCTCCGTCTCCTTCATACAGGTGGGTATAGTGTGTGTATGCTGACACACGTCACCACACGCCACCACACGTCACCACACGACACCACATCTCACCTCACACAAACACACCACCTACAACTCCGCCTACATCTACCTCTCCGTCTCCTTCATCCAGGTGGGTAGTGATTAGTCTCTTTGGACCTTTATCCTCGAGTGAATACCAAAGAGACTATTCACTACCCACCTGGATGAATACCATGTTAACCGCTATGTGAGATCTATAGGCTCTAAACACATCTTTAAATCACACTAGGTACTCCCTACGGGGTCACCTCCAAGGGTCCTTGGGTGCCTGGCAGAGCTAGCCCCTATCCAAGGGTCCGTGTTTGTAGAGGGAATTCCCTAAGTGCAAAAATAATCGTGTGTACTAGAGCGTTCCCAACATTCGTTGCGCAGCGTTGACGACGAAACGGGCTCGTGTGCAAAATAGCTCTTCACGTCAATACGTTGATAGAGCACGTTAACTCGTAAGAGAGATTCAGAATATTTTTCCACTAGAAAGGATTGTCACAAACAAGCACAGGCACACGTTTTATATTTCGCTTAACACACATGCATAGGGAAATAGCTAAGTAGTTGTAAAACTGAATTTCGGATCTTCGCCATGCTGTACTAGGAAACAGTTGCTCAACTTCTTGGGCTTTTGTCCTCTTCCCCCTCTTGTAAATACCTGTCTTCAAAAAGCACTTAGGACAATTGCCCCTGCTGACTCTTCACATGAACACTCGTTGCTCCCATGTGCCTCCGATGTGACTCACATGAGTTTCATGCGAGTTTACAGTTTTAGAACGGATTTAACCGTTACCTGACGCGAGCAACCGAATTGTACCTGTGGCGAAATCATTCTGCAATGCGGTGTGACTTTCGCGAGAAATTCCCTGTCCCGTGAGTCAACGCCGAATACAGTTTTCCAACTGTAATTTCCGAGCACCCTTCGAAATCTCGCAGCACCCCCCACAACCCACGCGCCACCCCGAGGGGAAATCCAGCACGACCAAAAAATCTCGGTCGTGCTGTACAGTGCGACCGCGTCAGCGATCGTGCGCTGTACAGCGCGTGACAGGGCGATCTTTCGCCCTGTCTTGTTGCGATCGTGCGCACTGTGCGCGATCGCAACAGTCCATGATACACGCGCATAGCCTGAGGGGCACGCGCGAGATCTGGACCCCACACGCAGTCCAGATTCTTGCGCTCTGTTCCCCCCAGTCAAACTATCGAGCCCAACAAAAGCACCCCACGGTACACCACTCGCTCACATGAGCCACGAATGAAACATTAAAAACAAATGGCACTTTCATGGGAAGCTCATTTCAGTCTCATTGGAGCTTCATGAGAGCTTCATTTGAGCGCGTCATGGGAGCCTCATTTGAGCGCTTTATGAGAGCTTCATTTGAGCGTATCATGTGAGCCTCATTTGAGCGCTTCATGAGAACAGTGAGAACACGAATGAAATGCACTAACACAAAATGCAATTACGAATGAAAACGAAACACACAAAATGCAAAAACAAATGCGCACAGAACACACACAAAATGCGCACACACAAAATGCAAAATAAAATGAACATTTCTCACGCCACAAATTACCTTCAAACAAAACTCCCCCATTTTCCATTACCGTTGGCGAATAGGCGGTAGGTTGCCGTGCAAACTATGGATTGCACTCAACATACCAAAGAGACTATTCACTACCCACCTGGTCTCTTTGGTACCTCGAGTGAATACCAAAGAGACTATTCACTTTGGACTGTAATCTAGTGAATACCAGCGCCTCTTTGGACTGTAATCTAGACTGACGCTGATACCAACCCGAGGGCCCTCATGCCAGTCGCTGTCCACCTCCTAGTAGTCGTCTTCACCCGAGAGGCCTTCCGGCTCTCCCACTCCCTAAACAATCCCTTTCTCCTGCATACACTCCCCTCTCAGATGCTCAAGGCCCTCATGCCTGTCACTGTCCACCTCCTAGGGGTGCTCTTTACTCAAGAGACCTTCCGTACTTTTGCCTTGGCCAACATGGTCTCTTTCCTTTCCCCCCTCGCACTCCCCTATCAGTTGCTCAAGGCCCTCATGCCAGTCGCCGTTTACCTCCTCGGGGTGCTCTTTACTCAAGAGGTCTTCCGTACTTCTGCCTTGGCCAACATGGTTTCTTCCCTTTCCAATCACTTTCCCCCAGATGCTCAAGGCTCTCATGCCGGTGGCCGTGTATCTCCTAGGGTTGCTTTTCACTCGAGAGTCTTTCCGAACCTTTTGAGGCACCTCAAAGGCCGTGTATCTCCTAGGGCTGCTTTTCACTCGAGAGACTTTCCGAACCTTTGCCTTTGCCAACATGGTAGCCATCATAGCAGGGGTGGCAGTCGCTGCATGCATATGGGAAGGCGAATTTCCCTTCACTCATGTCACCCCCTCACTCCCTCTCCCCCCCTCCCGACCCCATACACGCCTCTCTCAGATGCTCAAGGCCCTCATGCCAGTCGCCGTCTACCTCCTAGGGGTGCTCTTCACACGAGAGTCTTTTCGAACCTCTGCCTTCGCCAACATGGTTTCTCCCCTTTCCCCTCCCATCCACTCTTCTCCAGATGCTCAAAGCCCTCATGGCAGTCGCCGTCTACCTCCTAAGGGTGGTTTTTACCCGAGAGTCTTTTCGAACCTCTGCCTTCGCCAGCATGGTAGCCATCACAGCAGGGGTGGCAATCGCTGCATGCATATGGGAAGGCGAATTTTCCTTCACTCATGTCACCCCCTCACTCCCTCTCCCCCCCTCCCGACCCCATACACACCTCCCCATGCCTGTCGCCGTCTACCTCCTAGGGGTGCTTTTCACTCGAGAGTCCTTCCGCACTTCTGCCTTTGCCAACATGGTAGCCATCACAGTGGGGGTGGCGGTGGCGGCGTATGGGGAGGCCAATTTCAACGCCGCTGGAGTGCTGCTGCAGCTCGCCGCCGTGTGCTTTGAGGCTCTACGCCTTGTGCTCATACAGGTGAGCTACATGCTAAACGCCCTTAGATATATGGAGGAACAGGTAGAGTCTTTTGCCAACATGGTCGCGATTACAGTGGGGGTGGCGGTGGTGGCGGCGTACGGGGAGGCCAATTTCAACGCTTCAGAGGTGCTGCAGCAGCTATTTTTGAGACGTCTCAAAAATAACCTTTCTACACCCAATTTCAACGCCTCAGAGGTGCTGCAGCAGCTGGGGGCTGTGTATGTGCTTTGAATGAAGCTTCGCGGCTCGTGCTCAAACAACTTTTGAGGGGCTCAAAAGGGTGCTGCAGCAGCTGGGGGCTGTGTGCTTTGGAGCTTCGCGGCTCGTGCTCATACAGGTGAGCTGCGAGGTTGATTGTTTTGCTTTTGAGACGTCTCAAAAGCACCTGGGGGCTGTATGTGTGCTTTGAAGCTTCGCGGCTCGTGCTCATACAGGTGAGCTGCGAGCTTGATTATTTTCGAGTCGACTCAAAAACAAGCTTGATTGTTTTGCCCTTTATAGGCTGATCGCTCGCAATCACCGTGGGGGGAGTGGCCATGGCCGCGTGTGTTGTGGAGAGGCGAATATCAACACCTCTGGGGTGCTGTGCTGCTGCAGCTGGTGGCTGTCTGCCTTGAGACGACTTTTGAGGCGCCTCAAAAGGGGGGGTGGCCATGGCCGCGTGCGTTGTGGAGAGGCGAATATCAACACCTCTGGGGTGCTGTGCTGCTGCAGCTGGTGGCTGTCTGCCTTGAGACGACTTTTGAGGCGCCTCAAAAGGGGGGGTGGCCATGGCCGCGTGCGTTGTGGAGAGGCGAATATCAACACCTCTGGGGTGCTGTGCTGCTGCAGCTGGTGGCTGTCTGCCTTGAGGCCCTGCGCCTTATTCTCATACCTGTGTAAGGGGACGCGCAGGGCCTCAAGGCAAACAGCCCCCAGCTGCAGCAGCACCCCTGCGCGCAGGGCGTAGAAGGAGAAGGGGAAGGCCAATCGGGGTCTCCTCCTTCCTTCATGTGCTTCCTCATGTGATGCTCGTCTGGAAGCCCGTTTGGTTTGACGCTCAACTGGGGTTGTCCAACAGGGTGGGTAGCCAGCCATCACCATCAGGGTGGGTAGCGATGGCAGCTTTTCTGACGTCTCAAAAATCACCATCAGGGTGGCGATGGCAACATATGGGGAGGCGAGTTTCGTCTGTGGGCTGGGCTGTAGACTTGAAGAGCCTGTTTCTGAGTCGACTCATGATAGGTTTTTGTCTGGAGAGGCCAATTTCGTCTGTGGGCTGGGCTGTAGACTTGAAGAGTTTGCCCTGTATTGGAGTGACTTTTGAGAATTCTCAAAAGTCTTTCGTCTGTGGGCTGGGCTGTAGACTTGAAGAGTTTGCCCTGTATTGGAGTGACTTTTGAGAATTCTCAAAAGTCTTTCGTCTGTGGGCTGGGCTGTAGACTTGAAGAGTTTGCCCTGTATTGGAGTGACTTTTGAGAATTCTCAAAAGTCTTTCGTCTGTGGGCTGGGCTGTAGACTTGAAGAGTTTGCCCTGTATTGGAGTGACTTTTGAGAATTCTCAAAAGTCTTTCGTCTGTGGGCTGGGCTGTAGACTTGAAGAGTTTGCCCTGTATTGGAGTGACTTTTGAGAATTCTCAAAAGTCTTTCGTCTGTGGGCTGGGCTGTAGACTTGAAGAGTTTGCCCTGTGCCCTGCGTTTCCCCCTCCCCGTCACAGATCCTCCTGACACCCAAGGGAGTCTCCGTCGATCCCTTGGGTGTAAGAAGTGTATTTTTGAGATAACATTTTACATCTCAAAGATCCCGTCACCTCCCTCCTCTACATTTCGTCAGTCCATCTGACAACCTTTTCCCCTCACTGTCCTCCACCCCTACTTGCCTTTCTCTCTCCCCTCCCCATCACGGATCCTCCTCACAGCCAATGGCGTCAATCCCATCACATCCCTCTTCTACATCTCGTCAGTCCCTCTTTCTCCCTCACTTTCCCCCAACCCCCAAAACCAACAATCTCTGTCCCCATCACAGATCCTCCTGACAGCCAAGTGCGTGTCTCTCGATCCCATCACATCCCTCTACTACATCTCTTCAGTCCTTTCTCACAGCTCGCTCCTCGCTTCACTTGCTCCCCTCTACCGTTCTCTCCTCTCTGTTCTGCAGATCCTCCTGACAGCCAAGGGTGTGTCTCTCAATCCCATCACATCCCTCTACCTCATCTCTTCAGTCCTCCTTTCTTACAGCTCGCTCCTCGCTTCACTTGCTCCCCTCTACCGTTCTCTCCTCTCTGTTCTGCAGATCCTCCTGACAGCCAAGGGTGTGTCTCTCAATCCCATCACATCCCTCTACCTCATCTCTTCAGTCCTCCTTTCTCACAGCTCGCTCCTCGCTTCACTTGCTCCCCTCTACCGTTCTCTCCTCTCTGTTCTGCAGATCCTCCTGACAGCCA
Organism: Closterium sp. Yama58-4; assembly: GCA_947470075.1. Taxonomy (NCBI): domain Eukaryota; kingdom Viridiplantae; phylum Streptophyta; class Zygnematophyceae; order Desmidiales; family Closteriaceae; genus Closterium; species Closterium sp. Yama58-4. Next base: position 1,153,844 of record CANIUD010000061.1, on the reverse strand, counting down.
AGGGCGTCTCTCTCAATCCCATCACATCCCTCTTCTACATCTCGCCAGTCTGCCTCCTCTTCCTCTCCCTCCCCTGGCTGCTCGTCGAGTACCCGCGCCTCGCTCCCTCCCTCACCATCCCCGCTCAACCTGCGCTCGTCCTTTTCCTCGCCAACTGCACGTGTGCGTTCTCTCTCAACCTTGCCGTCTTCCTGCTGATTGGGAAGACGTCTGCCCTCACTATGAATGTAGCAGGTACGTGCGTAGTGATGGGCTCGTGGAAGGTACGTGAAAGGTATGTGGAAAGGTACAGATCTCTTGCGCCCTCACCGTCTTCTATCAACCTGAGTTCGTCCTTTTCCTTGCCAACTGCGCCTGTGCTTTCTCTCTCAACCTCGCCGTCTTCCTGCTCATTGGGAAGACATCAGCTCTCACCATGAACGTGGCAGGTACGTGTTGTGTGGAAGGTACGTGGCAGGTACGTGTTGTGTGGAAGGTACGTGGCAGGTACGTGTTGTGTGGAAGGTACGTGGCAGGTACGTGTTGTGTGGAAGGTACGTGGCAGGTACGTGTTGTGTGGAAGGTACGTGGCAGGTACGTGTTGTGTGGAAGGTACGTGGCAGGTACGTGTTGTGTGGAAGGTACGTGGCAGGTACGTGTTGTGTGGAAGGTACGTGGCAGGTACGTGTTGTGTGGAAGGTACGTGGCAGGTACGTGTTGTGTGGAAGGTACGTGGCAGGTACGTGTTGTGTGGAAGGTACGTGGCAGGTACGTGTTGTGTGGAAGGTACGTGGCAGGTACGTGTTGTGTGGAAGGTACGTGGCAGGTACGTGTTGTGTGGAAGGTACGTGGCAGGTACGTGTTGTGTGGAAGGTACGTGGCAGGTACGTGTTGTGTGGAAGGTACGTGGCAGGTACGTGTTGTGTGGAAGGTACGTGGCAGGTACGTGTTGTGTGGAAGGTACGTGGCAGGTACGTGTTGTGTGGAAGGTACATGGCAGGTACGTGTTGTGTGGAAGGTACGTGGCAGGTACGTGTTGTGTGGAAGGTACGTGGCAGGTACGTGTTGTGTGGAAGGTACGTGGCAGGTACGTGTTGTGTGGAAGGTACGTGGCAGGTACGTGTTGTGTGGAAGGTACGTGGCAGGTACGTGTTGTGTGGAAGGTACGTGGCAGGTACGTGTTGTGTGGAAGGTACGTGGCAGGTACGTGTTGTGTGGAAGGTACGTGGCAGGTACGTGTTGTGTGGAAGGTACGTGGCAGGTACGTGTTGTGTGGAAGGTACCTGGCAGGTACGTGTTGTGTGGAAGGTACGTATTGTTCCCTCGCTCACCATCCCCACTCAACCCACACTCGTCCTTGTCTTCGCCAACTGCGCCTGTGCGTTCTCTCTCAACCTCGCCGTCTTCCTGCTCATTGGGAAGACATCAGCTGTCACCATGAACGTCAGGGCTCATTGTCTGCGTAACGGCAGGTACATGGAACGTGGCAGCTAGGTAGTCTGTGGAACTTTTGAGGCGCCTCAAAAGGCAGTTAGGTAGTCTGGTGACTTTTGAGGCGCCTCAAAAGGCAGTTAGGTAGTCTGGTGACTTTTGAGGCGCCTCAAAAGGCAGTTAGGTAGTCTGGTGACTTTTGAGGCGCCTCAAAAGGCAGTTAGGTAGTCTGGTGACTTTTGAGGCGCCTCAAAAGGCAGTTAGGTAGTCTGGTGACTTTTGAGGCGCCTCAAAAGGCAGTTAGGTAGTCTGGTGACTTTTGAGGCGCCTCAAAAGGCAGTTAGGTAGTCTGGTGACTTTGGGTCGACTCGAAAGTCACCTCGTGGCAGTTAGGTAGTCTGTGGAAGGTACATATCGCCCCTCTCTCGCCCTCCCCTCTAAGCCTGCAACCGTGCTTCTCGTACCCAACTGCACTGTACATGGAGTGGAAGGTACATTGCTGGTAACCCGTTTCTCATACTCATCCCTCCTGCTCTTCCCTCCCATGCCACATAGCGTCTCGTGCTTTGCTGACCTGGCTGAGTTGCTTCAATGGTAGGACTCGCTATTAATAGTATTCTTAATAGTTGATCCATGACGATCCATGATGATCCACAACGATCCATGACGATCCACGACACCACATTCATAACGCCACAGTAGTAAGCCTTGTTCCAAAATCCTTACTTCATTTCATCCCCTGTACTGTGTGTCTTCAGGAGTGGTTAAGCACTCCCTTGCAGATTGCGTTCTCATGGTCGGTTATCCCCGATTGAGCCATGGAAATTTAACTCGTCCAAATGTCTTACCTTTATTCATCCCCTTTATTGCGTGGCTCAGGAGTGGTTAAGGACTGGCTGCTGATTGCGTTCTCATGGTCGGTTATCCGCGATCGAGTCACGGCAATCAACCTGATTGGCTATCTTCTGGCGTTTGTTGGGGTCTGCTGGTACAACAGCATGAAGCTACAGGTACAGTATGATAAAGGTACAGGTATAGTAAATCAACCCGATTGGCTATCTTTTGGCCTTTGCTGGGTACAACAGCATGAAGCTATGGGTACAGTATATTCAACCCAGAGGTGCAATGATATAGAAAGGATCCAGGTGCTGTACATGAAGTTATAGATACAGTGAGGCAAAGGCACAGGTACTATAATTCAACAAGGATTTTTGTGTCGCACATGAAGGCAAAATTCTTGGTACAGCTAATAATAGTACAGGTGCTATGTTATTATAAATGCAGGTCTTGTATGTTCAAATACATGTACGGTACAGAAAGGTACAGATACGCTGCTATGAAAAGAATGTAGGTATAGTAACTTGTGATTACAGGTACTGATTTGGTGTCTTGTCTTGATGGTCCCCTCTACCATGTACAAAGAACCCCACCACCCATCGCATCCCGACTTTTGAGAGGTCTCAAAAGTCCCGATTACAGGTACTGATCTGGTGTCTGACGTCTCAAAAATGGTCCCCTCTACCATGTACAAAGAACCCCACCACCCATCGCATCCCGCTCGTCCTCCCTGTGTTGTTCCTGCTTGGTAACTTACCAGCAGTATTTGTTTCAAGCCTTAATTTTGATTTGTTGTTCTTCATCTTCTTTCCGCTCTTTCAGCAGACTTTGTTCTTCGTTTCTAGCTGCTTTTCTCTACATGGTACTTCTCTCCCTCCTCCCGCGCTTATTTTTTTTTTTTAACCAGGAACTGAAAGCAAAGGAGACTTCCAGGAAGCTGCAGCAAGAGCAGGAGCAAAAACAACAGGGGGATTGGGGGACGAGGAGTCTGGGCCCTTGTTGGGTGGTACTGAGTTGACTGCGAGGGAGCTGGCTCAAAAAGAGGTGACTGAAAGGTTGTCGGAATCTGGGAACTCAACAGTGGCATCACCTCAGTAGCATGAAAGCTAACATACGCATATTGCAGGGTTGTAAAGAATAAGGGAGTTGCTGTATATATATTAAAAAAAAACCCTCTTATCTTATGCTAGGTAATTTGCAATATTTGTTTGTTTCATTCTGTCTTGTATGCTACCAGCTTATCTGGCCTTGTATCTGTGATTGTCCTCTGTTTCATATGCTCGACTTGTGTTTATATTTGTATTTATGTATTTCGATCCACTGTGACCTTCTATCAACGGGTATAGCCACACTACTTCCTCTGCACAAATCCCGAGGTAAGATAGCGGGAGTTGGACAATCGGGTGTTTCTGCTGCGTGCTGGTCCCATTAGCTTCTGCGGACGGAACTTCCACGCTACACTGATCGAAGTGCCTTAGCTCTCTGCAGGTTGACAAATAGCGAAGTCATAACGTCGACGAGCCAGATACTTAGTAGCCACCCTCGCTTCCAGCTGTTGCGTCGGACGCGCAATCCAGCCCTGCCGGATTTACCCTCCGTATCCGTTTGCGCGAATCGCGTTCCTCGGCGACTGCTGAATCTGATCCAAAGCGGCGCCGACGACCCTGAATTCTGATTTGAGTCGACTCCAAAGGCGTCTAAAGTGGCTCCGCGATCCTGAATTTCCAAGCCGCCGAGAGGCCGTTGCGTCGACCGTACGTCGCATAACCTCGCGGCGCGGTTACTGCTGATCGGCCGAACACTGACAGGGACGGCGAGGTCATCATTCTATCCTGTTTGATAAGATTGTGAAAATTGACGTCCAGAGAGCGGACAGTCAAATTGTGTTTCTGTTTCCGCCTTTCTGATCGGCTCCCTACATGATTGACTCACTGATTATCGAATCGTAAGGGGTTTGTTGAGTCGATATGAATAAGCACCAGATCTGTTTTCGTCGTCTTGACACTGTATCTCGTCTCCACTGTCCTTGTCCGCTTTATCTCCTCTCAACCCGTCTCTCCACCCTGCTCCTCCTTCCCCCTCCCTTCCCCCTTTTCCTGCCTCTCTGATCATGCTCCATTCCCCCTTCTCCCCTCTTCTCCACAAATTGGCAGTATCCTCGTTATTCGCCCTTTCACTCGTTGTTCGAAGCCAAAGGCAGTATGCACGCCATTGGGAAATTCTTCAAAACTGTGTACGAGCTTTTTGACGATGACGACGAGGACGAGGATGACAATAACGAGGGCGAGGGTGTTGACGGGGAAGGAGGAGGCTTCTGGGATAGATCAGGAAACGGGCGCGGGTTTTGGGGGATGGGAGGAGGAGCGAGGGAGGAGGAGATGGGGAGGAAAGGGGACAGGGAAAGGAATAGAGGGGCGAGTGGGGGGAGGAAAGAAGAGACAATGGGTATGTATGACAGGGCAAGGCGAAGGGGTGGTGGAAGGGGGGAGAGGCGTGGGGATGGGGAGGGTCCGGAGGGGTGCTCAGCAGACGCGATTGGGGAGCTTCAGACTGACAGCAACGGGCTGACGTGGCGGCCTCTGATTCGGCTGGCTAAGCGCGGAGACGGAGGCGTGCAGGTGGGGAAATGGGAGGCGGGTACGGATGCAAGAAGGCGTGGGTTGTTACCGCTTTGTTGCTGAGCAGTGGGCCACTGGCTGTTACAGCATTGTTACTGCGTTTCAGGAATTGGCGATCGTGGTGGCACTTCGTGTTGAATCTTAGGAACGATTGTGACAACCCTTCGGGACGACCCAGGCAGTGGAGCTGTGTCGGCCCTGATTGGTTGGCGCAGCATTGCTGTTTGACTTTGGCCCTGTGTCTAGCATGTGTGTGCTCAAGGAAAATGCTTTCATCCCTTCTGTTTTGCAATGAAGTCTTAGCAAGTCTTAAGTTTTCTCACTCTCTTCCTCACCTTCCTTTGTCCCCTGTCACTCGTTCCCCCACCACCCACCAGAGCCTCACTTGGTGCATCAATTCCCTCCTCACCAAGACTTGTCCCTCTTCACTCTTTCTAACCTGCTGTTCTCTTCCCAAACCCCTCATCCACCTAACAGAGCCTGACTTGGTGCCTCAATTCCCTCCTCACCAAGGCTTGTCTTTCTTCGCTCCTGCTGTCCATTTGTTCTCCTACCCCAACCCTAATCCCCCCACCAGAGCCTGACCTGGTACATCACTTCACTTCACCAAGATGCGGACGGTGACGTGGCAAACGACTTTTTTGTCGAGGTGCTTCCAGCAGGGCTTCATGCCAGTGGGAATGGCGCCAGTGGGAATGGCGCCAGTGGGAATGGCGCCAGTGGGAATGGCGTTAGTGGGATTTGCGGTGCTGAATTCGCATCCTTCCCTCCTAGTGCATCACTCTGTAGAGGTGGAAGCACAGGTTTTTCTGATGCTGCTGCCTCTGGCCCTCCTCTACCTGACAATGCTGCTGGTGCTGATGCCGCTGCTACTTCGACTGCTGCTGGTACTGGTGGTGGGGTTGGTAGCAGTGGTGCTGGTGGCAGTTGTTGTAATAGCACTACAGGTGGCAATCGGGAAGGTGACAGAACTGATAAGGGCATTTCTCATTATACCTGTGAAGACCAAGGGTCCCGTGAGCCAATGAGACCTGTGGGCCTTGCCGAGTGCTTGCAAGGTGATCGCCGCAGCAGAGCAAGTGAACTGGGGCCCATCTCGGTTCCTGTTGGAGCCAAATTTCTGCTCATGCGGGTTCCGACAACTTTGCTGTTTCCGTTACAAAATCGAGGGATGATATGCGTGAAAGAAGGAAATGTGGTTGTTGGGAACACGATTCTGTGAAAATAATTTGTTTCAATTCAGAATATATAAAACGGGCAGTGGGGGTCTCAGGATCATTTTTTCCTTGGTTTGATGTGCTTACTTCACCGTATTATGCTTTATGCATAACAGATGTATTCCACGTTTCCATTTTCCGGGGTTTGGTGATTACTAGGAGCATTCACCCTTTTTCGAAACCATCTTCATTACGGCCGCCTTCAGGCGATCTCGGAATTGTAAAATTGACGCATTCTGCTAGGCCTTTTAGCTTATCATCAGCAGCTTTCCGGAACCCCCGCGCAGGGCGGTGTTGGTGTCGAAACCCTTTTTTTGGTGCGGATAGGCTTCCCTGTTCCCGTTGCCTTCTAGCTTATCTCGGTGGTTTATCCGAAGACCACTTTATCCTCTCTCGCACTTGCTTGATCCAGCAGTTTCTTACGTGCCACGTGATCATGCGTCCCTTTGAAACCCGCTGAAACACAAGTTCTGAAATTTTGCTTCACGAGTTTTTACTCTCGTTTTGGTAATTTCTCTCGCTCCTGGAAATCGCTACCGCGTTATAAGCGCTCGTTGATTTCCGTCTCCAATCTCGCTCTAGTGTCAGCCCCTGTCACCGCTCCATTGCGAATCTGCTGCTGTAGGATCCGAATCGAAAAACACTTGCAAAGCTTTATTACTTCGAGCTGATTACCCAGCCGGCGTAAAAGTGTCGATCATGCAAGGAGCGGGAGCCGGAATCCCTAAGCGGGAATCTGGAAAGGGGTTAACGGACCGCAAGATCTGCCTCGCGGTGACCTTTGGGGTGGTGCTGGCGGTGGTGGTGTTCACCGTTCAACGGTCACTAGAGGAGCAATCCGCTGCTGCTATTGTCGAATCCCAGGTGGGTTCAGATGGTTACAAGTAGGTGTGGTTACCACCAGGATAGCAACCAGGGCTCTCGGTATCAGGGTAAACACTCTGAAACTCAGGTACATTCCGTATGTTTTGTCGGCTAACCCTGATTCATCAGAATCGTTCTAGAAATCATCCGGACCATTTCCGGATGATTTGGCTGAGCGTTCGGGAACTTCAGTATTGTTTCGAAAACAATCCTGAGATTTTAGCTCGGTACTAGTTCTTGTGTAGGATGTCGAATGCAACGATGCCCATAAGTGCCGTCAAACAAAATGTAATTTCATGTTTGTTGGTCCTTGCCCAACCAACTTAGACGTTTTAGAGCCTCTTGCGCCTAGGGTGATAGGACCGCTCTTGTGCATTTTCGGATTTTTGGAAAAACACACGGACACGGAAGGGTAACTTTCAAGAGAACGCTGATTCTTCAGGGCCTTTTCTCAGGCGAACCCGGAGTCTTCCGTGCCTTCAAAAACGAAAGATTTGCCCTGATAGCAACCCTAATGCTGGTGCTGGCGGTGTTGGTGTTCACCGTTCAACGTGCCAATAGAGGAGGAATCCGCCCGCTGCTATTGTCAAATATAAGGTAAGCTCAGATGGTTACAAGTAGGTGTGATTACCACCAGGATAGCAACCCTAAAGCTGGTTCAGCCGGTGGTGGTGTTCACCGTTCAACGGTCACTAGAGGAGCAAGCCGCTGCTGCTATTGTCGAATCCCAGGTGGGTTCAGATGGTCACATCTAGTGTGGCCACCACATATGGCAAGCGTAAAGCGGCGGGAATGGTGTTTACTGTTCAACAATCACTAGAGGAGCAATCCGCTGCTGCTATTGTCGAATCCCAGTTAAGCTCACCTGGTTACAAGTAGTGTGGTTACCACAGGGATGGCAAACCTAATGCTGGTGCTGGCAATCATGGTGTTCAGAGGAGCAATCCGCTGCTGCTATTGTCGAATCGCAGGTAGGTTGGAATGGTCACAAATTCATTACCATGTGGTTAATGAATCCTCAGTGGCTCAGACGGGTTTCCAGTAACCTGATTACCACCTGTGTCCTGGAATAGCGCCTGGTCGTGGTGGTGGTTAGTTCTTTAGCGATTGTAAGAAGTACACCTCTTGCATTCTAGTCAATTTTCTGCATGAGTTCATGTTCTCTCCACACCTACTTGTGTGACAGATCGGTCACACGTATTTGAATCACCACCAGTTCGTGTCATTATACTGTCTTTCGTCCTTCCTCCACGACTTTTTATGGTCGCTTGCAGCTCCTCAAGTGTAGTTCCTCATCATCTCTTGTGGCCCCTTCTCTTGCCTTGCATTATTTTTCATCACGTTCACATCATATATCCTCCTTTGTTCCCGTCCGTTTTCTTTGCCGTCCCACCTCCATTGGCATCGTTTTCCCAATCGTTTTTATACAGCCCGGGTTCCCGCCCCTCTCTCCGGATCCAGAAGAGCGAGCCGAGCAAATCCACGAGCAAACCGAATCTGCCCGGAAAAAAATCGAGGAGCTGCAAGCGACCATAAAATCTATCGAACGGTCACGAGACGAGACGAAGGAACGTTTGAACCTGCTTCTCTCTCAGGCGCAAACTCTGGGGGGAGGGGAGGGGTCATCTAAGGACGGTTCTTCAGGCATCAGGGTTATTGAAGGCACGGGAACGCCGGACCAACCAAGTGCATTCAAGCCGGTTCGGGCCGGACCTGCCGGAAAGGTTCGGTTTCCCCGAACCAACCCGCCGGTGGTTCCGAGTTCAGAGGGGGTCGACCCTGCCTTGGAGTCTCTTTTGCTTAAAATAGCTTCGGAAAAGGAGATTCTAGCCACTGTTGCTGCAGCAGAAGTGCAGAATTTTATGGAGATTTGGATAAGGCAAGTGGTGAGAGTCGGCATTACCAATGCTCTCGTCCTCTGCCTGGATCCGGCTACCGAAGCAGCTTGTAACGCAGCCTCAGCAAACCAGGTCGCCTGCTACCTCGTCCCGAACCTCCCTGCCGCGTTCTCACCCACGCAAGCCTCAGCGAACGAGAGCCCGAACCAGCGCGCAGCCTCGGTAATCGACAGTCTAAACGGCGCCAAATTCTACGTTCTACGAGATGCTCTAGCCCTGGGATACTCCATCCTAGTCTCAGACCTCGACGTTACCATTCTCCGTAACCCGTTCTCGTCAGGAGAGCTGGTTCGGGACTGTGACGTGGAAGCTATGAGCGTCGGGCATGATCAAGCATCCGCGTACGGTTACAACGACGTTACTGACGATCCGTCTATGGGCTGGGCCAGATACGCCCACACAATGCGAGTATTCGCCATGGACTCCGGCTTCTTCCTGGTTCGACCCACCGCTCCTGCTCTGGAGCTCTTTGATCGGGTGGCGGCTCGGCTGGGGGCGGCGGCGAGAGGAGGGGGCGGGATTTCGGGGCTGTTGAGCCCGCTGGTGGTGTTCAATGAGGAGATGTTCTACCCGTCACGGCCGGACTACAAGGGCGTGTTCATCTCCCGGCGAGTGCTGGACATCCATCGGTTCATCAACTCAAAGGTAGGCCGCTCTTGGCCTCGCTCATGTTGTGTTGCCAGTCATGGTCAGAGTTCGTTCAAGCTGATAGCCCTGCGGGGGATATGGAATGATCCTGTTTGTCATGCCTGCGGTGTAATCTGCTCGCTTGATCAGTCTCCAGTCTCCTGTCTCTACCCCCTCATCCCGCTTACTGGTTCTCTTCAAGGAGCTCAAGCGGGACAAAAAATGCGGTATTTTGGGTCAAGTTAAAAGTCACCTTGACCATTCACTGTTCTCCCGTTGTTCTTCATCCCCCTTGTAGGTTCTCTTTGGGCAGCTCAAGCGGGACTATGGCAGGCTGCAGTCTCTAGTAGGATCAGCAGTGGCTGTTCACGTCAATTACCATGTCGATAAGCTCACGCGCTTATCAGCCATCACCTCTTTCTTCATGGATCGGGAGCGAGCCGTGTTTGACGCCTTATCCCTGGCCTCCTCCTGAAGCTGCAAATACTTCACCATTACAAGTACCGGTATACGGTGGATAAGTTAGTGCGCTTATCAGCTGGTACGGTATGACCTCCATTGTATATTGGATTGCAAGTGAAGTGCATTTGACTTAGGTGTGCAATTGAATGGATGAGGTTAGTCAAGATGCTGTGTTTTTAGCGAGATGGCCTGCCAAAAAAAATGTCTGGGTAATGAACCGTTAACACCAGTGCTGAACACTTTCTGGTTAGTGTTCTGGGGATAAAAAGGGGTTTCTGGAGTGTGAGTGGTGTGGGGAGGGGTGTGCGAAGTTGTGCTTGTACTGAAGTGTACATGTATTTTTGTCACGCTCTGTCTTGCAACAATAACGAACCTTTGCAACGCAGAGAGGGTGGCTCGAGACAAATGCACACATTGCCATCACCACGACTATTTGCGACGAGCGAAATAGAATGCGTAAATGTCACGTGTTGCGAAAGTTTCTTCGTTCTCAGTCGTGCTGTTCGTCAGTTACGGCAGGTCATCGCAAAACGCACCAGCATGAAACTTGGTGCCTTCATCAAGCTTGGCGGCTATGCTACGCATCCCGAATTGTAGGGTGAAACTTGTACGTTCAACAAGCTAGGGGGCCATGCCACTCATCCCGAAAAACGCGTGAGATGATGGCTGCGCGATGGAGCTTTCCAGTCTTTAGGAACTTTAGGAAGGATGTTTCACAACATAATCAGATCTGTATTTTTCCTTCACGTGCTGTCGTTTCTGGTGTCCTAGAGCTTGTAATTCCACAAGCGCCGTGGTTGATTGCCGCCGAAAAACCATCATGTTCGTCAAGATGCTACTCCACCTCACGTCCGATCTCCGTTTCAAACCACCTGAAGATTCCGAAATCCGCCCGACCGGCCCGTCTTATTATCTTAGATGGGATCACCAGGTTACCTTCGGCGCAAAAACGTTTCGCGGAAGCAAGGAAGCGGGCCAGATACTTTCCAGGGAAAAAATTCCAGCAGAGCATCTCATCTTCTTGGTATCACGGGGCAAGAAAAATGAGATGAAGGAGATGGCTCACCGAGCAGCATTTCGCGATGCTCTCCTTGGAAATATCTCTTTCCCGGACGCGGAGCCACCTGCGAGCGCCGAGCACGTGGCGGATTATGCGAAAAGGGTCGCCAAGCATTTTGCGAAGAACGTGTTACAAAACGACTGCGTGCGCATGTTGAAGAACCGCCAACCGGTTTACGATACAATCCAGGAAGGGCCCTCTCACGACCCTAGGTTCACCACCACAGTCACTTTACCCGACGATTGGGGCAGTTTCACTGGCCAAACCCGCCCGTTGAAAGTTGATGCGGAGCAAAGCGCGGCTTTCGAGGCGTGGTGGAATGTTTTCGTGGTGGGACCGCACGTGCAAGGAGGGGAGCCGGGTACTGTGATAGCTGTTGCGGCTGGTGACGCGGCGGAGGCGGAAGGGTCTAAGGGAAAGCGACGAGCAGCAGCGGAAACAGATGATGATAATGAAGATGAAGGAGCAGAAGCAGCAGCAGCGGTAGCAGGGGGGGGGAAGAGATGAGGGATCTGGTGCTTCACCTGAGATTTCCGATGGAGATGTGAGGTCCGTTGGAGAGCAGCATAGGGGAGGGGAGAAGGCTGGACAGGAATCAGGAGATAAGAAAAGAATGAGGCATTTCAACTGTTGATTGCTCAAGTTGACTCACACTCCACAGCACCAGGCAGGAATGATTGTAACGGTTGACGAGACGAGAGGGTTGTTCTGGAAAGAAAGCATGAAGTTTGAGATGAGCATAAAGATGGGCAAACTTAGGCTCTTGGGAGGGATGTACCGTCATACCCCGGATATACCCCCATGGGGGGCAATAATAAAACAGGTTTTTTTTAGGGGGGTGGGCTTATAATCGGGTAAATTTATAAGCGCCGGCGTTTATAAAACGACATATATAGTTTATACATTTTTTAACACCAAGCTGTAGATCTCATGCTTGCATTTTCAATCGAGTCGAAGTTACATGGGGTCGTCTGTGAAATTCTCGCGCGCACTGGGAGATACACCAAATCTGACAGCTTCTGACAGCTCCTGACAGCTCCTGCTGACTGGACCCGCATCCAGTGCAGGGTCCGAATGTGAAGGGAACCGAATCTGGAGACATCCGCCTGCTAAAGTAAAATTCGTTACAAGATTTTGAACACATTTCAAGAATTAAAGTTTACGTGCGCTTATAATAAAACAGGTTTTTTTCAGGGGGTGCGCTTATAATCTAGCAGCGAATATAAGCGCCATGCGCCAATTAAAAGCGCCAGGCGCTTATCCAAGGGTGGCGCTTATATCCGGGGTATGACGGTACCCTTAGGGTGACATTGGCATGGCAAGCCTCCCACCCAAACTCAAATTGCTGAACCCATGGTCATCATTCCTGGCCTAGCAAGCCGAACTAGCACAGCACAGAGCATAGGATTACTTTTGTGTACTTGCTGATGGCTAAGAGAATGTATGGTAGAGTACAAAAGGTAGTGTACCAACAGCCACATACATATAATTTTTCACTGACACATGCAACTCCTAAACCTGACATACGCTATTGGTTTTCACACAGCCCCTGCTCTCTACACAGTACTACGGTATGAAAAGGAAGAAGTCAGTGGAATCAATCAAGCAAGAAGGATATTTACAAGAAAAGGACAAGGGTTAGGTGGCATGTTAAGCAGAAACTAGCACAACACACAAGAGGCACCAACAAAATCCCACACCCATGACCCACCAACCAATCATTCCTTCATACCACTCCAACCCACCACCACCACCACTACCGATTGCACGCCACACCTCCTCCTCCCATCCACTTTCCAGCCTCCCTCACTCTTGCCATCACTGCAGTCGCCCACTCTCACTCACTGCAGCCCACTCTGGCCCCTAGTCTGCATTCCCCTCTTCACCACCCTCCCCACTCTACCTCACGCACACCCCTTTCCTCCCCACTCGTTTCCTCATCTCCCTGAAACTCCTCTCGCCCAACCTTCTCCCTCTCAACCTTCCTCCTCCCCCTCTCAGCCTCCCTCCTCTCCTCCCTTTAAGCCTTCCTCCCCACCTCCTCCTCAGCCTCCTCCTCAGCCTCCTCCTGCATTGCACTCGAGTCAAAACTTCAAGATCCTGCCTGAGATCACAGCCAAGGCCAAACAAGTCCCTTCACTCCTCCGCCTAAGATCGGAGATGTCTCAAAACCTAGATCCTGCCCAAGTTGCGAGCGTTGACAAAGGCAGTCAGGTGATTTGACTCCATCTCCTGTCATGGCACCTCTTCGATACGCCCCTGCTCTCTTTCCCCAGCACAGAACCTGCATTTCCAAACTTGCGCTTCCTGGCACTAATCCTCCCTGCTGCATTGGCACCAACACCGGCCACTCCTTCACCAACCACCACAGCCCCACCACACCCTCCCAAGCCCATCCTTCGATCCCCTCCCCCACCACTTACCCCACCTCTGTCATTCCTCCTCCGCACCATTTCCTCAACAAATGTATCAACATCTGCCAGCTTCAAGCCCCGACTAGTGAACAGTTGCTCAGTGGGTGTAATAAGAGGCTTCACGAGGCCTAGAACCCCCATGAAACCAAGATGGAACACAAGACGCTCCAGGGCTTCCTGCTTCGTGTTCTCTGTGCGCGCTGCTGACCCTTGCTGGTGGCTTGGGTCGTCACAGGTGCGCGCTATGCTTGTCTGATTCTTTCCTGCTTCCTCTGCTCTCCTCTCCTCTTCTTCATCCTCCTCCTGAGCCTCACCTTCCTTCACCACCACCACCTCATCTTCCTCCTCCTTCTCCTCCGCCTCCTCCGCCTCCTCCTCCTCCTTCTCCTCCTGCTCCTCCCACTCCTCCTCCTTCTCCTCCTCCGCCTCCTCCTCCTCCCCAACCTCCTTCTCCTCTTCTCCTCTTTCATGATCCCCCAGAGCAGAGATCGTACCGCCAGGCATGAACTCAGCAGGTTCAACAAAACCCGAATGCGTGGGGATGGGAGTGCCATCAGAATCACCTGAAGGTGTGGGGATGGGAGTGCCATCAGAATCACCTGAAGGTGTGGGGATGGGAGTGCCATCAGAATCACCTGAAGGTGTGGGGATGGGAGTGCCATCAGAATCACCTGAAGGTGCGGGGATGGGAGTGCCATCAGAATCACCTGCTTCCACGTCAGCACGCCCGCATCCCTCCCTCCCTCCACCACCACCTCCCTCATCTGGTTCCTCGTCCTCCTCTTCATCCTCCTCCTCTTCATCCTCTCCTCCCACAATCTCCACTTCCTCTTCTTGATATTCTCCTTCCTCACCTGTGCTCTCCCGTCTCATCGTCGTCTTCATCCTCCTCCTCATCTTCCTCTCCTCCCACTTCCTCCACTTTCTCCTCTTGACATTTTCCTCTCCCTTCTGTTTTTGCTTCTCTCTCATTGATCTCTTCAGCCTCCACTTCCTCCTCATCTTCCTCTCCTCCTAGTTCCTCCACTTCCTCCTCATCTTCCTCTCCTCCTAGTTCCTCCACTTCCTCCTCATCTTCCTCTCCTCCTAGTTCCTCCACTTCCTCCTCTAAGTAATGTTCTCCCTCGTCTGTTTTCTCCCCTATCTTATCACCCTCTTCAGCCTCTGCTTCCTCCTCTTCAGCCGTTCACCTCATCTGAAACTGGACAAATTCAACAAAAGAAATTTGTGTCCTGGAAAAAATCAAAAGAGTATGCACGAACACGGCGATAAACAAACAGCATGAAACTTGCCCCCAGAGATGTTCGTGCCTTGCATCGTCATTTAGCCATGCACTTGCCTCCTTTGCGTCCTCGTCTTGCTGACCTGCCCCGGCCTTCACGATCCTTCCCCCTGCCCCCAACACGCGCCTCCCCCCTGCCCCCAACACGTGCCTCCCCCCTGCCCTTAACACGCGCCTCCCCCCTGCCCCCAACACGCTCCTCCCCCCTGCCCTTTACACGCTCCTCCCCCCTGCCCCCACCACGAGTCTTCCCCTCCACACCTGCCCCATCAACGCTACCCTGCGCGTTTTCACCTGGGCTGCCCATGGCACAAGACGCTTGCAGGCCATCACTCCCCGCAGCAGGCACACAACTGAAGTCGCGACCAAAGAGTTTGCGGTTGGTCTTCGCACCAGGGCCATCCTTTTATATCAAAGCTCTGTCATACGCACAGGCCGCCTCCTCTTCTGTAGGAAAATAGCCAACGTGAAACTTTTGTCGGCCTTTCCAAAGCGCTGTTACCCATGCCTGTCTTGACGCATTCCAGCTCACACCTATGAACCGTGATGTTTGGTGACCCGTCTTCAGCAGCAGATTTTCTTTGATAACAGAGTCCCAAAATTGAAGTTTTGTCATGCTATCAAGCTCCTCCTTCTGCTCCTCTGAGAGGCCGAAGTTAAATTGGGCGTCGGAACCTTTCAGTTTGTAAGCCGCCCTGCAGGCAAGGAGGAAAAAGCGATTCGCTAACATTTGCGGCTTGGGAAATGTAACTATATGATGTAGTGGTTGATGCAGATGCGGTAATGACAAAAAATACAAGCTCGCACGCAAACACGCTTACCGGTAGTAGAGTCTGGCAGCCTCCTCCGCAGTGCTCCTGGTCCCCGTGATGGAACAGAAGCAGGGTGAAGCAGGGTGATGGAACAGAAGCAGGGTGAAGCAGAGTGATGGAAGAGAAGCAGGGTGAAGCAGGGTGATGGAACAGAAGCAGGGTGAAGCAGGGTGATGGAAGAGAAGCAGGGTGAAGCAGGGTGATGGAAGAGAAGCAGGGTGAAGCAGGGTGATGGAACAGAAGCAGGGTGAAGCAGGGTGATGGAAGAGAAGCAGGGTGAAGCAGGGTGATGGAAGAGAAGCAGGGTGAAGCAGGGTGATGGAAGAGAAGCAGGGTGAAGCAGGGTGATGGAAGAGAAGCAGGGTGAAGCAGGGTGATGGAAGAGAAGCAGGGTGAAGCAGGGTGATGGAACAGAAGCAGGGTGAAGCAGGGTGATGGAACAGAAGCAGGGTGAAGCAGGGTGATGGAAGAGAAGCGAAGCAGGGTGATGGAAGGGAAGCAGGGTGAAGCAGGGTGATGGAAGAGAAGCAGGGTGAAGCAGGGTGATGGAAGAGAAGCAGGGTGAAGCAGGGTGATGGAACAGAAGCAGGGTGAAGCAGGGTGATGGAAGAGAAGCAGGGTGAAGCAGGGTGATGGAAGAGAAGCAGGGTGAAGCAGGGTGATGGAAGAGAAGCAGGGTGAAGCAGGGTGATGGAACAGAAGCAGGGTGAAGCAGGGTGATGGAAGAGAAGCAGGGTGAAGCAGGGTGATGGAAGAGAAGCAGGGTGAAGCAGGGTGATGGAACAGAAGCAGGGTGAAGCAGGGTGATGGAACAGAAGCAGGGTGATGGAAGAGAAGCAGGGTGAAGCAGGGTGATGGAAGAGAAGCAGGGTGAAGCAGGGTGATGGAAGAGAAGCAGGGTGAAGCAGGGTGATGGAAGAGAAGCAGGGTGAAGCAGGGTGATGGAAGAGAAGAGAAGCAGGGTGATGGAAGAGAAGCAGGGTGAAGCAGAGTGATGGAAGAGAAGCAGGGTGATGGAACAGAAGCAGGGTGAAGCAGGGTGATGGAAGAGAAGCAGGGTGAAGCAGGGTGATGGAAGAGAAGCAGGGTAAAGCAGGGTGATGGAAGAGAAGCAGGGTGAAGCAGGGTGATGGAAGAGAAGAGAAGCAGGGTGATGGAACAGAAGCAGGGTGAAGCAGAGTGATGGAAGAGAAGCAGGGTGATGGAACAGAAGCAGGGTGAAGCAGGGTGATGGAAGAGAAGCAGGGTGAAGCAGAGTGATGGAAGAGAAGCAGGGTGAAGCAGGGTGATGGAAGAGAAGCAGGGTGAAGCAGAGTGATGGAAGAGAAGCAGGGTGATGGAACAGAAGCAGGGTGAAGCAGGGTGATGGAAGAGAAGCAGGGTGAAGCAGGGTGATGGAAGAGAAGCAGGGTGAAGCAGAGTGATGGAAGAGAAGCAGGGTGATGGAACAGAAGCAGGGTGAAGCAGGGTGATGGAAGAGAAGCAGGGTGAAGCAGAGTGATGGAAGAGAAGCAGGGTGATGGAAGAGAAGCAGGGTGAAGCAGGGTGATGGAAGAGAAGCAGGGTGAAGCAGAGTGATGGAAGAGAAGCAGGGTGAAGCAGGGTGATGGAACAGAAGCAGGGTGAAGCAGGGTGATAGAAGAGAAGCAGGGTGAAGCAGGGTGATGGAAGAGAAGCAGGGTGAAGCAGGGTGATGGAACAGAAGCAGGGTGAAGCAGGGTGATGGAAGAGAAGCAGGGTGAAGCAGGGTGATGGAAGAGAAGCAGGGTGAAGCAGGGTGATGGAAGAGAAGCAGGGTGAAGCAGGGTGATGGAAGAGAAGCAGGGTGAAGCAGGGTGATGGAACAGAAGCAGGGTGAAGCAGGGTGATGGAAGAGAAGCAGGGTGAAGCAGGGTGATGGAAGAGAAGCAGGGTGAAGCAGGGTGATGGAAGAGAAGCAGGGTGAAGCAGGGTGATGGAACAGAAGCAGGGTGAAGCAGGGTGATGGAACAGAAGCAGGGTGATGGAAGAGAAGCAGGGTGAAGCAGGGTGATGGAAGAGAAGCAGGGTGAAGCAGGGTGATGGAAGAGAAGCAGGGTGAAGCAGGGTGATGGAAGAGAAGCAGGGTGAAGCAGGGTGATGGAAGAGAAGAGAAGCAGGGTGAAGCAGGGTGATGGAAGAGAAGCAGGGTGAAGTAGGGTGATGGAAGAGAAGCAGGGTGAAGCAGGGTGATGGAAGAGAAGCAGGGTGAAGCAGGGTGATGGAAGAGAAGCAGGGTGAAGCAGGGTGAAGAAGGGTGAAGCAGGGTGAAGCAGGGTGAAGAGAACGACGGTGATGGCCATACCAGTCTGATTTGGTCAAGGAGCTCTCCCCCGTGACAGCACTCCTGACCCATGTCTGTGGTGGGACAGAGGGGCAGAGGGAGGGGAGGAATGGAGGGGAGGTGGGGGAAGAGCTCCCCGCCATAGCAGCACTCCAGCCCCGTTTATGTGGTGGGCTCGAGTCGAGAGGGGTAGAGAGAGGGAGGGGAGGTAGGGTAGGGAGGGAGGGGGGAAATCATGTCAGCAGGGTGTGGTTCGGTTCAGTCGAAGGCCTCTGCTTCCCTCCCCATGGCGTCACTAGTTCCCTGTGTGTGGATTTCAGGGGCAGAAAACGGAGAGGAACAGAATCGGGCTGGGAGGTTTGCCGTTTTTTTGTCCATGCTTTAGTGCATACTCGCGGACACCCCTCTCATCCTCGTTATAAGCATTCCCACCGGAAGAAATCTAGTCTCCTAAAAGCCCTGAAGCAGAGCGTACACAGGAAGGGAAGGGATCTTCCCCCGTTAAAGCCGAACCATGCAGGCCTCACACAAGGCGCGCTCGTCTTTAAAGGAGTAGTCTCTTAAAGCCCGGGACTCTAGGTCTCACAGAGGGAGTGCTGGTCTTGAAACGTGAAGAGCAGGCACACGGTCCCCGGGTCCCTAAGCAAGCCCAGAGGCAGATCATACACAGGGGAATACCCTCATAAAAATGACCATTGCCCCAATGTGCTCCTGGACAGTGCTCCTAGAAAGTGCTCCTGGGCAGTGCTCCAGCACCCCAGAAAGAGTCTGTGGTTCGCATGATAAATTTGGGCCATCCAGCTAGAGTGACTGCGAGACACTCCGGCATAGCTTGACGCCTGACATCCCGGCAATTGCTTGATGCAGGAAGAGCGTCAAAGGGTGGGGCAAGAAGGAATGCTTAAGGGCAAAGGGATGCATTCAAGCTCTCCTCTGGAGCTTAAAGAAAGCTCCTAACCGCACGCTCGGTGAGACTCTAAACCTCATTACGCGCCTTAACAAAACCCCTCTGCAACAGAAGCTGCGAGCTCCTGTATGAGTCGTCCAGCGATCTGCGACCTCGCGAGATCTGCGCGAAACCCAGCTACTAGCATGGCGAGAGCGGAGCGCGGCAGTTTGCATGGCGAGAGCGGAGCGCGGCAGTTTGCATGGCGAGAGCGGAGCGCGGCAGTTTGCATGGCGAGAGCGGAGCGCGGCAGTTTGTATGGCGAGAGCGCAGCGCGCCATTGCGGAGGAGGCGACAGTATGCGAGTGTGACGTGAGCGGAATAGCATCTTGGCGCAGCGAGAGGGTCACAGCTTGGCGCTACACTGAGAGGGGCACTCTCTCCTGGAAGGGGGGCGAACGTGGAAGCATTCCTTCGTGATCAGGGCTAGTGCGTGGCGTCTCTGCTGCATGGCCGCACCGACCTAAGGGCGTGTAAGATCCCCGTGCACACAGAATCGGCCATCAAAATTAGGTGGCCGTAACGAAAGTAACCATTTCGTGATCGGTTTGCGAATCTCGTCAATTTCAGCCATCAAATTTGTGATTTGATGGCCGGAAAACTAGTCGACTCTTTTCCGACGCGTGGTCGACTTCAAATCGGCCATGCTGTCGACAGCAGCTGCCTACAGTGAGAAACGAAGTCGCATATGCTGCTACAGTGAAATTGCGACATCGTATTCATGTGTGCGACATCGTCGCACCAAGTCGTAAAAAAGGACAAACCGAAATCTTCCACCTCTGTTACAGCGGCCAGCAAAACCGTGTCAGATTTGGAGGCCACGCTGAGTTGGCCGAAAATTTGTCGACCTGGTGACGACTAATCTGTCGACCTTCGCGAAAGCTTTGTCGACCAAAATGGTCGACAAAATTCAGCCAAAACGTGTGCGCGGGGATCTTACACACCCTAAGGTGGGCCACGAAATGACGTGGCACATGTTAGCTGCTCTGTGCTTCTTCATAACCTGACAAGGCCTATGCCGGGAATCTGGCGAGTTTTGCATGCGGTGTTATTTGCCCTTACAGGGCGTGGAACATTTGCAGAAAATGTGGAACCGAAACCCGTGTTACCCTTCGGATGAACGTCGCCAAAGTCTGATCGGGGTTTGACGAGCAGGTTACCAGCTCGGATTCTGGAATATAACGCAAACGCAAACGCAACCCGGAATGCGTCCTGAATGTGATGGAGCTAGACATCTCGAGGGTGACGAAACGAAATGTTTGTGCTGAGGGGGCGTGTTACATTCTCGATTTTCTCATATTCGGACAGTTACCACCCTGAAACGTATTGAAACCCACCAGAACAATGTGTTCGACAAATAAACCACTTTCAACCGTTCAGACGGTACGGTTCGTTTGGAAAAAAATCGAGAGAGTAACCGCCCTACGACAAAAAAAAAACAATCCTTACACTCTAGTGCCTTCGATACTGCTGTGTATAAGATAAGGATTAACAAGGACCAGTGTACCGACTATATATATATATATACACATACACAAAAAGTTCATTTCACTACTTGCACGAGCGACACACTCTTGCACAAGACATTGCTTATTACACAGCCCTTTGTCCAGATGCAACACATCCCACTCATCCTCCTCCCCCTCCTCCTCCCCCTCCTTTCCCCCATCCCCCACCGCACTCCCAAACCCATCACCATCGCTCAACCCATGACCCCTCAACCATCATTCCCAGCCAGCCTAACCGGCACAGCCAGCAGCACATGCCCTGGGGACGAGAAGAGCACACTCGAGCTCTCCTCCCCTATTGCTCTCTACGCAACCCGTGCACCTGATTTCACCTTCATGCCAGCAAACGACCCCCCTAGATGCAACACAGCCCACTCATCTTCCTCCTCCTCCTCATCTTCCTCATCCTCCTCCTCATTCCCCCCCTCTCCTCCGTCCTTCACCCCACTCCCAAACCCATCACCATCGCTCAACCCATGACCCCTCAGCCCATCATTCCCTGCCAGCCTAACCGGCACAGCCAGCACAGGTGCCTGGGACGAGAAAAGCACACTCGAACCCTCCCCTATGCTGCCTCCCTTGGCTTTACTTGCTCCGCTATTGGTGGAGGAAACTGGTTGCTGCCGTGCGGGCACACTCGAACCCTCTACTGTGCTTCCTCCCTTGCCTTGGTTTGCTCCATTATTGGCACAAGAAAGTGAGAACTTCTCCTGGGAGGCTCCTTGGTGCCCTTGGCCTGGTTCCTCCCCCCAGGGGATTCCTCGGAAGAACGGGTGGGCTTTCAGCCGAGGGTAACCCCCCATGTGCCTTGAACCTAATCGCTTCTTGGGTTCCATTTCCTGACAGCCACGTAGGGGGAAGGGAAGAGGGAAAGGAGAACGTGAAAGGGCCAGAATGAGAGGAGAGAGGAGCGACGAGACGAGGGTGAGTCTTCCTTTAAGGAGGTTCCTTGCTGGCCTAAGCCTGGTTCCCCCCCCCCAACAGGGAATTCCTTGGAAGAACGGGTGAGCTTCCAACGGCTGGTACCAATCCCTCCATGTGCCTCGACCCCAACAGATTCCCGGGGTCCATCTCCTGACAGTCGTTGGGCACAGTCAAATCCCAAGAGAGGATCTTCTGGAAGCACAGGTACTCGCTGTGCACATCTTTAGTAGGCCACTCGATACATGTAGAACATACCACTGTAGTACATGTAAACACCAGCAATGAGAGATGGCATACCAGCAAACAGTTGACGAGGCTGCGGGCTTCATTGCTAAAGTGGTTGGGCACGGTGAGATCCCGAGAGAGGATCTTCTGGAAGCACAGGTACTCGCTGGCCCCTTTGAAGGGCGGCACACCTGCCAGCATCTGATAGATGATGCAGCCTAGAGCCCACAGGTCGGCCCTGGATGAGGAGTGGAGAGGGGTGGGGAGGAGTGGGGAGGGGTGAAGCGGGGTTTGTTTGGAAGCACTGGTACTGACTGCCTTCCTTGAAGGGCGGCACACCTGCCAGCATCTGATAGATGATGCAGCCTAGAGCCCACAGGTCGGCCCTGCACAGGAGTGGAAAGGGGTGAAGAAGGGTGACGTGGGGTTTGCTTGGGAAGCACAGGTACTCGCAGGCTCTTTTAACGGGCGGCACACCCGCCAGCATCTGATAGATGATGCTGCCTAGCGCCCAGAGATCAGCCTTGTGGAGGAGAGAGGTGAAGAGGGGTGAAGAGGGATGCAGAGGGGTGCAGAGGGGTGGGGAGAGGTGGAGAGGGGTTTGTCTGGAAGCACAGATACTCGCTGGCTCCCTTGAAGGGCGTTGCACCCGCCAGCATCTGATAGATGATGCAGCCCAGTGCTCACAGGTCAGCTCTGATGGAAGGGAGGGGTGGGAGGGAGGATGGGAAGGAGTGGAGAGGAGTGAAATGGGACAAAGGGTGAAGAGGGGTGGACAGGGGTGAATATGGGTATAGATTGGTGAAGAGGGGTTCACATAGAAGCACATGTACTCACTGGCCCCCTTGAAGGGAGGCGCACCGGCCAGCATCTTATAGGTGATGCAGCCAAGCCCCAAAGGTCGGCCCTGATGGTGGGTGGAGTGGGATTCAAAGGGGCGAAGAGGGGTCAAAAGAGAGGCCCTATTGAAGGGAGGCGCACCGGTCAGCATCTTATAGATGATGCAGCCTAGAGCCCAGAGGTCAGCTCTGCACAGGAATGGAGAGGAGTGAAGAGGGGTGAAGTGAGGAGAGAGGAGAGGCATGATAAATGAGGCAGCCTAGCGGCCAGAGCCCGCCCTGGAATGGAATGGAGACTGATTGAGGACACTGGGTTGTGGCTACGGCAAAGCTCATGGGCTGACAGCACACATTGCGCATGGGTGCATGGGTGCATGGGTGCATGGGCGCATGGGTGCATGGGTGCATGGGTGCATGGGCGCATGGGTGCATGGGTGCATGGGTGCATGGGCGCATGGGTGCATGGGTGCATGGGCGCATGGGTGCATGGGTGCATGGGTGCATGGGCGCATGGGTGCATGGGCGCATGGGTGCATGGGTGCATGGGTGCATGGGTGCATGGGTGCATGGGCGCATGGGTGCATGGGTGCATGGGTGCATGGGTGCATGGGTGCATGGGCGCATGGGTGCATGGGCGCATGGGTGCATGGGTGCGCAGCAACCATAAAGGTAAGTAACGCACTGACTCTGGTGGTCTGGACTTGAAGAAAGGCATTGACAGATTGAGGAAATTGGCCTTTGAAACGAGGTGACTTTAGAGTCGACTCAAAAGTCAAAAGTCACCTTTTGAGTCGACTCAAAATTCAAAAGTCACTTGAAGAAAGGCATTGACAGACTGAGGAACTTGGCCTGTCGTTCCCCAGCTCAGCTGGGGCATGTCGTCAAGCTACTAAGGAATTGACTTTTGAGTCGACTCAAAATGTAACGCACCGACTCTGGTGGTCTGGACTTGAAGAAAGGCATTGACAGACTGAGGAACTTGGCCTGTCGTTCCCCAGCTCAGCTGGGGCATGTCGTTAAGCTACTAAGGAATGAGGCTCGGGGGCATTGCTTAACACCTGGGGAACCACATGCTCTGCTGCTGTGAGAGCTCGACTTTTGAGACGTCTCAAAATTCATTCCCCAGCTTGGGTATGTCGTTAAGCTAGTAAGGAATGGGGCTCGGGGCCATTGCTTAACACCTGGGGAACGAACGACATGCTCTGCTGCTGTGAGAGCTCGATCATGTTGCAGGGTGTTCTGGAGAAATCTAAAAAACACCCTGCAACTGAAGATGGCTTTTGAGTCGACTCAAAAGTCAGGGTGTTGTTGAAAATTCTAAAAAACACCCTGCAACTGAAGATGGCTCTAGCCGAAAGCGGCTACCGTAAACAAAGTTTGGCATTCACTCGGACTCAATTGAAGGACACTGGACATGGCATGCCATAGCATGGCATGGCACGGAATGGGATGGCATGGCATGGCATGGGCGTATGGGTGAAAAGGAACTCACTCGAAGGACACTGGACATGGCATGCCATAGCATGGCATGGCACGGAATGGGATGGCATGGGATGGCATGGCACGGAATGGGATGGCATGGCATGGGCGTATGGGCGAAAAGGAACTCACTCGAAGGACACTGGACCATCGTCGAGCAGCTCCGGAGGCACGTACTCTGCTGTGCCGACAAACGACCCGCTGCGCTCATCTGTGGATTCAGGGTGGGAAGAGGGAAAGGGCAGCAGGAATAGAGTGAGAAAAGAGGCATGGGCAGCGACTGTGAGTGGAGTGCGTGGTTGTGAATCAGCTCTGGAGGACGTACTCTGCTGTGCCCACAAACGACCCGCTGCGCTCATCTGTGGTTTCAGGGTGGGAAGAGGGAAAGGGCAGCAGGAATAGAGTGAGAAAAGAGGCATGGGCAGCGACTGTGAGTGGAGTGCGTGGTTGTGAATCAGCTCTGGAAGGACGTACTCTGCTGTGCCGACAAACGACCCGCTGCGCTCATCTGTGGTTTCAGGGTGGGAAGAGGGAAAGGGCAGCAGGAATAGAGTGAGAAAAGAGGCATGGGCAGCGACTGTGAGTGGAGTGCGTGGTTGTGAATCAGCTCTGGAAGGACGTACTCTGCTGTGCCTACAAACGACCCGCTGCGCTCATCTGCAGCGAAAGGAGGAGGCAAGAAAGGAGGAAGAGGACAGATAGACGAATGAGTAAATGCCAGCAACACGTGGCAGTGAGAGGCGCGAGGGATTGTGTGAAACAGCACACTGCTGTGCCCAAAAAAAACCATCACGGTCAACGGTTTGACAGAGGGAGAAGAGGAAGCAGGAAGTGGACAGCAGTGGAGTGAATGACTGTCCAGCGGCACGTGGCAGTGAGAAGAGGGAGAGAGTAAGTGATTGGGTGAATCAGCAGGTGTATTTTGAGTCGACTCAAAATACACGTGGCAGTGAGCAGAGGGAGAGGGTAAGTGATTGGGTGAGTTAGCGAACTGCTGTGCCCACAAACCATCCGTTGCACCCATCTGTGGTGAAGGGCGAAGAGACGAGAGAGAAAAAGGCGGGTAGGAGAGGAAGAGTGGCTAGAGTAAACAGAGAGAAACGGAAGACACAAAGAGAAAAAAAAAACATATAAGAGTGACAAAACAGATGAAAGATAGTAGAAGGGGAAAGAGTGAAACTGGCAATTGAAAGGGGGTAATGCAGATAGGCATGGAATAGAGATAGAGGATGGAAGACGTGAAAGAAAGAAGGGGTGGGAGGAAGAGCAATGAGAAACATGTTTGCCGTTTTAAGGTCCCAGTCGTCCGAAACATGTTTGCCGTTTTACCTAAGCTGCAGCTCGCCTAGTCTAATGGCTGAAGGCATGGAATAGAGATAGAGGATGGAAGACGTGAAAGAAAGAAGGGGTGGGAGGAAGAGCAATGAGAAGGCAAGTGGAGGGCGGGCAGGAGGATCAATCGGATGGCCAGAGAGAGGGGAACGAGGGAAGAGGGTCGGGAGGAAATGAGGAGGCAAGTAGGGAGGGTAAGTGGGAGAGATTTTCACAGGCTGTGCAAATACCCACCGTTATTGATAGCAGCAGCAGTGGCATCTACTGCTGACGTGGCCCCAGCTGATTGACCGTTGGTGAGCAGCTTGGCACAGCCAAAGTCGGAGATGCGCACGTGGCCTGATGCAGTGAGGAGGATGTTCTCCGGCTGTATTGGTTAAGAGAAAGAGTGGGAGGTGGGGGGTGTCAAGGGAAGCGAGAAAGGGAGGGAAGGGACACAGCCAAAGTCGGAGATGCGCACGTGGCCCGCTGCTGGCTGTGTTGGGGTAGGGGAGGATGAAAGAATGAGGGGGAAGAGGGAGGGAAGGCAGAAGAGTGTGCAGGGAAGGGTTGGAGGGGGTGGGGGGGAGAAAGGGAGGTGAGGGAGGGTAGTCAGGCGAAGTTGGAGAGACGGAGGGAAGGGATGCAGCCAAAATCAGAGATGCGCACGTGACCCAATGCTGTGAGGAGGATGTTTTCGGGCTGCATTGATATGTAATGGGCAGCGGGGAGGGATGGGGAGTGGGGAGAATGGGGAGGATGGGGTGAGGGAAGAGACGCAGCCCAAGTCAGAGATACGCACGTGGCCTGATGCTGTGAGGAGAATGCTTTCTGGCTGCGTTGAGGTAGTGGGTGGGGGAGCAAGGGATGGGTTGGTAAGGAAAGGAAGGGGATGAAGGCAAAGTCGGATATGAGCACGTGGCCTCATGCTGTGACGAGAATATTCTCTGGCTGCGTTGAGGTAGTGGGTGGGGGAGCGAGGGATGGGTTGGAGGGGGGGAGGGGAGGGAGGACTGGGAAGGTTGCACGTGGGAATAGAGGGAAAGTCGGGGATGCGCTCGTAGCCTGCGGACGATGAGGGCTCACAGCATCGGGGCACGTAGCCTGCGGAGAGAGTTCTAGTAGGATCTGAATAATTGGGTTATTTTTCAAGTAGTCGATGAGGGTGGATCTACAACGGCGTCCCAGTGCCAGCCGGCCTGGGAAACTATGCATAGCATCCAACATTCGAATTATACTCGTTATAAGCTTCACCAGTGCTCACCTTCAGATCCCTGTGCACCACTCCTTGCGAGTGCATGTGCTCCAAAGGACACACACATCCATTCAACTCGTACTCGTTATAAGCTTCATTAGGGCTCACCTTAAGGTCTCGGTGCACCACTCCTTGCGAGTGCATGTACTCCAGTACACACACCACCTCGGCTGCATAGAACCGCGCTTCATCCTCTGAAAGCTTGCCCTTCTGCATATGCAAAAGGAGTACAAAGGAGTACAGAGGAGTGTTTTGAGGGGAGCAATAGAGTAAAGAGGAGTACAGACGGTGCATGTACTCCAGTGCACACACCACCTCGGCTGCATATAACCGCGCTTCATCCTCTGATAGCTTGCCCTTCTGAACATGCAAGAGGAGTACAGAGGATTTTAGAGGGGTAGAGAGGAGTACAGTGAGGTACAAAAGAGGAAAGGGAGCACTGACTGAGAGGTAAAAGCAGAGGTATCCCACAGGCGCAGTCAACCTTCCCGGATAGACTAGAATGAGATGAATTTAGATTTGAAAAGCCATGACGTATCAAACAGGCATAGACAGCGAAAAGAGCGAATGCCAAGGAACGCAAAGGAAGAGTAGAGTAGAGATGAGGAGAGGCGTGACCCGCTCACATGGAATATTATGGGGTAAGAGGCGAAGGAAGAAGAGGCGAAGGGAGAAGAGGCGAAGGGAGAAGAGGCGAAGGGAGAAGAGGCGAAGGGAGAAGAGGCGAAGGGCGAAGCATGGAGAAGAAGAGAAAGAAGCTGAAGGCCGTACCACTCTGATCTGATCGAAGAGCTCCCTCCCGTGTTTAGAAGTGTAGCTTTGAGACGTCTCAAAATTACGTTTTTAGCATGTGGCAAAGCATGGAGAAGAAGGAAAAGCAGCTGAAGGCCGTACCAGTCTGATCTGATCGAAGAGCTCTCCCCCGTGGCAGCACTCCAACCCCATGTCTGTAGCGACTCAGAGGGATAGAAGGAGGGGAGGAGGAGTATGGAGGAGAGTCAGGGGAGGGAACGATGAATGGCCTGGTCTGATCAGTCTGGTCTGATCAAAGAGCTCTCCCCCGTGGCAGCACTCCAACCCCATGTCTGTAGCGATTCAGAGGGATAGAAGGAGGGGAAGAGGAGTATGGAGGAGAGTCAGGGGAGGGAACGATGAATGGCCTGGTCTGATCAAAGAGCTCTCCCCCGTGGCAGCACTCCAACCCCATGTCTGTAGCGAATCAGAGGGATAGAAGGAGGGGAAGAGGAGTATGGAGGAGAGTCAGGGGAGGGAACGATGAATGGCCTGGTCTGATCAGTCTGGTCTGATCAAAGAGCTCTCCCCCGTGGCAGCACTCCAACCCCATGTCTGTAGCGACTCAGAGGGATAGAAGGAGGGGAGGAGGAGTATGGAGGAGAGTCAGGGGAGGGAACGATGAATGGCCTGGTCTGATCAGTCTGGTCTGATCAAAGAGCTCTCCCCCGTGGCAGCACTCCAACCCCATGTCTGTAGCGATTCAGAGGGATAGAAGGAGGGGAAGAGGAGTATGGAGGAGAGTCAGGGGAGGGAACGATGAATGGCCTGGTCTGATCAGAGTCTGGTCTGATCAAAGAGCTCTCCCCCGTGGCAGCACTCCAACCCCATGTCTGTAAACAGAGGTACAGAGGAAGGGGAGGAATGGAGAGGGGGAATGGACGGAGGAATGGAGGGGAGGAATGGAGGGGAGGAATGGAAGGGAGGAATGGAATCTCAAAAGTGATTTCCATGGAGTGAGGTATGGGAGGGATGAACGACATGATTTGGTCAAACAGCTCTCTCTCCCAGGGCAGCACTCCATTCAACGAATCTTCAGAGCACATTTGGAGCCAGGGCTGTGGTGGGACAAAGGGATAGAAGGAGGGGAGGAATGAAACGGAGGTGAGATAGAGGTGAGATAGAGGAGGGAAGGATCGTCTGATTTGGTAGAAAAGCTCACTTTCCCCCGTAACAGCACTCCACTCTAGTCCATGATCTTCACTTCAGAGCAAACTCAGAGCCATGGGGACACCCATCTCATCTTCGTTACAAGCAGTCTCACTGAAAGAATTGTAGTATCTTAAAATCCCAGAAGCGGAGAGTACACAGGTCCCTGGATCAAAGCGCAGAGCCCAGGTCTCACAGAGGGAGTGCTCGTCCTGAAACGTGAAGAGCAGGCGCACGCACGACCCCCCGGGTGTCTGAGAATGAGGCGGTCGAGAATGAGGCACTCCATCTTGATGCACGCCACACCTTCCCCTCCCTCCTCACTATGGTACCACACGGCAGCTCTCATCCTCGTCATAAGCAGCCTCATAGACTTCTTTTTCAGCCTTTCGGGACCAAATCGTCGCGGGAACGTTCGCTTAGAAAACCAGAACCAGGTCTGACAGAAAAGAAAGCATCATAGCCCAGGACTGTCCCTTTCTCACAGAGGGAGTGTTCATCTTGGAACGTGAAGAGCAGGCGCACAATCCCCGGGTGCCTCAGCCGATCGAGAATGAGGCGCTCCATTTTGATGTATGCCACCTTCCTCTCCTTCACTATGTGCCTCTTGTCCATTATTTTCAGAGCACACTCGGAGCCAGGCGGACAGCCCTCGTCCTCGTTATAAGCAGCTTTGCTTGGCTTGCGTCGAGCCAGAACAACCTGGCGGGTCAAGAAGATGGGAGAAAAAACAAAGGCAAGATTGCAAAAAAAAAGCATGTTGTATGAAGCTTCGCTCTTTATGAAATCCTCTTCAGCACACACTTGGACTGACTGTTGTGTTTTTAGCTGATGAATTGAATAGCCTAGTCAGCGCATCAGTTACCCTTCTGACGTCATTCGCTCTTCCACGTCAGCGGGACGAGATCAGATCAGGGCATGTGAAAGTCGCTCAGAAACCTTACAGTTCATTCTCACTCACAGAGAGACCTCACAAAGGGGACTCACTATATCAAGACGACAGGGTCTCATCTGCAGGAGGGTGGGTCTTGGAATGAGGAATGAGAGGGGCTTACGACGAGAATTAGAGGGGCTTACAACGAGGATGACAGGACCTTACCTTGGAGTAGAAATCAAGACCCAGGAGTTAACTTTTGAGGCGCATTAAAGGACGAGGAAAGCTTACCTTGGAGTAGGAGCCAAGACCCAGGAGTCGCCCGTATGTGAAGTCCCGAGCCGAGAGGACTTTTGAGGCTCCTCAAACGAAGAGGCTTACAACGAGGATGAAAGGACCTTACCTTGGAGTAGGAGCCAAGACCCAGGAGTCGCCCGTATGTGAAGTCCCGAGCCGAGAGAGCCAATCGTGGCGCGCCACCTGTCGCTGCTGCTCCATTTTTTCCTCCAATTGCTGCTGCTCCCCCACTCTCTGCTTGTCCTCCATAGCTTGCCCCTGCATCACGTGTCGCTGCACTGTTGTTGCCTTTGTTTCCCGCCAAAATCTCAATTCCCGATCCATTTCCTACTGCTTCCAAACTCTCTGCTGCTGCCGCCGCCGCTGCTACTGCTCCGTCTCCCCCCTGTGTTCCACCGTTGGCCCCTACTGCATTGCCATTGGTTGCTATATGACTGCTTAGATCATTAAACGTGGCGATAAGTCCGGTAGTGCATCCGTTCTCTCCGACAGCGGCCATAGCAACCCTTGGGCGAGCTAGCCTTGACGAGCGAGTGAGTTTTCAGAATTCTCGACCCACTTTCGTGTTGAGTAGACTCAGAACGTTTCAGGATTCTCCGACTATCTTGTAGGTGCTCTTGGAGACCGCTGGTTTCAACCCTCAGCGCTGCTGCCAAAAAACACGGCACGGAGTATTGCCTTGTTCTCAAGATTAAGACACTGCTGAAGCAGCTGGATGTGCCGACTACCTCATTACGATGCTAAATTGCTAAAGATTCGATTTAAGGCTAGCGTGAGGAGGTACGGCTAACGCCCCAAGGACCAATTGCTCGTTTCTGCAAACCAGGTGCCATGTACGTCCGATGACGTTCACGAAGCGACGGGTAGAATAAACGGCCTAGCATATCTGCAAAGCGCATGTGCTATTGGTAGGAGCGGCATCAATGCCGACGTTTTCTTGACGGACATCATTTAGAAATCGTTAGGACTAACCGGCAACCGTTAACCCTAACAGTGCGGCTGAGCCTGACGAACACCAAAGAGAGCTGCGTTGCGATTCCAAACCGACGTATTCCGTTCGCACTACCGTCGCCTGGGACTTGCTCGCGTCGCGACCGGCTGGAATGGAGAGACCGTTGCGGTTCGACTGACTGAACTGGGCTTCGCGTTGGAAGGCTGCGGTTAGAAGGTCGTTCAACCGGCCTCGCACAATCTCGACCGTTGAGTAAATTCGAATTGAAGCACACAAGCCCATCTGACGGTGCGGAAACGTTCTGACATCAGGAGACGAAAGGTGCAGACTGCTGAGTTCAGGTAAAGGTCCTCGATATTAAGAAAGCCGATGTAAGATAGCTCTCGAAACACCTCTGGATTCGCTGTTTTATGACAAAAAACCTGTACAGCATGTCAGATCTACCAGCAGTGACACAAATGTGGTTTACACAAAAAAATTGCCTACTCCTAGCATAAGTTGTTGCACCCCTGATTTTTTCAGCTTGCCCCAAAACCAGTTTAAGCACCTGATCAGTGCCCCTTAAGAAGTCACGATCGCGTGACCTCACCTCCATCCATAATTAAATCCGCCTTTGCCCGCAAATGCATGAGGGTTTCCATGATCCCATCCCACCACTTCCCATCCCACCCTTCTAAAAATCGCGATTGAGGGACCTGGCTTCAGCCCATATCAAGTCCTTGATTGTCTCTTCTGGCAGCACCGGGTGTTCAAAGTCAAACGTGAACGGTGCATGGCACACCGGCTCGTCACTGATATCATGCAGACTGGCGAGATATGGGTGGTCTAGACTCTCCTCCACTGGGGGAGGAGAGAAAGAGAAAGGGAAACGAGAAAAAAAAAAAGGAGAATGCGGGGCGGATTGGATACGGAAACATCAGGGCGCATGGCACACCGGCTCGTCACTGATGTCGTGGGGGCTTGCTAGGTACGGGTGGTCTAACTAAACTCTCCTCGACTGGGGGAGGAACGAAGGACAAAATGCAGGAGGGAATTGGAGACGGAAACATCAGGGCGCATGGCACACTGGCTCATAGCTGATGTCATGCTGATCACAGGGAACAAGAGGGGGAGAGATGCGAAGGGAGTGAGGGAGAGGAGCAGGTTAAGAGCGAGAGGCGTCATGAAGGGGAGGCGCAAGGCGAGAGGCTGCTTGTGCACGAAGGGCAGCGAACGCACACTTGCAGTCACACCCCCATTTCCAATAGGGCACAATCTTGTCGCCACTCTCACCTGTGATGCGCTTGGCAGGGTCAAAGAGCAGCATCGGCTCCACTGGATCCAAGGCAAGGGGCGCCATGCTGAAGAGTGCAATGATCAACCTCACCCACCCACCACCCACATACCCACTTTGACTCACCTGTGATGCGCTTGGCAGGGTCAAAGAGCAGCATCCGTTCCATGAGATCCAACGCAAGGGGCGCCATGTTGGGGAATGCAGTAATCAGCCCCATACACCCACCCATCCATTCACCCACCCTCCCACCCACCTGCCCACCCTGTCCTACCTGTGATGCGCTTGGCAGGGTCGAACAGCAGCATCCTCTCCATGAGATCCAGGGCGAGGGGCGCCATGTTGGGGAAGCGCGCAGCGAGGGGCTGCTTGCGCACAAAGGGCAGCGAGCGCACGTAACGACGGGCGTTGTCACTCTCGAGGAATGAGATGTCTGAATCGTCCGGTGAACCGATGATCTGGATGGGGGGATTGATAGAGGGTAGTTTAGAAAGAATGTGGCGCAAGGGTAGCGAGCGCACGTAGCGGCGCGTGTTCTCGCTCTCGAGGAATGAGATGTCTGAATCGTCCGGTGAACCGATGATCTGAAAGGGCAGAGGGGAGGGGGGAAGAAATGGACACAAAGAAGGAAGAGTGGTGGTGATGGGCAGCGAGCGCACGCAGCGGCGGGTGTTGTCCCTCTCGAGGAACGAGATGTCCGAATCGTCTGGAGAGCCAACGATCTGGAGAGAGGGAGAGCCTTGGGGGAAATATGGGTGTAATCAGGAAGGGCAGCGAGCGAGCGCACGTAGCGACATGCGTTGTCCCTCTCGAGGAACGAGATGTCCGAATCGTCTGGAGAGCCAACGATCTGACGGGGAGGAAAAATAGGAGAGGGGAGGGATGTGGTGAAGGGCAGCAAGAACGACACGCGTTGTCACTCTCAAGGAATGAGATGCCTGGTTTGTCTGGTGGACCGATGTTCTGAAGGGGTGAAGGGGGAAGGGGAATGATACGGCCGTAAGTTGGAAGGGTGTGGTGAGGGGGTGGAGCGCGCACGTAGCGGCGGGCGTTGTCACTCTCGAGGAATGAGATGTCTGGGTCGTGAACCGATGATCTGAAGGGAAAGGTGGAAAGGGGGAAAGGGAGAGGGCAGGAAAGGAGGAAAAGAGAGGGCCGAGGGAAGGGATTCGCGATTCAGCATGCAGGGGAGGAGCTACTTTTGAGAATTCTCAAAAGTCACTCCAATATAGTTGGGGGAGTGTTGATGGAGAGGGGGGAAGGGATTCGCGATTCAGCATGCAGGGGAGGAGAGGGGATGCAAGAGGCTGCCCCGATCCGTTCTAAGTCCCTTAAAATCACTCACGGAGGTGATGAGGCGCAGCTGGTCCACATAGTCCTTGCCAGGGAAGAGAAGAGAAGGCTCTTCACAATCACAATTCTCTCATGCAACTCAAGGGATGGCTCCACACTCACACACCCAGAGCACTCACGGAGGTGATGAGGCACAGCTGGTCCACATAGTCCTTGCCAGGGAAGAGGGGGTTGCGATTCAGCATGGAGGGGAGGGGAGGGGAGGGGAGGGGATGCAAGAGGCTGCCCCGCATGTTGCGAGATGCCTCACAAGACCTTTACCATCCCCCGATGGACTCACAGAGGTGATGAGGCGCAGCTGGTCCACATAGTCCTTGCCGGGGAACAGCGGCTCGCGATTCAGCAGCTCCATGAAGATGCACCCCACGGACCACAGGTCGATGGCTGCTGTGTACGCCTGGTGGTGGGGGGGGGGGGGAGTGCGGTTGAGAACGGTTGAGAAAGGTTCAGTGGTAACAGTTGCTGGCAATGGATTCAGCAGCTCCATGAAGATGCACCCCACCGACCACAGGTCGATGGCTGCTGTGTACGCCTGCAGTCAGGGGAGGAGGATTGGAAGTGGTTGTTGAGAGCGCTAATAAGTGGTTGAAAGGGGTTCTAAGTGGTTTCAGTTACAAATAGGCGATTCAGCTGCCATGTACGCCTGGAATGAACGGTTCATTAACAGGTGTTAACAGTTAAACAGCAGCAGCTCTGGGGCACAGTACCATCTGGTTTCCACACGCTCTGTAACACAGTCACTTACGCAGCCACTCAAACAGCCCACTCACACAGCCACTCACACAGCCACTCAAGCGACTTCACTCTCCTCGCAGATCTCACAGCGTTCAATAATCCTGCTCAGGTGTTCCACCCTGTCCACTCACTCACCTTGCTGTTGAGCAGCAGCTCTGGGGCGCGGTACCATCTGGTTACCACATACTCTGTCATGTAGTCACTCTCCTCCGCCGATCTGTAACAATAATGAAAAAGGAATTGAAATAAGGATAGTTACATATGATGAAACATTATCTGGTTACCACATACTCCATCATGTAGTCACTCTCCTCTGCTGATCTGCAGTCACGAGGGAAGGATATGACAGATGGAAAGATGGTACAATAAGGTATGCAGGTCCTTAATATATGTATATCAGGGCTGTCGCTTGCCCTGGCTGAAGAACTTAGCGGGCTGAGGTGGCCTTATTTCAGCCCTTAATTTTCCGGGTTGAGTCCAATTTCAATACTTAGATTCAAGGCTACACATCCTTCTGCACTTGATTGTAAACACATCGTCAAAGTAGATTGATGTTCAAGTATACTTAAGGGCTGCGGTACATAGCAAATACATAGCCCGATCTTCAATGCAGCGGGGGAACCGATAGGTTAGGTGTTTTAAGAAAGGAGGGAATGAATAACAAGGGAACAAGGGGCTAGAGGAGAGGGATAGGGCTCTGAACGTATACGTGAAATTTGGGCTAGGAGCTAGACCAGCCCTTAAGGAAAAAGGGCTGACCTCAAAGCCAGCCCTTGAATTCTCAGAGTTGGGCTCAAACAAGCACGTGAATTCAAGGGCAAAAAGGGCAAATGCCCTTGTAGCGACAGGCCTGATGTATATGCAGCCCCCAAGCCCCTCTTTACCCTCGATCCCCATATCATTAACGCACCTGGCGAGCCCGAAGTTGCAGATCTTGAGGTCGCAGTTGGCATTGAGCAGCAGGTTGGAGGGCTTTAAGAAGTGAGGATGCGCCGTACAGGCTTCCCCATAAGCCCCGTTTTACTCTCCCTCTCACCTGGCGAGCCCGAAGTCGCAGATCTTGAGATCACAGTTGGCGTTGGGCAGCATGTGGTTGGTGGTGGTAGGGCTTTGAGAAGTGACAGAGCAGCCCCCCCCCCTCTCGCCCTGTCACCCCCTCCCCCCCCCCCACCTGGCGAGCCCGAAGTCGCAGATCTTGAGATCACAGTTGGCGTTGGGCAGCATGTGGTTGGTTTGGTAGGGCTTTGAGAAGTGACAGTGCAGGTCCCCCCCTGTCCCCGTCACTCACCTGGAGAGGCCGAAGTCGCAGATCTTGAGGTCGCAGTTGGCGCTGAGCAGCAGGTTGGATGGCTTGAATGAATATGGGTGGGTGGGTAAGAGGGAGACCAACGCCAGCGACAGTGACGGGGGACAGAGGGGGCTCTCTACCTGGCAAGGCCGAAGTTGCAGATCTTGAGGTCACAGTTAGCGTTGGGCAGCAGGTTGGATGGCTTGAATGAATATGGGTGGGTGGGTAAGAGGGAGACCAACGCCAGCAACAGTGACGGGGGACAGAGGGGGCTCTCTACCTGGCAAGGCCGAAGTTGCAGATCTTGAGGTCACAGTTAGCGTTGGGTAGCAGGTTGGATGGCTTGAATGAATATGGGTGGGTGGGTAAGAGGGAGACCAACGCCAGCGACAGTGACGGGGGACAGAGGGGGCTCTCTACCTGGCAAGGCCGAAGTTGCAGATCTTGAGGTCACAGTTAGCGTTGGGCAGCAGGTT
The DNA here is from genome assembly GCA_947470075.1 of Closterium sp. Yama58-4. Lineage (NCBI taxonomy): Eukaryota > Viridiplantae > Streptophyta > Zygnematophyceae > Desmidiales > Closteriaceae > Closterium > Closterium sp. Yama58-4. The sequence continues at coordinate 1,118,365 of CANIUD010000061.1, read as the reverse complement.
GGATGGCTTGAATGAATATGGGTGGGTGGGTAAGAGGGAGACCAACGCCAGCAACAGTGACGGGGGACAGAGGGGGCTCTCTACCTGGCAAGGCCGAAGTTGCAGATCTTGAGGTCACAGTTAGCGTTGGGTAGCAGGTTGGATGGCTTGAATGAATATGGGTGGGTGGGTAAGAGGGAGACCAACGCCAGCGACAGTGACGGGGGACAGAGGGGGCTCTCTACCTGGCAAGGCCGAAGTTGCAGATCTTGAGGTCACAGTTAGCGTTGGGCAGCAGGTTGGATGGCTTGAATGAATATGGGTGGGTGGGTAAGAGGGAGACCAACGCCAGCGACAGTGACGGGGGACAGAGGGGGCTCTCTACCTGGCAAGGCCGAAGTTGCAGATCTTGAGGTCACAGTTAGCGTTGGGCAGCAGGTTGGATGGCTTGAATGAATATGGGTGGGTGGGTAAGAGGGAGACCAACGCCAGCAACAGTGACGGGGGACAGAGGGGGCTCTCTACCTGGCAAGGCCGAAGTTGCAGATCTTGAGGTCACAGTTAGCGTTGGGTAGCAGGTTGGATGGCTTGAATGAATATGGGTGGGTGGGAAAGAGGGAGACCAACGCCAGCGACAGTGACGGGGGACAGAGGGGACTCTCAAGGCCGATCTTGAGGTCGCAGTTAGCGTTGGGCAGCAGGTTGGAGGGCTTTAGGTCGCGGTGAAGCACCTAGCCCCCCCCCCCCCCCCCCCTCCTTTCCCATCCCCCTACCTCCACTAACCCCTTGACATGACACATACATACGTACCTGGCTGGCGAGGCCGAAGTTGCACATCTTGAGATCACAGTTGGCGTCGGGCAGCAGGTTGGAGGGCTAGAGGCCATGGTGACGCACCTAGCCCCCCGCCCACCCCCCTACTCCTCCTAACCCTTTGCCCCACACCGTACCTGGCAAGCCCGAAGTCACAAATCTTGAGATCGCAGTTGGCGTTGAGCAGCAGGTTGGAGGGCTTGAGGTCGCGGTGAAGCACCTTGGCGCTGTGCACATACTTGAGCCCTCGGAGGAGTTGGTAGAGGAAGTACTGTAGGGGGATAATGGGTGGGTGTGGCAGGGGAAGGTGGGGCAGGTGGGGATGCAAGGGGATGGCAGCAGGTTGGAGGGCTTGAGGTTGCGTCGCGGTGGAGTGGAGCACCTTAGCGCTGTGCACGTACTTGAGGCCGCCCAGCAGTTGATAGAGAAAGTACTGTAAGGGGGAATGAGGGGTAAGGACAACGGAATAAGGAGGGATGAGAGGCTCGACACTCTCTTAGGTGAAGCACCTTGGCGCTGTGCACGTACTAGAGCCCACGGAGGAGCTGGTAGAGGAAATACTGTAGGGGAAAGGATGGGGGATAGAGGGTAAGGGTACAGGAATAAAGGGGGACGAAGGGCTTGAGGTCGCGGTGGAGCACCTTGGTGCTGTGCACATACTTGAGACTGCGGAGCAGTTGGTAGAGGAAATACTGCGTGTAGGGGAAAGGATGGGGGATAGAGGGCAAGAGTACAGGAATAAAGGGGGACGAGGAGCTTGAGGTCGAGGTGGAGCTCCTTGGCGCTGTGCATGTACTTGAGCCCTCGGAGGAGTTGGTAGAGGAAATACTGCAGGGGAAAGGAGCAAGGGAAGGGGGATAATAGGTGGGAATGCAAAGGGGAGAGCAGGTCATTTTTTAGGCGCCTCAAAAACGACCTCAAGGGAGGGGGGATAATAGGTGGGGATGCAAAGGGGAGAGCAGGTGGAGAGTGGAGGGCTTGAGGTCGCGGTAAAGCATCTGAAGCATGTGAGTGGAGAGGAGACTGCAGATACGAGACTGTAGTCTGTAGCTAGCTGGAGCGAATGATCGGATGCAGGTCCATGGCCAAGTGCAGGTCCATGGCCAAGTGCGGGACCATCGTCCATGGCCACGTGCAGTGCATGAGCTCGTACACGATACAAATACTTAACCAATTCACATTGCTCCACTTGGCTTTCTAACCTAGCAATGGCCCTCCGTGAGCTGCTGCTAGTTGGAGCAAAGAATCCGATGCAGAGCGTAGGTATGATCCCCCCCACTTGGCTCCATGAGCGTAGGTGGTGTGCATCCGTGAGCTCATAAACGTTTTAAACAATTCACCATATATACCTTGGTATGCTCCCCACCACTTGGCTTGGCCCTCTCTCACCTGGCAGTGATCTTCAGTGAGCTGCTGGTTGGACCGGATGATCTGGTGCAGGTCTGTGTCCATGAGCTCGTACACGATGTCAACGCTTTATCTCATACATACACATTGCCCCACCCACGTGCCACTTGATCTCTCTCACCTGGCAGTGATCTTCAGTGAGCTGCTGGTTGGACCGGATGATCTGGTGCAGGTCTGTGTCCATGAGCTCGTACACGATGTCAACGCTTTATCTCATATATACACATTGCCCCACCCACGTGCCACTTGATCTCGCTCACCTGGCAGTGATCTTCAGTGAGCTGCTGGTTGGACCGGATGATCTGGTGCAGGTCCGTGTCCATGAGCTCGTACACGATGTAGACACACGCTCCCCACCACTTGGCCTTCTCACCTGGCAGTGATCTTCCATGAGTTGCTGGATGATCTGATGCAGGTCCGTGTCCATGAGCTCATAGCCCATACAGCCATTCATCATACCTGGCTTACATACCTGGCAGTGATCTTCAGTCAGTTGCTGGTTAGACCGGATGATCTGATGCAGGTCCGTGTCCATGAGCTCATACACGATGTAGACATCGTTGAATGTGTCCCGCGCAGGCGGGGGGATGATGTCCCTGATGGCCACCACCTGGTGATGGGAGTGCGGGAAATGGGATATGAGAGGAACGATTGTCCATCAGGGGAGCAGGAGGTCCGTGTCCATGAGCTCGTACACGATGTACACATCGTTGAAGGTGTCACGTGCAGGCAGGGCGGGGGGATGATGTCCCTTATGGCCACCACCTGGAGTGACTGCACAAGGGTTGAGATGGGAGGGGGGGGGGGGGGAGGGAGGGAGGGAGGGAGGGAGGGTGGTGGGATGAGAGAGCTCCGTGTCCGTGTCCATGAGCTCATACATGATGTACACATCGTTGAAGGTGTCTCGCGCTGGAGGGGGGATGATGTCCCTGATGGCCACCAGCTGATGTGGAAGCATGATGCATGGGGGGGCAATGGGAGGAAGGAATGAAAGGGGAGGTCTGGAGAGCACAAGGTCCGTGTCTATGAGCTCGTACACGATGTAGACGTTGTTGAATGTGCCGCGCGCTGGAGGGGGGATGATGTCCCTGATGGCCACCAGCTGATGTGGAAGCATGATGCATGGGGGGGGCAATGGGAGGAAGGAATGAAAGGGGAGGTATGGAGAGCACAAGGTCCGTGTCTATGAGCTCGTACACGATGTAGACGTTGTTGAATGTGCCGCGCTCTGGACGGGGGATGATGTCCCTGATGGCCACCAGCTGATGTGGAAGCATGATGCATGGGGGGGCAATGGGAGGAAGGAATGAAAGGGGAGGTATGGAGAGCACAAGGTCCGTGTCTATGAGCTCGTACACGATGTAGACGTTGTTGAATGTGCCGCGCGCTGGAGGGGGGATGATGTCCCTGATGGCCACCAGCTGATGTGGAAGCATCATGCATGGGGGGGGCAATGGGAGGAAGGAAGGAAAGGGGCGTTATGGAGAGCACAAGGTCCGTGTCTATGAGCTCGTACACGACGTAGACGTTGTTGAATGCGCCGCGCGCTGGAGGGGGAATGATGTCCTTGATGGCCACCAGCTGATGTGGAAGCATCATGCATGGGGGGGGCAATGGGAGAAAGGAATGAAAGGGGCGTTATGGAGAGCACAAGGTCCGTGTCTATGAGCTCGTACACGATGTAGACGTTGTTGAATGTGCCGCGCGCTGGAGGGGGGATGATGTCCCTGATGGCCACCAGCTGATGTGGAAGCATGATGCATGGGGGGGGCAAATGGGAGGAAGGAATGAAAGGGGAGGTATGGAGAGCACAAGGTCCGTGTCTATGAGCTCGTACACGATGTAGACGTTGTTGAATGTGCCGCGCGCTGGAGGGGGGATGATGTCCCTGATGGCCACCACCTGATGGAATCGCACAGGGGGAGCGATGGGAGGAGGGAGGGAGGGAGGGAGGGAGGGAGGGAGGGAGGGAGGAAGGGAGGGAGGGAGGGAGGGAGGGAGGGAGGCAGGGAGGGAGGCAGGGAGGGAGGCAGGGAGGGAGGCAGGGAGGGATGGAAGGAGAGAGGGAGGGAGGGAGGGAGGGAGGGAGGGAGGGAGGGAGGGAGGGAGGGAGGGAGGGAGGGAGGGAGGGAGGGAGGGAGGGAGGGAGGGAGGGAGGGAGGGAGGGAGGGAGGGAGGGAGGAAGCTTGAGAAGCTAATGTTTTTGTGGTTTCTCAATGTTCTCGTGGACCATCCGTGTGTCGGAGCAGCTTGACTTGATCATCTTACCCCTTGTAAACATCTAACAAACTCACGTTCTTGTGCTCCACATGTCAGCGAGACGGTGAAAGCGACTCACGTTCTCGTGGTCCATGTGTCGCAGCAGCTTGATCTCCCTCAGCGTTCTCTTGGCGTCAATACGGTTGTCAAAGGCGTTGGCGATCTTCTTAATCGCCACCTCCTCCTGAGTCTCCGAGTTGATAGCAGAGCTGCAAACACACAGGGGGGGTGTAGGGTGACAAAATCACAGGTGACCTTTGAGGGGCCACAAAAGCCCATCCGATTGTCAAAGGCGTTGGCGATCTTCCTAATCGCCACCTCCTCCTGAGTCTCCGAGTTGATCGCCGAGCTGCAAACACACGGGAAGGGTGGAAAAAAAAAATGAAGCACTGCAAGGTGATGAGAACCAAGAAACGGGAATGGGATGAGGCTGGTGCACGAACGGGGACAAGAACTGGCGGGAGATATGGAAAGTCAGCCATTCATCAGGCAGTAGACGAACGTTCAGAACGAACCACTCAAACATTCCCAATCCCGAGAATTTTCTTTTGTTTTATTGTTTTTGTGTCATGTCAGAAGGCAAAGAGCACTTACCACACAATTCCGTAGGCCCCACGACCGATTGGCCGGATAGGCGGCACATACTTCGCAGTAACCTCGAACATATTCCCATAAATGTTATACTGCGTATACGCTCCGTCATATGTCGGTACTCCCACGATTTCCGGCTCTAAAGGCTCGCCGGAACCGTCGTCGTCGTACCCGTCTTCCCCGGGATCGCCATCCCCGTCACGGAGGTCCTCGCTATACTCTACAGCTCCGCCGTCGTCGTCCCGTTTTCCGTCCATGTGATGGTGATACTCTTCCGTCATACTCGTTATCACTGACGTGCGACTGCTATCAGGACAAACGTTGATTTTTACCGATTGCGCGCTTAGGGTATGAATTAAGAAACTAGCTGTCAGGCAAATGAGAAGCAATAGATTGCGAAGTAAAGTCTACCACAGAGCCGTTCCCTTTGAAATACCACAGGAAGTCTAATTAGTCAGGTTAGCACGGTGACACGGTGGGACAGTAGGGCGACACGGTAACGCGAAAGCTTTAAACTGGCAAGCCAGGTAGGATGCAAATAGTACAAACCACGGCTGCAGAATTCAGAGCCTACGACATTCTGCACTTCATTTTATCACGCATGCCTGTAATTATGTGATACTAGGGGTTCAGACCGGAAAAGGATCACCAGCTGAATTGCATAAATCAGGTCGCGCACTCGCAGAGCCTGTCGCACGACGCGATCGCATTACCTAGTCGCACGACCTAATTGCGTGACCTAATCCCACAGTCGGAAAATCACCACTGGTCACGGGACCAAAAATACTGATCCAAGCAAGGACAATGAGTGGAACCAATGCGCTAGGAAATGTGATCAATGCGGTTTTAGGAGGAACTAGCGGCGCAGTGCGTGCGACTACAATAGACTTAGGGCGTGTGTCATGTGCAAACAAAACCAGGTCAACCGACAATCACGTGAATGGTACAGTGCGATGAGGAACAATCACAAAGATTACTGTGCGTTCGGATGCGGTTCCTTTCCTGCTCGATACGGCATTTGAGAATCAACCAACTCGAGAACGTCCTGGTCCCTGAAGCCCCCAAGGGGGCGGTGCGTACCAAGGGAATGTCATGATTGGTTCAGACGTCATTATAAAGGGTGGAATGCGCTTCATAGAGATAAAACTATTTTAATTTACGGTAACGCTCGGTGATTGGGCCTCTGTTTCTTCAGAACTGACTTCGGCGTCGTCGTCAGGCAACAGCAGCCTCTCAGAAAGCTTATGGAACAGGACCCGAGGGCCCATTTTCAACTGTAAACTCAAACTGACGATGACTGACGCCAGCCGAACCAATCTCTGGAGCCAGAGATTTGGCCCATTTTCAACTGTAAACTCAAGCCTGTTCTGTCTGTCCCTTCCAGTTTGGCTGAAAACCTCCTGGCCTGCCTGGGGCTGGGGGCTTGGCGGCGCTTCAGTATCAGATACACGAACAAGGCAAAAGGCGGGGACCAGCGGGAAGAATATTCTTTGGAGCGAAATGGGGTGGAGGCGTGCGCTCCACCACAGACGTTGGGAGAAAAGTGCAGCGGGGAAATCTTGACCATATGGGTCAATCTGATTGATTGCTATTGGTGGTCATCACTATATCATTTATTGGAAAATACATCATACTGTATTGGGGATTAAAAAAAACATTTTGAGGTAAATTGCCACGATGTTGTCACTCAAATGTGAGAGATGACACAAAATGTTAATAGGCACGCATCACGAGTGGGCTGGCGTAAAAAGTGGGGCTCTACTAGAGCTCGAGGGTGAAGTGGCAGGGGAACTGGGAGGGGAAGGCATGGCTGTCATATGGAAGGGAAGTGGAGGGACTAGCATAAGCGATTTGGTGTTTGGAGCCACGTTCCCCATGTGGCCCCTCCCTCCCCACATGCCTCTCCGCACATTATTTATCCGTAGTGTGCGGGCCTCCTGTTTTTTTGCCAGGTGAAAGATGGAATGGGCAAGAAAAGAAAAGGAAGGGAAGTGGAGGGACTAGCATGAGCGATTTGGTGTTTGGTGCCACGTTCCCCATGCGCCCCCTCCCTCCCCACATGCCTCTCCGCACATTATTTATCCGTAGCGTGCGCGCCTCCTGTGTTTGGCTGAATTCGAGTTGGGTTGGAATAAGCAAGAAAAGACATGAAAGTAAGGAAAAGTGGCAAGACAGTTTGGAAAAGGATAGAGCAATCAAGCAACACGAAAGGCCCTTGACATGACGCACTGCATGTATGTACGCTTTACAAGCAGCCCCAGAATAATGCCTCGAGCATACCTGGCAGAGAGCGCAGCAGGAGCAACATGCGTGATAGACGCAATCCGTAGCTTCATCACCCTGCATGGTTGTGTTGGGGAAATCGAGAGCGGGAATTTCGAGAATGCTCAAGCGTAATAGATGCAATCCGTTGCCTCATCGCCCTGCATGGCTGGCTGGGCGAATAGGGAGAGATAACGAGGGGTAGTGATATTGAAACCACTTTTGAGAATTCTCAAAAGTGATTTCAATATGTTGCCTCATCGCCCTGCGTGGTTGGCTGAGCAAATAGGGAGAGATAGTGAGGGGGAGTGACTGTGAGGAGGGAAAGAGGGTCAGGGAGGGAAGGGGGGGTAGGAAGAGAGGCTCGAGAATGATCATGCAGAAATCACAGCGTATGATAACCACGTGTTCTTTCCCCGACGGGAACAAGAGGGCAAGCGGTGGATAGGCCAGTTCATGCCACGTGGGGTAAGAGGTGCCGAGGCAGTAGAGGGGGACGCCGAGGGATGAGAAGACTTGAGTCAACTCAAAAGTCAACTCTGCTTGACCTCACCTGGATGTTGAAGCGCCGGCGTGTTTGCGTGCGAAAGCGTGCAGGGTAAGAGTTGCCGAGGCAGTAGAGAAGGATTCCGAGGGATGCGAAGAAGTCGAGAGTGGAGCAGAGGGCTATGAGCTGCGCACAGGAGCATGCTCCCCACGTGAGAGCACAGTAGATGAGGGCCTGGGGGAAAGAGGGAAGCAGAGAGGTCATGGAGAAGAGAGGAGCAGGGAAGGCAGGGGAAAGAGAGGAAAGCAACCCAAGGGATGGAATGGAGATTCAAAATAGCGCATGAACATGCTCCCCAGGTGAGAACACATCGATGAGGGCCTGGGGGATGAGAGGAGTAGAGAAAGCGAGGAAAAGAGAGGTTTACATTCCATATGAAGGAGTACCGCAAAAGCGGTCCTGAGAATGGCATTCCAAGCAGACGGAGACGGAGGGGCATCGAAGGTGGATCGATCGATGCACACAATGCATTCTGATATTCATGCATGGTTCACCGTCATTTTTCGGCGCTTTGCCATACCTGGAAGAACGCTTTGCCGGACTTGTACAGAGCCTCGCCATACCTGTGAGCGCGTTTCGCCAAACCTGCAAGTGCGCTTTGCCGTACCTGGAGGGGACAGGTGCCGAACCCGTAAGTGCAATTCACCATATATAAGGGGGAAAGCTGCCGGGCCTGTTCTGTTAGAGCACTTTACCATACCTGGGGTGCACAGCTGCCAAACCCAGCCATTGCCATGTTCTGCCCGAACGTGATGCATGGGCAGCTGTGAGGGAGGGTTGGTATGGGGCAGCGATAGAAGGAGAAGAAGAAAGAATGGTTGAGAGAGAATCCTGCATGGCCATGCTCTCTTCACCTATTGATTCGATCCAGCTATTTCTATGTTCCCACCAGAAAGAGGTGCATGGGCAGCTGCAAGGGAGGGGTGGGATGGGAGACACGAGGTGGTGAGGGAGGCAGATTGGGATATATGAAGAACACTCGCTCGTGCGTGGAGGGCACTCACTCATGCGTGGAGGGCACTCACCAGGCGGTCTGAGAGGCAGTGCACGAGTCGTCACAGCAGACATGGAGATGTGCCTTTGAGGCGAACCAATGATGCCAGGCCAGAGAGAGGGGTTACCTTACCTCCACTCCACTCCATCCCCTCTGCACTCACCAGATGAGGTACCGCCATCCCCCTGTGAGAGAGGGCACCCACTAGGCAGTCTGTATGGTGTGGAAACGGACGATTCATCATAAAAGTGGTGGAGATGTGACTTTTAGAGAGGGGTTACCTTACCTCCACTCCACTCCATCCCCTCTCAGCACTCACCAGATGAGGTACCGCCATTCCCACTGCAAGCTGGAGAGCACACACCATACAGTACAGTGTGCGTTGCAATGCAATGGACGAGCCATCAAAGCAGCTGCAGAGCTCTCCTTTCCACATGCGCTCCCCCCCCCCCCCCCCCCCCCCCCCCCCCCCCCCCCCCACGAAGAGAGCACACAGAGAGAACTCACCAGACAGTCTGTGTTGCAATGCAATGCAACGGACGAGCCATCAAAGCACTTGCAAAGCTCTCCTTTCCACATGTGCTCTATACACCAGACCAGACCAGTACCTTCATCCCCCCTGCAAGAGAGAGCACTCACCACACCACACCAGCTCCATCCAAACATTCCCTCCCTGCACTCACCACACCAGCTACATCCAAACATTCCCTCCCTGCACTCACCAGGCGGTCTGAGAGGCGACAGAAGAGTCATCAAAGCAGTCCCACAGCTCCCCTTCCCACATGCGCTCCACGTCCCCCCCCTCCCCCCCTCCACCTTTGACGGAGGGCACAAAAAGGGAACTCACCAGACAGTTTGTGTTGCAACGGACGAGTCATTAAAGCAGTCGCACAGCTCCCCTTCCCACATCCGCCCCCACTCCCCCCTTTGCCCGCCCCTCCCCCCTCCCCCCTTCACAGAGAGTACACAGAGTGTGTTGAGGGGTGGGGAGGGTTAGAGTGTGAGTGAGGATTAGGGAGGGTCAGGGAGTGAGGGGGGAAGGATGGAAGGAGGAGGAGTGGGTTGACACAACGAGAACTCACCAGACTGTCTGCGTCGCAACAGACGAGTCATCAAAGCAGTCACACAGCTCCCCTTCCCACATGCGCTCCACGCCTCCACCTCCCCCTCTCTCAAACCCCACCTCTCCACCAATCCCCGCTGCCAGCCCTCCATCAAAATCCACCGCACAGATCCCAAACCCTAAATCCAAACCGTCCAATTCTGGCCCCTCCCCCACGCCCCGCCGTATCCCTTCCTCCAGCCCCCCTGTACCCGTTATAGAGCTCCCCGCGCCTGTCCCACTCCCTTGCTCCCCCCCAACATCCCTCACAGCCACTGCTTCGTCCATTAACGGGCCTGCCCCCACAACCGTCCGCTCAGCCGCACCGAACCGTTCCCTACCGCCCTCCGCCGCTCTCAGTCTACCGCCTGCTGACATGCCACTGCCCCTGTCTCGCGAAGAGGGGAAGTCTTGTAACTCTCTCGCATGCTCTTCGCCCTCCCAACTATCCCTGCTCGCATCGCTTTGACTAACCCACTCTGAAAATGTCACACGACGGCTGCTGCTGCTGCTGCTGCTGCTGCTGCCGCTGCAAGTGCTGCTGCTGGCGCTGCCAGTGCTGCTGCTGGCGCTGCCGGTGCTTCTGGTGCTGCCTGCTGCTGCTTCTGTTGCGGCTGATGCCGCATCTTCTGCTGCTGAAGCGGCCAGAGGCAGGGAGCGAGAGCGAGCTGGGCTGGGGGTGGATTGAGAGAGAGAGGAGGGGTCCTCCTCGGGTATTGGTTGCAGCAGGTGCGTGTGAGAGTGAGTGTGCGAGTGAGGGTTGTAGTGTGAGTGAGGGTTAGAGTGTGAGGGAGGGTTAGAATGTGATGGAGGGTTGGATTGTGAGGGAGGGTGAGAGTGTGAAGGGGGGTTAGAGTGTGAGGGAGGGTTAGGGTGTGAGGGAGGAAGGAGGGATGGAGGAGGATTGGGTTGGCCGGGAGAGAAGGCTAATAGATTGGATCGGCCGAGCACCTGGGCGTGGCCTGGGAGCCTCGGGATTGGCTGGTGGCGATTCTCTGCTGACGTGGATGATGATGACGATGAGGAGGAGGAGGAGGAGGAGGAGGAGGAGGAGGAGGAGGAGGAGGAGGAGGAGGAGGAGGAGGAGGAGGAGGAGGAGGAGGAGGAGGAACTATCCATGCGGCTTCTGCTGGAGACAGATCGATTCCTGCCCAAGGCTGATCACCTCCCACACGCTTAAATCTTTTGACAGACGCGAAACTTCGCGAAAGGTCGCCGCAGCTCACTCGCTGAGAAAGACGTTACCACTGATCAAAAGTGAGCGCTAATCGTGCTCGAAGGATGAGATGCAACCCCCTTGTGGTCCGATGGGTGATACTCGAACTTAAGGACTAAAGCGAAGCTTCGCTATGGATTAACGGCCTGGATTAGCCTTCAGGGACGGAATGAGGAATCGTTTAGATCTCCACGGGATTCGATGGAATGAGGAGCTAGTAAGCACGCCGGGTTTGATCAAGTGAGGGGTTACGCGCGCGGCGAACGGCTTGCGGCAGCGCGAGGCAACTGAATCGGCTCCGGCAAACTGAAACCACTTGAACGAATGTCTGGCTTAGGAAGATTCTTGCTGGACGAGAATGGGAGACTCTGAAACTAATGTCGATCCGTGCTTACACGTTGAACATGAAATACGTTTTGTGTGAATCAAGCTTCTGAGCTTTGCGGGTCGGGATGTGTGGTGAGAGGGTGGAGGGGTGAAGCGAAGCGACAATCCCTAGGGAGGTTCCTTCCACCCAAGACTGGTGTCAGAAAGGTTGCAATTTCCTTCGCCATTCAAAGGTTGGGATCTTCTAAAGCCAGAACTATGAGCCGTCAGATATATTCTCGATTTTATCATCCTCTACCCGTGTTTCGACCGAAATCTTGCGTGGGGGATTGCCAAATAGATTAGATAAGGTATAAGAATAAAAAGCACCAAATTGTTCCCAACCAACTCGAGCGATTATCCCAAAATGAGGTTGGATTTGGAAATTGGGTTATTGTTCTGAAGTCACAGAGCTTGGTAACAAATCGATTCACATTTATTTTCCCTATTAAACGTTGTGGTTTTGTGCGGAAGTGTTGTTCATATCCTGGACACGTAGTAGCACTTCGAGGCTTTCAGAATCAGTGACGTCATCCTAAATTTGGTAGCCGCGGTTTGTCAAGGAACATCCTTACTGCTGATACAACCAAAGGATCAGTGGATAGGATAGAATGTGTTAAGCCTGAGAGGAGACAGTGATGTCTCTGTAATGACCTTGTTGAGAAATAGTTGAAGGAGAACAAGATGATTAGAGAGGAGTACAAGTAATTTATTAGCAAACTATCTAGCCATGTACCCTGAGGGTACATTCCCTTATTAACTGTATTACATAGCTACAATAACCACGACTATTGCTATTCTCGACAGTTACCCTGTTGCAGTCTGTTAACTGTTGCGTGGTTGCTGGATCGTCAAGGGTCACGACCGTTGACAATCTTTGGACGGTTGACCTTCGGGTGACCCTCGAGATTCCGCGTGCTCCATATGAGCTAATGCGGTACTAGTACAGAGGAGCATCTTCGGGAATGCCTTTATAACCTTTCGGTTATTCCAACACTCCCCTTCATTCCTGAAGGTGGGCCACGTGGGATTTATTGGTGATCCCACAGAGGTTGGCGCAGTGCTGGTACTGCTGACGTGGCAATTTCTTCGTCAGGAAGTCGGCTGCCATGTCAGCGGTCGGGCAGTAAGTCAGCTTGACTTTCCCCTTGTCAATTTCGTCCTTCACGAAGAAGTAGCGAAGGCCGATGTGCTTGGTGCGGTTGCGATCTTTATCGCGCTTTGATTGTCGCAGAGTAACGTGAAATGCAAGTTCATCGTTACTTTTGCCTCCTGCAGGAGCTCCATCAGGTACAGGCCTTCGCGAACAGCTGCGCTAGCTGCGATGAATTCTGCTTCATCTGACGAAAGAGCGATGAGTTCCTGCTTCTGGGAGTTCCAAGAGATGAGTCCAGCAGGTTGGAGTTGAAAAATGAATCCTGTACGGGAGCGTCTGTTATCAACATCTCCAGCATGATCGGCATCCACGTAGCCATGAAGCTGCAGAGTAGCGGTGAGGTTGGCTTCGTAGGTGAGGCCGACGTCGGGAGTGGAGATGAAATACTGCAGTGCTCGGCGTAGATCCAGTAGATTCTCCCCTTCAGGTCGCTTCAGATACTGTGCGAGCTGGCTAGCGACGTAGGAGAGATCAGGCCGGCATGTGACGGCGGCGAACAGGAGGCAGCCGAGCTGCTGCTGAAAGAGACGATGGTCGTCAGGTGAGAGTGGCGTGGTGTCGGGCTCGTGGTTAGGAGGAGGAGTGCGGTAGGGAGTAGTGAGGTTGATGGGAGCGATTGCGAACCGCTTCGCGAGTGTTTCGGCGTATTTGGCGGCGGAGAGGTGAATGGAGGAGGCGGACTGGGTTACGTTGAGGCCGAGGAATTGGGTGACGTTGTGATTGACGGTGACTTCAAGTTTCGTTTTGATGTCGGCCTCGAATTGGTCGAGTAGCTCCGTGTCGTCCCCGGTGTAGAGGAGATCGTCGACGTAGGCGACGAGGAGGATGAACTTTCCGCGTGACTCCCGCCTGTACATTCCGAGATCGTGCGGCAGTTGAGTGAAGCCGAGCTCAAGGAGGACGGAATGCAGATACTGCTGCCACAGGCGAGGAGCTTGCTTAATTCCGTAGAGAGATTTTTGGAGGAGGCACACGGCGCCGTCGCTTTCTTCGAATGCGTGGGGTTGTTCGACGAAGATGATGGCATCAACGGGAGCGTACAGGAAGGCGCTTCCGACGTCGATTTGCCGGAGCGGTCGCTGTTTGACGGCGGCGATGCAGATGAGGATGCGCACCGAAGTGTGACGGCCGACTGGAGCGTAGGTGAGGGTGAAGTCCACCAGGTGAGTTTGCTCGAATCCCCGCACCACCCAGCGCGCCTTGTACTTGTCGATCGAGCCATCGGCGAGAGTTTTGATGCGAAAAACCCACTTGCCGCTGAGAATTTTCCTCCCCTTTGCCGATGACCGTGGGACTAGCTTCCAAGTGCCGCGCTTCTTCAGCGACGCGATTTCGGCGGCCATGGCTGCTCTCCATTTATCGCTGTCGGGGCCGGACAGGGCTTGGCGGACGGTGGTGGGTTCCTTGGGCGAGGTGTGGCGAACTGTAACGGCGAGGCCGAGAACCCGAAGACCGGTTTCGTTGGTCTTTTCGTAGAGAAGACGGTCGTAGTCATGGGAGCTGGTAACTTCGACCACGTCGTCATCGCTATCGTTGCCGAGGCGGAGGGTGTCTTGCGACAGGTTGGGTTGTGGTAACTCGGCATCGGGTGATCGGCGCGTTGCACTGTTGTAGTTGTGAGCTTCGCGTGTTATATCATCCGGATCGGGTTGGTGTACGGGCACGAATGTCGGAGTTCCGAGTTGGCTCGTAAGGGGGATGTTTGGAGCAGATTCCATCTGGGTGACATCAGGTGCGTCTGCATCCTCGGCCAGGTCAGCTTCGTCGTGTGACGTGGCGAAGCTGCGGTGGCCCTCGAAGAGCCTCTCGAGCAGTTTGTCAGCTTCCTGGTGCTCCTTAAAAAGGGGCAGAGTCAGCTTCTCGTAGAAGATGCAGTCACGTGATTTTGTCACCTCGTGTGTCGCGTAGTCCAGTACGATCCACGCCTTGAATTCTTTTTCGATTCCAAGATGGATGCCCCATCGTGCCCGGTCTGCAAATTTTCCGGTCCGCGCAGTATGGGGTCTGTACTGTACCATGCACCCGAACACCCGAAGCAGGCGTGTATCTGCTTTTCTGCCCGTCCAAGCCCGGTAGGGAGAGTTGTTGTCCTTGAGGCTTCGCGAAGACAGCAAGTTGTGCAGCCGAACAGCGTGATTCATCGCAAATGGCCAATATCTGGTTGGGATGGCCGACTGCTTCATCAGAGCCCTCATCCGCGTGGCGAGGCTCCTGTTTGTCCGTTCTGCTACACCTTGCTGTTGGTGGGCGTAGGGCAGAGACACCAGGTGCTCGATCCCCTTCTGCTTGAAGAGCTCTTTGAACTCGTCCGAGAAGAACTCCAGGGCTCCGTCTGTTTGCCAGGCCTTTAGCTTTAGCCCAGACTGTCGCTCAGCCCGCTTCATCCACGCAATGAAGCACTCGAAGGCCAGTGACCTAGAGTCGGTGTTGATGGCCCAGACGTAACGCGTGGAGGCGTCAATGAAGTTTAGCGTGTACTGCTCCCCTTCGAGCCCTTCTTGGCTGAGTACCATAAAGTCGCTATAGACCTTATCCAGCGGTTTGTAGCGCTCGTACCCTGGTGGTAAGTCTGGGAATAGTTGGTGGTTAAGGGATGCAGTTGGGCAGACGATGCACGGCGGATTAAGAGAGTCCGCGGTGAGAGAGCCATCTCGGGAGAGCAGAAGTGCTTCGTCATCGAAAACTCCAGCCTTGAGCGAGGTTTTGAGCGTGGCGTGAGAGGGATGTCCAAGCCGTTGGTGCCATGTTGCTGGGTCCGCACGGTAGCCAACTGTTTTCTGATAATATTTTTGCCGTGCTGCCTCGTCGTTTGCCTCCCCTTCAGGTCCTGTGTCAGCGGCGTTGTCCGCTTCGGCGGCGAGTGCGCGAATTGCTTGTCTCTCCAGAAGCGTGCAGGGAATACCGATGATGTCGTCGGTATCGCCAGCTTCGGCTTGGTCTCCGGTGACAAGTAGGCATCGATCGGGCCAGTCCCGAGCGGGGAGTCCCGACATGGGGATCCTGTAGTAACTGCATTCAGCACCAATGACTTCAATTTCTTGGGGTCCTTGAATCGGCGGCTCTGGCTCCTCGGTAGGTTCAGGTAATTTCGCTGGTCCCCCAATGAATTCGTAGGTCTCTTCTTCCTCTGACTCTTCTGGCATTGGTTCGGGTGTGTCAGGGGCGTACTGATCCGGAAGTGGAGGACCTCCCCAGCAGGTGCCGCGAGTTGCCCAGTACGGGTCGACGATGGCGACTTCTGCGGGAGGAAGGCCGGCTGCCACGGTGTGCCCTTGTTCCGCTTCGCCCGAAGTGCCCCAGCCTTCCCGGGCGCCCCACGTGTCTCCGGTTGTCCTTGCTTCTCCGACTGCTGTGTCTTTGACTTCTGCGCCAACTTCCCCAGATGGGGCAGGAGGAGTCCAGCCAGTGCCACCTTCCTCGGCTGGGGTAGGGGGAGTTCCCCGGCCAGTCGCAGCAATTTCTTTCGTTGCGACGGCGCCCCAGCCGCTTGTGGCCGCTTCCTCTGGAGTCAGGACTTCGCCCCAAGATCCAAGTGCAGGTCCGGAAGTATCCCAGCCTGTCCAGCGTGTTTCCGCCTGCGTGTTTTCCTCGGCAGGTTGTGTTGTGGGGCCTGACGTGCCACTGTCTTCCTCCATTGTGGCAGGTCCGGTCTCAGCAGGATTCGAGGTCGAGGCGGTCGGGATAGCGCGCAAGCGCAGGAGGCCGTCAGAGGCGGGTCGCTCGAGGTCCATCTCGTCGGGATGTGACCACGCTGGCGCCTCCGTGGGGGTCGTCTTTAGGAGCAGCGTGCGGTGGGAATCGAAGGTTGTGCCCTGAGCCGAGAACTGCAGCACGAAGACTCCGTCGTCGTCGATCGCCTTTCCGATGTAAGAGTCATTATAAAAGAGCTCAAAGGTCTTTTCGTTGCGGTTGCTGCGAATGTCGATTCCGCATCGCATGAGTTGAGCTGACGAGAGAAGGTTGTATTGGAGATCTGGCGCAACGAGGACGACTCCGATGTGAATGGTAAATTTTGTGTCATTCGCCTCGAGGTAGATCTCCCCAATCTCATGTGCCTTCATTTTTCCGTTGTTGGCCGCGGTGATTTCGCAGGGTCGTCGCATGCGCCGACAGTTGCTGATGAACCTTGATGATCCCACCATGTGTTGCCCGCAGCAACTGTCGAGGTACCAGGTGTCCAGGTCCTCGTGGCGCTGGCGGGCAAGGTTGGCGATCTTGGGCGTAATGATGCGATCGAAGTCGCCGGTGTACGGCGAGAGAGCGAAATATCTACTTGCTGGAATGCTTGGCGGCGATTCCGGAGTAGGAGGAGGAAGCTCGAAGTCAGGAGGAATGTCAGAAGGGCGAGTCGACCAGGTAGAAACCGTTGGGTCGTTATCTGAGCTGGGCGCAACGGAGGTAGGGTTGTCGGACGGGAATGAAATTCGATCCCGATCCCAGTAGCGGAACCCTCTGCTGCGGCGAGCCATGCAGCTTATGACGGTCCCTTTCCCTTTGTCCTTTGTCGAAATGACCGTAGGGGACTGAGAAGTACTGGCGACCGAGGGAGGCGACACAGTGGAGGTTGCGGTGGCAAGCTTGGATTGAGCTGAGGGTTGCTGGTTGGAGGCGTTGCGCCGTTCATCAGCAGCCTGACGCTTGTAGCACTGGTCGATGGAGTGGCCAGACTTCTTGCAATATTTGCAGAAAGCTCCCTTCTTTCCGCGTTGCTCCCCTTGGGATCCTCCTGTGTAGAAGGCTAATTTTTCCCGCTTGACATTCTTCTCGTTGTACAGGTCGATCTCCTTCTGCTCTGAAAGAAGCGTGGCGCACAGAGCTGACTCCGATATGGTTGCTCGGGCGCGAAGGAGTGACTGGCACTGACGCCAGTCGGGGCCAAGGCCTGAAATGACCATTGAGATGAACATGTCGTCGGGGACAGAACCACCGCACTTCTTGACTTGATCGCGCAGATTGCGGCACCGATTAACATACGGTCCCGTTTTCTCCCCTTGCTTCATTTTAACCAAAGTTAGTTGACTGAGCAGGCGACTCATAGTGACTGGATCTGTTGCCATGTATGAGTTGCGCAGGTGTTCCCAGGATGCGTGCGCGGGAGCCCACTCCGTCTTGTACGGACGAATGCCGAGCTGCTCTTCAGGTGAGAGATTGCGAAGGAGAGCGGTGTACGCAAGAAGTGATTCGTGGTAGTACTGATGCTTCTCCTGGATGGTGCCTTCCGAGGGAAAAGGCAGACTTCCGTCGTAGTACATCCAGATCTGAGCGGTTGTCGCAAGAAGCTCGAATTCGAAACTCTACGTGTAAAAATCCTTCCCGTCGAAAGGAATTGAGGTCTTCAATTTTGAAGTCAGTACAAATTTGGTTTGCATTGAAGCGATGTCTGACTGCGACCGTTGTGGGTTGTCTTGTGCAGGAGCTGACCCTTGACGATTGTCAAAGGTGAAGGATCTCTCGGAGTTGACGCGGCGGTCTTCTCCAGGGAGAGGAAGTCCAGCAACGCCACGTGCATAGCTTGAGCCATCAATGCTCATAGCTTGATGGCTTTCAAGAGCGTTGACGCGTGCAACTAGCTGCTCAACGACAGCGGCGTTGACGGAGGTCACCGCTGATGGCGCGTTAGTAGTTGCTGGTGGTGGGCCCGGTGAGTCTGCAATAGCTTTCCCTTCAGGAGCCATAGTGTTGCAGGCTTTAAAATGCGATAATTGATTTTATGAAAGGATTGTTCTAGGAAGAACGAGGGCTTGACAGATCCTATAATCCACTCTAGCTCTCATACCATGCTGATACAACCAAAGGATCAGTGGATAGGATAGAATGTGTTAAGCCTGAGAGGAGACAGTGAAGTCTCTGTAATGACCTTGTTGAGAAATAGTTGAAGGAGAACAAGATGATTAGAGAGCAGGAGTACAAGTAATCAAATAGCAAACTATCTAGCCATGTACTCTGAGGGGTACATTCCCTTATTAACTGTATTACATAGCTACAGTAACCACGACTATTGCTATTCTCGACAGTTACCCTGTTGCAGTCTGTTAACTGTTGCGTGGTTGCTGGATCGTCAAGGGTCACGACCGTTGACAATCTTTGGACGGTTGACCTTCGGGTGACCCTCGAGATTCCGCGTGCTCTATATGAGCTAATGCGGTACTAGTACAGAGGAGCATCTTCGGGAATGCCTTCATAACCTTTCGGTTATTCCAACACTTACGTCATTGGTTTAGCGACTTTCATGTCATAGATGCATGCGTTGACTTTCAAGTCGGCTCAATGTCAACGCGTACGTGATGCATCATGTGGAAGTCTAGGCGACGGCTGGATCCTAAACAGCTTATCCTCACTTTTTTCTAACGGGTAGTGTCGCTTGCCGATTGGTTGAACCTGCATTGGTCTACGATTGAGTTCGCTTAGGGTGCATTCTAAATCAGACATTTCGCGCGCTCTCCGATGCACGTGCAGCCTCCAATAGGTCAACGATCACTACCAGAGTTCGACACTCAGAGGCAGTGTGAAAGTGTGAGAGAGAGTGAGATTGTATAGAATCCCATAAGATGGCTCTCGCTCAGACGGTTATCCGCAAATGTGTCAGTGATTTGTTATTGTATTGCCGAGAGCCAGCCTGACCGAGCACGGACTCCAAGATCATCATCTGCTTTGAGTGGGCTCAAAAGCACCCGTGATCAGTCTCTGTATTGCAACCTGACCGACTTGGAGCACCTAAGGGTCAGCATCATGAAGCGCTGCGCATTGCCTCTCCTCTGCCGCCTGTTGCTCTGTAAGCCCTGAAATCTTCCCACGGGGCTACTTCTGGTGCATAGGCATCAAAATCACACTGATTGCTTTGTTGTCATCTACCATTTTGATCGGAAGACTTGGATTTTGTCAATCTCAATAATCGGCGAACATTTGTGCCTCATCATGTCTCAATACGTGCTGCCTGTCTGGCCGTCTGCTTGCCTGCCTGCTTGTCTGCCTGCCTGTCTGCCTGCCTGTCTTCCTGCCTGTCTGCCTACCTGTCTACCTGCCTGTCTGCCTGCCTGCCTGTCTGCCTGCCTGTATGCCTGCCAACCTATCTGCCTTTCTGCTTGCCTGCCTGCCTGTCTGCCCGCCCGCCTGTCTGCCCGCCCGCCTGTCTGCCTGCCTGCCTGCCAGCATGTCTGCCTGCCTGCCTGTCTGCCTGCCTGTCTGCCTGCTTGCCTATCTGCCTTTCTGCCTGCCTGCCCGCCTGCCTGCCTGTACGCCTGCCTGCCTGTCTGCCTACCTGCCTGCCAGCCTGTCTGCCTGCCTGCCTGTCTGCCTGCCTGTCTGCCTGCCTGCCTGCCTGCCTGCCTGCAGATGCGACTCTCTGCACTGCCTACGGCGCGTCGACCTCGTCATTGTTCGCGCCGATCCTCTCTCACCATGGCGCCTGTCTGCCGTTTCTTCTGCTGCTTCTTCTGGGGTTAATCCCTCTGCCGCTCTGGCCAGGCCTCTGGCATAGGGGACGATAGTCTGTAAGTCTCTTAGCCGTCAGTAGTAACGACTCGTAATTTGTGTGTGTGTGTGTGTGTGTGTGTGTGTTTGTTTGTTTGTTTTTTTTTTTTTTTTTCCGTTGAAAGTTGCGGTACTTCAGGAGTGGCTGTTATTCAACAAGCGGCACAGTGCTGATTTGAGTGTGTGCTGTAGCTGAATCGTGTGCTACAGCTGAAGTGTGTGCTAGAGCTGAAGTGTGTGCTACAGCTGAAGTGTGTGCTTAAGCTGAAGTGTGTGCTACAGCTGAAGTGTGTGCTACAGCTGAAGTGTGTGCTGCAAATGAAATGATTGCTACAGCCAATGTGTGTGCTACTGCTGAGTTGTGCTATAGGTGATGTGTCACATGTGCTTTAGCTGATGTGCGTGCTACTGCTGACATGTACTAAAGCTGATGTGTGTGCTACTGTTGAAATCTGCTATAGCTGATGTGTGTGCTACTGCTGACATGTACTAAAGCTAATGTGTGTGCTACTGCTGACATGTACTAAAGCTGATGTGTGTGCTACTGCTGACATGTACTAAAGCTAATGTGTGTGCTACTGCTGACATGTGCTATAGCTGATACGTCTGCTACTGCTGACATGTACTAAAGCTGATGTGTGTGCTGCTGCTGACATGTACTAAAGCTGATGTGTGTGCGACTGTTGACATGTGCTATAGTTGATGTGTGTGTTGCTTCACTCACTTCTGCAGATTCCCTATCCTTCCCTGCTTTCTTTTTCGCTTTTTTTCCAAGTGAGCTATGAATCACCAGCTACCAACGTTTCCGCCTTCCCTGTCCCGCCCTTTCCCATTCCCAGTGAAATGAGTGGCCCATCTGCATCCTTCCAAACTCAACGGGAAAGTGTTTGGCGACAAAGGAGCATCAGGGAAAGTCAAGTTGAAGGTGGTGAAGTGCGTACGCTTCTGTCTGTCCCCTCATTGATTGGTTCCACTGGTTTTGAAACAAGTCTTACGGAGTCAACTTTTGAGAAGCCTGCGAGGAGCATCGCGGAACGTCAAGTTGAAGGTGGTGAAGTGCGTATGCCATTGTCTTTCCCCTCATTCACTTGTTCTTATGGTGTCGAAACGAGTCTTATGGAGTCACAACACTTGTTCCTCTGGTGCTGAGACAAGTCCTATGGAGTCTCAGTGATTTTATTTAGCCTAATTTGTTGGAGCCCACTGTATGCTTTGATATGCTTGGCTTGGACAGACAATCAGTGTGTGCTCCTGGGAGTCTTGAAGTGTTAGCTCTCTGGACGCACGGCACTGCTTTCTGAGAAATCCACCTTTGAGAGACTGAGGGACCGTCTATGGCAGTACTCTCTGACGATCCCTCAACCTGAGATTGGCAGACCGTCCTTACCGTATCTTCCATTGCCCCATTGAAGTGCTTGCTCTGGATACACCAGCACTGCTTTCTGAGAGATTCACCTTTCTGAGGGAACGTCTCTGACAGTCCCTCAAGCTGAGGTTGGCAGACCATCCTTACCGTGTCTTTCATTGCCTCTCTTTTGCCTCGTATGGCAAGTTCTCAGAGTCGTCCTTCATGCTGAGTTTTGTCTACTGCCTTTCAACCTTAGGGGAGGAGATGCTTCTAAGTTGACTTCTGAGTCGACTCAAAAGTTTTCACATCTTTTATTGCCCCTCTATTCCCCATTGGCATCTTTGCCGCGGTGGCAGGCTCTCAGGTTTTCAAGCTGAGCTTTGATAACCGCATTTTCAACCTCAGGGGGGGAGACGCTTCCAAGGTGGGTTACCTAGATTCCTGCTTCGCCAGCAGTTTCCTCGCGCCAGCGCCTATGGTGAACATCACAAAGCCCAAGACCCGCCGCAAGCCGTACAGCTTCAAGAGCCATGTGAGCTACAGACGGACTCGGAGAATACGGCCCGCAAGTCAATAGAATCTTTTACGCAATCAGCAGCGTTTGCAGTTGTGGGATGGGAAGGCAACAAGGTTGCTCTCTATGTGTGAAAAAAGGTGAATTGAGAAGCATTTGGGTGCATATGTATGGTATAGTTCCAAGCAGTGTTTGGATTATTGAAGCGTGGTATTGCATTTGGATGTGGGCATGGATAGGCAACCTTTAAATGCTGCATTAAAGAACGGAAAGTAAGTCATACCTGCTCCTTAAAAACGAAAGAAAAAATGAGGGAATGGCCGAGTGGCTGAGCCAAATATACCATCTGAAGCCCACGCCCTGGGCATATGAGAAAGGCATAAACTCATCTCATCTCATTTTACACAGCCAGCCTTTAAAGACAATGGTACCGTACGTATTTTTCTCCAACCTTTCGTCCTCAAACAAAAACACAGTGGTGGTAAACTTTCTTGCAACTCTATGCTAAGTCTGTCACAACCAGGGCCCAAAATTGGTTTAGGCCCACCCTGACAAATCAAGGTTGAAGACCCCCAATACCCTGACCGTTGGGGTAAAACTTTTCGTACCCTGCTGAGAACAGCATAAAATTTACCATGCACTGATTTTGTAAGGGTAAACTAGTAGGTAGGCTTTTGCACTACAGTTTTGGTAACTTATTAATTTCACATGGCTGCTACTGCATCGCAGCAACGACTGCACTGTACTGTGCTGCATAGGACAGCGCGAAACTGAGTTGGCGCGCTACTTCTCTCTGTTGGCAGTGGGAATGGCGTGGTGTGGCATGAATTCGGGGTGCGTTGGTGCAATTGTAGCACTAAAAGGCGCGACGCCGACAAGATCTTCCGGTTTTGCACCTGTGGTCGATAGCGACAAGGATGGCCGTGGGACCGTGACAAAGATTGTCATGTGTGGGCAAATTCTCGCTAAAAAAAATCCGGTATCAGTGTAATGCGCATAGCACCCTGGTACAGGCAAGGTAACTTTGGGTACATTCTGCTGTAGACATGTCACAAAAGATAGTGTCACAAACGTATTTATGACTAATTGTGACACTCCAAAATCATAATCGTGACTAATTGTGTATCGCCGAAAATCATGAACAGTAAGTTTCCAACCACTTCTGATAAGACATCTGGCTAAATCGTGGCTGTTCATGGTTCGGAATATCACAGTTAGTCACGATTATGCTATCAACGTATCACAATAAGTCACGAACATTGTTTTCGAAGTACCACAATTAGTCACAAATAGCGTCATGACACTTTCTTTTTGGACATGTCTACAGCGGAATGCACGCATAAATCTGTATCAGGGTGAAATTGATGTTTGCCTTTTGCTCTAGGGTAAAAGTTTTGATACACTGATTTTGCAAGGGTAACTGGGAAAAAGTGGCCGCTCATCAGGGAAAAAAAGGGTATTTCACCCTGATATTTTGGGCCCTGGTCACAACATGTGTTTATATGTCGTTTGTTAGTTATGTTAGGTTGTAGAGGGGCACTCAATAGAGATTACAGTAGCTTTAGGTTTTCCTCTTGTACTTCTCAACACTCTCATCAATCAAACTTTCTTCTCTCTACGCTCGTAAGCCATGGCTACTAGTAAAATTTTTATTTCATCATGGTATTCTGAGCAGGTCTCGCTGTAGGACCTAATTTTTCTTAAGGGCCCACCGTTAGTTTCTATTCTGCCCGTTCGTTCTGCCCCGCCCCACCAAATCGCGACCTGCTGTCGGCTAGCGCTGCCCTGCCTAGTCCGACCGCCCTGCCCTGCCCTATGCGCGACCCGCACGCGCCCTGCTCGCGCCGCCTGCACGCACGCACGTGCCCCGCTTGCGCTGCCCACTCGCGCGCTGCCCGAGTCCTACGCGTGTTCGACCCGCACGCTTCCTGTGCTGCCCGCGTGCTGCCTGCATAGCCCGTGCGCTGCTTGCACTTCCCGCGCCCTACCTTCGCGCGGCTTGCTCTGCCCACGCTCTGCCCGCACAGCCCGCGCTCTGCCCTGCGCCGCCTGTGCGCGCCCTGCCCGCGCTGCAGCTGCTGCTACCCTTCCTGGCCACCGCCAGTGCTGCCTTGCACGCTGCCCAGTGCTACTCTGCCCTGCCTGGCTGCCGCCAGTGCTGCCCTGCCCTGCTTGGCCGCCGCCAGCGCTGCCCTACATGCTGCCCAGCGCTGCCCTGGCCTGCCTGGGCGCCGCCAGCACTGCCCTGCACGCTGCCCAGCGCTGCCCTGGCCTGCCTGGCCGCCGCCAGCGCTGCCCTACACGCTGCCCAGCGCTGCCCTGCTCTGCATGGCCGCCGCCAGCACTGCACTGCACGCTGCCCCGCAGCTGCGGCCTGCTGCTGCCAGCCATTGCTGCTACTGCTGTCACCGCTACAACCCCTGCTAGCGCCGATAAAGTCCTGCTACTGCTGTTTCAGCCCCTGCTGCTGCCGCTACAGCCCTGCTGTCGCTGCTACAACCCCTTCCACTGCCGCTACAGCCCCTATTGTCGCCGCTTCAGCCCTTACTAGTGCTGCTACAGCCCTGCTGCTGCTGCTACTCCTGCCGCCCAGCTGCTCGCGCGCCCTGCGCACCCTGCTGCCCCGCGCCCAGCGCGCCCTGCTGCCCGCGCACTGCCCTAACGGCCCGCGCATTGCCCTAGCCACTGCAGCTGCCATAGTCGCAGCACCTCCCACTACAACTACTGCCGCTACGACAACCACCGCAGCCCTTGCGCCGCTGCTGCTAATTGCTGCTGCCCATGATGGCCACGCGTGTAGGTACCTGTACGTCTGCTCCTACAGGTGGTGCCACTGGTGGAGGCGGAGGTTCTGGGGGTGGACAGCAGCGAGAGCAGCATCAGCCGGAGACTCTCTCGCCACAGCAGCTTCGTAAGTGGGTTATTCAGCGAGGCCGCTCTGGTTGGGGTATTGATGCTGGAGGTATTGGATAGCATCGGTAGTCTCGTCGACAGGAAACTCTCTCGCCGCAGCAGCTTCAGGAGTGGGTTCTTCGGCGAGGCCGCTCTGGTTGGCGTACTGGTGGTGGAGGTATTGGCAGCAGCACCAGTCTCGTCAACTGGAGACTCTCTCGCGGCAACAGCTTCGGTAGTGGGTTTCCCAGCGACGCGTCCCTCGTGGTTTAGAGGCTATTAGTCTAGGTGCCGGTGAGCCTGCTAGCACAGGTGCAGCCCCTGTGGAGGCTCTGCACACCTTCACGCTTAACTCATGCACGTCTCGCTGCTTCTTCCGCGATTGCACCACAATCACACCGCTCACCACACCTGTCCCAGTCACTCTGGCCGACCCCTCTGGGGGCCCAGTTGTAGCACGTGCATCCCCCGTTCCTGTGTCCGGAAGCCCCTTCCGGCTCGCTTCCAGGTCTCCACCTCCCCTCGTTCACTACAAACTTGGTGGGTAACGTTGTCCTCCAGGACCTGTTTGTTACTGTCACTACCCCTGGGGGTGAGCTTGTGGCAATCTGTACGGACTCACGGACTGGCGCCCACCTCACCACGTTCACTCAGAGATTCGGGTCTGGCCTGTACACACTGATTACTGAGTCCACACAGGTAGCTGCGTCGGGTCAGGTAGCTGCGTCGGGTCAGTTAGCTGCGTCTTGCTCGTGTCGAGTTCTCACGCACCAGACTCTCCTCTGTCACCACTGTCTTGGTCACCCCTCCCTGCCGCGTCTGCGTAGCATGCACTCCCTTCTCCTTGTCTCTGGCCTCCCCAGGTCCCTGCCCCCGCTTCCGCACTCGCCTGCACCGCCGTGCCATCCTTGCGTCAAGGGGCGGCAGCGCGCCGCTCCTCACTCCTCGTTTCCTCCGACCACAACTCCTCTACAAACTTTCTATATGGACGTATGGGGCCCTGCCCGCATCAGTAGAGCGGACCGAGAGCGGTACTTTCTGCTAGTTGTTGACGAATACACGCGCTATACCATGGTCTTCCCCTTGCAAAGCAAGGCGGATGTTCCCAGTGTCTTGATCCCATGGATCCGCGCTGCCCGTCGCCGGCTGCGCGTCCGGTTCCACCAAGACCTCCCGGTCCTGCGTCTGCATTCTGACGGAGGTGGTAAGTTTTCCTCCCGCCTCCTTGAGGCTTTTTGTCGTGAGGAAGACATCGCCCATCATTCACGCTTCCGGCCTCTCCGCAGCAGAATGGGATTGCTGAGCGCCGCATTGGCTTGATCATGGAGGTTGCTCGCACCTCCATGATCCATGCGGCTGCTCCCCATTTTTGTGGCCGTTTTCGGTCCGATACGTGTCGCATCAGCTCAACCTCTGGCCCCGTGTCTCCGTGCTAGAGACCTCGCCTATATCGCGTTGGACGGGGAAGGTTGGCGATGCGTCGGCGTTTTGGGTCTGGGGTTCGATGGCCCTTGTCCGCGATTCTACCGCGGACAAGCTCTCTTCTCGCACCATTCGCTGCGTCTTCCTTGGCTTTCCCACCGACGCGCCTGGCTGGCAGCTTTACCACACAGCCTCGCGTCGCGTCCTGTCCTCCCTGGACGTCATCTTTGCCAATTCGGTTTGATTCTACCGTCTCTACCCCCACCGCACTACCCCCGTCCTTCCCTCGCCTCTCTTCTTGGTTCCAGCCCCCACCCTCTCCCCCCCCCCCCGGTAGACCCTCTCCCCCCACAGGATCCAGCTCCCTCAGATGTGTCTCAAGTAGACCCAACCCCCTTGGTTGAGCCTTTGGAGGTCACCTCTGACACCTCTGGTCCAACTGAGGGGGGTGATGCTGCTGCTGACGGCATAGCGGCCACTCGCTGCTTACCGCGCTTGGAGACCCCTCCTGGCTTTCCGCCTCGGCCGTCTTCGCCGCCTCTGCAGCCTGTTGCTGTAGACTCCGGTGCTTATGGGGGTGGTGACGTTGGAGGTGTGGATTCTAGGAGTGGTGACACTGGAGTTGCGGACTCTGGGAATTGCTGGTTCTGGGGGTGCTGAGCGTCCTAGTGGTGGTGGAGTCGTAGGTGCTCCTGCTGGAGGTTCTGGGGGTGGACAGCTGCAGCAGTCTTGTCGGTAGGAGGCTCTCTCGCGGCAGCAGCTTCACGAGTGGGTTACTCGGCAGTTCCGCTCTGGTGGCGGAGCTGGAGGTGCTGGAGGTGCTTGAGGCGCTGGAGCTGTAGGTACTGGTGTTGGAGGTGCTAGAGGTACTGGAGCTGGAGGTGCTGAAGGTGCTGGTGCTGGAGGTACTTGAGCTGGGGGCTCTGGTACGGTGCAGCAGCGACCATTTTTCTTGCCGCAGCCGTAGTCGTCACTACCACCACCTGGCTCGGCGCTTCGCCAGGTTCTTTATCTTCCGTCTTCCACTGGCCTTACTCCTCCCTTACTATGTCCATCGCCAGACCCGTCTCAGACATAGTTACCCCCTGACTCCTTACACTGAGTCGACAGACTCCCTGACAGAGCGCCGTGAGTCTGCGTCTCGTCCTGCCTCGCCTGTTCGCACTGTTCGCACTGGTTGTTGTGTTCCTCGTCCTCATTCCCCACCAGTCCTTGGCACTCACACTATGGCACTTCGTCCTTCCTATGTTCCACAGTGTGTTGCCCTGCCGTCTCCTCTGGCGTCCTCACTTCCTAACGTTCCTGACCCTGAGTCTGACCTTGTTCGTGCTGCTAGTCCTACTGTCACGCGTTTCCTGGCCACCCTTGTCACTGACTCTTCCTTTGAGTCTGCTGTTGTGTCCGTTTTATTCACTGAGCTCATTGATTTTGCTGCTACCTATCGTCCAGACTACGTCGCGAGTCTTGTTACTAAGAGTAAGTTTGACTATCCTTCGTCCGTCGGGGGTGAGCTTGCCCTTAGCAGTGACGTCCTTGAAGACAGGCAGTTTGAGTTCGAGTGCCTTGCGACTGCTGTATCTCATCTCGCTGCCATGCTGCATTGCCCTGAGGGAGACCCGGATGTACGAGACATCTCGGCCCCGCGCTCTTACGCAGAGGCAATCACGGGTCCCTACTCCTCTCAGTGGCAGACAGCTATGGATGCACAGATGGCTTCCTAGAAGTTCAAAGGCACCTACGTCGACACATTTCCCCCTCCTAGGGCGACCATAGTCGATGGCATGTGGATTTTCAGAGTGA
Organism: Closterium sp. Yama58-4; assembly: GCA_947470075.1. Classification (NCBI taxonomy): domain Eukaryota; kingdom Viridiplantae; phylum Streptophyta; class Zygnematophyceae; order Desmidiales; family Closteriaceae; genus Closterium; species Closterium sp. Yama58-4. The sequence continues at coordinate 1,090,227 of CANIUD010000061.1, read as the reverse complement.
ATCGATCGCCGGGTTCTCCGCCTGTCTTCAAGGCGCGTTACGTTGCACGAGGCTTTAGTTAGCGATGAGGGTCCACTTCTTCTAGACCTTCTGCTCCACCCTGAAGATGACCACTCTTCGAGTGTTACTGCACATTGCAGCATAGGGTGACTACGAGCTCCACTCGCTTGACTTCAGCACAACTTTCTTGCCGAGCAGCCTTCAAAAGGAGATCTTGCTGCGCTGCCCACCTGACTTCAATGGGTCGTTTCCTGAGGGCTCCCAGTGGAGCCTCCGGCGGCCAGTCTACGGTCTCCGTCAGGCGCCCCGCAAGTGGCACGATACATCGAGGACTACACTTGCGGCTCTTGGGTTTGCTCCTTCGACTGTTGACCCGTCGATGTTTCTGCGTACCGACTCTTCTCTGCCGCCGTTCTACATCATCGTGTACATCAACGACTTGGTCTTTGCTACTGCTGACAATGAGGCACTGGCCCTTGCGAAGAAGGAGCTGCTGAAGAGACACACTTGCACTGACCTGGGTGAGCTGCGCAGCTATCTTGGCTTGTAGATCACCCGGGACAGAGCACGGTGCACCATCACTCTGACTCAGTCACACATAGTGCACCAGGTCCTTCAGCGCTTCGGCTTCTGGTTCTCCTCGCCACAGTCCACTCCTCTACCTACAGGCCACTTGCTCTCAACTCCACCTTCGGACGAGTCCGTAGAGCTGAACAGTCAGTATCCAGAGCTTGTGGGCTGCCTCATTTACCCGATGACCTACACTCGACCTGACCTCGCATACCCTCTCAGCATCCTTACGCGCTACGTTGCGCCCAGGAGACACCGACCAGAGCACTGGCGGGTTACACAGAGGGTGCTGCGTTACTTGTGTAGTACATCGGGCATGGGGCTCATGCTTGGAGGACGGAGTTCAGTTGTACCCACTAGACACTGAGACGCTTCTTGGGCAGACGACCAGGCGACTCAGCGATCGCCACAGGGTTACATTTTCAGTCTTGGCTCCAATTCAGTTTCATGGAGGTCTACTCGCTCGTCTTCTGTTCTCAGCTCCAGTTGTGAGGCTGAGATCTATGCAGGGGCCATGGTTGCACACGAGTTACACTGGCTGACCTACCTGCTGACCGACTTGTGTGAACGGCCTCATTCTCCTCCAGTCCTGTACGTCGACAACAAAGCCATGATTGCCTTGTGTCAGGAGTAGAGACTGGAGCACAGAACGAAGCACATTGCTCTTAGTTACTTCCTTGCTCGAGAGCTACAGCAGCGTGGTCAGCTCCGCCTTGCCTACGTGGCCTCCTGGGCCAATACTACTGATATTTCCACCAAGGCACTTGTGTCTGGTGATCATCAGCATTTTTGCACTGCTCTAGGCTTTATGCCTACTCTGCCTCACCTGCTTACCGCTTGAATCGGCATTTTACTGTGATCTATATATCTATACTTGCTTGTTTACTCTTGCTAGGGTGTGATCACTGTACTATTTGTACTTTCTTATAACTCTGCATGTGAACTGGCCTTGTGGCCCCTTGCTTGTGCTCGGGCTGTATGGTGACTTCGTGATCCACCCCGAACTTTGCTTGTTTGCTTTTCTTGTAACCGCTGCTTGTCCCCCACTACGTCTATGGGGGTGTGTCACAACCTATGTTTATATGTTATTAGTTATGTTAGGCTGCATGTCTAAAAAGGCCTCACCCCAACCTAACCCAGATTTTACTTGTAGGTCACCTTTGGGTCACGCACCCAGGTTTACCGAGGGTCCCAGGGTACGTCAAGTTTGGATCACTCCTTCATGACCCCAACCTCACCTCGCAGCCAACGCAGAGGTGACTCGCAGGTCGTTACTGTTCATCCGAGTCTCCAATCGCAATAGAGTGAAACACTACATGTTATAATGAATACTACAGTGTACGTGCTACATTATGTATAGTTTGAATTCGTATTATAATCATTTATATTAAACAATAATCCAGAAACTAGAAACTAGGATTAGGAAATTCACTATATCAAGGTGTATTTTACAAGCAAATGCACCGAATCTACAGCTGTACATTACATACATGATATGCACATCTACGCACTACATAGTGACGAGGCATGGTACGTAACAAAATGCTACAGATCTACCCACATCTACATAGCGACGAGGAGGAATGGTAAAATCAAGGAAACCTAACTGAGGACGATTTTGCAGCCATGCCGAAAATGCTCACGGTTTGTCCGCCAAATAAGCAAAGCAACTTCTGCACACATACGATAGCTGTGAAAAAAACGCAAATATATGAACCGTCAGGTTGGGAAGGAGAGATTGAATGTAACGGTTATGTTAAGTTACCTGAAAGCATGAACACGACCACCCAAGGCATACGGGCGTCATGTGTGTGTACCCTCTGCACAACCAAAGACCAAGGTTGATAAAATAATTCTCACAAGCTAATGAATAAGAACATGAGGTTATGATATAGAACATGGTTAAACATCGAACTCACATCCCACGTTTTAGAACGACTGAAGTATACATTAAAAAAAAAACACACGACAGGCGCAAGCGCTGCACGAATAGAACATTGACCTTGCATGCCCCATATTTCGACGACTGGAGCCGTTGGTGCGCCAGTGGCGCTCCGTCAAATTACCCTTGGCGTTTTGCTCATCGATTCCCACCATCGCCATCACCGCCACCACGCCCATCACAGCCATCCGTCAAACCATCCCCGCGCCCTCGCTCCTTGGCACCACCCCTAGAAGTGCCTGCGAAAACGAAGGGGCAAGAAGAAGGGGAATAACCATTAGAAGAGAAAAGAAAAAAAAAAAAAAGCGTACTAAATGGGGAGCGGTGGGGCCTAAACGGTGGATGCGGTGGGGCTTTCAGTGGAACAGCCTACGAAAGCGAGGGGCAACGTAGAACAACTGCTACAAGCTTCACATCAGCGTACTACATTTTATAAACATAGGGTTTGATTCTCTAGAAGTATATGTTGGTAGACATGCAGACACAAGAGTGGAGCAGCTATTCCTAAAAAGAAGAAAATCGTCCAGAGCAAGGTCTAATGGGCAAGCTTTGCGTGAAAAATAAGGGTTTGGTCGAGGTATGAATCGGTTTGGAATGTTCTCGCATGGTAGTGGGGTTTAGCGATATATGGTTGGAGCAGGGAGTTGATGGCAGATTATGTGGTTGTGTGTGTGGGTGAGCTGCTGATTTTCCGATAGCAGGTGATGGTGGTTTCGCTCCCAACTGGCGTTACATGACAGGTGGTGTGATAGTATTTCCATTTTCTGTTTGTGCTGGCAGTGCTGTCCAGGTTTCCGGCTAGGTTGGGTTGGGTCGTAGGGCGTGTTGTGCAGGGGTAGGTTGTGCAGGAGTGAATGTATGGTAGGGAATGTGAAGGGTAGAATTCTCGCCAATTTCTGGCTTGGCTACTCGTGATTGGCTGCTCAGATTTCTTGACACACGAGATGACAGTCACGTTTGATTTGATTTCGAAATCAAGCTGTGTCTATTTCTTCTCTCACTGCTGCTAGGGTCGTTTGCGACCCTCGCCACGAACATCGAAACGAGAGTAACCAAGCCCTACTTGAACGTCTTCGTTATCGACTCTGTCGATACATTCGGTTCAAAAGTAAACATTTGTTCCCCAACAATAACAACTCACACCTCCCTAAGAGTGATTATTTTTATGTGGTACAATCCTAGTCGTATCTTGTGCGCGTGTATCAATAGCGAAAATTCATCGAAGTACCTTCCAAGTGTGTACTAATAAATTTTACATTCTTATCCAGCGTTTGTGCTCATTGTATTAATATTTACAGCTTCTATCCTAGCTAGTCTAGCGTTCATCCAATGTCGCTTACGTGTTTTTATAGTGTTCCAACTCAATTATGTGTTGCGAATGTGACTGGTCAATGTTGCCTTGCGGGCGCGACTCGACAAGCTCTGCACTTTAATTTGCCAATGTTAGATGCGATGGCGGCTCGGAGCTTTCGAAAGCGCGGTCCGGGGTTAGGTTGGGGTCAAATTCGGGTCAGGCGCGATTTTGTCGACGGAATTTTTCACCCGAAGGTAACATGTGGGTCGTGTGAGGCTGATCTTGACCCGAAAGTCACCTTTGGGTGAGGTTCAGATGACCATGTAGTCACCTGAGGGTTGTAAATTTTGGGTGGTCAGGCTAGGGTCGACCACTTTTTGGAAATGTAGTGGGGCACTCATTAGAGAGTACAGTAGCTTAAGGTTTTCCACTTGTGTTTCTCGACACTCTCATCAATCAAAATTTCTCCTTCCTACTCTCGTAAGCTACGGTTACTAGTTAAACCTCTATTTCATCAAAGTTAGCATTAGTTCATTTTACATATCATGTCAAACCCTGATCCAGCCAAATTGTGGTGGTATGGCCACAACAACCGTATGTCTCTTCCATAATTCTTCCAAATTTTGCAGATACGGTTCCATATGTGATCAATGCTTTTGAAGTCGCCTCGGCTATATCAAACTGATCTGAAGCCCCCACAGTAAAGCACCTCCTGTTCTAAAAACACCGCTCAAAAGCACCGTCTCAGCTCTGGTCTGGATGAACAACTCGGGACGCGCTATTCTCCTCAGAATCTTGCCAACGAAGCTCGCTCTCTCCCCACCAAAATTGTTGCCTAGAAGATTTTTCCAACCGTCTCAAGAAAGCACCCCCTGGGTTCCGGAGTCCGGACTACTCCACTGTCAGAGGTCCACTGGAGATCCCCGATTGATCCTAGGGAAGGGTTACAGGCACGGCGGCCTGGGGGGTTATGGGCGCACTCACCCGCTACACAAACAAGCCCTTTTATCCCAGTGGTTAGTGGCTGGGATTCTGACATGGTATCAGAGCGAAGGTCTCGGGTTCGAATCCCGGTATGTGCACCTCGGGCATCCCAGTGCGGGGGGGTGTCAGAGGTCCACTGGAGATCCCCGATTGATCCTAGGGAAGGGTTACAGGCACGGCGGCCTGGGGGGTTATGGGCGCACTCACCCGCTACACAAACAAGCCCTTTTATCCCAGTGGTTAGTGGCTGGGATTCTGACACTCCACACGCGATATTCTGTGCAGGATCTTGCCAATGAAGCTCGCACTCTCCCTGCCAAAGTTGCGGCTCAGGCGACCTTTGAGACGTCTCAAGAAAGCACCTCCACTAGCTCCAGTCTACTCTACATGCGATATTCTGCGTAGAATCTTGCCGATGAAGCTCGCACTCTCCCCGCCGAAGTTGTTACCGAGATCAATCTTCTGCTTTCCACCTGCCTTGGCCTGCTGCATCTTTCGCATGTCCCTCAGCTCCGAGCGGAGCACCTGGTGGGAGACACAGAGGCAAGTAGGGGGCAAATAAGAGGGGGTCAGCAACAGTACAGAAGGGTGCACCTCTGCTGCATAGCCACCTGTCAGCCTTGACCTGCTGCGCGTTGCGCATGTCCCTCAGCTCCGAGTGGAGCACCTGGTGGGAGACACACAAAGGGCTCAACAGGGCCAAGCAAGGGTCCAAAAAGAGGAGGCTTTAGTCACAGCACAGTAGGGTGCACCTCTGCTGCACTGCCACCTTCCCACCCTGGCCTGCTGTGCGTTGCGCACGTCCCTCTGATTCGATCACTGCCACCTTCCCACCCTGGCCTGCTGTGCGTTGCGCACGTCCCTCTGATTCGATCGCAGCACCTGGTGGGAGGCACAGGGAGGAATTAATGGCAGGCAAGGGGCAAACAAGAGGAGGCTTCAGTAACAGCACAACAGGGTGCACCTCTGCTGCTTCCCCACAAGGCACTTTGCGAGACACACGCACACATACACATACGCACAGATACAAACACATACACAAGAGCGCACGCACACACACATACACACACACACATACACACATACACACATCCACACGCACACACACGCACACGCACACACGCATGCACGCACGCACGCACGCACGCACACACCCACGCACACACGCACACACGCACGCACCCACGCACGCACGCATGCACTCGCATATGGACGTACGCACGCACGTACGCACGCACGCGCACATGCACGTACGCACACACACACACACGCACACGTACACACACACACATACACACACACATACACACACATACATATATGTATACACACACACCCACCCCCCCCCCCCCCACACACACACATACAATATCGTCAGAAGCCGTAGCTTTTGAAATGACAATCGAAGGAAGGCACAAATTAGAGAGTACCTGGACGAAGTGTCTCTGTATAGCTTTGTCAAGTTGCTGCGTGCCGTAACCCTCGTCTCGTGCTCCATCTCCATGACATGTTCCTTTTGTAATGCCTCCGTTCGAAACACCAGCGGGTTCGCCATGTTGTTCAACTACTCCTTCGGAACGATGCACCTAGGGCATGGAAAACGAGTCTTCATGCCAGACTTGGTGCCCGCAACTTTGCACTGCTCCGGATAGTCTCCAATATATGCGTATGTGATCAAAAAGACCGTACGTACAAGGACTCCAGGACGCCGCCACAGGATCACCTTCTTCAGGTCCCCATCCTTGGTAAGATCGGCCTGCTCAAACGGTTCAATGTTGGCCCTAGCCAATTGCGCCTCCTCGTACTTGTCGAAGTCTACGAGCGACTTAAGTGTGAGCCTGTCTGGATTGGCCACAATTTCAACGAGAATGGTTGTCAATTCCGCTATATCTGCACGTGAAAGCCCGGATCCTCCTGCCGTTGTGCGAATGAAACGGTAGGGACGAGCATCAATGTCAACAGTCGTTGCATCACACTCTGGTGCAAACGTGTAGCCGGTCTCGTCCTCGTTCAGTTCGGCGGCGTCGGGCTGCACATCCAAGCGGCTCGGCCCAGGTTGCGTGTCAGAACGTGTGCGCTTGCTGGATCGAGAAGACAGTTTGCAGCTGCTCGTAGTCTTTCTATAGCTCCTCCTTGGCTACTGTCATCGCGCAAGCCCTCCGATGGTGCTTCTTCCACTCTGCTCTTATGCTGACCTCTCCTCATATGCCGTGCTTTCTCATGTGCTAATGCAAACGTAGCAACACATTGGGGGTAAAGGTCACACTTGTAGGGTCTGCTGTCATCCTCCATCCTGCATTGGAGATCAAACTTGCTCAATCAATCTCTGTATTACACAAAATGTGTACAGAAGTACAACACCAGCTGCTGCTAAATGTCACTCTAACTACAGTTATAAATGCGCGTTCCGCCCTGGCAGAGGGGACCCTGCTCAAAAACCTTCTGCATTCCTGCATGAAGAAATAGATGAAATTCAAATATATGGTTAATACACCCATAACAAAAAGGGTAAAACCATAACGGTAAACCAGAAAATCAAAACAGGGGAACGAACACTAGTCAATCCAGTATTGATTGTTCTTCATATATCAAGCAACACTTCACCAAGAAAATGAGTCTGAAGAACTGTTGGGAGAATAGCCGACCACATGCACGATCGTCTGCAGAAACGAAACTCGGCCAACGAAAACGAGAGTTAGGCACGAAGCTGAAATTCATGCAACAAGGTTTCTGCTGGACATTTCATTCTGCAGTGTGATCAGTGTTTAATAATAAATATGATTATTGTTATAATTGATATCAAGAATGAATGCCTCCAAAAGTAAAATACTAAATAAAAATCTCCAAATGATTAACCTGAACCCGTCACGTACAAGGACTCCAGGATCGATCATCGGTGCGTCACAACACCAGCACCGCCGAGTCGAATAGGAAAAAATGAAGGATGGGTAGGCTAATAAAATGGGGATAACGCTAGGAAGGAAGAGCTCTGGTGGACTCTGAGAGATCGAGAAACTCTGGAAGAAGTGAGAAATGGCGATCGAGGAGGACTACCCCCTCTCGAACGGGAGGAATGGGGGTGATGAGCCTCTGTTTGAAATGGTCCCATTACTTAAGTGTTAAATACCCCTTTCGACTATTTATAACTGTTAGGTATTTTATTTTGATACCTGTGAAACGCACTGCACTGATCGAAACTGGGCGCTCAAACCAACGGACTTGGTTGACAGAGGGAAACCAGATATCGATTTCCACCAGTTTAGGTCGACCTAGGGTGCAAGGGCATTCTGATTGGCTCAAAATTGCAACGCGGTGAATATTTGCCACGCGTCACACCGTCCAAATGGTGTTCACCTGGTTGCAGAGCACGTGCTTATGGATGTGAACGTGGACGTCGCATGATTTGGAAGCCGATGGTCGTGCGATTTTCCCGCACGTCAACTTTCCCTGATGCCAAACGTCAAAACCACTGTCGTTTTTTATTGTCACGGGGGATGAGCAAGGGGCGAACACGAGTTCGTGTTTGCCCCTACACGAACACAGCCGTTTGCCGAACTAAACAGTGTTCGGTTCGGCAAACACCTTTAGCAAAAACAGGTGTTCGCCGTTCGCCTGTAAAGGCGTGTTTGGGCAAACCTCGAACACGTTCGTGTTCATTGCGGGGCAAATTGCAGCACTGGCCCGAACAGGAACGTGTTCGGGCGAACCTCGAACACTGTTCAGCGAACGTTTTAAGCAAAAAACAAAAAAATCAGTTCGGTTCGCCTCGAACGTTCGAGGCGAACCGAACACGTGTTCGTTTTTTCGCTTATCACGGAACCCAGTTGCATGCGAACGCATGTGATTGGTTGACCCAAATCGTACATGTTTTTTCAGCCGGCTATACTTCCGTTGCCTGGCACTTGTGGAGGCTGTGACCACAATCGAATTCTGCCACGCTGGACCAATGTTGTTGCACCGACTATGGCAGTTGATAGGGCCATATCAGGAACGCTATTTGAGTCACTTGTGTTCCCGCCGACAGATACCAGTACAGCGGATCTAGCAAGCAGTGTTTTCCATTTGCCTCACACCAGAAAAAGTCATCGTCCGAAGGATAGGCCGCTTGGTTGGTGCCAGGGTGGAAGCTAAACAACCTGCGGTTCATGTCAGAGGTCCACTGGGGATCCCCGATGATCCTAGGGAAGGGTTACAGGCACGTCGGCCTGGGGGGTTATGGGCGCACTCACCCGCTATATAAACAAGCCCTTTTATCCCAGTGGTTAGTGGCTGGGATTCTGACATGGTATCAGAGCGAAGGTCTCGGGTTCGAATCCCGGTGTGTGCACCTCGGGCATCCTAGTGCGGGGGGGTGTCAGAGGTCCACTGGGGATCCCCGATGATCCTAGGGAAGGGTTACAGGCACGTCGACCTGGGGGGTTATGGGCGCACTCACCCGCTATATAAACAATCCCTTTTATCCCAGTGGTTAGTGGCTGGGATTCTGACAGTTCAGTGCCTACACGTTGACTGGGCGATGCCTTTTGATTGGCAGTCAGGAGTGCGCGTGGCTTGACAGATAGGAGCACACGACCAGGATTAACCCTACCTTTCAAGACAAACCCTTAACGATAGATTTCCAACACAGCAAAGACAAAAGCTCCAACTTGTCTCAAAAGGAACCAATATTCGCTATGAATATCTCCAAGGAGAATATTAGATGCTAGATAAAACTGTCGGTTATCCTGTAAATTAAAACCTTCCGTGTACAGTGTTGCCTGAGTGTTATTTTAAGACCGTAATGGAAAACGATCAGCAATATTGAAACTCATTTTCAAACCTAACCCTAAACAGTCAGTACATTAAACGCAAACGTTATAGTCTATAATGTTCCCAATTCGAGTTTCAAACCATTGGCCAACGCCAAATGGAAGTGGAAGTGAGTGGTTTTTCCGAAACACTCGCTGGCGACTGGTTTTTGTAACAAAAGCCAGACATACCAGTTTTGCGATGAAGCGTTTGAAGGCTGTCGGTTCGGCGAGAAGACAAAGAGGTGACGTCCAAGGGAGGGTAGGACAGTAGGTGTCATAGGTAGAAAGGTGCTGAGCTCTGCGAGCGCACGTTGGGGGATGGACAGGGACATAACGTTAGGTTGGAGAATTGCTGTGGTGAGCTAGGGGCCTTATTAGCCCTGTTCGATAGCAAAAACGTTTGGATGCTCCCACCATTGTTGTCGCACAATATTGGGAGTATAGCGACAAATGACAAGTGGCGCGGCAGCGCCTGCAGATTAATCATTGAAGCCGACTGCCTGCCGGCTTCGTTCTCCAGGTCCAACGGCCGAGGTGGTCGAAAACTCCACCTCAATGGCCAATTGGAGCGGAAACATGTTGTGCTTTTATTCAGACCCGGGCCCTGGCGGAACCGCGGCCAGCGTCAGAAAGAGTACCGCACTCAAAATGTTCGATCTTGAAAATTTATAGTGTATTCCAGAGCGGTTCCAAAACGAGTGACTTGTGTCCAAACGAGTGGGCATACTCTCAAGATAACTAGGCAAGAATGAATGAACTAGCAGAAGTTTGGGTACAAATATGAAACCCTACTTGGGGTTGTACCCCATATTGGCTACCCCACTACAGCCTACAAGCATAATAAAGTTTAACACACCCCCATAGGCAAAGTGGGGGAGAACAAAGGGTCACAAGACCAGTCCAGCAAAGCAAAGCAAAGCCCAGGGTGGATCACAACGTCACCACACTCCGAGCACAAGTAAAGGCCACAAGGCCAGTTCACATGCAGTGCTAGATATAGTACAAGACAAGCAACACAGTGATCAAAACCTAACAAGCAAGCAACAAGATATATATAAAGTACAGTACAAAGAATGTCAAGCAGTGAGCAAGTGAGGAAACGTGGACACAAGGCCTAAAGAAGTACAGTGCCGCTGATGATCACTAGGCGGGAGCGCCTTGGTGAAGATATCAGCAGTGTTGGCCTTCGAGTCCACGTACACAAGCCAAAGCTGACCGCGCTGCTGAAGCTCTCGAGCAAGAAAGTAGCGAAGAGCAATGTGCTTCGTCCTGTGCTCCAGTCTGTGCTCCTGACACAAGGCAAGAGCCGCCTTGTTGTCACCGTACAGAACTGGAGGAGAACTAGGCCGCTCTCCCAAGTCAGTCAGCAGGTAGGTGAGCCAGCGTAACTCCTGTGCAGCCATGGCTGTGGCGTAGATCTCAGCCTCACAACTAGAGCTGAGAACAGAGGAAGAGCGGGTGGACCGCCACGAGACAGAACCAGAGCCAAGGCTGAAGGTGTAACCCTGTGACGACCGCTGCGTAGCCAGGTCGTCCACCCAAGAAGCGTCCGAGTGACCAGTGAGGACAACTCTGTCGCGTCCTCCAAGCACCAGCCCCATGCCAGATGTACTGCACAAGTAACGCAGCACCCTCTTAGCAGCCTCCCAGTGCTCTCGCCTGTGTCTCCCAGGCGCAACGTAACGAGCAAGGATGCTAAGAGGGTACGCGAGGTCAGGTCGCGTGCAAGTCATCAGGTACATGAGGCAGCCTATAAGCTCTGGGTACGGGCCACTCGGCTCTACGGACTCGTCCGAAGGTGGAGCTGAGAGCGAGTGGCTGGTAGCCAGAGGTGTGGCCTGTGGTGAGGAGAACTGGAAGCCGAAGCGCTGAAGGACCTGCTGCACCATGTGTGACTGAGTCAGGGTGATGGTGCGGCGAGCTCTGTCCCGGGTGATCTGCAAGCCAAGGTAGCTACGCAGTCCACCCAGGTCAATGCAGGTGTGTCTCTTTTGCAGCTCCGACTTCACACGAGCGAGTGCCTCAGTGTCAGCAGTAGCAAAGACCAAGTCGTCGACGTACACGAGAATGTAGAACGGCGGCAACGACGTGTCTGTGCGCAGAAACAGCGACGGGTCAGCAGTAGACGGCGCGAACCCAAGAGCCGCAAGTGTAGTCCTCAGTGTGTCGTGCCACTCACGTGGTGCCTGGCGGAGACCGTAGACTGGCCGGCGGAGACTCCACTGGGTACCAGGGGGAAACGACCCAGTAAAGCCAGGTGGGCGGCGCAGCCAGATCTCCTCGTGCAGGCTGCCCTGCAGGAACGCTGTGCTGAAGTCAAGAGAGTGAAGCTCGTAGTCACGCTGAGCAGCAACGTGCAGCAGAACCCGAAGAGTGGTCATCTTCGGGGTGGGGGAGAAGGTCTGGAAGAAGTCGACCCCCTGACGCTGACTGAAGCCTCTAGCAACGTAACGAGCCTTGAAGACAGGCGGAGAACCTGGCGGCCGCTTCACCCTGAAAATCCACATGCCATCGACGATGTTCGCCCCAGGAGGGGGAACCTCGTCGACGTAGGTGCCTGTGGACTTCCAGGATGCCATCTCTGCGTCCATGGCTGTCTGCCACTGAGAGGAGTAGGGACCCGAGATCGCCTCTGCGTAAGTGCGCGGAGTGGGGATGTCTAGTGCATCCGGGTCTCCCTCAGGGGCAGGTAATCAGGCCACGAGATGAGGTACAGCAGCCGCAAGAGAGTCAAATTCCTCCTGCCTGTCCTCAAGGACGTCCGTGCCAAGAGCACACTCACCCCCGGCGGACGGAGGACAGACAGACGTAGACTCTGACTCAGCAACAAGGCTAGCAGCGTAGTCTAGACGACAGGCAGCAGCAAAGTCAACCAACTCAGCGACCAGAGCAGACGCAGCCGAGGACTCAAAGGTAGGGTCAGTGACAACAGTAGCTAGGAGACGCGTGACTGTAGGGTGCTCAGCGCGATACCGGTCAGACTCAGGGTCCGGAACGGCAGGCAAAGAGGACGCAGGAGGAGACGGTAGAGGGACACGCCGAGGAGCAGTAGAGGGACGCAGAGTCATGTAGTGAGTGCCTGGGACAGGAGGAGGACGCTCACGACGGACACGACTACCAGTGCGAGCAGGACGAACAGGCGACGCAGGACAAGACTCAGGCTCACGACGCTCTGTAAGACCTCCTGTGGGACCAGCGTAAGGAGAGGGAGCAGGGAGAGGCGAGGCAGGCGGTAACTGTGACTGCGGCTGGACAGGCGGAGGACACTCTACGGAGGGAGGAGGACAAGGAGGAGGAGCCTGCCCAAGAACCTGCTGAAGGAGCGGTACGAAGTACGGTCGCGGCCGCGCAGCGTCTCCAGAAACAGAAGAGACTCCAGCGGCCGGGTCCTCAGGACCAGCAGGAGCTCCAACGTCCGGGTCCCCAGCACCAGCAGCAGCGCCACCGCTCGGGTCCTCAGCTCCAGCAGCAGCTCCACCAGGCGGGTCCGCAGCACCAGCAGCAGCGCCACCCCCAGAGTCGGCAGCTCCAACTCCGCTAGCACCGCCAGCGCCAGAGTCCCCAGCTCCAGCAGCTCCAGTCGCAGTGCTCCCAGAACAACCAGTCCCGGCAGCTCCAGTACCCCCAGTACGAGCACCCCCAGGACGAGCAGCCCCAGCACCCCCAACTCCAGCCGAGCCACTAGGACGGCGAAAGCGCCGGACGTACCAGTCACGAAGCTGCTGCGGTGTGAGAGACTGCTCAGCACCCCGAACCGGAGCACCCCCAGACGCATTAACCCGAGGCTCCGTAGGCTCAGTAGCAGCACCCCCAGGCGGCAAACTCTCAGGCACAGTACCCTCAGCTCCAGCACCCGCAGTCCCAGCACTCCCAGGCCCCGCACCCGCAGGCTCAGCACCCCCAGGCTCAGCACCCCCAGGCTCCGTACTCTCAGGCACCGTACCCTCAGCTCCAGCACCCTCAGTCCCAGCACCCGCAGCCCCAGCACCCCCAGGCCCAGCACCCCCAGGCTCAGCACCCCCAGGCTCAGCACTCCCAGCAGCACCACCCGCAGCAGCACCTGAGTCACCTGTGACCTCGACAGGCTCAGCGACGGGAGGAGGGTCTACCTGAGAGACACCTGAAGGAGCAGGACCCTGAGGGGGAAGGGGGTCTACCGGAGGGGGACCAGGAGCAAGGAAAAGCGGCGGGGGAGGGAGGGGGGCAGTGCGGTAGGGGAAGAGACGGTAAAAAGGGACCGACTCGTCAAAGGTGACATCCTGAGAGGCGAAGACCCGGCGCGAGGTGGGGTGGTAAAACTGCCAGCCAGGCGCGTCAGGGACAAAGCCAAGGAAGACACAGGGAAGCGTGCGGGAGGAGAGCTTGTCCGCGGACGTATCGCGGACAAGGGCACGAGCACCCCACACCCGGAAGCGCGACGCATCGCCAACCTCCCCCGTCCAACGCAGTGTGGGCGAGGTCTTCGGCAAGGAGACACGGGGCCAGAGGTTGAGCTGATGCGCGGCGTACCGGACAGCAAACGGCCACAGAAAATGGGGAGCCGCCGCGTGGACCAAGGAGGTACGAGCGACCTCCATGACCAGGCCAATGCGGCGCTCAGCAACCCCATTCTGCTGCGGGGAGTCCGGAAGCGTGAAGGTCTGCTCGATGCCCTCCGCCTGACAGAAGGTCCTCAAGAGATCGGAGGAAAACTCACCACCTCTGTCAGAGTGCAGACGCAGGACAGGAAGATCCGTCCGGAAACGGCGGCGGAGCTGGAGACGAACCGTGCGGATCCAAGGGATCAGAACAGCAGGGACCTCACCCTTGGTGCGCAAGGGGAAGACCGTGGTGTAACGCGAGTAGTCGTCGACAACCAGCAAAAAGTACCGCTCACCGCCCTGACCACGAACGCGGGCTGGGCCCCACACGTCCAGGTGGAGGGTCTGCAGAGGAGCCTCTGTCGGGGGGAACGAGGAGGAGTGAGGAGCGGCGCGCTGCCGCCCCTCGACGCAAGGAAGGCAAGGCGGCGCAGGCGAGGAAGGGAGGGGAGGGAGGGACCTGGGAAGACCAGACACAAGGTGGCGACGGTACATGCCACGAAGGCGTGGCAAGGAGGGGTGACCCAGGCGGTGGTGCCAGAGAAGAGTCTGGTGCGACAGGGAACGACACTCACAGGCGTGGGCTACCAAACCTGACGCAGACACCTGACCGACAGCAGCGACCTGAGGAGACGCAGTGGTCAGTGTGTAGAGACTCGACCCCGGCCGACGGGTAAACGTAGCCAGGTGACGGCCGGTCCTGGAGCACGTGCAGATCGCCACACGCTGTCCTCCAGGGGTAAAGGTGTCAACCCACTGATCCTGGAGGACAGCGTTGCTCACCAGGTTCGTCGAGAACGAGGGGAGGTGGAAACCCGACAACGAGCCAGACGGAACCGCCGGACAAGGGAGCACAGTGGTGGACTGGGCAAGGACTGGGCCCCCAGAGGGGTCAGCCAAGGAGACTGGGACCGGTGCAGGAAGCGGTGTGAGCTCAGTACTGTCACGAAAGAAGCAACGGGAAGCACCTGAGTCAAGGGTGAAGGTGTGACAGGCCTCAGCCGGTGCGGTACCTGAGAGAGCAGTCTCTGTGGGTGCTGTACCTGAGAGAGCAGACTCGAAACCAGCCGGGACAGTACTGGAGGGAGCAAGTACAGGGGGCACCATACCAGAGAGAGCAGACTCACTAGTACCCAGGGCAGCGGGCTCTATACCTGGGTCAGGCGGCACACACAAGTAACAGTCTCCCTCGGCACTAACAGTCAATGCATACATGGCAGCAATAATAGCATCATAGTCAAGAGCAAAGACATCAACACCAGCCCTCATGAGCTCAGCCCAGCGGGGGCGCTCAACATCCGCACCCATCTCCTCACGCCAAGCGTCGTCAAGGCGGGAGAAGCAGCGGTACGGGGTGTGGAACCTCCCACACGTCTGTCCCTTGCGGTCACCTGTGCGAATGACATAAGAACAGCGGCCACTGCCCCCCGACGTCCCACGCTGAGCAAGCCACTCACGAAGCTGCTGGGTCGTCTGGGGACGCTGCTGCTGCTGGGAGCTCTGGCCCGAGCCAGTGCCTCCACTCCGACTTCCGCCGCCACCACTACCACCGCTCCGACCGCCACCGCCACCACCGCCACCGCCGCCACCGCCGCCGCCGCCACTACTGCCACTGCTTCCTCCGCCGCCCCCGCCTCCACCACCGACCCCACTCCCACCAGCGCTCCCGCCACCGCTCCCTCCAGCACCGCCTCCCCCCCCACCTCCCCCACCTCCTCCCCCCCCAGCGCCACCACCACCACCCTTGCCCCCCTTGCCTTTGCCGGTGCGGCGCCTCCCACCAGGAGCAGAAGCAGCGCCAACAGACTCAGCACCAAGGAAGTCAACAGCAGCAGCAGCAGCGTAGGAGGGAGCGAGGGGAGAGGGAGAACACCCCTCAAAGATGGGGGTGCGAGGAGCGCCACGAGCAGCACCGACAGCTACAATGCTCTTTTCGGCCGCGAGCAGCTGCTCCTCTAGGAGGGCGACTGTGAGCTCAGTGGGACAGCGAGCAAGGAAGTGGTCTCGAACCGAGCGGAGGGTGTCAGGGAGACGGGTGACTATGAAGTGGAGTGTCCAGTACAGTGGAGGGGGGTTCTTAGCGCAGAACTCGGTGGGAAGGGCGGCACGCAGGCGAGCATCACTAGTGCGAAGGTGGGTGATAAGATCGGCGACTGTAGTAAAGGTGGACAGATCGGGGAACAGGTACGGCAGCATGAGGCGGCTAAGCTCGGCTGTGGCAGGCGAGGAGTAGCGAGCAACGACAGCATCGTACAGGGCCTTAGCGGATTTGCAGTCGCCAAAATGCTCGAGCTCAGCTAGCGGCAGGTGACTGCGAATGGCTAGGCGAGCAGCTGCGTCACGAGTCTGCCAGTGGGAACGAACACTAAGCTCGGCTCTGGCAGCAGGAGCAGCGGCAGCACCAGACGCGTAGTCATAGAGGGAGATGTGGTCCGTGCTATTGCTCATAAGATACAACTGCAGGTTGTCGAGCCAGGAAGTGAACTGCACGGGACGGCCCTCAGCATCGAAGGAAAGAACGCGAATAGAGGCCATAGCTCAGGCGTGAGGGCACAGCAGAGCAGCGGCAGCAGCAGAGGGGACGCGCTAGAGCGAAGCTAGCAGCCACAGCAGGAGCAAGCGGCGGTGCACAGGCAGGGAGCAGCAGGCGAGAAGCGCGGCGGGCGGGCTGCGAAGCGGGCAGCGGGGCGGGCGGGCGACGCAGCAAGCGGGCAGTGAGGCAGCGGGCGGCGCTGCGAAGCAGGTAGCGGGCGGGCGGGTGGCGCTGCGAGCGGGTGGGCGGGCTGCGAAGCGGGCAGCGGGGCGAGCGGGCTGCGAAGCGGGCGGGCCGCGAAGCGGGCAGCGAGCGGGCGGGCGGGCTGCGAAGTGGGCGGGCCACGAAGCGGGCAGCGAGCGAGCGGGCTGCGAAGCGGGCGGGCCGCGAAGCGGGCAGCGAGCGGGCGGGCGGGCTGCGAAGCGGGCAGCGGGGCGAGCGGGCTGCGAAGCGGGCGGGCCGCGAAGCGGGCAGCGAGCGGGCGGGCGGGCTGCGAAGCGGGCGGGCCGCGAAGCGGGCAGCGAGCGGGCGGGCGGGCTGCGAAGCGGGCAGCGGGGCGAGCGGGCTGCGAAGCGGGCGGGCCGCGAAGCGGGCAGCGAGCGGGCAGGCGGGCTGCGAAGCGGGCAGTGGGACGAGCGGGCTGCGAGCGGGCGGCTCGGCGGGCGGGCGACACTGCGAGGGGCGCGCGAGGGCGCTAGTGAGGGGCGCGCGAGGGCGCTAGCAAGGGGCGCGCGAGGGCGCTAACGAGGGGCGCGCGAGGGCGCTAACGAGGGTGCGCGCGAGGGCGCTAACGAGGGGCGCGCGAGGGCGCTAACGAGGGCGCACGAGGGCGCTACGAGGCTAGGGCACGGGGTAGCGTGGTAACCGCATGCGAGCGGTGGTGGGTGTCAAACATTGCATGTTTATATTGTCTAGGCTGTAGTGGGTTACACCTTAGGGGGTACACAAAGTTAGGGTTTCCTACTTGTACCAAACTCTGTTCTAGTTCATTCATTCCTGCTCAGTTATTTCTGACATGGTTTCAGAGCAGGTCCTTCGCTAGGACTGTTCTTAGGGCCCACCGACTTACCTACCTGCTTACCTTCGCTTGTTTCCGGCCCCGCTGGCCCCGTCGATCTAGCACGATCTAGCGGCCCTGCGGCCCCGTCGAAATTTTTTTTCCTAGCGGCCTCTCACGGCCCCCGTCGCGTCGCCCCTTAGCGCCCCGATCGGCCCCGTCACGCCGCCCGCGAACCGCACAGCGCGCCGCGCTCACAGCCCGCGAACCGCCCGCGCACAGCCCGCGACCAGCCCGCGCAGCCCGCGCACAGCCCGCGAACTGCCCGCGAGCAGCCCGCGACCTGCCCGCGAACCCCCGCGAGCCGCCCGCGAACCCCCGCGAGCCGCCCGCGACCCGCTTACGCAGCCCGCGAGCAGCCCGCACAGCCCGCGCTGAGCCTGCGCGGCTCGTGCGCTGACCGCCGCCGGCCCGCACGCTGCCCGCACTGCTCCCGGCCCGCCGCTGCTGAGCCCGCAGCCGCCCGCGCACCGCCGCTGCTGAACCCGCCGCCGCCCGCGCACCGCCGCTGCTGAGCCCGCCGCCGCCCGCGCACCGCCGCTGCTGCGCCCGCTGCCGCCTGCGTATCACCGCTGCTGAGCCCGCCCCTGCTGCGCTGGCTCTCGCTGCCGCCTGCTGCGCCTGTGCACCACTGCAGATCCTACTACTACACTTCCTGCTACTGCTGCTTGTGCGCCACTACAGTCCGTAGGCCCCACCGGCCCTGCTGACCCTGCGCACGCCTGTTCAGTGACTTTACTGCTTCTACTACTGCCGCTGTCGCTATGGCTAGTCCTCCTGTTCTAGCTTTCGACGCCGAGGGCCGTCCGGTCAAATTCGAAACCTGGCTAGATGACCTGCACCTTTTCCTACAGCTCACTGCCAAGGAAGATATTACACTGTACGACCACGCTCTCGGCCATGCGACCGCCCCACTCGCTACTGCCCCCCCAGCTGAGCGCTCACAGTGGCAGACCCGTGACGCGCACGCTCGCTTTGCTATTCGCAACTCCCTGCCGCTAGATGAGCGCGAGCACTTCGGCCAGTGCAAGACTGCTAAGGACCTCTACACAGCTGTAGTGGCCCGCTACTCCTCACCCGCTTCTGCCACACTAGGCCGCCTCACTCTCCCCTACCTGTTCCCCGACCTAGCCTCTTTTCACACTGTCGCAGACCTCATCACCCACCTTAAGACTAGTGAGGCTCGCTTTCGCGCTGCCATGCCTGATGAGTTCCTCGCTAGCAACCCCCCCCCGCTCTGGATCACCCTCTACCACGTTGTCACCCGCCTCCCTGACTCTCTGCGCCCTGTCAGGGACCAGTTCCTCTCTCGCTCCCCCACTGAGCTCACCATAGCCCTCCTCGAGAAGGAACTGCTTGCAGCCGAGGCTAGTATCGTCGCTGTAGGCACCTCTCGTGGCGACCCCCGCGGCCCCTTCTTCGAGGGGTGCTCCCCTTCCCCCCTCCTCCCCTCTGTCGCCTCTGCTGCTGCTGTCGACCTCCTTGGTGCTGAGAAGGTCGGGGCTGCGTCTGCTTCAGGCGGACGACGCAGGGGCAGGAGTGGCAGGAGTGGGGGTGGTGGCGGAGGAGGTGGGGGTGGAGGTGGTGGCGGTGGAGGTGCGACTGGAGAGGCTAGTGGCGGCGGTGGTGGAGGTGACAGCGGTGTTGGGAGTGGTGACAGGGGCGGAGGTGGCAGCGGAGGCGGAGGTGGTCGTGGCAGCGGCAGGGGTGGAGGTGGCCGGGGCGGAGGCGGAGGGGGTGGTGGTCGTGGAGGCCCGGGGGGCGGTCAGAGTCAGCAGCCTGCCCCGACCCTTCAGGCCGCCCGTGAGTGGTATGCGCGGCGCACCGTCACCTGCCAGTACGTTATTCGTACAGGTGACCGCACTGGCCAGACGTGTGGGGGGCCGCACCAGACGGAGCGCTGCTTCGCCCGCCTCAACGATGCGTGGCGCACTCAGTTTCCTGGTGGGGGTGAGCTGCCGCGCTGGGCTGATCTGCTCAGGAAGGGTGTTGATATTTGGGCACTTGACTTTGATGCTATTCTCACTGCCATGTATGCGATGTCTATGAGTGGAGAGGGTGCTCAGTACTTGCGTGTTCCGCCCGACCCGGGCATTCAGGCCAGCCCCGCTGCTGCTCTAGGTGCTAGTGTGTCTGCTTCCACAGGTACTTCTGCAGCTGCTGCTCTAGGTGCTTGTGCGTCTGTGCCCCCTGGTACTGAGTCGACTGCAGCACTGCACACCTTCACACTGGACTCAGGTGCTTCTCGCTCTTTCTTTCGTGACCGCACTGTCCTTGAGCCTCTAGCTCGGCCGGTTGCTGTCTCTCTTGCTGACCCCTCTGGGGGTCCGGTCCTTGCGACCTCCTCCACCACCCTTCCGTGTCCAGCGGTTCCGTCCGGCACGCTCTCAGGTCTCTACCTCCCCTCGTTCTCCACGAACTTGGTGGCAGGTAGTGCGCTCCAGGACTCGGGTGTTCACCAGTTCACCCCTGCCTACGAGCGTGTGACTCACTGCACGTGTGCTCGGACGGGCCGCCACCTAGCTACTTTCACTCGAGAGCCGGGGTCTGACCTGTACACACTGACCACTGAGTCCCCTCAGGTAGCTGCGTCTGCGTCAGCGTCAGGTCAGCTGTCCGCCCCCTGCTCGTGTCGCTCTCTGGCGAACGACACCGTCCTCTGGCACCACCGCCTTGGTCACCCGTCTGTGCAGCGCCTGCGGGCCATGCACAAACGGGACCTTGTTGCTGGTCTTCCCAGGGTGCTCCCTCCCCTTCCTGACTCCCCTGCTCCTGACTGCATTCCCTGTGTCGAGGGGCGGCAGCGCGCTGCTCCTCACTCCTCCTCCTTTCCCCCGACGACCGCTCCCCTGCAGACACTCCACATGGACGTGTGGGGCCCGGCCCGCGTCCGTGGTCAGGGTCAGGAGAGGTACTTCCTGATAGTTGTTGACGACTACTCGCGCTACACCACGGTCTTCCCCTTGCGCGCCAAGGGTGACGTCCCTGGTGTTTTGATCCCCTGGATCAGCCGAGCCCGTCTCCAGCTAGGCGAGCGCTTTCACTCGGACTTTCCTGTCCTGCGCTTGCACTCTGACAGGGGTGGTGAGTTCGCCTCCGACCTCTTGGCAGCCTACTGTGCTGAGCACGGCATTGAGCAGTCGTACACGCTTCCGGCCTCTCCACAGCAGAATGGGGTTGCTGAGCGCCGCATTGGCTTAGTCATGGAGGTCGCTCGTACCTCCCTGACCCATGCGGCTGCTCCCCACTTTCTGTGGCCGTTTGCGGTCCGGTACGCAGCGCATCAGCTCAACCTCTGGCCCCGTGTCTCCTTGCCGGAGACTTCCCCGACTCTACGGTGGACGGGAGAGGTTGGCGATGCGTCGCGTTTCCGGGTCTGGGGATCTCGAGCTTTTGTCCGCGACACGTCCGCGGACAAGCTCTCGCGTCGCACTGTTCCCTGTGTCTTTCTTGGCTTTGTTCCCGACGCGCCTGGATGGCAGTTTTACCACGTCACCTCGCGCCGGGTTCTGGCCTCTCAGGACGTCACTTTTGACGAGTCCGTCCCCTTCTACCGCCTCTTCCCCTACCGCACTGCCCCGCTCCCCCCCCCGCCTCTCTTCCTCGCTCCAGGTGCTGAGGTACCAGACCCCCTCCCCCCTCAGGGTGCCGCTCCCTCAGGTGTGTCCCAGGTAGACCCGGGTGAGCCTGTCGAGGTAGCTGTTGACTCGCGTCCTGCGTCTGGGGGTGCTGAGCCTGGGAGTGCTGCGTTTGAGGGTGCGGAGCCTGGGGGTGCTGAGCCTGGAGGTGCGGAGCCTGGGGGTGCTGAGCCTGGAGGTGCGGAGCCTGGAGGTGCGGAGCCTGGAGGTACTGAGCCTGGAGGTGTGGAGCCTGGGGGTGCGGAGCCTGGAGGTGCGGAGCCTGGAGGTGCTGAGTCTGGACGTGCTGAGTCTGGGGGTGCTGAGTCTGGGGGTGCTGAGCCTGAGCGTGCTCCACCTGGAGGAGCCCCTCCTCCCAGCAGCTGCAGGAGAGGTACCTCGAGTACTGCCGCCTACGGAGAGGTGCTTCTGGAGCTCGTCCCGGTACTTCCCCTCCTACCCAGGAGCTCCCCCCCATTCAGGTGATCCGCGAGTGGTACACGCGGCGCTGCAGTCTTCGTAGTGGTGCTCCTGGTACTGCGGACCCGAGCGGTGGTGCTGTTGCTGGTGCTGAGGACCCGGACGCTGGAGCTGCTGCTGGTGCTGAGGACCCGGGGGCTGGAGCTGCTGCTGGTACTGAGGACCCGGGCGTTGGAGCTGCTGCTGGTGCTGAGGACCCGACCGGTGGCGCTGCTGCTGGTGCTGAGGACCTGACCAGTGGCCCTGCTGCTGGTGCTGAGGACCCGGACGTTGGAGCTGCTGCTGGTGCTGAGGACCCGACCGGTGGTGCTGCTGCTGGTGCTGAGGACTCGGGCGTTGGAGCTGCTGCTGGTGCTGAGGACTCGGGCGTTGGGGCTGCCACTGGTGTCCCTGCTGCTTCTGGAGACGCTGCGCGACCGCGACCGTACTTCGTACCGCTCCTTCAGCAGGTTCTTGGTCAGGCTCCTCCTCCTTGTCCTCCTCCCTCCGTCGAGTGTCCTCTGCCTGTCCAGCCGCAGTCACAGTTACCGCCTGTCTCGCCTCTCCCTGCTCCCTCCCCTTACGCTGGTCCCACAGGAGGTCTTACAGAGCGTCGTGAGCCTGAGTCTCGTCCTGCGTCGCCTGTTCGTACTGCTCGCACTGGTCGTCGTGTCCCACGTGAGCGTCCTCCTCCTGTCCCTGGCACTCACTACATGACTCTGCGTCCCTCCACTGCTCCGCAGCGTGTCCCGCTGCCGTCTCCTCCTGCGTCCTCTCTTCCTACTCTTCCTGACCCGGAGTCTGACTCCCGTCGTGCTACCAGTCCCACTGTTACGCGTCTCCTCGCTACAGTTGTCACTGACCCGACCTTTGAGTCCTCTGCTGCGTCTGCTCTGGTCGCTGAGTTGGTTGACTTTGCTGCTCGCTGTCGCCTAGACTACGCTGCCAGCCTTGTCGCTAGGTCTGAGTCTGCGTCTGCCTGTCCTCCGTCCGTCGGGGGTGAGTGTGCCCTCGGCACGGACGTCCTTGAGGACAGACAGGAGGAGTTCCACTGCCTTGCTGCTGCTTTGCCCCGTCTCGTGTCCTTGCTAGTTGCCCCTGAGGGAGACCCGGATGCACCAGACATCCCGACCCCACGCTCTTACGCTGAGGCGATGGCGGGTCCCTACTCCTCTCAGTGGCAGACAGCCATGGACGCAGAGATGGCCTCCTGGAAGTCCACAGGCACCTACGTAGACGAGGTTCCCCCTCCTGGGGCGAACATCGTCAGTGGCATGTGGATTTTCAGGGTGAAGCGGCCGCCGGGTTCTCCACCTGTCTTCAAGGCGCGCTACGTGGCTCGAGGCTTCAGTCAGCGAGAGGGAGTTGACTTCTTTCAGACCTTCTCCCCCACCCCGAAGATGACTACTCTTCGGGTGCTGCTGCACATAGCCGCTCACCGCGACTACGAGCTTCACTCTCTTGACTTCAGCACTGCTTTCTTGCAGGGCAGCCTACACGAGGAGATCTGGCTGCGCCGCCCCCCTGGCTTCACTGGGTCAGTTCCTCCTGGCACCCAGTGGAGGCTTCAGCGGCCGGTCTACGGTCTCCGCCAGGCGCCACGTGAGTGGCACGACACACTGAGGACGACACTTGCGGCTCTTGGGTTCGCTCCCTCTACTGCTGACCCGTCGCTGTTTCTACGCACCGACACCTCGCTGCCGCCGTTCTACATCCTCGTGTACGTCGACGACTTGGTCTTTGCCACTGCTGACACCGCGGCACTCGCTCACGTGAAGTCGGAGCTGCAGAGGAGACACACGTGCACAGACCTGGGTGAGCTGACGAGCTATCTTGGCTTGCGGATCACCCGGGACAGAGCACGGCGCACCATCACCCTGACTCAGTCACACATGGTGCAGCAGGTTCTCCAGCGCTTCCGCTTCACGTACTCCTCGCCTCAGTCCACTCCTCTGCCTACCGGTCACTCGCTCTCAGCTCTGCCTTCGGATGAGTCCGTAGAGCCGAGTGGCCCGTATCCAGAGCTTGTGGGCTGCCTCATGTACCTGATGACCTGCACTCGACCTGACCTTGCATACCCTCTTAGCATCCTAGCACGCTATGTCGCTCCTGGCCGTCACCGGAAGGAGCACATGGATGCTGCTAAGAGGGTGTTGCGCTACTTGTGCAGTACGTCGGGCATGGGGCTTGTGCTTGGAGGGCGAGACCGGGTTGTTCTCACAGGGCACTCAGACGCTTCTTGGGCGGACGACCAGGCTACTCAGCGGTCGTCCCAGGGTTACACCTTCAGCCTTGGCTCTGGCTCAGTTTCTTGGCGTTCTACTCGCTCTTCTTCTGTTCTCAGCTCCAGTTGTGAGGCTGAGATCTACGCCACAGCCATGGCTGCTCAGGAGCTACGCTGGCTGACCTACCTGCTGACCGACCTCGAAGAGCGGCCTCGTTCTCCTCCAGTGCTGTACGTCGACAACAAGGCTGCCATTGCCTTGTGTGAGGAGCACAGACTGGAGCACAGAACGAAGCACATCGCTCTGCGGTACTTCCTTGCTCGAGAGCTGCAGCAGCGTGGTCAGCTTTGTCTGCGTTACGTGGCCACGGAGGCCAACACTGCTGATGTGTTCACCAAGGCTCTTCAGCCTTGTGACCATCAGCGCTTTTGCACTCTACTAGGCCTTGTACCTACTGGGCCTCACTTGCTTACCTCTTGACCTTGCTTGTACTGTGATCACTACATATATATGCCTACTTGTTTACTTTTGCTAGGTTGTGATCACTGTATCTCTTGCTTTGTTATAAACCTGCATGTGAACTGGTCTTGTGACCCTGTGGTTGTCTCCCACTGCGCCTATGGGGGTGTGTCAAACATTGCATGTTTATATTGTCTAGGCTGTAGTGGGTTACACCTTAGGGGGTACACAAAGTTAGGGTTTCCTACTTGTACCAAACTCTGTTCTAGTTCATTCATTCCTGCTCAGTTATTTCTGACAGTGGGCCCTTAAAAAAAAAACGGTCGGTATGTCCTAGGGACCTCCTGCTCTGAATACCATCTCAAGATAACTAGGCAAGAATGAATGAACTAGCAGAAGTTTGGGTACAAATATGAAACCCTAGTTGGGGTTGTACCCCATATTGGCTACCCCACTACAGCCTACAAGCATAATACAATTTAACACATACCACTTGTTTAGACCGTTATTTTGTCTAATATAGACCCTAAATACCCTATCCGACAGGAACCGTTTCTGCTCAACTGGAAAGTAGGAATGGCAATGGTGTGGTAACAGTACGGCGTTTTGCCCGAAAAGAGCTGTGATGAGGATGTAATCATTAGGCGGCAGTTACTGTTAGGGCGCGCTTTCATCACCAAAAAGTGGCCGACCCTAGCCTGACCACCCGAAATTTACAACCCCCAGGAAACTACACGGTCACCTAAACCTCACCCAAAGGTGACTTCTAGGTCAAGTGCAGCCTTACGCGACCCACATGTTACCTTCAGGTGAAAAAAATTGTCGGTAATATCGCGTTTGACCCGAATTTGACCCCAAGCTAACCCCGCGCTTCCGAAAGCTCCGAGCCGCCACTTTATCCAACATTGGCAAATCGAAGGGCTTCGCTTTTCGAGTCGCGCCCCCAAGGTAACATTGACCAATCGCATTCGAATTGGAAGCATAGAAATTTATGTCCGCGACATTGGATGAGCGATAGCCTAGCAAGAATAGAAATTGTATACACTGTAACATTGAACATAAATGTTGCAAAAACAATACAAAATAGAAAATACTTTTTTGGAAGTGTATTTTTGTGAATATAAAAAAAATGGAGCAAGCTCAGAATATGCGACGACAATCGTATCACAGTAGGTAGACTCTTAGGGATGTTTCAGCTATCACTGTTTCAATATTAGTTGTAAAATGCTCTTGCATATTTGTCACTGCATTAATCATATTCAATTCCCATACATCTGTTGGATGAAGTGCAGTAAATTTCATTTTCCAAATAGGATGTGAGGAATGTTAATTAACATTTTCTTTGCTTAATCAAATGTTATCTTGAGACAAAATGTATCTAGGGAGTCAATAACGATGACGTTCATGTAGGTCTTGGTTACACGTGTTATGATGTTAATGGAGAGGGTCACGAACGAACCTCACAGCAGTAAGCGAATAAATAGACACAGCTTGAGTTCGAAATCAAAGCAATCGTGACTGACATCTCGGGTGTGTAGAAATCTGAGCAGCCAATCACGAGTAGCCAAGTCAGGAATTGGCGAAAATTCTCCCCTACATATTCGGTACCACACATTCACTCCTGGCCAACTTACCCAGATCACAACCCCTACGACCCAACCCAACCTAGTCGTAAACCTGGACAGGACCGCCAGCACGGACAAATTTAGTAGGCAATACATTCGCGCCACCTGTCATATAACGCCAGCTGGCAACGAAACCACCACCACTGCTCTTGGAAAACCAGCAGCTCACCCACACACACAACCACCCAATCTGTCATCACCTCCCCGCTTCAACCATATGTCGCTAAACCCCACTACCTTGCAATACCATACCAAACTAATTCATACCTTCACCAAACTCTTCTTTTGCAACGCACAGCTTGCCTATTAAACCTTGCTCCGAACAATCTTGTTCTTTAAAAAATAGGTGCTCCACTCTTGTATCTGCATGTCTACCAACTAATCACTGTTGGAGAATTCGACCGCAGTCCCATAAAATGGAGTGCGCTGATGTGACACTTATATCACTTGTTCTAAGGTGCCCCTCGCTTTCTCATGTTGTTCCAGCGAAGGCCCCACCGCATCCCCATTGATTAGCCTTTTTATTTTTTTTTTCAATTTCTGATTGTTATCCCCCCTTCTCCTTGACCCTTCACTTTCGCAGTCTCTTCCAGGGGTGGTGCCAATGAGCAAGGGCCCGGGGGTGGTTGGACGGGTGGCTGTGATGGGTGTGGTGGCAGTAATGGCAATGGTGGGAATCGACGAGGGTCTCGCCAAGGGAAATTTGATGCAGCGCCACTGGCGCAGCAATGGCTCCAGCCGTGGCTTCTTTCACATGGCTCACGCTGCTACTAGCAGCCGTTGGTGACCATCGATATCTACTAAGGTAAGAAAGCATGCCCTTTAAAGTCACGTTCGTTTACCCAACATGGCAGTACATGTGGCGGCATTTTGTTAACTACTACAACATGTTTTTTGCTCCCGTGTATTTCGCTTTCCCTACCCGAAATTACATATATTCGTGTTATCTTTGACACCGTTTGTATTCTGACTTGTGTGCATAAGTTGCTACGCTTATCTGACGACAAAACATAGCTGTAATATTTTAATGCTAAACGATATACCCGTTCATAAGTTCCATGATATAATACATAGAATTTCCCATCTTTGTGTGGTTAAATATGCACACAGTTCTTTGGATAAATTATTTTTCTGCATCTCCTTGCAACCTTTGTAGAAGGCAGACGACATAGTCTTCTTGGGGTGCATGGATACGATGTAATTGGGGCCGATCACATACACATGAATGAATTTAATAGAGAGAGGGAGATGGATAAGTAGAGGAAGCTAATGACCAAGCACACATTTTAATATAACTAAGATACGTAGATATTTTTTAAATGAAAGAGAAAATACACACACACACACACATACATATACACACACACACATACACACACACACACACAGACACACACACACACACACACACACACACACACACACACACACACACACACACACACACACACACACACACACACACACACACACACACACACACACACGCACACACGCACACACACACGCACGCACGCACGCACGCACATATTCCATAGAGAGAGAGAGAGAGATAGAGGGTGTAAGAGAGAGAGAGAGAGAGAGAGAGAGAGAGAGAGAGAGAGAGAGAGAGAGAGAGAGAGAGAGAGAGAGAGAGAGAGAGAGAGAGAAAGAGAGAGATGCAGAATAATAATTTATCCAAAGAACTGTGTGCATATTTAACCACACAAAGATGGGAAATTTTATGCATTATATCGTGAAACTTATGAAAAGGTAAAACATTTAGCATTAGAATATTACAGCTACGTTATTGACATCGGTATTTTTTAAATAGATGTCATATATATAAAAACCTGGAAATCTAAACCATAATAAGCTCATCATAATTTAACATCACTTATCAAGGTTCCGCATCTAAACCTGACCTAGGCACTCTCCTTTGATATCTGTTCTTTCATTTCTGTTTGTGCAATCAAGTAATGAGTTTTTCAATATTGTGTTTCGCTTTTGCTCTGTGCCACAGCCTTCAGTTCGGGAATTTGACGGAGTTATTGTGCGTTTTCAGTGACCCTTGTTCTGTATTGGCGCGAACACTAGGGACACACAGGTTTCGGAACAGCGGGTTTTCGAGCCACCCGGAACGTGCGTTGGGTTCGGTAGAAAAGACAAGCGCGCGCAGTGCGAATCCGAGACTGTAGTTGTACAGTGAGCGAGTTGTGTGTGGATGTTACACGTGGCTCATTGAGAGCTCGAGTCCCTAACCTGAACGATAAGTCTCCCTTTTAGCCCAGCTTTTTGCGGAAACCGTGCGCAATCAGCAGTACCCCTTCCCTGAAAGCGGAGAGGTCCAGGTACCTCTCCTTGCTAAGCTGAAAACCCTTGTTGAACTTCCCGCCTTGTTTTGCCGCGAAGGCAGGGAATCTGAGACTTCGCAGGGGGGTCGCTCGCGCTGGCGGGAATTCGGACTCGTCGCAAGGAGTGTCACATAGATTCCCGCCCAATTCTCCCCACCGTTTCCAAATATTTTTCTTCTAGTTCACCCTGCTATTATTATTGGTGGGCTGTCTCTTCACCATCTGAGGGAACGTTCTTGGCGGGTGTCACACTTCGGGCCGAGTTTACTTGAGCGGTGTTCGCCAGCATATGCAAATTTGAAAAAAAAAAAAATGACGGCATCAGGATGGCCACGACATCGGGAAGCGGGGCCGGAACCCTCCGAAGAGGTTTGGGCGAAATGCCACTCGCGAAATTTCCCGCCCCAAAATGGGAAACGTGGCAAACGCATTCGGAGCCTGCATCCCACCTTCCCCTGACAGCCAATGACATCGCCATCCCACGGCAGTCCATCGTGAAATGGTGGATTGCCATGGGATGGCATTAGACGGGAGGTTTGCCCGGGCTGGAGATTACTTCCCCATTTCCGAATGCCGTCCGAATGTCATTAGGCCGTCCGAAATTTGAGAGATGTGAGGGTGTTCGCCAGGCACCAAAGATTCCATTTGGTCGGACGGCATCTTAGCTTCGGTAGGAATTTTACAGGCTGACCACCCTGACGGAGGTTAAAGCCCAAGACCTGAATTACAAAAAGAGGAAGGCAAACTGTGCACAGTTTGCCTTCCGAACCCACAGTTGACTTTCCGAGCATGGCTGGTTACCAGAAAACATCGCGCAAAAAACTCGGAGTCGTAGGGCGGAACAAGTACGGTTGGCGAGAGTCCCAACCGCACCCTTCTGAAGGAACAACCACTCGAAGTGTGCACAGTTTGCTTCTTCCGTAATTCAGGTTGTGCTAGCACCAATGGTAGGCTAAGGGATTAGATCGTGCGAAGAGATAGAACAAAAAGCCACTAAAGCATAGGCCAGGGTTACTTTCACATTTATTCCTAGTAATCCTACGGCCCATTTAGAACTCCACGCTTTCCGCGTCACCCACGCTCCTCCCCACCGTCTCTCACACACCTCCCCACGCACACGCCCACGCTTCCCTTCGCCGTCGCCAACGCGTTCCGCCACCGTCGCTCACGCTTCCCCTTACCGCCGCTCACGCTTCCTCCTGCCTTCCCCCACGCATCCCCACACCGTCGCGCGCGCCCTCCCCCACCTTCCTCCACGCTTCCCCACACCGTCGCTCGCGCCTTCCCCCACCTTCCCTCACGCGCGCCCCGCTCATCGCCCACACTTCCTCCCACCGTCGCTCACGCTTTCCCCCACCGTCGCCCACGCTTCCTCCCACCGTCGCCCACGCTTTCCCCCACCGTCGCCCACGCTTCCCCCCACCGTCGCCCACACTTCCCCTCATCGTCGCCCACGCTTCCTCCCACCGTCGCCCACGCTTCCTCCCACCGTCGCCCACGCTTCCCCGCTCATCGCCCACACTTCCTCCCACCGTCGCCCACGCTTTCCCCCACCGTCGCCCACGCTTCCCCCCACCGTCGCCCACGCTTCCCCCTACCGTCGCCCACGCTTCCCCCCACCGTCGCCCCCTCTTCCCCTCAACGTTGCCCACGCTTCCCCCCACCGTCGCCCACGCTTCCCCCCACCGTCGCCCACGCTTCCCCCCCCCGTCGCCCACGCTCTCCCCCCCCCCGTCGCCCACGCTTCCCCCCCCCCGTCGCCCACGCTTCCCCCCCCCGTCGCCCACGCTTCCCCCCACCGTCGCCCATGGCAGGTGGTGGTGCGGCTTTAGAGCAGAGTGTTGGGCGCCCAGCCAGGGCAGCGCGTGCAGGTGGGCAGCAAGGAGTGCAGTGCTGCAGGGGGCGGGTCGGGGGCGGGCGGAGCGGGGAGAGAGGGTGCAGGGATCCTCCAATCCCCCTTATACCCTGCCACACTCTTACCACCTGCCCTCCTCCCTTACTCCGTTCCGTGGGGCCCCCACGGTCGTCCTCCTCTCCCTCTCTCTTTCTCCCTTCCTCCATCTATCCCACACTCTGTGCCTCACTACCCTCTTTCCCCTGCTGCCCGTTCTCCCTCCCTTCCTCCTGCCCTCCCTTCCTGCCATTCTCCCTCTCCTCATCCTCCCTCGATCCAGTCCCTCTTTCCATTTCCATCTCCCACTCGCCGATCCTCTCATCCGCCCCTCCTCTCTTCCGCCCACCCTCTCATCCGCCCATCCTATCATCCCCCTTTCTCTCATTCGGCCTTCATCCTCCCACCGTCGCCCACGCTTCTCCTCACCGTCTACCACTGCCACTGTCGCCCACGCTTGCCCTCCCATCGCCCTCGCCTCCTGTCCACCACCATTTACCCCACCTTTCCCCATCATTTCCACCCCCCTCATTTCCCCATCATTTCCCCCACCTTTCCCCCTCATTTTCCCCCTTTCCCCGCTCCATTCTCCCTCTTGTCCTCCTCGTTCCCCCCTCCTTTACCCCTCCTTTCTCCTTCCTTTCCCCATCATTTCCCCAGCCTTTTCCCCTCCTGCCCCACTCCCTCTCCTCTTCCTCTCCCTCTCCCTCTCCCTCTCCCTCTCTGTCTCCGCTCCCTCTCCCCTCCTTCCCCCTCCCTCTCCCTCTCCCTCGTCCCCTCCTCCCCATTGCATGCCTGGTTGACTCCCATCTCCTGCTAGCAGAGGCCGCTACATTTGCGCAGCCATCAATTTCTGAGGCGCCTCAAGGATCGTCTCGACGCAATCCCCACCCTCTCCTTCCTCCCCACTGCACACCTGCCAGAACCGCATCTTGTGCTACCAGGTACTGCCCTGCACTGCCATCTCCCTATTCACCTCAACTTCCCCAGGTATACACCCCCCGCCTCCCGTCCTCTCATCCTCCCTTCCTCTCCTCCTCCCGTCCTCTCATCCTCCGTTCCTCGCATCCTCCCTTCCTCTCATCCTCCCTTCCTCGCATCCTCCCTTCCACGCATCCTCCCTTCCTCTCATTGTTTCTTACAACCAATCAGCAAGTGCACCGTGACGGGATGTTGAGAGACGTGGTGGACGATAGGAGTGGACACCCACCCTGAGCGCAGAGAGATGCAGTGCTGGGCTGGGCACTGGGTATGGGGTCGTGACTTGTTCGCTGTGGCGTGTGCGAGGGTGTGTGGTGCGCAGGCGAGGGGAGAATGAAAGCTGATGCGGTGCTAGGCGAGGAGCATGCACCGCTGTGCACACCCCCTACCCCCCACGCTGTGCCCCTCAGCCCCATGGCAGCACAGCACCTCTCTCTCGCACCAACCCCGCACACATGGCAGGTGCTGCTGCAGCATTGGAGCAGAGTGCTTGGCGCACAGCCGGGGCAGCACGTGCAGGCGGGCAGTGAGGAGCGCTGTGCTCAAGGGGGCGAGTGGAGGGGGGGAGGGGACTTGGGGGGGGGGCACGGGAGTGTGACCCTGCCGCCCTTCTTTTCAATTGCCACCTTCCTAGCTTCCAATGAACCGTCTTTCCGTCTCACCCACTTGTCCTCTCCCTACTTGAATTCCTCACATCCTCCCATCCCCCCTTCTCCCCTTCCACCCTTCCACCCTCCAGCCCTTGTGCTCATCCTCCCTTCCCCTCATTCTCCCTTCATCTCATCCTCCCATCCTTCTTTTCTTCCTTCCCCCCCTCCCTTCCTCCCTTCCACCCTTCCACCCAATGTCGTCCTCTCTTACTCCCTTCCTCTCTTCCTCTCTTCCACCCTCTCCCCTACTCTCTGCTTCAGTGTCTTTCCCCCCTCTCTTTCCCCTTTCCTCCCTCCCTTCATCCCATCCTCTCGTCCACCCTTCCTCCTTGTCTCCCTTGCTCATTTTCTCTCTCGGCACAGTCCTTGTTCTCTGCATCCCTC
Organism: Closterium sp. Yama58-4; assembly: GCA_947470075.1. NCBI lineage: Eukaryota > Viridiplantae > Streptophyta > Zygnematophyceae > Desmidiales > Closteriaceae > Closterium > Closterium sp. Yama58-4. The sequence goes on along the minus strand of CANIUD010000061.1, from coordinate 1,057,853 downwards.
TCTGCCATCCTCCCTTCCTCTCAGCCTCCTCACTTCCTCTCGTCAGCCATTCCTCTGCACCCTTCTACCCTGCCACGCGACTACACTCCTACCCTGTCTGTATATTCTAGGGGCTTGTTTCTTGTCGCCTGCCCTCCCATTGTCATTGTTTTGTATCCTTCCCTGATGCTTCGTGTTTGTGGTTCGTGTTTGTGCAGGTTTGCCATGCATCCAGTTGTCATGCCTTAGCTGTTTGATGTTAGTGGTATGACAAATAGCCATGCGATGTAGAGATGTTGGATCCTTCTCCTGATACAACACTCTGGGCTTTAGAGCAGCCATGCACATGACCACTACAAAGAAATGCAACAAAGCAAGTTATATTATTATAAAATTTGTCAGCAGTAGACTACAAGCACAATGTACAAAGCTAGGAGGTGGTAACTTTCCATCCCACTCCTGTTGGACCCATGGTGCTGGGCACCTGTACAAGCATGCGGGTGTCAAATGTTGTAGCCTATAGTGAGGTTTGTCTTAGGGGGTACAAAACTTAGGGTTAGCTATATGTACCCCAACCAACATCAATGCATCATCCATTCCTCATTCTGACATGGTATCAGTTAGGTTAGGATCCTGTAGGATCCCGTTCCTCCGTTCTCCGTTCGAGCCTCCCGAGCCTGATCCTAGCTCTCATTCGTCCCGGTTCCGTTGTTACCGCGCGTAGTGCCGCGCCTAGCGCCACTCCTAGCGTCGCGTCCTGCCCGCCCTTTCCCCCCTCGTCGCGTCCCTTTCCCCCCGTCGAGTCGCGCCCTTTTCCCCCCGTCGCGTCGCGCTCTTTCCCCCCGTCGCGTCGCGCCCTTTCCCCCCGTCGCGTCGTGCCCTTTCCCCCGTCCCGTCGACCCTACGCCCTGGCCCGTCGCCCTAGCCCGTTCTTCCGCTGCGACTAAGTCCCCCCCCCCCCCCCCCACATGAACCCTAATCTGCCTCTTACCTCCTGCTGTCACTCGCCTGCTCGTTCGCGTTAGTTCTCGCTATGGCGACTCCGCGAGTTCTTCGTTTCGACGCTGACGGTAGACCTCTTGACTTTTCCGTCTGGCTTCTTCGCGCTCGCCGTCTGTTAGAGAGTCAAGTCCAGGGGGGCGAGACCCTCTGGTCGCACGCTACTGGTGACCTCCCCGAGCCCCCCGAGCCTGCCGCTTTAGGTCCTGCCCCTGACGATGCTGCTACGGCTCGCTTTGCCCGTCAGCGCGCTGACAGGACGGCTTGGACGTCGCGTGACGCTGCGGCCTGCATCGCACTCAGCAGCCTCCTCCCTGAGTCAGAGGAGGTTCACTTCACTCAGGTTCGCACCGCTGCTGCGTACCTCACTGCGATTAAGGCCCGCTACTCTACTCCCGCTACTGTCTCTCTTGGCCGTCTTTTCCTCCCGTTCCTGTTTCCTGATCTCGCCTCGTTTGAGCGCTCTGCTGACTTGATCGCTCACCTCCGCTCGCTCGACGCTAGTTACCGCGCTGCTTGCACTGAGGCCCAGCTTGCACTGCTTCCTCCCCCTATGGCGATTACTATCTATTTCATCGCCACTAGCCTCCCTGACCGCCTTGCCTCCGTTCGCGACGCGCTTCTGCTGAAGCACCCTAGTGAGCTCACCGTCGATGTCCTTGAGTCTACACTCAAGGACGTCGAGAGCAACCTTCGCTCGGTAGCCGCTGCCTCTGGTGCTGTACCCCCCCCACTCTTCCACGGGTGCACAGTCCCGCAGTTACCCACCTTTACTGCCTCACTTGCCACTGCCGCTACTAACGCGACTGCAGCTGCTGTTACGACTGCGTCGCGGTCCCGCGGTAGGAGTGGCAAGAAAGGCGGTTCTGGTGGTGGTAGTGGAGGTGGAGGCGGAGGTAGTGGAGGTGGCGTTGCGCCGGGCGGCGGTGGAGGTTCAGGGCCTGGAGAGGCGCCTCGTGCAGTGACTGGTGACTCCACTGTGCCTGCTGGTGGTGGCGACGCCCGAGTTCGTCAGTCGCCTCCTGTACTTCCTGCCCCGGTTGGTGGAGCAGCGGCGTGGTACCAGGCTCAGCGTCAGCAGCAGCTTCTGCAGCACCAGCAGCCCCTCTCCTCCCAGCAGCCTCAGCAGCAGCAGCGGCAGCAGTTGGCTCCAGGGTCGGGGCTGCGTCAGACCCAGCGTGGTGCTGCTTACACTCCCTGCACCTACCAGGTTCTGACAGGCACTCGTCGTGGCCACCCTTGTGGCCGGTTTCACCCCCCTGGTCAGTGCTTTGCTCAGCTCACTGACACGGTTCGTTTGGTCTACGGGGTTGGTGCTCCTGCCCCTGACTGGCTGCCTCTTGTTCAGCGCTACGGCTCCGCTCTGTGGGGCATGTCTGCTGCGCAGTTAGTTGATCTGATTGGTACTCCCCATGCTATGTATGCTGTTGTTGACTCTAGTGTTTCTGACTCTGCTTACTCTGGTGTTGTTAGCTTAGGTGCTAGCCTTGCTCAGTTGCCTGTTGCTAGTGTAGGTTCTTGTGTAGACTCTAGTCCAGCGGCTACCTCAGAGGACGGTTCGCTGTCGTTCACGCTGGATTCTGGAGCCTCTCACTGCTTCTTTCGTGACAGCACGACACTTACGCCTCTTCCTGCGCCTGTTTCTGTGGCGCTGGCTGATCCCACTTCGGGACCAGTCACCGCGCGTCACACTACCACCTTGCCGTGTCCGGCTGCTCCTTCTGGGTCTCTCACTGGGTTTCACGTCCCCTCGTTCTCCCGGAACTTGGTGGGCGTGCGACCCCTCGTGAGTCAGCACGTGGGTGTGTGGTTTGAGCCTTCTGGAGAGACTGCGGTGTGTGTTGACGGGGACTCTTACCAGCCCCTCGCCACTTTTGCTGCTGAGCCGGGCTCCGGTCTCTACACTCTTCACACTCGCCCGCGCGCTCAGCAGCGACTGCAGCAGCAGCAGCAGCCGCAGCAGCAGCAGCAGTAGCAGCCGCAGCAGCAGCAGCGGCGGCAGCCGCAGCCGCAGCCACAGCCGCCCCTCCTGCCCCCGGCCCCTGTTTTGTCTCCCGTTCGAGTCCTCGCGTCTCACCAGGTTGCTCCGTCCCCCCAGGTAGCTGTGTCTTGTCAGGTTCCTCCGTCTAGTCCGGTCGCTGCGTCGTGCTCCTGTCGGTCGCTTGCCCACCCCACCGTTTTGTGGCACCACCGGCTGGGACACCCTTCTCTTCCACGTCTGCGTGCTATGTCTAGTCAGCGTCTGGTCTTAGGTCTCCCGCGTGTCTTGCCGTCGCTGCCGCCGTCTCTTGCACCACCGTGCGGTCCTTGCGTCGAGGGTCGGCTGCGCGCCACCCCTCACTCCTCCTCCCTTCGTCCGGCCACCGAGCCTTTTGAGACGCTGCACTTGGACGTCTGGGGCCCCTCTCCTCGCCCTGGCCCTGAGCGTGAGCGTTTCTTTTTGGTGGTCGTTGACGACTACTCCCGCTACACCACAGTGTTCCCCCTGGCGAGGAAGTCTGAGGTGACTTCTACGCTGATCAGGTGGTTGCTTACCACCCAGGACACTCGTGGTCGTCGTGTCAGCTGTCTCCACTCCGACCGCGGGGGCGAGTTTCGCTCCGGCATTCTCGCTGGATTCTGTCGCGAACAGGGCATTCGTCAGTCCTGGACGCTTCCGAAGTCCCCACAGCAGAATGGGGTTGCTGAGCGTCGCATAGGCCTGGTCATGGAGATTGCCCGCACCTCCTTGACTCACGCCCGTGCCCCCCATTTCCTGTGGCCATACGCGGTCAGGTACGCCGCGCACCAGCTGAACCTCTGGCCACGCGTCTCTCGGCCGGAGGCTTCACCGACCAGTCTTTGGACAGGGTCCCCTGGTGTCGCGTCGAGGTTTCGTGTCTGGGGGTGCTTGGCTCTTGTCCGCGACACCTCCGCGGACAAGCTCTCGCCTCGCGCCGTTCCTTGTGTCTTCCTTGGTTTCCCTGAGGACTCCTCTGACTTCACCTTTTACCACCCTCCCTCTCACCGGTTCTTTGACTCCCGTGACGTCCGTTTCGAGGAGTCCACCCCCTACTACGTCAGGTACCCCAGTCGAGGTCTCCCGGTCCCTCCCCCCCCTCTCTTCCTGACCGCCGCTCCCCCGCCTGCTCCCCCGGTACAGCCTCCCCCCCCTGGTCCAGCCCCGTCTGGTGTGTCTCAGGCTAGCCCTCCCCCTTCGGTAGCCCCCCCTGTACAGCCTCCCTCCCCATAGTCTTCCTCGCCGCCTCCTGCAGGTGCTCCCTCTCGGGAGGTTGGTCCTGCGTCTGTCCCTGTACAGGTCTCTGGTTCTGGGGGTGCTGGAGTTGGAGCTGAGCCGCGGGTTGCAGAGGACTCTTGTCTTCCGGGGGCTGGTACTGGTCGTGCGGAGTCTGGGGGTACTGGTGCGGAGTCTGGGGGTGCTGCGTCTGGGGGTGAGGGTGTCCCTTCGGTTTCTGGAGAGCCTGGGTCTGGAGCTGGTGTTGGTGCTGCCTCTGGGGGTGGTGTGCTTGGTGCTTCGGAGGTCGACTCTGGGGCTGCCGCTGCCCCGGACACTACTCCTTCCCCCCACCCCTACCCGACCAGGTTCCAGGCTCGTGTTCGCCGTGCTCGTGAGGAGCAGCTGGAGTTGGAGAGAGAGGAGAGAGAGTTGCAGCGGCTCGAGGAGCAGGAGCGACAGCAGCAGGAGCAGCAGCTGGAGCAGCAGCAGCCACAGCAGCCGCAGCAGCAGCAGCAGCAGCTGCTGCCGTCTCCTCCTCCTGTCTCGGGTCTTCGGACCCTTGGTCTCCCGTCTCCCTCTCCTTCCTCCTCCCCCTCTCCTCCCGTCTCTGGTCCTCCGCTTCCTCCTCCTGACCCCTCTCCCGCTGTTTTCCCTCGTTCTCAGTCTTCGTTGTCTCCTCCTCCTTCTCAGACTTGGGCCTCTCGTCGCTCCCCTCGTGCTCGTCCCTCGTCTCCTGTTCCCTTCACTGACCTTCGTACAGCCTTCCTTTGTTCTCGTCCACCTCGTCCGTCTCCGTCTGTGCTTCCGTCTCCTCCTGAGTCGGCCCTCACTGTGTCGCTTCCTTCTCCTGTCACTGACTACTACCGCCCGTACCGTCCTGTTCTCTCTCGTGTTCTCGCCTCTCTTGTTACCCACCCTCGTGCCTTTGTGTCCTCTGTGTCTGCTCTTACTGCCGCAGTCACTGAGTTTGCCTCTACCCACCGCCTTGACTTCGCCACCGCTCTTGTGGCAGCTCCTCCTTCCAGTCCTCTGACCGTCGGGGGTGTGTCTGCCCTTGGCTGTGACGCCCTAGAGGACAGGCAGTTTGAGCTAGAGTTCCTGGCGGCCGCTTCCCCTCATCTCTGTGCCATGCTCCTCGCCCCTGAGGGTGACCCCGACGCCCTTGACATTCCGACTCCTCGCACTTACGCTGAAGCAGTGTCAGGGCCTTGGGCCTCTCAGTGGAGAGCTGCCATGGACGCAGAGATGGCCTCCTACAGATCCACAGGCACCTACGTCGATGAGGTTCCCCCTCCGGGGGCGAACGTAGTCGACGGCATGTGGATCTACAGGGTGAAGCGGCCACCGGGATCTCCTCCGGTCTTCAAGGCGCGCTACGTGGCTAGAGGTTTCAGTCAGCGCGAGGGAGTTGACTTCTTTCAGACCTTCGCGCCCACCCCGAAGATGACCACTCTTCGGGTGTTACTACACGTAACAGCACAGAGAGACTACGAGTTACACTCTCTCGACTTCTCTACTGCTTTCCTTCACGGCAGTCTTCACGAGGAGGTCTGGTTGCGTCGTCCCTCTGCCTTCACTGGCTCTTTCCCTCCTGGGACCCAGTGGAGGCTGAGGCGACCGGTTTACGGTCTTCGTCAGGCTCCTCGTGAGTGGCACGACACCCTGCGTTCTACCCTGTCTGACCTTGGGTTCCAGCCGTCTTCTGCTGACCCGTCGCTGTTCGTTCGTCGTGGCCCCACACCTTTCTTTGTTCTGGTCTACGTTGACGACCTTGTTTTCGCCACCCCCGACAGGGTTGCTTTGGCACACGTGAAGTCCGAACTGCAGAAGAGACACACCTGCACTGATCTTGGTGAGCTGCGCCACTACCTTGGCCTGCAGATCACCAGGGACAGAGCTGCTCGCACCATTACACTTTCACAGTCGCACATGGTGCAGCAGGTCCTTCAGCGGTTCGGGCTTCAGCACTCCACAGTACAGCGCACACCTCTTGCTGTTGACCACAGACTCACTGGACCCTTTCCTGACGAGCCGTTCGAGCCTAGTGGTCCCTACGCAGAGCTTGTGGGTTGCCTCATGTACCTGATGACTTGTACTCGCCCGGACCTCGCCTTCCCTCTCAGCGTTCTTGCGCGCTTTGTTGCGCCAGGGAGACACCGTCCTGTTCACTGGACAGCAGCTGTGAGGGTGGCGAAGTACCTAGCGACGACGTCAGGCGTGGGGCTAGTTCTTGGAGGGCAGCAGTCTGTCGTACTTACTGGTCACTGTGACTCCTCTTACGCTGACGACGCTGAGACTCACAGGTCTACTCAGGGGTACTGTTTCAGCCTGGGTTCTGGAGCTGTTTCCTGGCGGTCCACACGCTCCTCTTCGGTCTCGACCTCTACAGCTGAGGCTGAGATCTACGCTGGGGCCATGGCGGCACAGGAGCTGCGTTGGTTGACCTTCTTGCTCACCGACCTTGGTGAGCGGCCGAGCTCTGCACCGACCTTGTTCACTGACAACAAGGCGTCTATTCTCCTTTGTCGAGAGCCACGACTGGAGAGCAGAGTGAAGCACATTCACGTCAGGTACTTTCTTCTGCGAGAGTTGCAGAGGCGTGGACAGGCTCGCTTTGAGTTTGTGGAGTCCGAGGCCAACACTGCAGACATCTTCACCAAGGCGCTTCCGCCTTGTGACCACCAGAGGTGCTGTGTGCAGTTAGGCCTTGTTGACACTGGTTCTCGTGTTGCTTAGACTTGAGTGTACTATTTACTTTGCTTTCTATATACCTCTGTTACTTCTTGGACTGGCCTTGTGGCCACTGTTGTTTGTGCTCAGACTGTGTGGTGACGTTGTGATCCACCCTGAGCTTCGTTTCTTGGACTGGTCTTGTGACCGTACTCGTGTGGTTCTGCTAGACACCCCTCACTTAGGCTATGGGGGTGTGTCAAATGTTGTAGCCTATAGTGAGGTTTGTCTTAGGGGGTACAAAACTTAGGGTTAGCTATATGTACCCCAACCAACATCAATGCATCATCCATTCCTCATTCTGACAGCGGGACACATGATGCGCGGGACATGCGGGGAGGGGAGGATGGGGATAGCAAAGAGGGATATAGGGTGAGCAGGGAGGAGAAGGAGGTGAGCAAAGGGGAAAGCCAGTAAGCAGGGGGAAACGAGGGGTGTGAACAGGGGAGGTGAGAGGAATTGTGGGGAAAAAGGGTTGAACGAAGGGGAATAGAGAGTAAACAGGGGGGAAAGATAAGTGAGTCCAGGGAGAACGAGAGTGAGCAGTGGGGGAGAGAGTGAGCAGTGGGGGAGAGAGTGAGCAGTGGGGAGAGAGTGAGCAGTGGGGGAGAGAGTGAGCAGTGGGGGAGAGAGTGAGCAGTGGGGGAGAGAGTGAGAAGTAGGGGAGAGAGTGAGCAGTGGGGGAGAGAGTGAGCAGTGGGGGAGAGAGTGAGCAGTGGGGGAGAGAGTGAGCAGTGGGGGAGAGAGTGAGCAGTGGGGGAGAGAGTGAGCAGTGGGGGAGAGAGTGAGCAGTGGGGGAGAGAGTGAGCAGTGGGGGAGAGAGTGAGCAGTGGGGGAGAGAGTGAGCAGTGGGGAAGAGAGTGAGCAGTGGGGGAGAGAGTGAGCAGTGGGGGAGAGAGTGAGCAGTGGGGGAGAGAGTGAGCAGTGGGGGAGAGAGTGAGCAGTGGGGGAGAGAGTGAGCAGTGGGGGAGAGAGTGAGCAGTGGGGGAGAGAGTGAGCAGTGGGGGAGAGAGTGAGCAGTGGGGGAGAGAGTGAGCAGTGGGGGAGAGAGTGAGCAGTGGGGGAGAGAGTGAGCAGTGGGGAAGAGAGTGAGCAGTGGGGGAGAGAGTGAGCAGTGGGGGAGAGAGTGAGCAGTGGGGGAGAGAGTGAGCAGTGGGGGAGAGAGTGAGCAGTGGGGGAGAGAGTGAGCAGCGGGGGAGAGAGTGAGCAGTGGGGGAGAGAGTGAGCAGTGGGGGAGAGAGTGAGCAGTGGGGGAGAGAGTGAGCAGTGGGGGAGAGAGTGAGCAGTGGGGGAGAGAGTGAGCAGTGGGGGAGAGAGTGAGCAGTGGGGGAGAGAGTGAGCAGTGGGGGAGAGAGTGAGCAGTGGGGGAGAGAGTGAGCAGTGGGGGAGAGAGTGAGCAGTGGGGGAGGAGAGAGAGCGTAGGGTGGGGGAATGGAGGGGATAAAGACGAGCAATGGGAGGGGTAGAGAAGGCGACGGGCGGGGAAGCGAGGGCGACTGGAGGAGAAGGCATTGCGACGGGCGGGGAAGAGAGAATGAGCAGGGGAGAGTGAAAGGCAATGGGAGGGGAAGTGAAGGAGACGGGTGGTGAAGCAAGTGCAACAGGCGGGGCAAGCGAGTGCGACGGGGGGGGGGGGGGGGGGGGGAAAGTGAAGGCGCGGGGGGTGGGAAGTCGCGACGTGGTGGGGGGGGGTTGAAGGCGACGGGATGGGGGAAGAGAAGGCGACAGGGGGGGGGGGGAGTGAAGGCGACGGGGTGGGGGAAATGAAGGCCATGGGGCGGGGGATTTGAAAACGACGGGAGGGGGAAAAGTGAAGGCGACGGGGGGTGGGAAGTCACCACGGGGTTGGGGGGGGTGAAGGCGACGGGGAAGAGCAGGCGACGGTGGGCGGGGAGTGAAGGCGACGGGGGGGAAGTGAAGGCGATGGGGGGAAGTGAAGGCGACGGGGGGGAAGTGAAGGCGACGGGGGGGATGTGAAGGCGACGGGGGGGAAGTGAAGGCGACGGGGGGGATGTGAAGGCGACGGGGGGAAGTGAAGGCGACGGGCGGAGCGTTCGCGACTGGCTGGGGTCGCGAAGGCGACGACATCCGAAAAATCATGGTTGCAAATTCCTACCTGGAGGTAACTCTTGGGGTTGCTTTGGGGGAAGGCTCCGGAAGGTATGTCTCAGGATGCCGGTCAGGATGCCTTTCGAGCGGACCGCGCGCTCAACTCCCCCAGAAGTTTCGGAACCAATCGTCCAGAAACATTTTTCTGGTTCGGAAACTTACGCGATTGGCCGTTGGCTTGAAAAAATTCGTTTGGCAATCTCGTTCATTTGACTTCCAACTCTGTTGGAATTGATCCCATTGGCCAATGTTCGCGTCGCGTCGAGCAATAAATTGGATATGATGTAGATACACTTAGCGCATAGTGTACATGTATTATGGCAATATATAGATAAAATTTGTATACAATCAAAATAGACGCGATAAAAATAAATAGCGGACATTCGTTATGGTACAGCAGTCATTATAATGACGAGTATATATTTTGCTTCAATTCGTTAATTGCATGTTAGCGTTTTCATGCCTATCCAACCTTCCAAATTTGTTTATTGACTCAAACGTCAATGGTCTCGATTATAATACAGATACATTAACAACAAGAGTAATTATCCAACACTTTCATAAACACAAAAAAAAAAAGAGCAATCGACAGTTTAAGTTCTGGCACAAACATTGTGAAGTGAAACCATCGGCTGCTAATATAATAAACTGCAGGGTCTGCATAATGAAACTGATGATGATGACGCAATAAATCACGACATTGTCTTACCAAAGGCAACTACCATCGTGGGATTTCAGAATGAAAATACGTGTAAAAACAGCCGACCTGCAAGAAACAGACGAGGTGCGTTAACAAAACAAGAAACACAAGAAAATACATGATCTAGCTACCAGCATGCAACGACAACGCCAACACATTCTTACCGTCGGGCGCCGAATAAGCTGACATAAAAGAAACAGGCAAACAGCCGAAGAGAGAGAGAGAGAGAAAAAAGAAACAGGACAAGGACCGAAATAAAAAAAAAAACAGGTCCACAATGCATTAGAGTAGCATCGAGCACATAGCGAGGCTCCAATCCGTCTCACAACGTGGATCAGCAGCGGCGGCGCGCATGGTGTGTCGATCTGCAGTGCGTGATGCTGATGGCGAAGCTCGGCGACTCTGAAATGGGGTGCGAGGGGAAAGGCAGAGGGACAAGCGGGACTGGGCAAGTACTCAGCGAGCAATACTCGCTAGACTTCGAACACGGAAAGCATTAACAAGGCAAACAAGGCCGAATATAAGTGCTACGAAAGTGTCAGACTTTGGAAAAAAATAAAACAAACAAAACAAACTGCGAAAGACAAGCGCAGATACTTAACGCTAAGCTTCGCCACAGGCGCCCTTACTGGAGTAATAGACGGAACGAACTAGGGAGTTCGGGCACTACCTTAGTCTTCGCGGCTGCGGGAATGACGAAGAACTGAGAGCTGACATCCCTAGTAACAGATCGTCGAACAGATAGAAGGAGAGGTGCGTTCTGTGCTTGTGAAAAGAAGCGAGACAACGAACCAGCATATACAGCTGATGCTCACCCCATGCACGCGAATTTGCCTTGCGCCGGATGGATACGCTGCACCCGAGGTTGTTTCCCCAGCCTCATGCACCTACATTACAAGCGCGTCGCGTGGTTATCAACCAATAGTAACAAACAGACTGAAGTCAAAATAGGTACAGACCGAAGTCAAGCAGAAGAGACTGAAGTCAAACTAGGTTACAGATCTTGTTTATAAGCACATGCGAATCCTTTTTAGCTAGCTGCGAATTGACGAAACTTATGCGAAATGCTCGTGACAGCTTATACGCCCCCTTCATAAGGCAACCGGGAGGGGCTCAAACAGGCATCAGGTGTAGATCTCACCTTACCCACCTGTGAAAACCTGGCGACAAAACCGCCCACTGACGTAACAGCGAGGCAATCGCCAGCGTGGCGTCGAACTGCTGATTCAGCTGTGGCAGAGCGAGCTCCCTAGCAGATTCCAATCAGCAGCGTTGTCACAAGCGTGAGCAATGATTGGACACTAAAACATTTTCGGCGTACAGCGACTCACTGCTCATCCCTTCCGAGTGAGGTTTAGAGCGTGTTACGTACCCCTTATTTTGGTGTTAGGCCCCGGTTGCCTCCAAAAGTCGACTCAACCTGACTGGTCAGGTCAACCGGGGCTGTCAACTTGGCCGGTTGGGTACCTAGCAGGCAACCTGCAAATGTACCACTCGCCTGCTTTTGGGACCCAACCGTGCCAACAGTATTTCGGGTAGACCCAACAGTCACTGTGTCAATCTTAGTGGCCAAAATTTGATGAAATTTTGATTGCACTAGTCACATCAATTCCCGCTAGTGCAACCTGCCCGCAATGTTTTCGTGCACCCTCTGTTTGCGCGGCGGTTAGGTACGTTCAACCCTGGTTGCCTGAATACGGTTGTACCTGGTCGAGACCAGTCGGTTGCCCGACTACGTGGTTGCCTCGACCAGCTGCCAGACGGGTATGGTACGCACGTACATTACTGTACACTGTAGAGCGTAGGGTTATCCGGTAACCCTACGTTCAACCCAACCGGCATGTTTGAGGCAACCGCGACCGGGCCCCAAAATAAGGGGTACGTAACACGCTCTTAGTTTTGTTCTGGCCCGCGGTCAGCTTGATGAGTCATGCGACTGCCAGCGTACAATCGCGCAGGTGTGTTTTGCTGCTGCCAGCTCGACAAACATGAAATTTGTTACAGCTCGGCAGTTTCACGAACCCCGTTAGCAACATCGCTATACATTCATACCGAAGACCCACGCACTTACTGCTCATGTTTCAACCAGGGCCCAATTTCGGAAGTCAAAAACGAAACAAACAGACTGTCACAAATAATAACAAACAAGGCGATAACTAATCAAAGGCAAGAAGAAGCCAATGGATGGTGAGCTTTATGACTACATTGTCCGTAGTTTTGGAAAAAAACACAGATAAGAAACTAAGTGCACCCCAACCTTCACACAATGGAATCATGTATATGTATAATTCATCTTGACGCAGTGACTTCTCGCACGAAGGCCTGTCCTTGTACATATTCGGGCTAGCGAACGCACAAAGATGCGTTACATGCTGCGTAGTTGTGCGAACGACCTCAAACCAGTTCCTATGGCTAGGTAATAGGATGTAGTAGGGAATTGTGTGAAGAAATAGTGCTAAAAAAAGGCATCTAGATGCTGGCGAAGTGACATGTTGCGCACAGGCCTATCCTTGCACAGTTTGAGGCCAGCAAACGCAGAAATATGCGCCACGTGCTACATAGTTGTGCTAACGAGGTCAAAACAGTTCGTATGGCTAGGGAATAGGATGTACTAGGGAACTGTGTGAAGAAATAGTGCTATAAATGTCAAACATTATATATGTTGGGTTTGTTAGGCTACAGTGGGTTAGCCTATATGGGCACACAATTCTAGGGTTTGCTATTTGTACTGATCTCTCTGTTAGTTCGACCATTCATTTCTGTTGTTTTGACATAGTTTCAGAGCAGGTCCTTCGCTAGGACCGTTTTTTTTTAAGGGCCCACCGCTACCTAACTCCCTACCTACCTACCTACCTAGGGCGCCTCGACTTTTTTTCGGCCCCTAAGCACTAGCGACCCGCGACCCGCCCCTTAAGGCCCCGTCGCGCCGCCCCTTAAGCCCCGTCGGCCCCGCGTTCGCCCCTTACGGCCCCGCCGCGCCGCTCCTTAAAGCCCGAGTCCCAAATTGCGTGCCGCGCGGGTCAAGCTTTTAAAACTTGACGAACTAGTGTTTTCAAGGTTAGAAGAAAAGCGTGCCTGCAATTTGGGACTTTTGGGAACTGAACCAACCCCCAGGGCGAAATACGAGGGCGGGCTGGGTTTGGCGAAAAAAACGAAAAAAGCGAAATCGGAATCTTTCGCCAAAACCCTCACCACAAAAACCCCCTCGCGTCAACCTTTTAAAACTTGTGCAATTTGGGCTGCCGGCTTTAAGGCCTCGCTACGGGCCCCGCGCTCGCCCCTTTACGGCCCCGCGCACCGTCCCTTACGGCCTCGCGCACCGCCCTTTCCGGCCCCGCGCACCGCCCCGTACGGCCCCGTCGGCCCCGCGATCGAACCTACCGGCCCCGCCGCTCGCCCCTTAGCGACCCAGTCGGCCCCGCGATCGCCCCCTCAGGCCTGCTGCCGCCCCGTGCACCGCTTGCGCAGCCCGCACTGAGCCCGCGCAACGCCCGCACAGCCCGCGCTAAGCCGCGCAGCCTACGCACCGCCTGCGCACGGCCCGCGCACTGCCCGCGCACCGCTCGCGCCCCACTTAGAGGCCCCCTGCGGCCCCGTGCACCGACGCCGCTGCCACCCGTGCGCTGCTGCCGCTGCTGCTTGCGCACCGCTTGCTGCTGCAGCCGCCCGTGCGCTGTCGGCGCTGCTGCCCGTGCGCCGTCGCTGCTCCTACGCTGCCGCTGCCCGTGCGCTGCTGCTGCCCGTGCACCGCCGTTCCCCGTGCGCCGCTGCCACCTGTGCGCTTCTGCAGCCGCTGCCCGCGAGGCACTCGATCTCACTGCTGTTTATTTTCTACTACTACTGTTACTACTGCCACTACTACTACTGCTACTGTCACTATGGCTAGTCCGACAGTTCTAGCTTTCGATGCCGAGGGCCGTCCAGTGAAGTTCGAAACCTGGCTAGATGACCTGCACCTGTTCCTACAGCTCACTGCCAAGGAAGATATCTCACTGTACGACCACGCCCTAGGCCATGCCACTGCCCCTGACTCGTCTGCTGACAGCACTCTGCGCTCCCAGTGGCAGACCCGTGATGCGCACGCTCGCTTTGCTATTCGCAACTCCCTGCCGCTAGACGAGCGCGAGCACTTCGGCCAGTGCGAGACTGCTAAGGACCTCTACACCGCTGTAGTTGCCCGCTACTCCTCACCCGCTTCTGCCACGCTAGGCCGCCTCACTCTCCCCTACCTGTTCCCCGACCTAGCCTCCTTTCACACTGTCGCAGACCTCATCACCCACCTTAAGACTAGTGAGGCCCGCTTTCGCGCTGCTATGCCTGCCGAGTTTCTCACTAGCAACCCCCCCCGCTCTGGATCACTCTCTACCACATTGTCACCCGCCTCCCTGACTCTCTACGCGCAGTCAGGGACCACTTCCTCTCTCGCTCCCCCACTGAGCTCACTGTTGCCCTCCTCGAGAAGGAACTGCTTGCAGCTGAGGCGAGCATCGTCGCTGTAGGCACCTCTCGTGGCGACCCCCGCACCCCGTTCTTTGAGGGGTGTTCCCCTTCCCCCCTCCTCCCCTCTGTCGCCTCTGCTGCTGCTGTCGACCTTCTCGGTGCTGAGAAGGTCGGGACCGCGTCTGCTTCGAGCGGGCGCCGCAGGAACAAGGGGGGCAGGGGTGGGGGTGGTGGCGGAGGAGGTGGGGGTGGAGGCGGTGGGAGTGGAGGCGCGACTGGGGAGAGTAGTGGCGGCAGTGGGGGAGGAGACAGCAGCGGTGGGAGTGGTGGTGGAGGCGGCAGCGGAGGCGGAGGTGGTCGTGGCGGCGGCAGGGGTGGAGGTGGCCGGGGCGGCGGCGGTGGGGGTGGTGGTCGTGGAGGCACTGGCGGAGGGCAGAGTCAGCAACCCGCCCCGACGCTTCAGGCCGCCCGTGAGTGGTATGCGCAGCGTAGCGTTACCTGCACGTACATCATTCGCACAGGTGACCGCAGCGGCGTGTGGGAGGCCGCACCCCACGCAGCGCTGCTTCGCGCGCCTTAAGGACGCGTGGCGCACTCAGTTTCCTGCTGCCACTGAGCTGCCGCGCTGGGCTGATCTGGAAAAGAGGGGTGTTGATATTTGGGCTTTAGACTTTGATGCTATTCTCACTGCCATGTATGCGATGTCTATTAGTGGAGAGGGTGCTCAGTACTTGCGTGTTCCGCCCGACCCGGGCATTCAGGCCAGTCCGACTGCCGCTCTAGGTGCTAGCGCGTCTGCTACCACAGGTCCTGGTGAGGCTGCAGCCCTAGGTGCTCGTGCGTCCGTGTCCCCTGGTACTGAGTCGACTGCAGCACTGCACACCTTCACACTAGACTCAGGTGCTTCTCGCTCCTTCTTTCGTGACCGCACTGTCCTTGAGCCACTCGCTTGGCCAGTTGCTGTCTCACTTGCTGACCCCTCTGGGGGTCCGGTCATTGCGACCTCCTCCACTGTCCTTCCTTGTCCGGCGGTCCCGTCCGGTACGCTGTCAGGTCTCTACCTCCCCTCGTTCTCTACGAACTTGGTGGCAGGTAGTGCGCTCCAGGACGGGGGTGTTCACCAGTTCACCCCCGCCTACGAGCGCGTGACACACTGCACGTGTGCTCGGACGGGTCGCCACCTGGCTACCTTCACTCGGGAGCCGGGGTCGGACCTGTACACACTGACCACTGAGTCTCCTCAGGTAGCTGCGTCTGCGTCTACGTCTGGGTCTGCGTCAGGTCAGCTGTCCGCCCCCTGCTCGTGTCGCTCTCTGGCGCATGAGACTGTCCTTTGGCACCACCGCCTTGGTCACCCGTGTGTGCAGCGCCTTCGGGCCATGCACCAACGGGACCTTGTTGCTGGTCTTCCCAGGGTGCTCCCTCCCCTTCCCGACTCGCCTGCTCCTCCCTGTATTCCCTGTGTCGAGGGACGGCAGCGCGCCGCTCCTCACTCCTCCTCCTTTCCCCCGACGACTGCTCCCTTGCAGACGCTCCACATGGACGCGTGGGGCCCAGCCCGCGTCCGTGGTCAGGGTCAGGAGAGGTACTTCCTGATTGTTGTTGACGACTTCTCGCGCTACACCACGGTCTTCCCCTTGCGCGCCAAGGGTGACGTCCCTGATGTCTTGATCCCTTGGATCCGCAGATCTCGTCTCCAGCTCCGTGAGCGTTTCCGCTCCGACTTCCCTGTCCTGCGTCTGCACTCTGACAGAGGTGGGGAGTTCTCCTCTGGCCTATTGGAGGCCTTCTGTCAGCAGGAGGGCATTGAGCAGTCGTACACGCTTCCGGACTCTCCACAGCAGAATGGGGTTGCTGAGCGCCGCATTGGTCTGGTCATGGAGGTCGCTCGTACCTCCTTGAGCCATGCGGCTGCCCCCCATTTTCTGTGGCCGTTTGCAGTCCGATACGCTGCGCATCAGCTCAACCTCTGGCCCCGTGTCTCCTTGCCCGAGACTTCTCCGACACTGCGTTGGACGGGAGAGGCTGGCGATGCGTCGCGTTTTCGGGTCTGGGGATCCCGAGCTTTTGTCCGCGACACGTCCGCGGACAAGCTCTCCCGTCGCGCTGTCCCCTGCGTCTTCCTTGGCTTTGTCCCGGACGCCCCTGGTTGGCAGTTCTACCACCCCACCTCGCGGCGTGTCCTGGCCTCTCAGGACGTCACTTTTGACGAGTCCGTCCCCTACTACCGCCTCTTCCCCTACCGCACTGCCCCGCTCCCCCCCCCGCCTCTCTTCCTCGCTCCAGGTGCTGAGGTACCAGACCCCCTCCCCCCTCAGGGTGCCGCTCCCTCAGGTGTGTCCCAGGTAGACCCGGGTGAGCCTGTCGAGGTAGCTGTTGACTCTCGTCCTGCTCGGGGTGCTGAGCCTGACGGTGCTGCGTCTGGGGGTGCTGAGCCTGGGGGTGCTGCGTCTGGGGGTGCTGAGCCTGGGAGTGCTGAGTCTGGGGGTGCGGAGCCTGGAGGTGCGGAGCCTGGAGGTGCGGAGCCTGGAGGTGCGGAGCCTGGAGGTGCTGAGCCTGGGGGTGCTGGGTCTGGGGGTGCTGCGTCTGGGGGTGCTGAGCCTGAGCGTGCTACACCTGGAGGAGCCCTCTCCTCCCAGCAGCTGCAGGAGAGGTACCTCGAGTACTGCCGCCTCCGGAGAGGTGCTGCTGGAGCTCGTCCAGGTGCTTCCCCTCCTACCCAGGAGCTCCCCCCCATTCAACAGATCCGCGAGTGGTACATACGGCGCTGCAGTCTTCGGAGCGGTCCGCCCTCTCAACACCTTCGAGGGATGCTCCGCGGAACTGGCGTCGGCACCTTCGATGCGCATGGCGTGCCGCGACCCTACTCCCGCGAAGATTTTCAAAAGATTTACCCCCATTGGCGCGACCACACGGCCGAAATCGCCGTGGAACAGGAGGAAGAACTGGCGCGCCGCGAAGCCGAGGAGCTTCGCCAGCAAAGCCTCGCGGAAGCACGCGGGACCTTCGCTTGCACCGCCTGGGGAGCTGAGGAAGAAGCAAGCGCCTCCAATAAAGGGGGGTGGGGAAGCGCTGGTGGATGGGGGACCAGTGATACTGGCGGATGGGGTGATACCGGCGGCACCTGGGCCAACGCGAGCGGCGGATGGGGCGCCGCATCTGGCGCCGACAATAGCGGCTGGGGCACTTCCCGCGAAGAACGAAGGGGGGGAGAGGAAGAAGCCGCGGAGACCGAAGCAGCACCTGCAGTCGTTCCTCTCGGTCGTCCCCCGTGCCGCATTCCCCTCGCACCACCTCCTGCAGACATTCCCCCGCATCGCGACCCGTGGGATACCATTACCTGGGGCAACGAGCCGTCAACTCCGCGTCGCACTATCTACGGACCTGCCCCTGAACCACGCCAACCTACCCTTGTTCCTGGAACCATCCCTGGGACCAACATCCCGCTCTCTGAAATTCGCGACAGAGATTTCTTGGCGTTGATGCTGACCACCGCGGCAGAAGAAGAAGCAGAAGAAGTAGCAGCAGAACCTGCTCCTGTACCTGACGAAGACCCCGAGGAAGCGCGCGCGCGCTATATGCGCACCTCCGGCTTTCGCGCTGATGATGCACTCTGGCACCAGCGCCTCGGACACCCTTCCCGCGCGACGCTCAAAAACTGCGTCGACGCTGGCGTCTTCGATCCTGGCGCACTCCTGCGCCCTGATGGCTCCGAAGTGAGTAGCGCGACACATCCGCGCACCTGCACCGTCTGCCCCGAAGCTGCGCTGAGCCACCAACCGTTCCCGCTGCTCGAACCTGGAACCAACCGATACCCCAAGCTGCACAAGGTGTACAGCGATTTCCTGAACGTGGGGCATTGCGGAATCGAAGACGAACTCTACACGCTTACCTTCATCGACGCAGGAACACGCTATGTATGGGTCGTGAACGTAGAGACGCGCGACAGAGCCTACGAGGTGTTCCGCCTCTGGCTAGCACATGCGGAGCGGCAATCTGGAAAGAAGCTCAAGATCTGGCAGTCCGACGGCGCGGCAGAATTCAGGAGTAATCAGATGCAGACATTCCTGACGCAAAAGGGGATCGAGCATCACATCTCTCTCCCCTACGCACACCAGCAACAGGGCGTAGCTGAGCGGACGAACCGCACGCTGATGACGAAGGTGCGCGCGCTGATGAAGCAATCAAAGCTGCCGCCGATCTACTGGACTTACGCGATGCACCACGCCGTGCGGGTGCACAACCTGCTTTCGACCACCGCAATTACCGGCAACCTGTCCCCGCACGTCAAGTGGACTGGGACAAAGGGGGACACATCGATGCTGCGCGTCTGGGGGTGCATAGTGCAGTACCGACCGCCGACATCAACCATCGGTAAATTCACCAGTCGCGCGCGCTGGGGAATTCACCTCGGCATTAGCCACGAGCACAAGGCGTGGATCGTGCTGGACCTTCTGAGTCAGGAGACCGCCCATGCCCGCGACGTAATCTTCTACGAGCGTCTCTTCCTCGACCAATTCCGCGATGACGAACAGAGAAACGCAGATCGCGTCTACGCGAACAACGGACACAGCTACGCAACGCCCGAAGACGAAGCCGCTGCAGCACTCCTGGAGCAAGACACCAGGGCCGAGTTCGCATGGGAGGATCGGCACAGCAGCGACGACGACGACGATGATTCCTCAGGAGGAGGAATGGGCGGAACAGGAACAGGCGGAAGCGGCAGAGGCGCAGAACCACCAGCACCACCTGAACCAGAAAGTGATGACGACGACGTGTAGGAAGTCGTCCCGCAACGCCGCCACGACAGCACAGTTTCGGGGCTGCAACTGCTCGGGCTTCACGCTGCTACCTCGAAAGCGCCGCGCATCATCGAGCCCCGAAACCCGCGCGAGGCTCTCTCTGGACCACACAGCAAGGAGTGGCGTGAGGCGATGGACGCGGAAATTAAGGTGTCAGAATGTTATATTTGTCTAGCCTGCAGTGGGGTGCTCTGTAGCGAGTACAACCCTTCTAGGGTTTGCTATTTGTATCCCCATTCTTGCTAGTTCAGCACTCTCTTTTTGCCTAATTCTCTCGACATGCTATCAGAGCAGGTCGACCCTCCTGGGTCGATCCTGTGGGTGGGCCCACCACCTAATGCTTCCGCTGCTGTACTTCCTGCCGGGCGCCTCGGGCGCGCGACGACTTCTTCCTGCGCGCGGCGAATTTTTTCTAGGGTTTTGGCCGTTTTCATCCCGCCGTGCGCTCGGGGCGCGCGGCGGTTTTCTGCACGCCGTGCGCCCCGAGGCGCGCGGCGGTTTCCCACCGTCGAAGCGCCCTCCCCCCGTCGCCGTCGACCCCCCGCGTCGCCCCGCAGCCCCGCGCGTCGCCCCCGACGTCTCGTCGCGACACCTTGGGGAGCCGCGCGCGGCCCCCCGCTACCTCGTCGCGACGCCGTGGGGAGCTGCGCGCGGCCCCCGCTGCCTCGTCGCGACGCCTTAGGGAGCCGCGCGCGGCCCCCCGCTGCCCCGTCGAGGCGCCCTGGGGAGCCGCGCGCGGCCCCCGCTGCCCAGAGGTGGCGCCCTGGGGGTCGCGCGCCTTCCCCCTCGCCGTCCCCCGCGCTCCTTCTCCCTTTCGCTCGTTTTAGGGTTTGGGGGTGGGGAGTGTGGGGGTGGCGGCTGTGGGGGTGTCGGTTGTGCGTTACTCTACCTACTCCTCCTCCTCCCTAGTCTCCCTCTACTGCAGCTTCCGCTGAGGGGGGTGGTGTGTGGGAGTCTAGGGTTTGGGGTTTAAGGGGGGGTACCGTGGGAGTGGAGCTAGGGGTGAAGCAAGGGGTGTGTGTCGAGGGGTGTGGGACTGTTGGGGGAGGTTGAGCGGAGACTGCCGTCGTGTCGTCCGCAGCACCTGTATTCCGGGGTTCCGCGGACCTCCGGTAGCTCAGAGAGCCGGCTGCACCTGTCGCCCGTGGGTCCGCTGCACCCTCCGCAGCGACTATTACCCCTGTAGTCCGGGGCTCTGCTTCCGGTAGCCACTAGCGTTGCGCCAGAGCCGTCTGATGCCCGTGTGTCTGCAGCTTCAGTCGTCGCCTCCACTCCTTTCTCCTCTCGCCAGCCCTCCTCCTCCTCATTTGTCCTCTGTGACCGCCTCTAGCTTTGCTCATAACTTATAAACTGTTGCTTCTTGAACTTGTGCTCAGAATGTGTGGTGACATCGTGATCCACCCTGAGCTTGTACTGCTTTGCTTGCTCTGCTGATTACACCCCACTTTGGCTATGGGGGTGTGTCAGAATGTTATATTTGTCTAGCCTGCAGTGGGGTGCTCTGTAGCGAGTACAACCCTTCTAGGGTTTGCTATTTGTATCCCCATTCTTGCTAGTTCAGCACTCTCTTTTTGCCTAATTCTCTCGACATAAGGCACTGGAGTCACGTAACACCTGGGTGCTCGTCGACCGCGCAGCAATCAAGGGCGCAAGAATTCTCTCGGGGAAGTGGGTCTTCCGCGTGAAGACCGCAGCGGATGGGACGATCGAGCGCTTTAAGGCGCAATGGGTGGTTCGCGGCTATGACCAGAGGCACGGGATCGACTTCGATCAAACGTTCGCCCCAGTTAGCCGTCACACCTCCGTCCGCATCCTGCTAGCCATCGCAGCCGCAAGGCATCTACCACTCCGCCAAATCGACGTAAAGAACGCGTTCCTGTACGCGTTAGTAGACGCCGTGATCTATGTGGAGCAGCCGCACACCTATGGCGAAGGGGATGCGCGCGTGTGTCAGCTGCGAAAGTCACTCTACGGCATCAAACAGGCACAGAGACTGTGGCAGCAGTACCTGCACAACATCCTGCTTGAAATCGGGTTCAAGCAGATGCCGCACGACCCAGGAATGTACCGCCGCGACTTCCGCGGGGAATACATTCTCCTCACGGTGTACGTCGACGACCTGCTTTACACAGGCTCGAGCAACGAGCTTCTCGAGCAGTTCGAGAAGGCCCTGGCAGGGTGCATTGACATCACGTGCAACTACGAGGTAAAGCAGTTCTTGGGCCTTAACATCTCCTATGCTCCTCAGGCCATTCACCTTTCAGCGGCTAAGTATGTAGAGGAGTTAGGGAAGCGGTTCAACATTTCACCGGCATCTCTCTCAACTCCCTATCGCACCCCCGGACCGAACCACAAACCTGACAACAAAGCCTTATCCCCTTCTGGGATTCAGGCTTACCAGCAGCAGTTGGGATGTCTTCTCTTCGCCTCTGTCACCTGCAGACCAGATCTTGTCAGAATGTTGTATTTGTCTAGCCTGCAGTGGGGTACTCTATAGCGAGTACAGCCCAATCTAGGGTTCCTATATGTACTCAACTGCTTGCTAGTGCAACTCCTCTTTTCTGCCTCTAAACTTTCTACTACCTATTCCTGACATGCTATCAGAGCAGGTCGACCCTCCTGGGTCGATCCTGTGGGTGGGCCCACCACCTAATGCTTCCGCTGCTGTGCTTCCTGCCGTTTTCATCCCGCCGTGCGCTCGGGGCGCGCGGCGGTTTTCTGCACGCCGTGCGCCCCGAGGCGCGCGGCGGTTTCCCACCGTCGAAGCGCCCTCCCCCCGTCGCTGTCGACCCCCCGCGTCGCCCCGCAGCCCCGCGCGTCGCCCCCGACGTCTCGTCGGGACACCTTGGGGAGCCGCGCGCGGCCCCCCGCTACCTCGTCGCGACGCCGTGGGGAGCTGCGCGCGGCCCCCGCTGCCTCGTCGCGACGCCTTAGGGAGCCGCGCGCGGCCCCCCGCTGCCCCGTCGAGGCGCCCTGGGGAGCCGCGCGCGGCCCCCGCTGCCCAGAGGTGGCGCCCTGGGGGTCGCGCGCCTTCCCCCTCGCCGTCCCCCGCGCTCCTTCTCCCTTTCGCCCGTTTTAGGGTTTGGGGGTGGGGAGTGGGGGTGGCGGTTGTGGGGGTGCAGGTTGAGTGCCCCGTCCCCTACTCCTCCTCCTCCTCCGTCTCCCGCTGCTGCAGCTGCCGCTCAGGGGGGTGGGTGTGTGGGAGCCGAAGGAGTGGTGCTAGGGGGGTGACGTGGGAGTGGAGCTAGGGTTCCAGCAGGGGGTGTGTGAGAGGGGGGTGGGACAGTCGGGGGAGGTTGAGCGGAGGCTGCCGTCTTGTCGTCAGCAGCACCTGTAGTCGGGGGCGCTTGTTCCGGTAGCCCAGTCGTAGCCAGCTGCGCCAGTCGCCCGTGGGTCCGTTGCTCGTCTGCCGCTCTTCTTAGCCGCGGAGCCAGTTACTCCTGTAGTCCGGGGCGCTTGTTCCGGTAGCCACTGAGCCAGTTTGACTCCTGTTGCCCGTGTGTCTGCAGCTTCAGCCGACGCCTCTTATCTCCTCTCCACCTACAGTCTCGCCTCCTCCTTCTCACTTGCCCTTTGTGAATGCCTCTAGCTTTGCATGCACTTGTGAATCTGCTCTATGACTGCTTGCTCTGCTGATTATACCCCACTTTGACTATGGGGGTGTGTCAGAATGTTGTATTTGTCTAGCCTGCAGTGGGGTACTCTATAGCGAGTACAGCCCAATCTAGGGTTCCTATATGTACTCAACTGCTTGCTAGTGCAACTCCTCTTTTCTGCCTCTAAACTTTCTACTACCTATTCCTGACAGATCTGTCCTACATCGCGAGTCAGCTCGCGCAGTACTCACGGAAACCAACGGCTGAGAATCTCCTGGACCTGCAGCGTGCCCTTCAGTTCTTTGTTTCAACGCCCAAGATTGGGCTATGATACTCAACTGTGCCGACTCCATCTTTCAACCTCATCGGCTACGTGGACGCCGATCACGCAGCAGACCCCGATAATCGACGGTCCAGGACCGGCTTCCTGTTCCGACTCGAGCCATCAGGACCAATCTCCTGGAATTCACAGTAGCAAGAATTGGTTGCCCTGTCGTCAGCCGAAGCGGAATTCATCGCAGCAACCGCAGCAGTTCGCGAAGGCCTCTACCTGCAGGAGCTTCTGCAAGAAGCGGAAATTCCAACTTCGCCAACCTTTCGCCTTCACTGCGACAACCAGAGCGCGATTCGCATCGCGAACAAACCTGGTTTCGTCAACCGCACCAAGCACATCGCGCTGCGGTACTTCTTCGTGAAGGACGAGGTGGACAAAGGCAAGGTCAACGTAACCTACTGCCCGACCGGTGACATGGCAGCAGACTTCCTCACGAAGCGACTGCCACGCCAGCAGTATCAGCACTGCTCCGAACTCAGCGGCGTGGTCAAGCAGGTCAAGTCGAGCTACGGCCAGGAGTGAAGGGGGGTGTTACGAATAGTAATACTTGATATTACTGTGCACTCCTCACCGCAGCAAAGAGGCATGCAGTATCGAGAACAAATGCGAGGAGTCAGAGTTGACTCGAAGCGTCAGACGGTTAGGGTGGATCTAGACCGTCGGAGAAAAACGGCATCGGGCAGCTGCAGGGACAATGAATCTGGCGGGAACAGTTTCGTAACTGCTCGGGCCGCACGGTTGGTTTGAATTCGAATAAGGGAATGTACCCCTTAGAGTACATGGCTAGCTAGGTCGCTTCGTATTCCCCTGTACTCATATTTATATCGTTGTATTTGCATGTTTTATTCATCTCAAGGCATTTTACATTCACTCTGCTATTGAGGTCAAGGGCCCACCAAACTATCTCACTGCGTGCGAACCTTCCTGGGTAGATCCTGGGCTACGATCAACTTCTGATCTCAGCAGTTCTCAAGAGGGAACGCAGACATGAAGTTGGTACACTCATGCATGGCCCTCAGGGCTGACGTTTCATTTTAAGCCTCCCTGATTCCGGGGAAAATTTCCTCCCTGTATTATGGGTGCATATTTTCTACAGGAAGGCTACTCTGATTGCTCAGTGTTGAAAAGTAGTTAACTCTGATTGCTCAAGGTCGAGAATTGAACATCAATGTAGTAATGCGCACTGTGTTTAACAGGGAAAAAAGTTTCACTCCGCATGATCCCAACACAACGCGACATTATTTTCGTGCACACCTCGTGCGCGTTGATTTCTAGCCCTTAACTTTCACAAAATGATATTTCTTATGGGGAAGAAACGAGCAATTTCGGTCCACCAAACAATTCGGTACCATAGATGTGCCAAGATTTCCTATTCGCTTATTACCCTAAATGGGTTTCTTATTTTGTATCCTTTCCTATATGTTCACCAAAGGGTTTCTTATTTTGTATCCTTTCCTTATATGTTCTTGAGGCTTTGGATCTTAACCATGTTCAAACATATGGTGTCTTTTGCTCTAACGAGTTTCAGCAGTTCCAATGCCGCGTGGTTTGACCTGCTGACATTGTCAGGGCGACATCTCTGGTGGCCACCTATCATTCGATCACCAATTTTCCAGCCCCAAACAGACGTCACCAATTCTGGTGTGTGTTTCATTACGGTGGTGATTGGTCTAGGGCTATTTACTTGGAAACACAGACGGTTAACGGGTTTTGTGAGAATCACAGAACACCTCATGAGCTCTGGATCTGAACCAGCCTCGAGATCACCGAGACCTCCCTCCCTTGCAGTGCCTGCTTTCTGTTTCTTCTCTCTTGGCTGTATTTCGGCATCGAAAGCAGCCGTGCCACCAACATCCCACGTTTCCACCAGCATCTTCTTCTAAAGACAGCGGTATTACGCCTTCTGATGGTACTAAATCATATGCCGTGGTCGCACCGGTCCCGCTGGGTAGCGCTAAATGACCTTCACCGTGTCCAGTCAAAGTCAGTAGAGATCTCATTGTGCCGTCAGTAAACCGCGAAGAAGACGGAACGGCGCGACGAGCTCAAACAACGCTATATACGTCGAGGCTTAAGCGCTGAAGGCAGAATTAAGAATGTTAATTCCTAGTGAAACGTGAACTCAAATATTAAAACTCGTCACCGCTGAGTTACGTTACATTTGGCCACGTACGCACGCGTTTCAGCTTAGGCGGCATAAGTTATTCAACATTCACCGAGTCATAAATATTCAAGAATTCATTTGATCAGTCTGACTGATCATAACTTCTCGTCGGAATGGCGAATTGGACGCTCTCCGGTTGCTGTAACACTCAGCAGACCCTCTTCCTCTCCTGCTCCGGTGTTTACGCGCTCGTCATCCTCGTTGTAAGCACACCCATTACTGTTTTGTGATCGTAAATATTCGTCGGAATTGCGAATTGGACGCTCTCTGGTTGCTGTAACACTCAGCAGACCCTCTTCCTTTCGTGCTCCGGTGTCTACGCGCTCGTCATCCTCGTTGTAAGCACACCCTGTACTCTTCTGTGAAGCTACTCCAAGCAATGCAAGACGCAGCGTGTTCTGACGCGATCTCGCTGTAAGGACTGTCGACACGCCACATAACAAGTAGCTGCGCGACTCCTTGGTCACTCGTGCCATGACTCACACATGCACTGACTGGCCGCACATCCCTCCCTGCTCCCCACCCCCCTGCCTGCCCTCGATATCTCCACCAGCCATGGCGCACCATTCTGCTGATGCCCGTCAAGCCCATCTCACACACTCGGGCACTGACTGGCCGCTCATTCCTCCCTGGTCCCCACCCCCTGCTCCCTCTCTACCCTCCTTGCCTGTCTTCCCTCTCCAGCTATGGCGCACCATCCTGCTCATGCCCTTCAAGCTTATCTCCGTGTACCTGCACGAGATCGGCCATGCCTCGGCGTGCGTCATGACGGGCGGGAAGGTGCGTTCTTGCATGGACGCATGAACAGTGAACTTAGTGCAAACGCATGAGATAGGCCATGCCTCGGCGTGCGTCAAGACAGGAGGGAAGGTTTGTGATGATGGGAGGGAAAGCGCGTGTGTGTGAACAGGTTTCAGGTATGGAAATTCAACTGCATGCCTCTGCATGTGAGCACAGCACAGGTTCCAGACACGATCACTCAGCTGTTTCAAGCCGAGAGATTTGTACACCGTCAAATCTTAGTGCGAACCCACATTGCCGGGAGGGATGGTGCGTGCATGCCTTGGCATGCATGCTGGCTGATGGGAGGGAAGGTGGGTGTGTGTGTGAGCGCAGCACAGGCTCTACAACTGATCATCCAATTGTTTCAGCCGAGAGCTTCGTACACCGATCTTAGGACGAACGCCTGATATGTTGATGGGAGGGATGGCTCGTGCATGCCTTGAGCCGGGTTCGCCTTCTCAAGGTGAGCCGGTGAACATTCTCAAGTTGAGCCGGTGAACATTCCCAAGGTGAGCCGGTGAACATTCTCAAGGTGGGCCGGTGAACATTCCCAAGGTGAGCCGGTGCGCATTCCCAAGGTGAGCCGGTGAACATTCCCAAGGTGAGCCGGTGAACATTCCCAAGGTGAGCCGGTGAACATTGCAGGCGGAGGGCATCCGCTATATGCATAACGAATCACCCTGTATCATGCTGTGTGCGAACTCCCAGTGGCAGGTGGAGGGCATAGAGGTGCACATAGACCAGCCCCTCGTGTGGCAAATGCGTTATAATGCATAACGAATCACACTGTATGTGCGAACGCCCTGTGGTGCAGGTGGAGGGCATAGAGGTGCGCATAGACGAGGCCTTCAGACACAAATATAACGAATCACACTGTTTTGTGCTTCGTGTGTGCGGACGCCCAATGACAGGTGGAGGGCAGGGCATCAAGGTGCACATGGACGAGGCTTCAGAGGCGAATTCAACATAACTTATTCATTATAACGAATCAGGCAATATCATGCTGTGTGCAATCGCCCTGTGGTGCAGGTGGAGGGCATCGAGGTGCACATGGACGAGGGGGGGGTCACTCGCACTCGGGGCGGATGGCAGTGGTGCATTCTGCCTGCCGGATGTGAGTCACCACCAGTCACGAGTCACCAGTCACGAGTCACCAGTCACGAGTCAGTTACCAGGAGTCCGGTTCCCAAAAACTCCAGCAACCTGTTGCCCATGTTGCCTTTCTTGCCCATTGCCTGCTCTCGTTTTTCTTCTGATCTGACGCTCGTGCTGCTGGGGGGCATGCGGTTAGTCCCCTGTGCTGCTGACAACCACACAGCAACACAGGACCCCTCCCGTTCGCGTTCCTCATGCATCAACCATGCATCAACCGTGCATGAAGTGATGCATGCATGCATGGTGCTCGTGTTTTGTGCCAGTTGAATGCACACGCTGTTTCACCCACCCGCCCACCCACGCTGTTTCACCCACCCAGCTACGCTGTTTCTCCCACGCTGTCTCACAGCATTCCATATGCGTGCACCCCCATGCCTGCTTCTCCCCACCACACCAGCCAACCAGACCTGGGCTCGTCCTTCTGGGGCATGGTGCTGGTGATGGTGCTGTGCGCCACCAACAAGTGGACCACCCTCATCACATGCATTTCCACACCCATGGATGCATTCTCTGCCCCTATCCCTCCCTGAACCAACCAGACCTGGGCTCGTCCTTCTGGGGCATGTTACTATACTATACGCCACCAACAAGTGGACCGCCCGTATAGACTCAGAGCATACCATATGCATGCACATACATGCCTCCTTCACTTCACCCCAAACTCTGATCAGATCTGGGGTCATCCTTCTGGGGCATGGTGCTGGTGCTGTGCGCCACCAACAAGTGGACCACCCTTGTCATCGCAGTCATACTCTGCATAACTCTCTTCATCACCCTCTTCCTCGCCAAAAACGTGAGAGTAGCAAAAATGGTTCTCGTTGCTACCACCTTTCCTTGCGAGGTGACTTTTGAGTCGACTCATACCGAACGCCTTCTCTCTCTGCTCCACTTGTCCCACAGAACACGCTACGGTTCCTCTGTGTGGGCTTCCTGCTCCTCTTTGGCCTCTTCTTTTTCCTCGAATATGGCATTACCCAGTCGGTTCACCCGCTTAACCTCGCCATCCTATTTATCGGTGCGCCCTTCCTCTACTCAATACAGACTGCTAACTGCTCTCTCTTCTCCTTTCCTTGCTTTTCTTTTCCTTGCTTTTCTTTTCCTTGCTTTTCTTTCTCCAATATACATCGTTATGTCTGTCGTTCTTTCAAATTTCTCATCTTATTTTTAGTATGGTGTTTTGCTGATGACTATATTTACCCAAATCCCCCTCTTCCTGCGCGAAACTCCTTTGTTTGTTGCTTGACTGCGCAGGCATCATGAACTGCCTCTTTTCTATTTATGGTAAGTCACTGCAGCCCAAACGTCTGCACATAGTTTGCTTGCCAGGGACCAATCTCTCCTCTTTCCCCCCATTTTTATATTGAAATCACTTATGAGAATTCTCACAAGTGATTTCAATCTCTCCTCTTTCCCCCCATTTTTATCTGAGCCCTCTGCACTTTCCTCCCAAGCCCCGTTCAGCATCAGACCTTAATGGTGACTCATTTCCTAAGATAATCCCTGGTCCCTCATCTTGAGTGTAGAGACGTCTCAAAACTCATTTCCTAAGATAATCCCTGGTCCCTCTTAATGAGTGTCGAGACGTCTCAAAACTCATTTCCTAGGATAATCCCTGGTGCCTCTTTACTGTTCCTCATCCTGTCCTTTCCTCCTCCACCCATTTCCCTGTCCCTTCCCATCTCTTCCGAAGCTCACTCAAAACTCCCTTCCAAACACCACCCCCTCCCCGTCCCCCATGATAAACGTCTCAAAACCCCCTTCACCTCATTCCTTGCAATTTTCCTCCCAACAGCAACCTCCCCTCCTTGCTTGCACCCCCATGCATCAGAGACCCATGCATCAGAGACCCATGCATCAGAGACCCATGCATCAGAGACACATGCATCAGAGACACATGCATCAGAGACACATGCATCAGAGACCCATGCATCAGAGACACATGCATCAGAGACACATGCATCAGAGACACATGCATCAGAGACACATGCATCAGAGACACATGCATCAGAGACACATGCATCAGAGACACATGCATCAGAGACACATGCATCAGAGACACATGCATCAGAGACACATGCATCAGAGACACATGCATCAGAGACACATGCATCAGAGACACATGCATCAGAGACCCATGCATCAGAGACACATGCATCAGAGACCCATGCATCAGAGACCCATGCATCAGAGACCCATGCATCAGAGACCCATGCATCAGAGACCCATGCATCAGAGACCCATGCATCAGAGACACATGCATCAGAGACACATGCATCAGAGACCCATGCATCAGAGACACATGCATCAGAGACCCATGCATCAGAGACACATGCATCAGAGACCCATGCATCAGAGACACATGCATCAGAGACCCATGCATCAGAGACACATGCATCAGAGACCCATGCATCAGAGACCCATGCATCAGAGACACATGCATCAGAGACCCATGCATCAGAGACACATGCATCAGAGACCCATGCATCAGAGACACATGCATCAGAGACCCATGCATCAGAGACCCATGCATCAGAGACCCATGCATCAGAGACCCATGCATCAGAGACCCATGCATCAGAGACCCATGCATCAGAGACCCATGCATCAGAGACCCATGCATCAGAGACCCATGCATCAGAGACCCATGCATCAGAGACCCATGCATCAGAGACCCATGCATCAGAGACTCATGCATCAGAGACCCATGCATCAGAGACCCATGCATCAGAGACCCATGCATCAGAGACCCATGCATCAGAGACCCATGCATCAGAGACCCATGCATCAGAGACTCATGCATCAGAGACCCATGCATCAGAGACCCATGCATCAGAGACACATGCATCAGAGACCCATGCATCAGGGACCCATGCATCAGAGACCCATGCATCTGAGACCCATGCATCAGAGACCCATGCATCAGAGACCCATGCATCAGAGACCCATGCATCAGAGACCCATGCATCAGAGACCCATGCATCAGAGACCCATGCATCAGAGACCCATGCATCAGAGACACATGCATCAGAGACCCATGCATCAGAGACACATGCATCAGAGACACATGCATCAGAGACACATGCATCAGAGACCCATGCATCAGAGACACATGCATCAGAGACACATGCATCAGAGACCCATGCATCAGAGACCCATGCATCAGAGACACATGCATCAGAGACCCATGCATCAGAGACCCATGCATCAGAGACCCATGCATCAGAGACCCATGCATCAGAGACCCATGCATCAGAGACCCATGCATCAGAGACCCATGCATCAGAGACCCATGCATCAGAGACCCATGCATCAGAGACCCATGCATCAGAGACCCATGCATCAGAGACCCATGCATCAGAGACCCATGCATCAGAGACACATGCATCAGAGACACATGCATCAGAGACCCATGCATCAGAGACACATGCATCAGAGACACATGCATCAGAGACACATGCATCAGAGACACATGCATCAGAGACCCATGCATCAGAGACCCATGCATCAGAGACCCATGCATCAGAGACCCATGCATCAGAGACCCATGCATCAGAGACCCATGCATCAGAGACCCATGCATCAGAGACCCATGCATCAGAGACCCATGCATCAGAGACCCATGCATCAGAGACCCATGCATCAGAGACCCATGCATCAGAGACCCATGCATCAGAGACACATGCATCAGAGACCCATGCATCAGAGACCCATGCATCAGAGACCCATGCATCAGAGATCCATGCATCAGAGACCCATGCATCAGAGACCCATGCATCAGAGACACATGCATCAGAGACACATGCATCAGAGACACATGCATCAGAGACCCATGCATCAGAGACCCATGCATCAGAGACCCATGCATCAGAGACCCATGCATCAGAGACCCATGCATCAGAGACCCATGCATCAGAGACACATGCATCAGAGACCCATGCATCAGAGACCCATGCATCAGAGACCCATGCATCAGAGACCCATGCATCAGAGACACATGCATCAGAGACCCATGCATCAGAGACACATGCATCAGAGACCCATGCATCAGAGACCCATGCATCAGAGACACATGCATCAGAGACCCATGCATCAGAGACACATGCATCAGAGACCCATGCATCAGAGACACATGCATCAGAGACCCATGCATCAGAGACCCATGCATCAGAGACCCATGCATCAGAGACCCATGCATCAGAGACCCATGCATCAGAGACCCATGCATCAGAGACCCATGCATCAGAGACCCATGCATCAGAGACCCATGCATCAGAGACACATGCATCAGAGACACATGCATCAGAGACCCATGCATCAGAGACACATGCATCAGAGACACATGCATCAGAGACACATGCATCAGAGACACATGCATCAGAGACCCATGCATCAGAGACCCATGCATCAGAGACCCATGCATCAGAGACCCATGCATCAGAGACCCATGCATCAGAGACCCATGCATCAGAGACCCATGCATCAGAGACCCATGCATCAGAGACCCATGCATCAGAGACCCATGCATCAGAGACCCATGCATCAGAGACCCATGCATCAGAGACCCATGCATCAGAGACACATGCATCAGAGACCCATGCATCAGAGACCCATGCATCAGAGACCCATGCATCAGAGATCCATGCATCAGAGACCCATGCATCAGAGACCCATGCATCAGAGACACATGCATCAGAGACACATGCATCAGAGACACATGCATCAGAGACCCATGCATCAGAGACCCATGCATCAGAGACCCATGCATCAGAGACCCATGCATCAGAGACCCATGCATCAGAGACCCATGCATCAGAGACACATGCATCAGAGACCCATGCATCAGAGACCCATGCATCAGAGACCCATGCATCAGAGACCCATGCATCAGAGACACATGCATCAGAGACCCATGCATCAGAGACACATGCATCAGAGACCCATGCATCAGAGACCCATGCATCAGAGACACATGCATCAGAGACCCATGCATCAGAGACACATGCATCAGAGACCCATGCATCAGAGACACATGCATCAGAGACCCATGCATCAGAGACCCATGCATCAGAGACCCATGCATCAGAGACCCATGCATCAGAGACCCATGCATCAGAGACCCATGCATCAGAGACCCATGCATCAGAGACCCATGCATCAGAGACCCATGCATCAGAGACCCATGCATCAGAGACACATGCATCAGAGACACATGCATCAGAGACCCATGCATCAGAGACCCATGCATCAGAGACACATGCATCAGAGACCCATGCATCAGAGACCCATGCATCAGAGACCCATGCATCAGAGACCCATGCATCAGAGACCCATGCATCAGAGACCCATGCATCAGAGACCCATGCATCAGAGACCCATGCATCAGAGACCCATGCATCAGAGACCCATGCATCAGAGACCCATGCATCAGAGACCCATGCATCAGAGACCCATGCATCAGAGACACATGCATCAGAGACACATGCATCAGAGACCCATGCATCAGAGACACATGCATCAGAGACACATGCATCAGAGACACATGCATCAGAGACACATGCATCAGAGACCCATGCATCAGAGACCCATGCATCAGAGACCCATGCATCAGAGACCCATGCATCAGAGACCCATGCATCAGAGACCCATGCATCAGAGACCCATGCATCAGAGACCCATGCATCAGAGACCCATGCATCAGAGACCCATGCATCAGAGACCCATGCATCAGAGACCCATGCATCAGAGACCCATGCATCAGAGACACATGCATCAGAGACCCATGCATCAGAGACCCATGCATCAGAGACCCATGCATCAGAGATCCATGCATCAGAGACCCATGCATCAGAGACCCATGCATCAGAGACACATGCATCAGAGACACATGCATCAGAGACACATGCATCAGAGACCCATGCATCAGAGACCCATGCATCAGAGACCCATGCATCAGAGACCCATGCATCAGAGACCCATGCATCAGAGACCCATGCATCAGAGACACATGCATCAGAGACCCATGCATCAGAGACCCATGCATCAGAGACCCATGCATCAGAGACCCATGCATCAGAGACACATGCATCAGAGACCCATGCATCAGAGACACATGCATCAGAGACCCATGCATCAGAGACCCATGCATCAGAGACACATGCATCAGAGACCCATGCATCAGAGACACATGCATCAGAGACCCATGCATCAGAGACACATGCATCAGAGACCCATGCATCAGAGACCCATGCATCAGAGACCCATGCATCAGAGACCCATGCATCAGAGACCCATGCATCAGAGACCCATGCATCAGAGACCCATGCATCAGAGACCCATGCATCAGAGACCCATGCATCAGAGACCCATGCATCAGAGACCCATGCATCAGAGACCCATGCATCAGAGACCCATGCATCAGAGACCCATGCATCAGAGACACATGCATCAGAGACACATGCATCAGAGACCCATGCATCAGAGACCCATGCATCAGAGACACATGCATCAGAGACACATGCATCAGAGACACATGCATCAGAGACCCATGCATCAGAGACCCATGCATCAGAGACCCATGCATCAGAGACCCATGCATCAGAGACCCATGCATCAGAGACCCATGCATCAGAGACCCATGCATCAGAGACCCATGCATCAGAGACCCATGCATCAGAGACCTACAGTGATCTCACCACCCGGCGATGCCCAGTTGTCCAATCCCCTGCCCCGTTCCCTGTCTATCTATGCCCGTGCTAATCCCCCTCGCTCCGTCCCCATCCCCTCCCCCTCCCCCTTCCCCCATTCTCTCTCACTCCTCTCCTTATCCCAACCCACCTCCCCATGCATCAGACATCTACGACGATCTCATTTCCCGGCGAGTCAACTCCAGCGATGCCGAGGTGTTTGCCAAGACGTGCCCTTGCCCCTTCAATGGGGTGTGTTGGGGAGTCATCTGGTGAGCGCCAGTTCATATGCCAGGTCATATTGAGTCATGCGCTTGTGTGGTAGGAGTGATGCCGAGGTGTTTGCCAAGACGTGCCCTTGCCCCTTCAATGGGGTGTGTTGGGGAGTCATCTGGTGAGCGCCAGTTCATATGCCAGGTCATATTGAGTCATGCGCTTGTGTGGTAGGAGTGATGCCGAGGTGTTTGCCAAGACGTGCCCTTGCCCCTTCAATGGGGTGTGTTGGGGAGTCATCTGGTGAGCGCCAGTTCATATGCCAGGTCATATTGAGTCATGCGCTTGTGTGGTAGGAGTGATGCCGAGGTGTTTGCCAAGACGTGCCCTTGCCCCTTCAATGGGGTGTGTTGGGGAGTCATCTGGTGAGCGCCAGTTCATATGCCAGGTCATATTGAGTCATGCGCTTGTGTGGTAGGAGTGATGCCGAGGTGTTTGCCAAGACGTGCCCTTGCCCCTTCAATGGGGTGTGTTGGGGAGTCATCTGGTGAGCGCCAGTTCATATGCCAGGTCATATTGAGTCATGCGCTTGTGTGGTAGGAGTGATGCCGAGGTGTTTGCCAAGACGTGCCCTTGCCCCTTCAATGGGGTGTGTTGGGGAGTCATCTGGTGAGCGCCAGTTCATATGCCAGGTCATATTGAGTCATGCGCTTGTGTGGTAGGAGTGATGCCGAGGTGTTTGCCAAGACATGCCCTTGCCCCTTCAATGGGGTGTGTTGGGGAGTCATCTGGTGAGCGCCAGTTCATATGCCAGGTCATATTGAGTCATGCGCTTGTGTGGTAGGAGTGATGCCGAGGTGTTTGCCAAGACGTGCCCTTGCCCCTTCAATGGGGTGTGTTGGGGAGTCATCTGGTGAGCGCCAGTTCATATGCCAGGTCATATTGAGTCATGCGCTTGTGTGGTAGGAGTGATGCCGAGGTGTTTGCCAAGTCGTGCCCTTGCCCCTTCAATGGGGTGTGTTGGGGAGTCATCTGGTGAGCGCCAGTTCATATGCCAGGTCATATTGAGTCATGCGCTTGTGTGGTAGGAGTGATGCCGAGTTGTTTGCCAAGACGTGCCCTTGCCCCTTCAATGGGGTGTGTTGGGGAGTCATCTGGTGAGCGCCAGTTCATATGCCAGGTCATATTGAGTCATGCGCTTGTGTGGTAGGAGTGATGCCGAGGTGTTTGCCAAGACGTGCCCTTGCCCCTTCAATGGGGTGTGTTGGGGAGTCATCTGGTGAGCGCCAGTTCATATGCCAGGTCATATTGAGTCATGCGCTTGTGTGGTAGGAGTGATGCCGAGGTGTTTGCCAAGACGTGCCCTTGCCCCTTCAATGGGGTGTGTTGGGGAGTCATCTGGTGAGCGCCAGTTCATATGCCAGGTCATATTGAGTCATGCGCTTGTGTGGTAGGAGTGATGCCGAGGTGTTTGCCAAGACGTGCCCTTGCCCCTTCAATGGGGTGTGTTGGGGAGTCATCTGGTGAGCGCCAGTTCATATGCCAGGTCATATTGAGTCATGCGCTTGTGTGGTAGGAGTGATGCCGAGGTGTTTGCCAAGACGTGCCCCTGCCCCTTCAACGGCGTGTGCTGGGGCGTCATCTGGAGAGGGCCAGTTCGTTGCGAGAAATGAGTGCTGGCGACTGTGGCATGCCCTGCCAGGACACACTGAGTGATGAAGCTTGTGCTGTAAAGGTCACAAGTCTGTCTGAGTGCAAGGCACTCAAAATCACTTCTATAGCATGTGGTAGGGAGTTATCGGGAGTTATCAAGTCTATAGCATGTGGTAGGGACTTATCGAGAGTTATCAAGTCTATAGCGTGTGATAGGGAGTTATCAAGTATCGAGTGTTGCTGACCGTGCCGGTAGGAGTGATGTCGAGGTGTTTGCCAAGACGTGCCCCTGCCTCTTTAACAGCGTATGCTAAGGGGGCGGGTCATTATTTGGTCACAGTCACTTCAACGGCATGTGCTGGGGGGTCATCTGGTGAGCGCCGTGCCTCAAAGGTCATTCTTCAGGCGCCTTTTTGCCGCCTCAAAGGTCTCTCCTGAGCCGCTTCGAATGTAGCTCCTTCAACAGGTCATTTGTTCAAGGAGATTTTGAAGCATTTTGAGGTTCCTTGAAGGTGATTTTGTTAATCAGCTACACAAATTACTTGGCTGGGGTGTGCTGGGGGGTCATCTGGTGAGCACCAGGCCTGTCAAGTGATGTACTTGTGTTTGTGTGGTAGCAGATCTTGGGACATCTTCCAGTGAGTTGGCGCCTATGGCCTTCTGTGGGCGCCTCCTGAGGAGTGAGTTGGTGAGGGTGTGTATGGGGGGGGGGGGGGGAGAGATGAGGTTGTGAGGGGCACATGAGGGGAGAGATGAGGTTGTGAGGGGCACATGAGGGGAGAGATGAGGTTGTGAGGGGCACATGAGGGGAGAGATGAGGTTGTGAGGGGCACATGAGGGGAGAGATGAGGTTGTGAGGGGCACATGAGGGGAGAGATGAGGTTGTGAGGGGCACATGACGGGTGAGATGAGGTTGTGAGGGGCACATGAGGGGTGAGATGAGGTTGTGAGGGGCACATGAGGGGTGAGATGAGGTTGTGAGGGGCACATGAGGGGTGAGATGATGAACACAAGTGTGTAGTGCGAGCTGGGCGTGATGTTGTGGGAATAATATTCCATGTGGCAAGGAGAGACTGGTGAAAGGTGACTTTCTAGGTGCTTCAATAATTATGATACTGTGGGAATTATATTCCACGTGATAATGAGGGATACATGCGAGTCGTGTAGAAGGAGGTCACGCGATGTGCTAATTGTTTGTCGTCCAACTGACTCCTTTGGAAACGACTTGCATTCTCAGGTGACTTTGATTCAGCCACTTTGAGTCGACTCGAAGGTGTTGGTGAGAGCCGCATGGAAGGAGGCCATGAGATGTGCTATTTGTTTGTAGTCCAGCTCCTTTCGTAACGACTTGCATTCCTTTCTCTTTACCTCCTCGTGCATGTGTCCTGCAGGGGCGTCATATCGCTGTTTCTAGCTGGTGCAGCAGTCTACCTGGGCCTTGTGATTCTCGCATGACCCTTGAGAGATTTCAGAAGACGCAGCAGTTTGCCTGGGCCTTGTGGCGGTTTATACACGATCTTTGAGACCTCTTAATAGGCGCTGCAGCAGTCTACTTGGGCCTTTCACCTGACCAGCTCTCGCCTCAGTCGCATCTCGAGCTCACTGTACTAATGGGCCTGGTTCTGCTGTGGAGTTGGTGAGGGTGCTCGTGATTGGGTCTGTGAGGGTGCTGCCATCCTCATATACTGCTCGCAGGTTTTCCTTCTCTGTACATTAACGAGGAAAAAAAAAAAGTCTTGAAAGGTATCTTTGAAAAATAATATGATCGATAAGTTACACTTCACAAAAACGCATGAATTAGATGCAATAGGCAACAGCCATTCCCGTACAGGGGAACCATTTTCCATAGACCTTGGCCCTGTTCGATAGCAATTCGGGAACAATCTTCCCACCATTGTCCAAGCACAATGGTGGGAGCGTAAAGACAAAAGGTTAAGCGTTCGGCACCGCCGGCAGGGTAATGATTAAAGCCGACTGCCTGCCGGCTTCGATCACCTCGCCCAACGGCCAAGGTGTGTCACACCACAGGCTCAACGGTCGTTTGAAGTGGAAACAGTGGCCAGTGAGCGAGGCGAAGGTTTCCCCACGGTGATGTTTGGTCTGCCCAAACAAAAAACCCAGATCGAGTCCAAAAGGGAAAAAAAAGGAATGGGTGACACGAACCTCACGCTCAACTTGAGGACTCAAGAAGCAAACCCTGATTTCACCGTATGTTTCGGTTGGTTTTTCATACCCTTAATTTGGGCAGCTTAACCTGGGGAAACCTTTCGTTTAGACTATCCCCAAATAGCCCCTCCGTGTGGAATGGTTGTGACTTCTCCTGAAAGTAGAAATGGCATTGGTGTCGAGCGGGGGGTGTGAAAAGAACTAGGCGAGAATGATGCATTGAAAGAAACAGTTGGGTACAAGTAGCTAACCCTAGTTGGGTTTGTACCCTGTATTGGCTACCCCACTACAGCCTACCTACATATAAATAACACATTACAACTTAACACACCCCCATAGGCAAAGTGGGGGAGAGCAAAGGGTCACAAGACCAGTCCAGCAAAGCAAAAACAAGCCCAGGGTGGATCACAACGTCACCACACTCCGAGCACAAACAAAGGCCACAAGGCCAGTTCATATGTAGTGCTAGATATAGAACAGGACAAGCAGCAAGACAAATATAAAGTACAGTACAAAGAATGTCAAGCAGTCAGCAAGTGAGGAAACGTGGACACAAGGCCTAAAGAAGTACAGTGCCGCTGATGATCACTAGGCGGGAGCGCCTTGGTGAAGATATCAGCAGTGTTGGCCTTCGAGTCCACGTACACAAGCCGAAGCTGACCGCGCTGCTGAAGCTCTCGAGCAAGAAAATAGCGAAGAGCAATGTGCTTCGTCCTGTGCTCCAGTCTGTGCTCCTGACACAAGGCAAGAGCCGCCTTGTTGTCACCGTACAGAACTGGAGGAGAACTAGGCCGCTCTCCCAAGTCAGTCAGCAGGTAGGTGAGCCAGCGTAACTCCTGTGCAGCCATGGCTGTGGCGTAGATCTCAGCCTCACAACTAGAGCCGAGAACAGAAGAAGAGCGGGTGGACCGCCATGAGACAGAACCAGAGCCAAGGCTGAAGGTGTAACCCTGTGACGACCGCTGCGTAGCCAGGTCGTCCACCCAAGAAGCGTCCGAGTGACCAGTGAGGACAACTCTGTCGCGTCCTCCAAGCACCAGCCCCATGCCAGATGTACTGCACAAGTAACGCAGCACCCTCTTAGCAGCCTCCCAGTGCTCTCGCCTGTGTCTCCCAGGCGCAACGTAACGAGCAAGGATGCTAAGAGGGTACGCGAGGTCAGGTCGCGTGCAAGTCATCAGGTACATGAGGCAGCCTACAAGCTCTGGGTACGGGCCACTCGGCTCTACGGACTCGTCCGAAGGTGGAGCTGAGAGCGAGTGGCTGGTAGCCAGAGGTGTGGCCTGTGGTGAGGAGAACTGGAAGCCGAAGCGCTGAAGGACCTGCTGCACCATGTGTGACTGAGTCAGGGTGATGGTGCGGCGAGCTCTGTCCCGGGTGATCTGCAAGCCAAGGTAGCTGCGCAGTTCACCCAGGTCAGTGCAGGTGTGTCTCTTCTGCAGCTCCGACTTCACACGAGCGAGTGCCTCAGTGTCAGCAGTAGCAAAGACCAAGTCGTCGACGTACACGAGGATGTAGAACGGCGGCAGCGACGTGTCTGTGCGCAGAAACAGCGACGGGTCAGCAGTAGACGGCGCGAACTCAAGAGCCGCAAGTGTAGTCCTCAGTGTGTCGTGCCACTCACGTGGCGCCTGGCGGAGACCGTAGACTGGCCGGCGGAGGCTCCACTGGGTACCAGGAGGAAACGACCCAGTAAAGCCAGGTGGGCGGCGCAGCCAGATCTCCTCGTGCAGGCTGCCCTGCAGGAACGCTGTGCTGAAGTCAAGAGAGTGAAGCTCGTAGTCACGCTGAGCAGCAACGTGCAGCAGAACCCGAAGAGTGGTCATCTTTGGGGTGGGGGAGAAGGTCTGAAAGAAGTCAACTCCCTGTCGCTGACTGAAGCCTCTAGCAACGTAACGAGCCTTGAAGACAGGGGGAGAACCTGGCGGCCGCTTCACCCTGAAAATCCACATGCCATCGACGATGTTCGCCCCAGGAGGGGGAACCTCGTCGACGTAGGTGCCTGTGGACTTCCAGGATGCCATCTCTGCGTCCATGGCTGTCTGCCACTGAGAGGAGTAGGGACCCGAGATCGCCTCTGCGTAAGTGCGCGGAGTGGGGATGTCTAGTGCATCCGGGTCTCCCTCAGGGGCAAGCAACCAGGCCACGAGATGAGGTACAGCAGCCGCGAGAGAGTCAAAGTCCTCCTGCCTGTCCTCAAGGACGTCCGTGCCAAGAGCACACTCACCCCCGACGGACGGAGGACAGACAGACTCAGACCCAGCAACAAGACTGGCGGCGTAGTCGAGGCGACAGGCAGCAGCAAAGTCGACAAGCTCAGCGACCAGGGCAGACGCAGCAGAAGACTCAAACGACGGGTCAGTGACAACAGTGGCGAGAAGACGCGTGACAGTAGGGTGGGCAGCACGAACACTATCAGACTCAGGGTCGGGAACGTCAGGAAGAGAAGACGCAGGAGGAGACGGTAGGGGGACACGCTGTGGACCAGTGGAAGGACGAAGTGCCATAATGTGCGTGCCAGGAACAGGAGGAGGACGCGGACGCGCGACACGACGGCTAGTGGGACCAGTGCGAACAGTGCGAGCAGCGCGAACAGGCGAGGCAGGACGAGACGCAGGCTCACGACGCTCCGTAAGCGAGTCCGGCTGTGCAGTATAAGGCACAGGAGCAGGGAGGGAGGAGCCAGGCTGAAGGGGAAGGCCAGTGGAAGACGGGAGGGAAAGAACCTGGCGAAGCACCGTGTCAGGCGGCGGCAAAGCCGACGGCGACGGAGGAGCGAAGAACAGGCGCGACGGCTGAGCTTCGCCAGCACCTCCAGCACCCGAAGCACCAGAAGCACCTGGACCAGCACCCTCCACCGCAGCACCCCCCGAGTCAGCGACGTCAGCACCAGAGGCCCCAGCAGCGTCAGACCTCCCCTCGCCAGCACCTCCAGAACCAGCAGGACCACCGTGTCCAGAACCGTCAGCTCCAGCGTCGTCAGCCCCAGCAGCTCCAGTACCGCCAGGAAGAGCACCCCCAGGCTCCGTAGGCTCAGCAGCAGCACCCCCAGGCTCAGTACCCTCAGGCGCAGTACACCCAGGCTCAGCACCCCCAGACTCCGTACACGCAGGCTCAGCACCCCCAGTCGTAGCACCCCCAGGCTCAGTACCCCCAGGCGCCGAACTCCCAGGCACAGTACCCTCAGCTCCAGCACCCGCAGTCCCAGCACTCCCAGGCCCAGCACCCGCAGGCTCAGCACCCCCAGGCTCAGCACTCCCAGCAGCACCACCTGCAGCAGCACCTGAGTCACCTGTGACCTCGATAGGCTCAGCGACGGGAGGAGGGTCTACCTGAGAGACACCTGAAGGAGCAGGACCCTGAGGGGGAAGGGGGTCTACCGGAGGGGGACCAAGAGCAAGGAAAAGCGGCGGGGGAGGGAGGGGGGCAGTGCGGAAGGGGAAGAGACGGTAATAAGGGACCGACTCGTAAAAGGTGACGTCCTGAGAGGCGAAGACCCGGCGCGAGGTGGGGTGGTAAAACTGCCAGCCCGGCGCGTCAGGGACAAAGCCAAGGAAGACACAGGGAAGTGTGCGGGAGGAGAGCTTGTCCGCGGACGTATCGCGGACAAGGGCACGAGCACCCCACACCCGGAAGCGCGACGCATCGCCAACCTCTCCCGTCCAACGCAGTGTGGGCGAGGTCTCCGGCAAGGAGACACGGGGCCAGAGGTTGAGCTGATGCGCGGCGTACGGGACAGCAAACGGCCACAGAAAATGGGGAGCCGCCGCGTGGACCAAGGAGGTACGAGCGACCTCCATGACCAGGCCAATGCGGCGCTCAGCAACCCCATTCTGCTGTGGGAAGTCCGGAAGCGTGAAGGTCTGCTCGATGCCCTCCGCCTGACAGAAGGTCCTTAAGAGATCGGAGGAAAACTCACCACCTCTGTCAGAGTGCAGACGCAGGACAGGAAGATCCGTCCGGAAACGGCGGCGGAGCTGGAGACGAACTGTGCGGATCCAAGGGATCAGAACAGCAGGGACCTCACCCTTGGTGCGCAAGGGGAAGACCGTGGTGTAACGCGAGTAGTCGTCGACAACCAGCAAAAAGTACCGCTCACCGCCCTGGCCACGAACGCGGGCTGGGCCCCACACGTCCAGGTGGAGGGTCTGCAGAGGAGCCTCTGTCGGGGGGAACGAGGAGGAGAGAGGAGCGGCGCGCTGCCGCCCCTCGACGCAAGGAAGGCAAGGCGGCGCAGGCGAGGCAGGGAGGGGAGGGAGGGACCTGGGAAGACCAGACACAAGGCGGCGACGGTGCATGCCACGGAGGCGTGGCAAGGAGGGGTGACCCAGGCGGTGGTGCCAGAGAAGAGTCTGGTGCGACAGGGAACGACACTCACAGGCGTGGGCCACTAGACCTGACGCGGACACCTGACGGACAGCAGCGACCTGAGGAGACGCAGTGGTCAGTGTGTAGAGACTCGACCCCGGCCGACGGGTAAACGTAGCCAGGTGACGGCCGGTCCTGGAGCACGTGCAGATCGCCACACGCTGTCCTCCAGGGGTAAAGGTGTCAACCCACTGATCCTGGATGACAGCGTTGCTCACCAGGTTCGTCGAGAACGAGGGGAGGTGGAAACCCGACAACGAGCCAGACGGAACCGCCGGACAAGGGAGCACAGTGGTGGACTGGGCAAGGACTGGGCCCCCAGAGGGGTCAGCCAAGGAGACTGGGACCGGTGCAGGAAGCGGTGTGAGCTCAGTACTGTCACGAAAGAAACAGCGGGAAGCACCTGAGTCAAGGGTGAAGGTGTAACAGGCCTCAGCCGGTGCGGTACCTGAGAGAGCAGTCTCTGTGGGTGCTGTACCTGAGAGAGCAGACTCGCAAACAGCCGGGACAGCACTGGAGGGAGCAAGTACAGGGGGCACCATACCAGAGAGAGCAGACTCACTAGTACCCAGGGCAGCGGGCTCTATACCTGGGTCAGGCGGCACACACAAGTAACAGTCTCCCTCGGCACTAACAGTCAATGCATACATGGCAGCAATAATAGCATCATAGTCAAGAGCAAAGACATCAACACCAGCCCTCATGAGCTCAGCCCAGCGGGGGCGCTCAACATCCGCACCCATCTCCTCACGCCAAGCGTCGTCAAGGCGGGAGAAGCAGCGGTACGGGGTGTGGAACCTCCCACACGTCTGTCCCTTGCGGTCACCTGTGCGAATGACATAAGAACAGCGGCCACTGCCCCCCGACGTCCCACGCTGAGCAAGCCACTCACGAAGCTGCTGGGTCGTCTGGGGACGCTGCTGCTGCTGGGAGCTCTGGCCCGAGCCAGTGCCTCCACTCCGACTTCCGCCGCCACCACTACCACCGCTCCGACCGCCACCGCCACCACCGCCACCGCCGCCACCGCCGCCGCCGCCACTACTGCCACTGCTTCCTCCGCCGCCCCCGCCTCCACCGCCGACCCCACTCCCACCAGCGCTCCCGCCACCGCTCCCTCCAGCACCGCCTCCCCCCCCACCTCCCCCACCTCCTCCCCCCCCAGCGCCACCCCCGCCACCCTTGCCCCCCTTGCCCTTGCCGGTGCGGCGCCTCCCACCAGGAGCAGAAGCAGCGCCAGCAGACTCAGCACCAAGGAAGTCAACAGCAGCAGCAACAGCGTAGGAGGGAGCGAGGGGAGAGGGAGAACACCCCTCAAAGATGGGGGTGCGAGGAGCGCCACGAGCAGCACCGACAGCTACAATGCTCTTTTCGGCCGCTAGCAGCTGCTCCTCTAGGAGGGCGACTGTGAGCTCAGTGGGACAGCGAGCAAGGAAGTGGTCTCAAACTGAGCTGAGGGTGTCAGGGAGACAGGTGACTATGAAGTGGAGTGTCCAGTACAGTGGAGGGGGATTCTTAGCGCAGAACTCGGTGGGAAGGGCGGCACGCAGGCGAGCATCACTAGTGCGAAGGTGGGTGATAAGATCGGCGACTGTAGCAAAGGTGGACAGCTCAGGGAACAGGTACGGCAGCATGAGGCGGCTAAGCTCGGCTGTGGCAGGCGAGGAGTAGCGAGCAACGACATCATCGTACAGGGCCTTAGCGGATTTGCAGTCGCCAAAATGCTCGAGCTCAGCTAGCGGCAGGTGACTGCGAATGGCTAGGCGAGCAGCTGCGTCACGAGTCTGCCAGTGGGAACGAACACTAAGCTCAGCTGTGGCAGGAGGGGCAGGTGCAGCACCAGACGCGTAATCATAGAGCGAC
Organism: Closterium sp. Yama58-4; assembly: GCA_947470075.1. Lineage (NCBI taxonomy): Eukaryota > Viridiplantae > Streptophyta > Zygnematophyceae > Desmidiales > Closteriaceae > Closterium > Closterium sp. Yama58-4. Next base: position 1,013,902 of record CANIUD010000061.1, on the reverse strand, counting down.
ACATGCTCCTTGCTATCGCTCAGAAGGAACAGCTGCAGGTCATCCAGCCAAGTGGCGAACTTCACAGGGCGGCCCTCAGCATCGAACGACAGCACGCGGATGGAAGCCATAGCGACAGTGCGACTGAGCAAAGGAAGCTGCCGCAGCGCTGCAGGTAGGTAGCTCGGCGGGAAGCGCGGCGGGCGGGCGACGCGGCGAGCGGGCAGTGCGGGGGGCGGGCTACGAAGCGGGCAGGGCGGTGGGCAGGCGGCGCTGCAGGCGGGAAGTGCGGCGGGCGGGCTGCGAAGCGGGCAGCGGGGCGGGCGGGCGACGCTGCAAGCGGGCAGCGAGGCGGGCGGGCGACGTTGCGAGCGGGCACCGCGGCGGGCGGGCGACGCTGCGAAGCGGGCAGCGGGCGGGCGGGCAACGCTGCAAGCGGGCAGCGGGCGGGCGGGCGACGCTGCGAGCGGGCAGCGCGGCGGGCGGGCTGCGAAACGGGCAGCGCGGTAGGCGGGCGACGCTGCGAGTGGGCGGCTCGGCGGGCGGGCGACGCTGCGAGGGGCGCGCGAGGGCGCTAACGAGAGGCGCACGAGGGCGCTAACAAGGGCGCGCGAGGGCGCTAGCGAGGGCGCGCGAGGGCGCTAGCGGCGCGCGAGGGCGCTAACGAGGGCGCGCGAGGGCGCTAACGAGGGCGCGCGAGGGCGCTAACGAGGGCGCACGAGGGCGCTAACGAGGGCGCACGAGGGCGCTACGAGGCTAGGGCACGGGGTAGCGTGGTAACCGCATGCGAGCGGTGGTGGGCCCTTAAAAAAAACGGTCGGTAGGTCCTAGGGACCTCCTGCTCTGAATACCATGTGAAAAGAACTAGGCAAGAATGATGCATTGAAAGAAACAGTTGGGTACAAGTAGCTAACCCTAGTTGGGTTTGTACCCTGTATTGGCTACCCCACTACAGCCTACCTACATATAAATAACACATTACAACTTAACAGGGGGGTCGTTTTGTCAAAATGCTAGGCCAAAACGAGAAACAGGCAAGAAGGGTGTTGACTAACAAGCATAGGGATACATATATGCAAACCCTAGAAGGGCTGTACTCGCTATAGAGTACCCCACTGCAGGCTAGACAACCATCACATTCTGACACACCCCCATAGTCAAAGTGGGGTACAATCAACACAACAAGCAGACAGAGCAATAGTTCACAATTATAAGCAAAGCTAGAGGCTATCACAGAGGGCAAGTGAGGAGGAGGAGAAATTGTGGGAGCAAGAAGATGAGAGGCGACGGCTGAAGCTGCAGACACACAGGCAGCAGGAGTACGCTGCACTGACGCTACCAGGCTAAACCCGGACTACACGGCGACAGGGGGTCGCAGCTGGCTCGCTGTGCTCCCAGGAGTGCACACACTGTAGCTACCGGGCGCAGAGCCCCGGACTACTCAGGCCACAGGGGGTCGTGGCTCCCTGGACTTCAGGCGCTGCGGACGACAAGTCGACGGCCTCCTCTCAACTTCCCCCAGCTGTCCCACCCCCTTTTTACACACCCCCTGCTGTTCCCCTAGCACCGCTCACACTACACCCCCTAGCGCCACTCCCTCGGCTCCCACACACCCACCCCCCTCAGCGGCAGCTGCAGCAGTGGGAGACGGAGAAGGAGGAGGAGGAGGGGAATGGCACTCAGTGGCTTCACCCCCATACCCCTCACCCCCAAACCCTAATTCAGGAGAACGGGCTGTAGGAGGGGTGGGGCGCCAGTAGAAGCACGGGGGACAGTGGGGAGGGCAGGGGCAGCGAGGAACGGGCCGCCCACGGGCCTGGCATAGCCGCCCGAACCGCGCGCAGGCGGCCCGAGCCGCGCGCGGGCCTGGCGCATCCCGTACGGGCCGCGCGCGGGCCTGGCGCAGCCCGTACGGGCCGCGCGCCGGCTGTACGGGCCGCGCGCAGGCCACGACGGGCGACGGGGGGCGACGCGCGGGTCCCCGTCGCCCGTCGCAGCGCCTCCCGGGGGCGACGCGCCGAGTGACGGGGCAGAAAACCGCCGCGCGCAATCGCTGCGCGCCCGGAGCGCGCGGCAGGCAGGAAAGAGCAGGAAACAACAGCGGAAGCTTCTGGTGGGACCACCCACAGGATCGACCCAGGAGGGTCGACCCGCTCTGATAGCATGTCAAAATGCTAGGCCAAAACGAGAAACAGGCAAGAAGGGTGTTGACTAACAAGCATAGGGATACATATATGCAAACCCTAGAAGGGCTGTACTCGCTATAGAGTACCCCACTGCAGGCTAGACAACCATCACATTCTGACACGTTTTGCCCGAGAGGAGCTGTTTGGTCGATGTAATGATTACGCCGGCAGTCACTTTAGGGTGCGCTTTGGGGATGTTGGTGGTTGTTAGACTTCCCGCCTTGTTTTGGCGCGAGGGCGGGAAACCCGAGCCATCGCAGCGGTTTCGTTCGCGCGGTCGGGAAATTAACCTGGTCGCATGGGGGTCGCAACAGTTGCATGGAGTCGCAGACCATTTCCCGCCCATTTTCTCCCACCGTGGGAGAAATTTTACAGATGTGGTCACCCTGCTATCGAACAGGGCCCTTTTGTGCCCATATCACTCTGATGTAAATCTTTTAGAAATATAGAAGCATGCTACTCAAGTGTTGTTGCGCCCTATTGTGCGGGGCTGTCCCCTCCAAGCACTTCGGGAAATGCTTTTGCGCCATGGGGGCCTCACAGGAGGCGATCAAGAGAGCCAGTAGCACCTTTCCACGTGGACGGTACTTCCCCATCGATTCCCCTGCCTTCGGGAATTGGGTTACTGAAATGAACCACTCTGAGTGATCCTTTGTGCTGCGTTTTGGTGCGTTTCAGAACGGTGAAAAGAACTATTGGTTTGAGGTTCATGCGTTACCGTACTTAAACGTGGGGCACCATAACAAACCGTTTAAACCATTTCAACCATAACAGAATCTGTGAGTTCCTCGTCATTTGTGGTATCAATCAACAATTTGGAGGTAGCCACCTTTTGCGGCAAATGTATGTTTTGCTGAAGCGCACAGCTTAGAATCCAGAACGAGCTAAACTCGTTCCTGGATCCTCGGGTTCGTAGAACGAATTCGCCGCTCCGTCTCTTCGCAAGCTCAACATCTGTACCCGTTCATTTGTTGCTAATTGAGTCTGGTCTGCGTTCGGGCAACAGTCGTTACCACTACAAATCGTCTGTCGCTCGCTGAACGATCGCGGTCCAATGGCCGCGTCGCTTTCCTTCCTGGCGCAAACGCCCGCCGCCGTCCGCATTGCGGCCGGCTCGTTGCCTGCACCGCTTTCAACGAGCCCTTCTTCCGCCCAACAACTTCGCGTTATTCCCGTGGATTCCAATTTCCGCGCGATTGCCGCCTCCCCCTTCCGCTCTGCCATCCCCGCCTCTTCCCGCCGCGCGCACTTTACAGTCCTGGCTGCATCTGCTGACAACGTGTCGGCCCAGTCAGCAGCTGGCGATTCCACGTTAGCAGCATCTTCCGCCGCCGCCGCTGCCACTACTGCAGTCGCGGAAGCCCCGGCGGATGCTGCGGAGGCCGCATCAACATCCGCCGCAGCAGCGGAAGCGGCGGCGACGGAAGAAGAGCCAGTAGTTGACGAAGCGCCTAAGAAGAAGCGGCGTGCGCCGCCGAAGAAATTAAAACGCGAAGAAAAGGCGGTGGCGACGTGGGGTTGGGATGGGCGGTCCGCGCGAGACCTCGACTCGCTGGAGCGATGGCTGCGCGCCAAGGGGCTGCCGCAGCAGAAGATGGCGCTGCGGCTGGTGCGCGAAGGCGGGCGTGGACTCGTGGCGACGGAAAACATCGGAAAAGGGGAGGGCATCTTGAACATTCCAGAGAAGCTGCTTATAACGGGAGAAACGGTGAGTTAATTGTAAAGGGACACGGTGAGTGACTGGGACGGGAGCAATGATAGGGCGGTCGCCGGAGCGACAGAGGGTGAGCATAACAAACCAAGAAAGTACGATTTTTCTTCAATGTCAGCGACCGATATCTTCCCCCTCCAAAACGTGAAATTCACAGTGGCAGTTTAGAATGACTCCCAACGTCCGACTAACACCCTAATTACGTTGCCATCCCCCATCCGACCCCTCCCCACTCCTCCCCCGTCTCTCCACCAACTTCCCCTCCCTTCTTTCCCCTTCCCCCCTTCCCCCCTCTCCCGTCTCTCCACCAACTTCCCCTCCCTTCTTTCCCCTTCCCCCCTTCCCCCCTCTCCCGTCTCTCCACCAACTTCCCCTCCCTTCTTTCCCCTTCCCCCCTTCCCCCCTCTCCCGTCTCTCCACCAACTTCCCCTCCCTTCTTTCCCCTTCCCCCCTTCCCCCCTCTCCCGTCTCTCCACCAACTTCCCCTCCCTTCTTTCCCCTTCCCCCCTTCCCCCTTCTCCCGTCTCTCCACCAACTTCCCCTCCCTTCTTTCCCCTTCCCCCCTTCCCCCCTCTCCCGTCTCTCCACCAACTTCCCCTCCCTTCTTTCCCCTTCCCCCCTTCCCCCCTCTCCCGTCTCTCCCCCCTCGTCCTCCTTTCCCCAACCCATTCGCAGGTGTACAGCTGCCCCCGCGTGGGCGCATTGCTCAAAGCGGCCAACGTGCCGGACTGGCCGGCATTGGCTGTCTACTTGCTGAGCGAGGCCGGCAGAGGGGCGGCGTCTGAGTGGAGTGGGTACATCGAGACGCTGCCTCGTGCTCCGCCCTGCATCCTCCAGTGGTGAGTGCAGTGGGTAGAAGGGGGGTGAAGAAACAGGGACTGGCAGAGGGGCGGCGTCTGAGTGGAGTGGGTACATTGAAACCCTGCCTCGTGCCCCGCCCTGCATCCTGCAATGGTGAGCTAAGAAAGGAGGAGAGATTGGAGAGAGGGGCGACATCTGAGTGGAGTGGATACATTGAGACTCTGCCTTGTGCCCCTCCATGTATCCTCCAGCGGCGAGCTGGGTGGGGGAGAGAGTGAGGCTGAACCATCACTTAGCCTGTATCCTCACTTCCCTGTCTGCTCGCCTTATTGCCTCTCAGGTCCAGTGACGAGGTGGATGTGCTTCTAAAGGGCCACCCTCCTATGTGCTCCCCCATTCTCAATCTCTTCGCCTCTCTTCCCCCCTGCCTCTCTTCCCCCCTGCCTCTCTTCCCCCCTGCCTCACTTCCCCCCTGCCTCTCTTCCCCCTTGCCTCTCTGCCTCCCTGCCTCTTCGCCTTTCTGCCTCCCAGGTCCATTGACGAGGTGGATGTGCTTCTAAAGGGGTCTCCTGTCAGGCAGCGTGCGATTGAAGCCATCGCTGACGTCACAAACACGTAAGAGGGCCTGAGAGGGGGTTTTGGGAGAAGGAAGGGCGGAGCAAACACTTTTTCTTGGCCCTTTTGCCTTTACTCTCTTCTGCTATTAACTAGTTTTGAGGCGCCTCAAAAATATACTCTTTTGCCTTTTCTCTCTTCTGGTATTAACTTCACAGCGTTCTTCCTTTCTTCTTCCTTTACTCTCTTACTCCACGTCTTTCCCTCCCTCTGCCACCTCTCTCCCTCCCTCTGCCACACATCTCCCTCACCCAACCCCCTCGTCTGCCACCGCTCTCCACCGCTCTGTGTGCTGCAGGTTCACAGAGCTTGAAGCTGCCCTCTTTTCAAAGCACAGAGACGTCTTTCCAGAGAAGGTGGGATGGGGGGGGGGGGAGGGTAGTGTGGTGGGGTGGGGGGAGGTGAGGGGAGGGACTAGGTGGTGCTGCGGGGTGCAATTGGGTGCGCAGGGTGCGGGGCGGGCGCGTGTGGGGCGGGTGCGGGTGTGGTGCTGGTGCCTTTCACTCCTCGTCCCCACCCCTCCCGCTCTTCATCCCCCCCCTCGCACTCCTCGTTCTCTCCCTCCCGCTCTTCATCCCCCCCCTCGCACTCCTCGCATTATGCCCCTTACTTTGCGAATTCCCTCCTCTTCCACTGTTCATCTTTGCACTTTGTTGTCTGCCTTCTGCCTCATCACTCCCCATCCCCCCCTCCCATTCCTCGCGTAATGCCCCTTGCTTTGCGAATTCCCTCCTTTTCCGCCGTTCATCTTCGCACTTTTCTTTGCTTTTCCAACCCCTCCACCTCTTCACTCGCATCCAACTCACACTCCTCTCCTCATCTCATCCCCCTCCTTCAGCTGTTCACGCTCAACAACTTCAAGTGGGCCTTCGCAGTGCTCTTCTCCCGCCTGGTCAGCTGCAACTCCCTGCACCGCAGTGCACCACAATGCACCGCAATGCACCTCCCTCCCTGCACCTGCATCCATTTGCCTCCTTTCCTCTATCCTCCTCTCTGTTCATCTATCCTTTCCTTCTTTCCTCACGACGGCATCTCTATCCTTCTCTTCTCTTCTATCCTTCTCTCCTCATTTCCTCGCTTCCTCTAAAGTCCTCCACTTTCCAGGGTGTTTTACTCTTTACTTCCCCACTCTTTTTTCCGTAAGCCACATGTCTATCCACCTCTTCCTCTCACCCCCCCATCCCTCTCTCAACCCCCCCCCCCTTCCTCACTAACCCCCCATCTCTCACTCACTCACCCCCCTTTAGTCATTCAGCCTCGCTCCCTCACTCAACCCCTCTCCCTTCCCCTCCCCTTTCCTCTCCCCTCCCCTCTCTCCCCCATCCTCCACTCTCTCCTCTTCCCTCGCTTCTCCCGTTCCCGCCACTCCTTCCCCCCACTCCTCGCCCTAGCAGGTCCGCCTCCATTGCGCAACAACCGGCTGGCCCTCTCTCACTCATGCCTCTCTCACTCATACCTCTCTCACTCATACCTCTCTCACTCATACCTCTCTCACTCATCACCTCTCTCACTCATACCTCTCTCACTCATACCTCTCTCACTCATACCTCTCTCACTCATACCTCTCTCACTCATACCTCTCTCACTCATACCTCTCTCACTCATACCTCTCTCACTCATACCTCTCTCACTCATACCTCTCTCACTCATGCCTCTCTCACTCATACCTCTCTCACTCATACCTCTCTCACTCATACCTCCCTCACTCATACCTCTCTCACTCATGCCTCTCTCACTCATACCTCTCTCACTCATACCTCTCTCACTCATACCTCTCTCACTCATACCTCTCTCACTCATGCCTCTCTCACTCATACCTCTCTCACTCATACCTCTCTCACTCATGCCTCTCTCACTCATACCTCTCTCACTCATACCTCTCTCACTCATGCCTCTCTCACTCATACCTCTCTCACTCATGCCTCTCTCACTCATACCTCTCTCACTCATGCCTCTCTCACTCATACCTCTCTCACTCATGCCTCTCTCACTCATACCTCTCTCACTCATGCCTCTCTCACTCATACCTCTCTCACTCATGCCTCTCTCACTCATACCTCTCTCACTCATACCTCTCTCACTCATACCTCTCTCACTCATACCTCTCTCACTCATACCTCTCTCACTCATACCTCTCTCACTCATACCTCTCTCACTCATACCTCTCTCACTCATGCCTCTCTCACTCATGCCTCTCTCACTCATGCCTCTCTCACTCATGCCTCTCTCACTCATACCTCTCTCACTCATACCTCTCTCACTCATGCCTCTCTCACTCATACCTCTCTCACTCATGCCTCTCTCACTCATGCCTCTCTCACTCATACCTCTCTCACTCATGCCTCTCTCACTCATACCTCTCTCACTCATGCCTCTCACTCATACCTCTCTCACTCATGCCTCTCTCGCTCATGCCTCTCTCACTCATACCTCTCTCACTCATACCTCTCTCACTCATGCCTCTCTCACTCATACCTCTCTCACTCATGCCTCTCTCACTCATACCTCTCTCACTCATGCCTCTCTCACTCATACCTCTCTCACTCATGCCTCTCTCACTCATACCTCTCTCACTCATGCCTCTCTCACTCATACCTCTCTCACTCATACCTCTCTCACTCATACCTCTCTCACTCATACCTCTCTCACTCATACCTCTCTCACTCATACCTCTCTCACTCATACCTCTCTCACTCATACCTCTCTCACTCATGCCTCTCTCACTCATGCCTCTCTCACTCATGCCTCTCTCACTCATGCCTCTCTCACTCATACCTCTCTCATACCTCTCTCACTCATGCCTCTCTCACTCATACCTCTCTCACTCATACCTCTCTCGCTCATGCCTCTCTCACTCATACCTCTCTCACTCATACCTCTCTCACTCATGCCTCTCTCACTCATACCTCTCTCACTCATGCCTCTCTCACTCATACCTCTCTCACTCATGCCTCTCTCACTCATACCTCTCTCACTCATGCCTCTCTCACTCATACCTCTCTCACTCATGCCTCTCTCACTCATACCTCTCTCACTCATGCCTCTCTCACTCATACCTCTCTCACTCATACCTCTCTCACTCATGCCTCTCTCACTCATACCTCTCTCACTCATGCCTCTCTCACTCATACCTCTCTCACTCATGCCTCTCTCACTCATACCTCTCTCACTCATGCCTCTCTCACTCATACCTCTCTCACTCATGCCTCTCTCACTCATACCTCTCTCACTCATACCTCTCTCACTCATACCTCTCTCACTCATACCTCTCTCACTCATGCCTCTCTCACTCATGCCTCTCTCACTCATGCCTCTCTCACTCATGCCTCTCTCACTCATGCCTCTCTCACTCATACCTCTCTCACTCATACCTCTCTCACTCATGCCTCTCTCACTCATACCTCTCTCACTCATACCTCTCTCACTCATACCTCTCTCACTCATACCTCTCTCACTCATACCTCTCTCACTCATACCTCTCTCACTCATGCCTCTCTCACTCATGCCTCTCTCACTCATGCCTCTCTCACTCATGCCTCTCTCACTCATACCTCTCTCATACCTCTCTCACTCATGCCTCTCTCACTCATACCTCTCTCACTCATACCTCTCTCACTCATACCTCTCTCACTCATACCTCTCTCACTCATGCCTCTCTCACTCATACCTCTCTCACTCATGCCTCTCTCACTCATGCCTCTCTCACTCATGCCTCTCTCACTCATACCTCTCTCACTCATGCCTCTCTCACTCATACCTCTCTCACTCATACCTCTCTCACTCATGCCTCTCTCACTCATACCTCTCTCACTCATACCTCTCTCACTCATACCTCTCTCACTCATACCTCTCTCACTCATACCTCTCTCACTCATACCTCTCTCACTCATACCTCTCTCACTCATGCCTCTCTCACTCATACCTCTCTCACTCATGCCTCTCTCACTCATACCTCTCTCACTCATGCCTCTCTCACTCATACCTCTCTCACCCATGCCTCTCTCACTCATACCTCTCTCACTCATGCCTCTCTCACTCATACCTCTCTCACTCATTCCTCTCTCACTCATACCTCTCTCACTCATACCTCTCTCACTCATACCTCTCTCACTCATGCCTCTCTCACTCATACCTCTCTCACTCATGCCTCTCTCACTCATACCTCTCTCACTCATGCCTCTCTCACTCATACCTCTCTCACTCATACCTCTCTCACTCATACCTCTCTCACTCATACCTCTCTCACTCATACCTCTCTCACTCATGCCTCTCTCACTCATGCCTCTCTCACTCATGCCTCTCTCACTCATGCCTCTCTCACTCATACCTCTCTCACTCATGCCTCTCTCACTCATACCTCTCTCACTCATACCTCTCTCACTCATACCTCTCTCACTCATACCTCTCTCACTCATACCTCTCTCACTCATACCTCTCTCACTCATACCTCTCTCACCCATGCCTCTCTCACTCATACCTCTCTCACTCATGCCTCTCTCACTCATACCTCTCTCACTCATTCCTCTCTCACTCATACCTCTCTCACTCATACCTCTCTCACTCATACCTCTCTCACTCATGCCTCTCTCACTCATGCCTCTCTCACTCATACCTCTCTCACTCATACCTCTCTCACTCATGCCTCTCTCACTCATACCTCTCTCACTCATGCCTCTCTCACTCATACCTCTCTCACTCATGCCTCTCTCACTCATACCTCTCTCACTCATACCTCTCTCACTCATACCTCTCTCACTCATACCTCTCTCACTCATACCTCTCTCACTCATACCTCTCTCACTCATACCTCTCTCACTCATGCCTCTCTCACTCATGCCTCTCTCACTCATGCCTCTCTCACTCATACCTCTCTCACTCATACCTCTCTCACTCATACCTCTCTCACTCATACCTCTCTCACTCATACCTCTCTCACTCATGCCTCTCTCACTCATGCCTCTCTCACTCATGCCTCTCTCACTCATACCTCTCTCACTCATACCTCTCTCACTCATACCTCTCTCACTCATGCCTCTCTCACTCATGCCTCTCTCACTCATGCCTCTCTCACTCATACCTCTCTCACTCATACCTCTCTCACTCATACCTCTCTCACTCATACCTCTCTCACTCATACCTCTCTCACCCATGCCTCTCTCACTCATACCTCTCTCACTCATGCCTCTCTCACTCATACCTCTCTCACTCATACCTCTCTCACTCATGCCTCTCTCACTCATACCTCTCTCACTCATGCCTCTCTCACTCATACCTCTCTCACTCATGCCTCTCTCACTCATACCTCTCTCACTCATACCTCTCTCACTCATACCTCTCTCACTCATACCTCTCTCACTCATACCTCTCTCACTCATACCTCTCTCACTCATACCTCTCTCACTCATGCCTCTCTCACTCATGCCTCTCTCACTCATACCTCTCTCACTCATGCCTCTCTCACTCATACCTCTCTCACTCATACCTCTCTCACTCATACCTCTCTCACTCATACCTCTCTCACTCATACCTCTCTCACTCATACCTCTCTCACTCATGCCTCTCTCACTCATGCCTCTCTCACTCATGCCTCTCTCTCCTCCCCCCCTCTTGTTTTATCCCCCCTCCCCTCTCCCCCCTTCCCCTCTTCCCCCCCCTCCCCACTCCCCACCTCTCCCCCCTCTCCCCTCTCCTCCCCATGCCGGCCCCCTCAGGTCCGCCTGCCATCGCGCAACAATCGCCTGGCGCTGGTGCCGTGGGGAGACATGCTGAATCACCGCTGCGAGGTGAGGGAGGTGGGGCGCTGCAGTAGTGTAGTAGTGGGAGGTGGGGCGCTGCAGTAGTGTAGCTATGGGCGGTGCTACAGCTGGTTGCAGCAACCAGCTGGCGCTGGTGCCGTGGGGAGACATGCTGAACCACCGCTGCGAGGTGAGAGGGTGGGACAGAGAGAGTAGGGGGTTGGAGGTGGGAGCAGCGGCGAAGGGGGGATGGTGGGGGTGCTACAACCGCCTGACGCTGGTGCCGTGGGTGGGGTGAATTGCTGAACCACAGCTGCGAGGTGACAGGTGGGTGAGGGGACAGGTGGGTGAGGGGACAGGTGGGTGAGGGGACAGGTGGGGGAGGTGTAGGTGGTGAAGTGAAGTCTCGGCAGTGGTGGCAAGTTGCTACAGTCATTTGCTACATCTCATGGGAGTGCATGCTTAGCCACAGCTGCGAGGTGAGGGAAGAGGGGGGGAGGGGGAGGAGAGGAGAGGGGGGAGGGGGAGGAGAGGAGGTGGTGGTGGTTGAGAACAAAAGATGAAACCCTCTGGAGAGGGGGTGGAGTTTCGTCAACTGGACGGCCCTCGGGTGGTCCCCTTGTTTGAATACTCCTATTCTCTGTATCATGAATAGACCAGCAAGACTTGGGATAGATATATAACGTAAGCATCCAAGCCTTTCTTGGGTGTAGAACTGGGGATTCCCCTAGTTGAGGGATTGGGCCCAACCCAACCTTGGTCCAATATTGTGACCCCCCAGAAACTGGGCTTCCCATAATTGGAGGTTCAATTATTGTGGCCCCCTCTGCCACAATTATTGAACCCTCCAACCCCAACTTATTGGTGGGGGCCAGATTGTGGCAAGACCCCAACCCAACTCCATCCATCCTGCTGCTGAAGGGTGTTTTTGAGACCCTGCTGCTCCATCCAATTCTCAAAAACACCCTTCAGCAAATTGTGGCAAGACCCCAACCCAACTCCATCCATCCTATGGAGCCCCAAGTAGGAGGCATGGCGTAGCGTGGCAGCAGCTGTGTTTAGCAAACAGTTGTTTAGTTAGGTGGTTTGGCCTGCTTGTAAAACCCCAACCCAACTCCATCCATCCTCCAACTATGTGAACTCCCCAAACTTCCTTAATCGAATATCATTCGGAATTCTCACAGCCCTATGGGGCACATGCCCCTGCGATGTCAGGGGGGGGAGAAGGGGGGATGGAGGTAGGGTTGGTGGGGGCTGCTACAGCTGGTGGGGGGAAGGGCGTTTGAATGAAGGGCTTTAGCGGGATTCAGTGGGATTCAGTGCGGGATTCAGTGAGGTGACTTTTGAGGCCAGGGGTAGGGTCTTATGTACCCACCCGCCTAGAGGTGACTTTTGAGGTCAGGGGTAGGGTCTTATGTACCCACCCGCCTTGAGGTGACTTTTGAGGTCAGGGGTAGGGTCTTATGTACCCACCCGCCTAAGATAGAAACCCTCGCTTGCTCTCTACTCCCATCACCTTCTAGTTTTGAGGCGCCTCAAAACTAAACTTGTTTCCCCCATCACCTTCTCCCCCCTACTGCGAGATCGAGTCATGCATCGACACGTGGACACGTGGATACGTGGAAGGGCAGCGTTGGCTTGGCCCTTATGTACCTGCCTACCCTGAGCTAGAATCCCTCTCTTGCTCGCTATTTCCACCCTCTGTCCCCGCACCTTCAGATTGAGTCGTGCATCGACGTCGACACGTGGAAGGGCAGCGTCGTTTTCACCACCGATCGTGCCTTTGCCAAGGGCAAGGAGGTGAGGGCAAGGAGGTGAGGGCAAGGAGGTGAGGGCAAGGAGGTGAGGCGCTCTTTAGTCAAGGAGGTGAGGGCAAGGGCAAGGAGGTGAGGTGTGCTGCTTGGTTGAGGAGGCGGGGTGAGGCAAGGAGGTGAGTGAGGTATAGCTAGTCAAGAGGGCGTGGACTCGTAGAAGGGCAGCATCGTTTTCACCACCGACCGTGCCTTCACCGCGCACAACTCCAGCGACACCATCCCCCTGCCGCCGCCTTTCTCCACTCATGACGCTTTCTATTTCCCCCATGCCCCCCTTCATTCATCCCCCGCAGGTGTTTGTCTCGTACAGGCCCAAGTCCAACGGAGAGATTCTCCTGGCCTACGGGGTCGTGCCTGCCACACGCAACCCCAGCGACCCATTCCCTTCCCCTGCTGCTGGTGCTGCTCGTTCCCCTCTCACTCCCTGCCCGTCGCAGGTGTTTGTCTCGTACGGGCCCAAGTCCAACGGAGAGCTTCTCCTTGCATATGGTGTCGTGCCCGCCACGCGCAACCCCAGTGACTCCGTCCCGCTGCTGCTCGCGCTCTCCCCAGACGACCCCCTGCTGCCCATCAAGGAGGCGGCTCTGCGAGCCAACGGGCTGACTTGGTACGATCCCTTCGCTTCTCTTCAGCATTGTAAGTTTCAGCATAGGTACATCAACCACACCTGCTGCTCGCGAGTTGCGCTCTCACCAGACGACCCGTTCCTGCCTGTCAAGGAGGCGGCATTGCAAGCGAACGGGCTGACCTGGTGAGAAAATTTATGTTCCGATCGACATGTTACGGTTTTAGCCTTACAAAACTTCTTGGAGGCTTCCTCACCAGGCGATTAGCCCAGCCAATTCGGCCTCGAGAGCTAGCCACCGCACAATCTATGCGAGGCCTCTTTTGAGGCGCCTGAAATGTGGCCTGAAAAATCGGTCAAAACTGTGTGGCAGCATTGAAGCCAGCGGAAAAACGCCTCAATTTGCTGCCTGTGCCAATTATCCCCCCCATTCTCGAGGCGCCTCAAAAATCGGTTAAAATTGTGCGGCAACCTTACAGCCAACAGAACAGCGCCTCAGTTTGTTGCCTTGCCAATTCCCCCCTCCATTCTCCCTTGCTTTCCCTTCCCTCCCCCCTCCCCACCGCACCCTTTTCTACCTGCCAGCCCGCTCTCCTTCCCAGTCCGCATGGACGGCTGGCCCTCTCAGCTGCTCGCCTTCGCTGCATACTCACTCCCTTCGCCCTCCCTCCCCTCCACCCCCTGTCCCTACCCCCTCCCTTCCCCTGCCTGCCAGCCCGCTCTCCTTCCCAGTCCGCATGGACGGCTGGCCCTCTCAGCTGCTCGCATTTGCTCGCCTCGTAGCGGCTGGGCCATCCGTGTCAGAGGACCAGATCAGAGAGGTGAGCTCCTTGCACTCTTGCATGGACTATCATTGAATTTGATTGACTTGAGCCCTCTCAGTCATTCGCCTCATGGCTGCAGGGCCATCCGTGTCAGAGGAGCGGATCAGAGAGGTGAGCTCCTGGCACTCTCGTGACAAGAGTCGATGGGAATTTCTTGTCTCTCTTGAACCATCGCAGCCACACCAACCCGTCCTTCGCCATGATGGATAGCGGACCACTGTTTGTTGCAGGGAGTTTTTTTTAGGCGCCTTAAAAATCACCTGGTGGAGGGTTTTTTTGAGAATTGTCGAAAACTCCCTGCAACATCGCAGCCACACAAACCCGTCCTTCGCCGTAATGGGTAGCCAACCAGGCGTCAAACCAATGTTTGTAACCGACGTCCTACCCATCATCATGTCTTTTGAGGCGCCTCAAAAGCCGTCCTTCGCCGTGATGGTTAGCCGACCACTGTTTGCAACCGACATTCCACCCATCATCACGTCTTCCTGATTCCCCAGCTCTTATAAAACCCCCTCGTTCGTCATCCAAGCTAGTAACAGCAACATAATTTGCCCACTACCCTCGCGTGCTGCACTCACTCCTGCACTTACTGCTGCACTCACTGCTGGACTCAGTGCCCACCACTGCCCACCTCTGTCCACCACTGCCATCCTCAAAACGTCATGCCTCTGCCCTTCGCCCCGACCCCTAGTGTGTCATTGGGTGCTCGCAGCCTTGTATACCCTATAGCATACTAGCAAGCACACCAGCCCTCATATTTCCCCCATTTCCCACCTTTCCCTTTCCCCGCACCTCCCCCTTTCCCTTTCACTCCTCCAGCTAGCAGCAGCCACCTCATTCGCTGGTTCGCCCTCCTCCCCCTCAGCGCCTGCTAAGCGAGAGAAGCCGTCTCTCCCCTTCACCCCCTCCTTCACCCTCGAGCACGAGCTGGAGGCCAGGGAGGTCATCCTCGCTGCCTGCCGCCTGGCACTAGCTGGTTACTCCACCACTCTTCAGGTGAGCTTCCCTTTAACGAGCATGATTGTAATGGGTACGGTGGTGGTTTAGGTATTGTTTTTCCCTTCACCCCCTCCTTCACTCTCGACCACGAGCTGGAGGCCAGGGAGGTCATCCTCGCTGCCTGCCGCCTGGCGCTGGCTGGTTACTCCACCACTCTGCAGGTCAGAAGGCTATATGTGCTTGTAATGGGTGTGATTGTAACGAGTACGGTTGTGCATGGGGTATTGTTTTGCTCTTCACCCGCCCATTCACTCTTGAGCACGAGCTGGAGGCCAGGGAGGTCATTCTCGCTGCCTGCCGCCTGGCATAGCTGACTACTCCACCACTCTGCAGGTCAGATGTTTACCTGTGCTTGTGGCGAGTATGTGTACCGGATATGGTTGTGCATAGGCGGATTAGTGTATTGCCCTTCACCACCTCATTTTCCCTCCACCGCGAGCTAGAGCCTGGGGGCCACGGAGGTCATTCTCGCTGCCTGCCGCCTCGCCCTAGCTAGTTACTATACCACTCTTTAATGGGTCAGAAGGTTATTTGTGCTTGTAATGGGTGCTGCTACTCCACTCATTCAACCTCATTGCCTTCCTCCCATGTCCTGTACTGCAGGAGGATGAGGCCCTGTTGGAGGGCAACAGTGACGATTATCTGGAGGACGATGGTGAGCAGCGGGTGCGCGTGATGGCTGCTGTGGCTCCCTCGGATGGTCCTTCAGTAGTGGCCTCACTCTCTCTTCCACTCTCCGCTCATCAATCCCTCTCCCCTTTTTGCAGGAGGATGAAGCTCTACTGGAGGGCAACAGCGATGACTATCTAGAGGATGATGGCGAGCAGCGGGTAAACACACGTCGTCAAGCACCCCTGCTGCTTGAACCCCCCTGGTCTGTCTCTCTCGTCTGCTGAAACACAGGAGGATGAAGCTCTACTGGAGGGCAACAGCGATGACTATCTAGAGGATGATGGCGAGCAGCGGGTGCGCGTGATGGCTGCTGCTGCCCTGAGGAGCAGTGAGAGGCGCATTCTGCTCCGAACAGACTTTGTGAGTCCATGCTCTCCCCCTCCCTCACTTTCTCTCTCTCCCCCTCCCTCGCTCTCTCACTCTCCCCTTCTCTCGTACTCTCGCCCTCTGTCACTCTCTCACCGGCTGCTGCCCTGAGGAGCAGCAAGAGGCGCATGCTGCTGCGAACAGACTTCGTGAGTCCCGCTCTCTCCCTCTCTCTCCCTCCCTCACCCTCTCCCTCTCACACCCTCTCCTGCTCTCTCACTCTCTCCCTCTCGCATACTCTCTCAACTGCTGCTTCTTTTGCGGAGAAGCAAGAGGCGCATTCTGCTGCAAACAGACTGTGAGAGTCCACGCTCTCCCTTGTCTTTCTTCTGAGACAGGAGGAGGCCCGAGGCAGGAGGAGGGCAGAGAAGAGGGCGGAGAAGCGGGCGATGCAGCCCATTCAGTATCAAATATGAAGCTCCTTAGTTTGCCCCTTGTCCTGCCGTATCTCCGTGCTCCGTTCGGATCTTTGCGGAATGCGCAACCCACAGCAGGGCCAAGCCGGTCAGGCAGCAGTGCAACAGAGGTGGACCCTGCTGTACTGTTGCTGAAGTCTCCTCTTGCTTGCCCTTTGAGTCGACTCAAAAGTCTCACAACAGAGGTGGACCCTGCTGTACTGTTACTCAAGTCTCCTCTTGCTTGCCCTTAATTTGCCCCTGTGTCTCCCACCAGGTGCTCCGCTCAGAGCTGTGGGACATGCGCAACGCACAGCAGGCCAAGGCAGACACGTGGCAGTGCTTTTGAGTCGCACCCTACTGTGCTGTTACTGAAGCCTCCTCTTGTTTGCCCTTTGCTTGCCGCTAATTTCTCCCTCTTGGTCTCCCACCAGGTGCTCTGCTCAGAGCTGAGGGACATGTGCAACGCACAGCAGGCCAGGGCAGGTGGAAAGCAGAAGATTGATGTAGGCAACAACTTTGGCGGGGAGAGTGTGAGCTTCATTGGCAAGAGGAGAAGAATCCCCTGAGAAGAATCTTTGCCCCTTGCTTGCCCCTAATATCACCCTGTGTCTCCCACCAGGTGCTCCGCTCAGAGCTGAGGGACATGCGCAACGCACAGCAGGCCAAGGCAGACACGTGGCAGTGCTTTTGAGTCGCACCCTACTGTGCTGTTACTGAAGCCTCCTCTTGTTTGCCCTTTGCTTGCCGCTAATTTCTCCCTCTTGGTCTCCCACCAGGTGCTCCGCTCAGAGCTGAGGGATATGCGCAATGCGCAGCAGGCCAAGGCAGGAGGCAAGCAGAAGATAGATCTCGGCAACAACTTCGGCGGGGAGAGTGCGAGCTTTATTGGCAAGATTCTACGCAGAATATCGCGTGTAGAGTAGACCGGAGCCCGTGGAGGTGCTTTCTTGAGACGTCTCAAAGGTCGCCTAGGCAGCAACTTTGGCGGGGAGAGCGTGAGCTTCATTGGCAAGATTCTGCGCAGAATATCGCGTGTGGAGTAGTCCGGACTCCGGAACCCAGGGGGTGCTTTCTTGAGACGGCTAAAAAAATATTCTAGGCAACAAATTTGGTGGGGAGAGTGCGAGCTTCGTTGGCAAGATCCCGAGGAGAATAGCGCGTCCCGAGTTGTCCATCCAGACCAGAGCTGAGAGGGTGCTTTTGAGCGGTGTTTTTAGAACAGGAGGTGCTTCACTGTGGGGGCTTCTGATCAGTTTGATATAGCCGAGGTGACTTCGACACTTGGTAGTAGTACCATATCTGCAAAATCTGGAAGAATAATGGCAGAGACATACGGTACCTGTGGCCCCAGCATTAAAATTTGACTGGATCAGGGTTTGATCTGATGTGAATTGAACTACTGCTGACATAGCATAGAGCTGCGACAAGTTCACCGCTGTGTTTTTGTTTAAGGATAAGCCTGAAGAGAAATATGTATGGTACCATTGCCACGAACTTGGACACGTAAAAAAAACGTATGCCAGAAAGGAATCAAGAGGCCTGTCTGGTTGGTAGGATATTGCAATTGTAACAAGGTGTTATCGGGTAACAGTACCTAAAAATGAATGTACGTACTTCCAAGGAGCAAGACACGCCCTGAAGTAGCAGGTATCACTTTCCGTTCTTCAAAGCCCTTTTTTCCGCATTCAACCTCCTTCTCGAACGCAGTATCTATAATTCCTGTCTGGTAACGTCACACGAATGGTCCTGACATGAACAGAAAGCGCACATGCGCTGGCAAACTCTTATTCTCTTGCATTTCGCCCACTCCCGTCGCCAGGACCACATTTGAGGGAGCTACATACGCGAGCGAAACTATGCACGTGAGCGAAACACGAGCATCTTATGTTCGTTCCGCGTTTGCCGGTATCGCCGAAATTATTGGCCTGCTGAGTCGGGTTCGAGCGAGGCTTCAATGTCATTTGGGGAGTTGCCACGAATGAGCCCAGGCTCGGTCCCCGAAAGTTTCAAATGTACCACGTCCTAGCAGTAACTGATTCTGAGCCGAATGAAAGGAAGGGCAACCACAATGCTCGCAGAACTGACAGATCCTCTTGACTTGCCCAGATGGGCTGTGAGGGTGCATTCCTGCACTTCGGGTCATCCGAAATTGTGGGATCCAATCGGAAGTTCGGAATCAAGAGATTGGGGGGCATTCCGATTTTTCACTATCTCGGAAGACCCGAAGTGCAGGAATGCGCCCTGATATGGTTGACGCTGGAAACTACGTTCGCCGTTCATACGCTGTTTAGCAGAGTTCATACCCGACAGTCCTCTTGACTAGGCTTGACAGCGTACCCCTGTGGCTTTTCTAGAGTGCCATGCAAACATGAAAACAACTTCAAGTTTTCCGCACGTGTCGTCATGCGGCGGAGCAACCTCAGCTGGTTCCTGGTCTGACTCCGGGTCGGAGCCGGACCCCTCCCCGTTTTTTGTTGCCCTGCTCGCGTGGTGGGCTTCGCTTGCCCTTGTTCACAGTGTGAGTTCACGACAGGCTGACGCTGGGCGTGGTCGGCGGATAGCCTGGACCAGAGCCGGTATGGTCCCCATCCCCAAAATAAAGCCCCGTGCAACGGATACTTTGCGGAATCTTCGTTTAGCGCTAATGCCAAGGGCTTCGGACTAAAGAGTGTAACATCGGTGCAGATTCAGGCCGCCTGGACCCCAGGGGACCAGCGCAGCGCGGAGACTAGCGCGGAACAGCTCTAAACCCTAGAATAATGCGAGTGGGACACGCCCAGCCCTGGTCACCGCTGATTGCTTGCTGTTTTCTGAACCTATCCTCTGATCGCCTGCTGATTCTGATCCTATCGGCTCACCGCCTGCTGGTTCTGATAGGGCTGTAAGAGTCAGACTCAAAACTCAGTGTCTCCTGTTTTCTGACAGGCTGTGTTGAGATGGCTCAAAACTCCCAGTGTTGGGTGTCTCTGATAAAGCTTAGGATGTGCTTTCAGAAATTCCAAGAACACATCCTGTTCAGCGCTTTGCTCTAGCACCATGTGTTACTGGTAGTTCAACTAGCACTAAGTTAGTACAACTAGTACCCTAACATCTTGATTTTCCTCTGTTGACGACCATGGCAACCGCAGCCATTTTCAAGAGTTTCGCAGCTCGCCACGTTCGAAGCCGCACTATTACAACTACCGGTGCAAACTTTTGAGTCGACTCAAAAGTATACCGGTGCAAACTTTTGAGTCGACTCAAAAGTCTACCGGTGCAAACTTTTGAGTCGACTCAAAAGTCTACCGGTGCAAACTTTTGAGTCGACTCAAAAGTCTACCGGTGCAAACTTTTGAGTCGACTCAAAAGTGTACCGGTGCAAACTTTTGAGTCGACTCAAAAGTCTACCGGTGCAAACTTTTGAGTCGACTCAAAAGTCTACTAGTGCAAGTCAACCAACACGCCTCGTACTAGTGTTGCTTGTCGTCGCGGTCGTCTCAATAGATTGCTATCTGTTAACTGGCCAAGCTTCGTCGAACACAGCTTTAAAGCAGCTGCCTACTAGTAGCTACCAGCCGTCAACTGGTAGCTACCAGCCGTCAACTGGTAGCTACCAGCCATCAACTGGTAGCTACCAGCCGTCAACTTGTGGTGGAAAGAGACTGTCGCTTCACGACCCGATTTTGGAGCTGATCTTGCCATGCGAGGAATGGGAGGGGCGTGACTGTAACGATGTGAGTAAAACGAATGGGGAGAGAGTAGAGTTGGAGGAGAGGAGGGGGTTGTGGAATGGACGATCAGAAACTAACCAAAACGACAGACATCTAGAGGGGTCAGTTTTTGGCGAGATGGACGGTGAGGATGAGCGCAATGGGGATGGCGCCGGGCAGGGTGTTGTGAGCCATGGCGACGAGGGAATTGAATTGAATGAGGGCGGCGGGAGAGGGGTGGAGAGTGAGGGAGATTCGGAAAGGGAAGAGGAGAAAGAGGATCTCAAGATGAGTGGTGGCGACGGGGACGAGCCGATGTCTTGTACGAACTTATGTTGAGTTGCTCCGCCGGCGACATGTTGCGCAGGAGGACTCCGTACGCCATCAGAGACTCGTTGTAGTAGCGAGTCCTGGCGTCGTTGGTGTCCTCAGCTGGCTCCGCGTAGCTCCCATCGAAGTAATGGAAGATTTGGGCATTCTGCAGCAAGAGCTCCAGTTCGAAGCTCCAGGTATAGAAGTCTATGCCGTCAAAACAGGTACTTGTCTTTATTTTTGATATGCTGAGAAACCTTGATTGAGCAGAAAGAATTGCCTCATCACTGGGACGGGGAGCCTTGGGGGTTGAGCCATTTGTGTTGAGGGAGAATGTGTACGGGGCGGCGTTCTGGCCAGTTGGGGCCGGTTGAGAAGGTTGCGAGGATGTTCCCGCGTCGCCGGCCCGCAACGTTTGGAGCCCTTGCTCCAGGCTGGTAAGTCGCTGAAGGAGTTGTGCGAGGACTTCGGTGCCGATCGTCGTCGTGTTCTCGCTTGTCGCAGCCGGGTTGGGTTGCGCTTCAGCCGTCAGATTAGTCTGACCACCAGATCCTCCGGCCATTCTCACACGCGATCGTGTGCCGGACGCCACTTTCCGAATGTCACAATTTTCGGGAGTGGCAGTGCGAAGGATTCCCGAGCCGCTCTCATACCATGCTAGAATCAGAAGTTGATTGTCACCAGGATCTACTCGGGAAGGTTCGCAAGCAGTAAGGTAGTGTTGGTGGGCCCTTGACCTCAATAGCAGAGTGAATGTAAAATGCTTGAGATATTGAAAGCATGCAAATACAACGATATAAATAAGAGTACAGGGGAATACGAAACGACCTAACTAGCCATGTACTCTAAGGGGTACATTCCCTTATTCAAAGGCATTCCCAACCGTGCGGCGCGTGTAGTTACGAAACTGTTCCCGCCAAAACCATCCTGCCTGCAGCTGTCTGATGTCGTCTGCTTCCGACGGTCCAGATGTGCTGTAACTGTCTGACGCTTCGAGTCAATTCTTAACCGTCTGACTCTTCGCGTTCATTCTTGAAACTGCATGCTTCTCTTTGCTGCGGTGAGGAGTGCACAGTAACATTTGAGTATTACTATTCGTAACAGAGTGTATTCACCAGTCAGACATGTTGCCGCGCGCTGCTCACGCTCTGGCTGTACTGCGATCAATCCGAAGGCGGGGTTATCGGAAGGAAATTTCGGAGAAACTTCTTTCCGATAAGGTCAAATTCAGAGTCCACAGAACGCGTACTCTACATTGACAGAGTCAGTAAGAAAACCACTCAGAGCCTAGATACAATATTTCAGGGTTCGCTAAAGCACTATTCTGAATGGATCAGTGTTCAGAAGTCAAAAAATCTGAAATTGCAGGGACCACCAGGTGAGAAGCCTGTAATCTGTTAAATTATGATGTGTTGGTAGGCTGTAGTGGGGTAGACAATATAGGGTACAACCCCATTAGGGTTAGGTACTTGTACTCTTGTTCTCCTCTCAATGCATTCATTCTTGCCTAGAATCTTGACATGGTATCAGAGCAGGAGGTCCCTAGGACCTACCGATCTTTATTTTAGGGCCCACCGTCGCACGCATGCGGTTACCACGCTACCCCGCGCCCTACCCTCGATGCGCCCTCGTTGCGCCCTAGCTGCGCCCTCGTTAGCGCCCTCGCTGCGCCCTCGCGCGCCCCTCGTTAGCGCCCTCACGCGCCCTAGTTAGCGCCCTCGTGCGCCCCTCGCTAGCGCCCTCGTGCGCCCGCGCTGCCCGCCCGTCGTGCTGCCTGCCGCGCTGCCCGCCGCGCTGCCCGCCGTCGCGCTGCCTGCCGCGTCGCCCGCCCGTCGCGCAGCCCGCTGCGCCCGCTCGCCGCGCTGCCCGCCCGTCGAGCTGCACGCCGCGCTGCCCGCCCGTCGCACTGCCCGCCGCGCTGCCCGCCGTCGCGCTGCCTGCCGCGTCGCCCGCCCGTCGCGCTGTCCGCCGCGCTGCCCGCCACGCTGCCCACCCGGTTGCCCGCCCGTCGCGCTGCCCGCCCGTAGCCCTACCCGCCCGCCGCCAGCCCTGCTGCTGCCGCGGCCGCCCCTTCTCCCCTACGCGCGCAGCCCCGCGGCCCCACGCACCCGCGTGCGCCGCCCGCCTCGCCTGCTGCTCCCTGCCCGTGCACCGCCGCTTGCTCCTGCTGCGGCTGCTAGCTTCGCTCTAGCGCGTCCCCTCTGCTGCTGCCGCTGCTCTGCTGTGCCCTCACGCCTGAGCTATGGCCTCTATTCGCGTTCTTTCCTTCGATGCTGAGGGCCGTCCCGTGCAGTTCACTTCCTGGCTCGACGACCTGCAGTTGTATCTTATGAGCAATAGCACGGACCACGTCTCCCTCTATGACTACGCGTCTGGTGCTGCCGCTGCTCCAGCTGCCACAGCCGAGCTTAGTGTACGTTCACAGTGGCAGACTCGTGACGCTGCATCTCGCCTGGCTATTCGCAGTCACCTGCCGTTCGCTGAGCTAGAGCACTTTGGCGACTGCAAAACCGCTAAAGCCCTATACGACGCTGTCGTTGCTCGCTACTCCTCACCTGCCACAGCCGAGCTTAGCCGCCTCATGCTGCCTTACCTGTTCCCTGAGCTGTCCACCTTTGCTACAGTCGCCGATCTCATCACCCACCTTCGCACTAGTGACGCTCGCCTGCGTGCCGCCCTTCCCACCGAGTTCTGCGCTAAGAACCCCCCTCCACTGTACTGGACGCTCCATTTCATAGTCACCCGTCTCCCTGACACCCTCAGCTCAGTCCGAGACTACTTCCTTGCCCGCTGTCCCACTGAGCTCACAGTCGCCCTCCTAGAGGAGAAGCTGCTAGCAGCCGAGAAGAGCATTGTAGCTGTAGGTGCTGCTCGTGGCGCTCCTCGCACCCCCATCTTTGAGGGGTGTTCTCCCTCTCCCCTCGCTCCCTCCTACGCTACTGCTGCTGCTGTTGACCTCCTTGGTGCTGAGTCTGCTGGCGCTGCTTCTGCTCCTGGTGGGAGGCGCCGCACCGGCAAGGGCAAGGGGGGCAAGGGTGGCGGGGGTGGCGCTGGGGGGGGAGGTGGTGGGGGAGGTGGGGGAGGAGGCGGTGCCGGAGGGAGCGGTGGCGGGAGTGCTGGTGGGAGTGGAGGCAGCGGTGGGGGCGGGGGCGGCGGCGGGAGTGGTGGCAGCGGTGGCGGCGGTGGCAGCGGCGGTGGCAGTGGTGGCGGTGGCGGTCGGAGCGGCGGTAGTGGCGGCGGTGGTGGTCGGAGTGTAGGCCCTAGCTCGGGCCAGACCTCTCAGCAGCAGCAGCGTCCTCAGACGACCCAGCAGCTCCGTGAGTGGCTTGCTCAGCGTAGGACGTCGGGAGGCAGTGGTCGCTGTTCCTATGTCATTCGCACAGGTGAACGCAAGGGGCAGAAGTGTGGGAGGTTCCACACCCAGTACCGCTGCTTCTCCCGCCTTGACGACGCTTGGCGTGAGGAGATGGGCGAGGAGGTTGAGTGCCCCCGCTGGGCTGATCTGATGAGGGCTGGTGTTGATATCTTTGCTCTTGATTATGATGCTATTATTGCTGCCATGTATGCATTGACTGTTAGTGCTGAGGGGGACTGTTACTTGTGTGTGCCGCCTGACCCAGGTATAGAGCCCACTGCCCTAGGTACCAGCGAGTCTGCTCTCTCAGGTACTGTGCCTTCCGAGGCTACTCCCTTCGGTACACCCCCTCCTGCTAGCGAGTCTGCGCTCTCCGGTACTGCGCCCGCTGAGGCCTTGCACACCTTCACGCTTGACTCAAGTGCTTCCCGCTGCTTCTTTCGTGACAGTACTAAGCTCACTCCCCTCCCTGCACCAGTTCCAGTCTCCCTGGCTGACCCCTCCGGGGGTCCAGTTCTTGCACGGTCTACCACTGTGCTTCCCTGTCCGGCGGTTCCGTCTGGCTCGTTGTCGGGTTTCCACCTCCCCTCGTTCTCTACGAACTTGGTGAGCAACGCTGTTATCCAGGATCACTGGGTTGACACCTTCACCCCTGGAGGACAGCTGTGAGAGTACGACAGCTTATGCTGGCTTTGCTAGCTTGCCTGGACTTTATTATGTTATTACTAGCTTAGCTTTATTTTATCTTGCATGCTTTTGCTTGATTTCCTAGATTCGTTGCCTTTACTATAGTTATTATAGTTGTAGGCACCGAACTAGGTTGAGTGCACCGAATTCTAGGCTTTTCGGTTGCCACCGAATTGCCTTCTACCGAATTCGGGAAGGACCCGTTCGGGACGCTTCGCGACCCGCGGAACCTTCTAGTAACACCCGGGTTACTGCCTTTGTGTCGAGCCTATATATAGCCTCGCCTTGTACCCAGGTGAATCATTCAATAGAATCATCTTTCCTGAACCAGATCCTCACACTTGGTAATCAGAGCGGGTTTACACGCGAGGTCCTCAACCGCCGAAACGTTGGAATTTGGAGCGTCGGATCGATTTTCTTCTCAACGGCCGAGATCGAACGCGAATTTCGACTAAGGAAGATTTACGCAACTTACAGAATTTGTGCTCGTCGATTTTACAGTCAACTCGACTCGCAGTAAGTCGACCAGCACCCGAAATTCAATTATTTTCGTCGCGCTTCTTTCTGTAAATCGCCAAATGGAGGGAAAAAGAGATATTTCAGTACAGAAAATCGCGGAGTTACGTGCCGAGCATAAGCGGATATGTGCGGCGCTCCCACGACTCGAGAAACTCCTTGCGAACCAGTCGGCAACCGCCACAGCAGCAGCGACAGCAGCAGCAGAAGCAGCAGCAGCGGCGACGACACCGACAATTCTACATGCGACAACGGCAGCAGCTACAGTTAACCTCCAAGCAGTGAAGCTGAGGCTACCGGAGGCGTTCGATTTCATAGTTAAAGGGAACGACGTTCGTCGATTTGTAGCTGAACTCGAAATTTACTTCGAAGCCGTTGGATGCACGACCCCGACAGAAGACGCAATGCGCATACGGCTCGCAGCAACACTGTTACAAGGCCCAGCTCCAGAGTGGATCAACAACAGAATAGTCCAAGGCGAAGGGACGTGGGCGCAGTTTCGAGCAGCACTGATCGAACAGTTCGACACGTTGAACAGTAGCTACTACGGAACACGACGCAACAAGCCAACTAGTGGCATGGGGCGATTGGCACCACCCACGACTGCTGAACCGATGGAGAACGACGAGGGCGATGTGGAGCAGCGGCTAGCAAAAACTGAGACGTACAAATTTTGCGGCGCTACAGGACATCGTATCTTGGCGTGTTGGGAAATGAGGGGAAAGCGTGCGGAGCTGAGATACAAGAACAGTGCGGCACCCCCGAAGCAGAAAACGGACAACATGGCAACTTCGGAGAGGGCGAAAAAAGGAGAATATGATGGCGCGAGTTTAAAACGTCACGACCAGCCAGCACCAGGGGAAATCGCCGAGACAAATGGAGACTCCGCGAAACAAGACCCTGCACCGACTGGGAAACTCCAGCCGTACACCTCGACAAGTAAGAATATTACTTCTCGTGGGTTTCAAGCCTTTAATAAGGGAGAGTCAGAAATTAAACCGGTACCGGGTAATATGGGGACCCTACTCCGGAGCGCTAACAAGGGTCGAGCGTTCCGAGGAGTTAATATTCTCTCCCAGCAGCTCTGTTTAAAGGCTCCCTGTTCCCCACAGATGAAGCCTACACAGCTGCAAAGGCCTAGGGGAAGGTTCCAGGCTCAAGAGAAGCTGTACCAGCCTCGGATAAATCCTTCTAACCCTACTCAGGTGATTCCTGATATTGAAGCTGCATCTTCGAGCGCAGGACCTAGGGATGACATATTCGACGTACCCTACGATCCTACAAGCGATACCAGCTATGGCTACTCGGAGCAGCAACAGCCACTAGTACTCGAGGTGATCTGCAACGAGCGACGCCTCCAGGCACTCGTGGACAGTGGTGCGTCCCACTCGGTGTGCGACCGCGGGACGTTGGAGAAAATTGGAGAGTCATCGGAGGAGACCCAGTTTACAGCAACGATGGTGGACGGTACGAAGCTTCCCATCCACGGCGAGTCAACACTGCAGCTGCAGATAGGAGCGTTAAGGTTGAAGCCGACGTTGCCGATCACGAACATCAAGGGATTAGATTTCATCTTGGGGCGTGATTTTCTGAAGCGGTTCAACCCCGAGATCGACTGGGTCAACCGGAAGGCGTGTATCTACAACGACGGGAAACGTGTGAAGCTGCGAAGGTGGACGGATACAGGGGATACTCCTCATCAGCAAGCCATGGAGCAGCTACAGACAGCACTGACTACAGCGCCAGTACTCATCCTACCGAATCCAGACAGAGACTATGTGGTGGAAGCAGACGCTAGTGACCAAGCAGTCGGAGCAGTACTGATGCAGGATCACGAACGCGATTTGCAGCCCATCGCCTATCTGAGTAAGAAGCTACACGGAGCAGAACTGAACTACCCTATCCATGACAAGGAAGCCTTAGCGATAATCACAGCCTTCAAGGCGTGGAGGTGTTACCTAGAGGGAGCCAAGACTACAGTTTACACTGACCACTGCAGCCTCAAATACCTGAAGTCGCAGCCGACACTCTCACGACGACAGGTGCGGTGGGTAGATTTCTTGGAGACCCACTTCCATTACGACATCGTCTACAAGCCCGGGCTACACAACAAAGCTGACGCGTTGAGCCGCCCCGGTCATGTAGCAGGCATCCAACTTGACGGGATGAACCCTCTGCTCAAGGGTCTATTCTAGCATGGATACTCCGTGGACGCGGAGATCGCTACAGCAGAGAAACAGAAGCTGTTATAGTGGGAGAAGGACCTAGCTGTAAGAAAGGGATCAGGAAAGATTTGGGTACCGAACTATGCCCCGCTCCGACAGATCGTACAGGAGGAGTTTCACGATGTGGCATACGCGGGACATTTCGGGAGCAACAAGACGTTAGCGGGAATAGCAAAGTATTATTACTGGCCCCGGATGGCAACAGACGTGCAGCAGTTCGTCACTTCATTCGACACGTGCCAGTGGATGAAGAGTAGCAAGCAGAAAAAAGTAGGGTTACTTCAGCCTCTACCCGTACCGGAGCAGCCATGGCAAGTTGTCAGCCTAGACTTCATTACTGGGTTTTCTTCGACCTCACGAGGGCATGACGCTATACTCGTGGTGATCGATAAGTTCTCTAAAATGGGACACTTCATCCCGACCAACGCCACGGCTACTACTGAAGCAACTGCTCGCCTCTTCTTCGACCGCATCATCACCATCCACGGCATCCCCGCTACACTTCTCTCGGACAGAGACCCTAAGTTCACTAGTAAGTTCTGGAGGGAACTCATGGGATTGTTGGGGACAAAGCTTGCGATGTCTTCAGTGTACCACCCCCAGACTTACGGACAGACGGAGCGACTCAATCAGGTGGTTGAACAGTTACTGCGCACAGCTTGCAAAGACGACGTCAACCACTGGGATTCACTGTTACCGACACTTGAGTTCGCTTACAACAACGCGTCGCATGCAGCCACAAGGAAATCTCCATTCTTCCTGTGCTACGGACGGGAACCACTTACACCACAGCAGCCAACCACACCGGCACACGTCCAAGCCGCACACGACTTCGTCACCACCATGCAGCAGTTATGGGAGAAGACTCAGCGACGTCTTACCACGATGCAGAACTCCCAGAAGCAGTATGCCGATCACCAGCAACGTGATCACTCAGTAGCAGTCGGAGATCAGGTGCTTCTTGATACGCACAACTTGAACCTGTCTCACCTACCGTCCAAGCTCCGGCCTCGCTTCTGTGGTCCTTTTCGCATTGAGGCACAGGTGACACCAGTAACATTCCGCTTGCGCTTACCTACTACGTGGAAGCTTCACAACGCTTTCCATGTTCGGCTACAAAGGCCATACAAGGACCCCAGCCAACAGTTCTAGGGACGCCAGCTACCGCCACCATCACCTGTTCTCATACAGGATGAACCAGAGTACGAGGTGGAAAAAGTTCTCGCTCATCGACGTAGACGCGGCAACACGCTCGAGTTCCTGATACGCTGAAAGGGATATGACCCATCGGAGGACAGTTGGGTTGCAGAAGTTGATATGGGCAACGCACGCCGTGCTCTCAAGGACTATATTGTCAAGCAGGGTGTTTTTCACGCCACCCATCTTTGAGGGGGGGACGTGTGAGAGTACGACGGCTTATGCTGGCTTTGCTAGCTTGCCTGGACTTTATTATGTTATTACTAGCTTAGCTTTATTTTATCTTGCATGCTTTTGCTTGATTTCCTAGATTCGTTGCATTTACTATAGTTATTATAGTTGTAGGCACCGAACTAGGTTGAGTGCACCGAATTCTAGGCTTTTCGGTTGCCACCGAATTGCCTTCTACCGAATTCGGGAAGGACCCGTTCGGGACGCTTCGCGACCCGTGGAACCTTCTAGTAACACCCGGGTTACTGCCTTTGTGTCGAGCCTATATATAGCCTCGCCTTGTACCCAGGTGAATCATTCAATAGAATCATCTTTCCTGAACCAGATCCTCACAACAGCGTGTGGTGATCCTCACTTGCTCCAGGACTGGCCGTCACCTGGCTACGTTCACTCGTCAGCCCGGGTCGAGTCTCTACACACTGACCACTGTGTCTCCTCAGGTCGCTGCTGTTGGTCAGGTGTCTGCGTCAGGTCTAGTAGCCCACCCCTGTGAGTGTCGCTCCCTGTCGCACCAGACCCTTCTCTGGCACCACCGCCTGGGTCACCCCTCCTTGCCGCGCCTTCGTGGCATGCACCGTCGTCACCTTGTGTCCGGTCTTCCCCGGTCTCTCCCTCCCCTCCCTGCCTCGCCTGCGCCGCCTTGCCTTCCTTGCGTCGAGGGGCGGCAGCGCGCCGCTCCTCACTCCTCCTCGTTTCCCCCGACCGAGGCTCCTCTGCAGACCCTCCACCTGGACGTGTGGGGCCCAGCCCGCGTCCGTGGACAGGGCGGTGAGCGGTACTTTCTGCTGGTTGTCGACGACTACTCGCGTTACACCACGGTCTTCCCCTTGCTCACCAAGGGTGAGGTCCGTGCTGTTGTGATCCCTTGGATCCGCACAGTTCGTCTCCAGTTCTGCGCCGGTTCAGGACAGAGCTTCCTGTTCTGCGTCTGCACTCTGACAGAGGTGGTGAGTTCTCCTCTGACCTCTTGAGGGCCTTTTGTCAGGCGGAGGGCATCGAGCAGTCCTTCACGCTTCCGGGCTCCCCGCAGCAGAATGGGGTTGCAGAGCACCGCATTGGCCTGGTCATGGAGGTCGCTCGTACCTCCTTGGTTCATGCGGCGGCTCCCCATTTTCTGTGGCCGTTTGCTGTCCGGTACGCTGCGCATCAGCTCAACCTCTGGCCCCGTGTCTCCTTGCCGGAGACCTCGCCCACACTGCGTTGGACGGGGGAGGTCGGCGATGCGTCGCGCTTCCGGGTGTGGGGTTCTCGTGCCCTTGTCCGCGATACTTCCGCGGACAAGCTCTCCTCCCGCACACTTCCCTGTGTCTTCCTTGGCTTTGTCCCTGACGCGCCAGGCTGGCAGTTTTACCACCCCACCTCGCGCCCGGTCTTCGCCTCTCAGGACGTCACCTTTGACGAGTCGGTTCCTTTTTACCGTCTCTTCCCCTACCGCACTGCCCCCCTCCCCCCCCCGCCGCTTTTCCTTGCTCCAGGTCCCCCTCCGGTTCCCCCTCAGGGTCCTGCTCCTTCAAGTGTCTCTCAGGTAGACCCTCCTCCCGTCGCTGAGCCTGTCGAGGTCACAGGTGACTCAGGTGCTGCTGCGGGTGGTGCTGCTAGGGTTGCTGAGCCTGGGGGTGCTGTGCCTGGGGGTGCTGTGCCTGGGGGTGCTGAGCCTGAGGGTGCGGAGCCTGGGGGTGCTGGGACCGTGGGTGCGGGGCCTGGGGGTGCTTTGCCTCGAGTTGTTGCGTCTGGGGGTGCTCAGGGTGTTGAGTCGCCTCTCTGGGAGCCTCTCACATAGCGGCAGCTCCGTGAGTAATACGTCCGGCGATTTCGCCTTCCGTGTGGTGCAGCTGGAGCTGGAGGTGCTGAGACTGGGGACACTGGTGCTGGAGGTTCTGGCGGTGCTGCAGCTGCTGGTTCTGGGGGTGCTACTCCTGGAGGTACTGCGGCTGCCGGAGCTGGTTGTTCTGGAGGTCTTGAGCCTGGTGCCACTGGAGCTGGAGACACTGGAGCTGGAGGTACTGGAGGAGCTGGAGCTGCTCGTTGTTGCGGTGCTCAGTCTGAGGGAGCTGAGCCTGTGCTTGAGGGGTCTGGGTGTGCTGCGTCTGGGGGTGCTGAGTCTGGGGGTGCGTCGCCAGTGGAGGATGTGCCTTGGACTGGCCGCCTTCGTTCGCGTGTTCCTCTCACCTCCCAGCAGCTGCACGACTGGTTCGGTCGCCGTCAGCGTCGCCCTCCTGGAGCTCCGGGCTCTACTGCTGGTGGTGCCTCTACTGCTGCCCCTGGAGCTGAGAGTGGTGCTGGTTCGTTGTCTCCTGGAGGTACTCCCGTCGCTGGTCCCGGAGGTGCTCGTACCGCTGGTACTCGAGCTGCTGGGGCTGGTGGTGCTGTGTCTGAGGGTGCTACCGCTGGGGACACTGCGACTGGAGACCCTGGGATTGGAGGTGCTGGTTCTGGGGGTGCTGCTGCTAGTGGGGACAGTCCTGGCGGAGCTGACACTGGGGGTGGTGGTGTCGCTGGAGGTGCTGGAGCTGCTGGTGCTGGCGGTACTGTACAATCGCGCCTGTTCTTCGCTCCGCCGTCGCCGTCGTCTCTGCCGCCGTCTGACTCTGTCCTTCGCCAGGTTCTTAGTCTTCCGTCTTCTACTGGTCTTCCGTTACTGCCTGGCTCGCCCTTGCCTGCTCCTTCTCCTTACGCTGAGCAGTCAGGGGGTCTTACTGAGCGTCGTGAGCCTGCGTCGCGTCCTGTCTCACCTGTTCGTTCTGGTCGTTCCACTCGCCGCGTCTCGCACCAGCGTTCGCCGCCTGTTGCTGGTTCTTGCCTTGTCGTCCGTCGTCCCTCCTCTGTACCACAGTCGGTTCCTCTGCCGTCTCCTCCTGCGTCTTCTTTGCCTGACGTTCCGGACCCTGCGTCTAACCGATTTCGTGCTGAGCACCCTACCGTCACGCGTCTGTTAGCCACTGCTGTCACTGACCCGTCCTTTGAGTCGGCTGCTGCGTCTGCCCTGGTCGCTGAGCTTGTTGACTTTGCTGCTGTCTGTCGTCTAGACTACACTGCCAGTCTTGTTGCTGAGTCTGAGTCTGTCTGTCCTCCGTCCGTCGGGGGCGAGTGTGCTCTTGGCACGGACGTTCTTGAGGACAGGCAGGAGGACTTTGACTCTCTTGCGGCTGCTGTACCTCATCTCGTGGCCTGGCTGCTTGCCCCTGAGGGAGACCCGGATGCACTAGACATCCCCACCCCGCGCTCTTACGCAGAGGCGATCTCGGGTCCCTACTCCTCTCAGTGGCAGACAGCCATGGACGCAGAGATTGCATCCTTGAAGTCCACAGGCACCTACGTCGACGAGGTTCCCCCTCCAGGGGCGAACATCGTCGATGGCATGTGGATTTTCAGGGTGAAGCGGCCGCCGGGTTCTCCGCCTGTCTTCAAGGCTCGTTACGTTGCTAGAGGTTTCAGTCAGCGACAGGGAGTTGACTTCTTTCAGACCTTCTCCCCCACCCCGAAGATGACCACTCTTCGGGTGTTGCTGCACGTTGCTACTCAGCGTGACTACGAGCTGCACTCTCTTGACTTCAGCACAGCTTTCTTGCAGGGCAGCCTCCACGAGGAGATATGGCTGCGCCGCCCTCCTGGCTTCACTCGGTCGTTCCCTCCTGGTACCCAGTGGAGCCTTCGGCGGCCAGTCTACGGTCTCCGCCAGGTGCCGCGCGAGTGGCACGACACACTGAGGACTACACTTGCGGCCCTTGGGTTTGCTCCTTCCACTGCTGACCCGTCACTGTTCCTGCGCACAGACACGTCGCTGCCGCCGTTTTACATCCTCGTGTACGTCGACGACTTGGTCTTTGCTACTGCTGACACTGAGGCACTCGCTCGTGTGAAGTCGGAGCTGCAGAAGAGACACACCTGCACTGACCTGGGTGAGCTGCGCAACTACCTTGGCTTGCAGATCACCCGGGACAGAGCATGCCGCACCATCACCCTGACTCAGTCACACATGGTGCAGCAGGTCCTTCAGCGCTTCGGCTTCCAGTTCTCCTCACCACAGGCCACACCTCTGGCTACCAGTCACTCGCTCTCAGCTCCACCTTCGGACGAGTCCGTAGAGCCGAGTGGCCCGTACCCAGAGCTTGTAGGCTGCCTCATGTACTTGATGACCTGCACGCGACCTGACCTCGCGTACCCTCTTAGCATCCTTGCTCGTTACGTTGCGCCTGGGAGACACAGGCGAGAGCACTGGGAGGCTGCTAAGAGGGTGCTGCGCTACTTGTGCAGTACATCAGGCATGGGGCTGGTGCTTGGAGGACGCGACAGAGTTGCCCTCACTGGTCACTCAGACGCTTCTTGGGTGGACGACCTGGCTACGCAGCGGTCGTCACAGGGTTACACTTTCAGCCTTGGCTCTGGTTCTGTCTCTTGGCGGTCCACCCGCTCTTCTTCTGTTCTTAGCTCTAGTTGTGAGGCTGAGATCTACGCCACGGCCATGGCTGCACAGGAGTTACGCTGGCTCACCTACCTGCTGACTGACTTGGGAGAGCGGCCTAGTTCTCCTCCAGTTCTGTACGGAGACAACAAGGCTGCCCTTGCCTTGTGTCAGGAGCACAGACTGGAGCACAGAACGAAGCACATTGCTCTTCGCTACTTTCTTGCTCGAGAGCTGCAGCAGCGTGGTCAGCTTCGTCTTGTGTACGTGGATTCGAAGGCCAACACTGCTGATGTCTTCACCAAGGCGCTTCCGCCCAGTGATCATCAGCGACACTGTACTGCGTTAGGCCTTGTGTCCACATTACCTCATTTGCTTACTGCTTGACTTTCTTTGTACTGTGATTTATATATATCGCTGCTTGCTTGCTAGGTTTTGATCACTGTATTGCTTGTCTTGTTCTATCTATATAGCTCTGCATGTGAACTGGCCTTGTGGCCTTTGCTTGTGTTCTGAGTGTGGTGACGTTGTGATCCACCCTGGGCTTGCTTTGCTTTGCTGGACTGGTCTTGTGACCCCTTGTTCTCCCCCACTTTTCCTATGGGGGTGTGTTAAATTATAATGTGTTGGTAGGCTGTAGTGGGGTAGACAATATAGGGTACAGCCCCATTAGGGTTAGGTACTTGTACTCTTGTTCTCCTCTTAATGCATTCATTCTTGCCTAGAATCTTGACATAATCACCATGAAATCAGGGCAATTACCCTGATAAAATCAGTCCTGACCGCACCATGCGGAGAGTCACAACACAACGGGAGAGGACTACAAAGGAGCGCACGGAGTTGTGCGAGTGATCCTAGCGTTGCACTAGAGTTCTTACTACTTGCTTGTGTTCACAGAGAAGTTTGGCTAGAGTTTCATTAAGAATGTTGAAAGAACATAGAGAACATTAATCTTCGTCATGCCTGATATCTTCAAATCCTCTTGCAAATGTTAGCTTTGTTATGATTATTCCAATACCGTGGTTTACAAATTATAACAGGAAGTCGGCGTTTCCCGTCATGGCCAGAGCGGTCAGACGTGGTCAGAAAATTCTAGTGTTCCAGAAACGCGGCTCCTGACTCTCGACTCCCTATTGGTTAGGGGCGCAGCGTTTGGCGGGAAAACCGTAACTGTAAGATTTGAATCAACCCTCGAGGGTTTCAAATCTGACTGGCAGTACTGCCTGCCACTGCCAGTAGCGTCAGGCAAACAATCTCTCGGCTCTGATCAGAGAGGTATGGAGAGGTGGGTCTGGTCTAGTAGGGTCAACTTATAGCTTATCTCCCCGCTCTAATATGGCTGCGTGTATCTCAGCTCGTCCAACTGTCGATCTCACGCGCCATGTCGTTTGCTTTTGTCATTTCCAAGTCCAACCACTCCAACATAATCCCTCGAAGTCCTTACGGCGACCGCATTAAGAACCGATGAGAGAATAAGTCGCTCTGGCAACAGCTAGTTAGTGCACTAACTAGTACGAAATGGCGTTTCGGCCTTGCAGCTCGAAGCCGGCCTCGTTCTACACGGAGAGGTTCACGCACCGAGGGAATCCCACCTTTTCCACGTTCATACAATCCGCTCTAGAATACCTCCATTCTACAGTCGAGTCGCCTCAGCGATCCACAGCACGTCTCGCGTGTTCCATTCTAACGCAGCGCCATCGGCTCGCGCCTCGAGAAGTAACAAATAGGCAGACTCGGGCGACGAGAAGACGAAACCAGGCGACGAATCGACAGCGAAACCACGCGAAGGGTACATCTTTACAATCGTCAGCAGCGTTTTTAGGGTTAGTGTTGGCTCTGTTCTTACGCTGTCAGCCCGTGACCGCATCCAGACCGTCCGTTTACGAGAAATTTAAGGTTACTAGTGATACGGTAGTCGCGCCAAACAGCTTCCCAGACGCGCGTACGCCGTCCGTTCAAACCCTAACGCCGTCTTTACAGTCAACGCAAGAGGCGGCGAAGGCAACGAGTAGCTTCACAGACAGGCGCGCCCTGGCCGTTCAAACCCTAACGCCGCCTTCCGGTAGTCGCACTCCTCCTCGTCTTGTTTCGCCCCCCGTAGCACCGTCGTCTGTAGCTGAATCGGATGCGGACTATGACGAGGACTACTATAGCGAGGATAAGTGGATGGACGAACCCGGACCTGAAGACGTGGTTTGGGTGGGGAACATTTCTCCGGGCAGCAAGACTAGCCCGCTGCCCGACGACAAAATGTTTCTGAAGCGGAATAGGCGGTCAACGACGAGCGGGGTCGCGGCGACGGGTAGCGACAACGTGCTTCCAGCGCGCAGGTTGAAGGTTCTCTTTCCCAGGGGCGCGCAGGGAAAGTCGAAGAAGGGGAAGCAGGTGGTGCGGATTTATTTCGACGTGCGCAAGATTGTCGGCAACGAGACGTGCCGCGACTGCCTCGTGTCGTGCGCGGTAAGCGGACAGAGTGAAAGTGACGAGATGTGCGGAGACATGACTCCCTCACGTAATGGCTCTCTCTGCAGTGCTGGTTTTGTTCAGATTGAAGATATATTTCATGCTTTCTTGAAATTGCAGATTCGGGCTTTAACCGTGTCTGTGTCATGCAGTATGGGTACTGCAAAAGGTTTTGGTTGTGTTTTCCTAGTGTTTATATTTTCGAGCCAACAGTTTTTTTCCTCTCGGCTGAATGCCTTAATTTCGCGATCCCGTTTTTCCCGGCCAGCTGGACCAATGGATGATTCCGTGCGACACGTGGCGAGTGCGGCTGACGGACGTGCAGGACGGTTACCACCGGTTCGACGTGGTGGCGCAGGAGAAAAGCGGGCAGGCGAGCGGGTGGGGCATTCTGGACTTCGTGGTGGGCGCGCCGGGCGGAGTGGAGGCGGGATCAGGTGAGGGGCGGCTTCGTTGTGGGGCCTGGAGGGCGCGGAAGCAGGATGAGGCAGGGGGTGCTACAGACGCACTCTTGGGCAGGTGGTGACAGGTGGCGACAGGTGGCGATGGGTGGCGACAGGTGGCGACAGGCGGCGAGAGGTGGCGACAGGCGGCGACAGGCGGCCACAGGCGGCGATAGGCGGCGATAGGCAGCGATAGGCAGCGATAGGCGGCGATAGGCGGCGATAGGCGGCGATAGGCAGAGATAGGTGGCGGCTCACAGAGGGTGGTGGTGGATGAGAGACGTGCATGCATAAGGTGCTGCAAGTTCGTCCACAGTATAGGACAGGAGGGACATACGGTGGTAGGGAAATTCAACATGTAGGCGGAAAGGCAGGGGGTAAGACAGGTGGTGCCTAGGTTGTCATGCGATAAGGAAGGTGGGGCCTAGGTTGTCAGGGGATAAGGCAGGTGGGGCATTGAGCTGCAGGGGAGAAGGGTAGCGCCGCATCAAGTGGTGCAGGCAGGCGACCCGATGGCGTTCTGGACCTTCACCATTGGGGGCGCGGAGGGGCAGAAGGAGGAGCTGACAGGGTGATGTTAGAGAATGGTGATCTTAGAGAAGGGCAATGTCATTAGAATGGGTGATGTTAAAGAAGGGTGACATTAGGGAGGGGCTGGAAGCCATGGTGAATGAGAGAAGGGTGGGTGGGCTCTCTTAAGAGCAGATAGGGCTTA
Organism: Closterium sp. Yama58-4; assembly: GCA_947470075.1. Classification (NCBI taxonomy): domain Eukaryota; kingdom Viridiplantae; phylum Streptophyta; class Zygnematophyceae; order Desmidiales; family Closteriaceae; genus Closterium; species Closterium sp. Yama58-4. Next base: position 977,002 of record CANIUD010000061.1, on the reverse strand, counting down.
GCGGAGGCGCATGCGGTGAGATAGGAAGGGGCTCGCACGGGTAGCGGAGATGAGTGGCAGGACGTGGAATCACGCGATTCGTGGTGGGTGAGGGAAACAGCCTGGGTTGGAGTGGTGGGTTGAGGAAAGGCCACGCCACGCAGTGTGCACTGCCCCCTCCCCCCCTCCTTTTCGTGCCATCTATCGCCCTTCCCTTCCTCCTCATGCGACTTCTCTTTCTCCACCCCCTTCCTCTCCTTTCCCGCCTTCCCTGCCCTCTCCGCCCACCCGGCCCACCCTGTGGCCGCGCATGGGCATGCTGTTTCAACACCCCCGCCTGTATTTCCCCTTAACCCACATCCCAACCCGTCCTTCACCCACCCACCCCCCCCCCGTCCTTCACCCTCCACCCATGTTTCTCCCACCGCCACCCCTCGCCCATGCGCGCTCTTTCCTTTTCCCTCTCCCCTCTTCCCTCTTCCATCTTCCATCCCCCTCTCCTCCCCCCATCCCACCTCGTGCTGCATCCCCTGCTGCCTCTACCCCAGCAGCTGCGCCCGTGAGTCCCAGCATGGTCTTCATCACCCCTCTCCCACTCTCCCCACCTCTCCGCCCCCTCTCCTTCCCCTCTCCCCCCCTTCTACCCCCCTCTCCCCCCCTTCTCCCCCTTTCTCTCCCCTTCTCCCCTCTTCTCCTCTCCCTCTTCCCCCCTCTTCCCCCTTCTCGCCCCCTCTCCCACCCCTCTCCCCACTCCTCCCCCTTCCACGCACGCAGTGGCAGTGGTGCCATCAGGCCCAGCTGGAACTTCATCCTTCTTCCCCTCGCACCTCACACTCCCCCATTTCCCCCTTCTCTTCCTTCCCCTCCCCTTCTCCCCCTTCCTTTACCCCCATGCGTGCAGTGGCTGGGGCGCCCATGAGGCCCACCATGACCTACACGAGGATCACTCAGCAGAGCAACCGCTCTCACGTCACCATCCTCTTCAACCGCCCCTGCCCTGCCTTCCGCTGCAACGCACGCTACTGCTCGGTATAGTCACACTCCTTCTCCCACACCCATACCACCACTGCTCGGTACAGTCACACGCACTCACACCCCCTGCCACTTGGGGAATAAGACTAAGACCTCCTCGTTCTGCCGAACGCTCACAGAACGTGTGGGCTCCCTGGTACAAGCAAATGTCCCTCCGTCCCTACCCCTGCACGTTCTTGCACAGACAGCATTTGCCTTTCTTTACAGAAATCACTTTTGAGGAGAATTCTCACAAGTGATTTCTTTACATGTATTCATTCGCATTGCAGACGCCGCATTCAATTTCACGCCACGAGGTTTTTCGTTTCGTCCATCATCCCCCATCACCCGCCTTCCCTGCCGTTACAGTGTGGCCCTCTTAGCTTCCCCTGCCCCTCCCGGTGCCTGTGCCTCCTTATGGCGGTTTCAATTCCTCTCACCCCTCCATCCCTCCCCCACCCCTCCTCCACCCTCTCCCACAAAGCCTCACACCCCCTCAAGCAGTCCTGCATTGATGTGGCACACCCCCTCTCCCTCCACCCCCTCCACCCCTCCCCAAGGCGTTACTCCCTCTCTCTCCACCTCCCTCTTCAACTTTGCCACCAGCTGAGAGTGCGCGAGAGCGGAGCCATTGACTGCGCAATTTAGCGGCAAGTGCAGTGGGGGCGAGAGTACACAGTGGGTGTGCTCCCCACAGCGCTTGCGCACCCCTCCCTGCTGCTTACCCTACCTCTCTCCCTCCCTCTCACTGTTCGACTGTGGCTCCAGCTGAGAGTGCGCGAAGGCGGCACTATCGACTATGCCTCATGGCGGCAGGTGCGGTGGGGGCGAGAGTACACAGTGGACGTGCTCCCCACGGCGCTCACGGGGCGGGTGGTGGTGCGCGTGCGGGAGGACGCATGTGGTAACCGCACGTACGTGCAGCAGGGCAACAACACCGTCATCCGCATTCGCTATGGTAAGCCTGCAGTTTTGAGATGGTAAGCGCGCGTGTGATAAGATATGGTGAGGCATGGCCTCTCTGCTGGCCGCCATGCCTCTCTGCTGACCGTCGTGCCTCTCTGCTGGCCGCCATGCCTCTCTGCTGACCGTCGTGCCTCTCTGCTGGCCGCCATGCCTCTCTGCTGACCGTCGTGCCTATCTGCTGGCCGTCGTGCCTCTCTGCTGGCCGTCGTGCCTCTCTGCTGGCCATCGTGCCTCTCTGCTGGCCGTCGTGCCTCTCTGCTGGCCGTCGTGCCTCTCTGCTGGCCGCCATGCCTCTCTGCTGGCCGCCATGCCTCTCTGCTGGCCGCCATGCCTCTCTGCTGGCCGCCATGCCTCTCTGCTGGCCGCCATGCCTCTCTGCTGGCCGCCATGCCTCTCTCTGCACGTCACCTTGTCACCCCTCCCCATGAAAGCACACTTCATCACTCCCACACCCCCCTCCCCTGCTCCTCTCGCCCCCCTCCCCACGCCCCACGCCTCGCTCCCACTTCCCCCTCCTCTCGCCCCCCTCCTCTCGTCCCACCACCCTCCTCTCCAGATCTGAGCAACTTCACAGTGGCGCTGCTGGCAGCTGCCATGCAGCCAGTCAGCCTCTCAAGTCTCACCGACACCTATGGAGACCAGCTCGCTTCCTGGGTGCATGGCGCCGCTGCCAGTATTGCCACTGGCAATAGCAGTGGTAGCAGCAGCGGTAGCAGCCGCGGCAGCAGCAGCGGTGGGGGTGGTTTAGCCGACAGCAGAGGCTGCTCGCCTGTGGTGGTTGATTTGGCGAACAGCAGCGACGGCAGCAGCGGCAGTGGCAGCAGCAGTGGCGCAAGTGCCATGGGTCTCACAAGTGGGATCAGCACGGGCAGCATCAGGCTGAGTGCAGTCAGCAGCAGTGGTATAGCCGGCCTTCCTATGGGCAGCAGCACTAGCGTGAGTGGCAGTGGATTGGGGAACGTTCCAGGCAGGAGCGGCGCCAGAAGCAGCATCAGCGCCAGCAGCAGCAGTGCGCGTGCAGTGGTGGTGGGGTCAGTGGAAGCACTGGCAAACACCTCAGTCCTGGTCCCTGTGCCGTCCTGCCACCAGCTCTTCTCCTCCCACCGCCCCCTCGACCTCGTATTCTACCTCGTCCTCTCCACCCGCATCCCTTCCGTGGCCCCGCTCACCCCCACTGTGGCCAATATATCTGAGACTGCTGCTGGGGGTGAGGAGAGTGATGAGGAGTCCGATGCGGAATCGGATGCTCCGTTGAATTTCGAGCAGACGGCAGGAGGAGGTGCGGGAGGAGGTGCGGGAGGAGTGGGGGGAAGAACAGGGCCTGCCGCAGCAGGGGTAGCAGGAGCAGGAGGAGCAGGACGAGTGGGAGTGGTTGGCGGCGTTGGAGGGGTGTCAAGAGCGGCAGTGAGCTCTGGGAAGGCGGGCAGCACAGGCGGTGCAGCAGGCGACGAAGCAGAAGATGGCACGGATGCGACGAGCTCTGCATCGTCACTGAAGCAGCGGCTGCTCAACTCTCTCAACGTCACCGGCGGCTACCCCGTGGTGCTCGCCCGACTTTCAGGCCGGCTGTTCAAGTTCCGGGTGAGTGCTGCTGCCAGGGCGTTGGTTGGGATGTGGGGATACTGGGAACGCTGGGAGATGGCACTTGCTCAGGATTGGGATGGCAGTGCTGGGTCTAGGGGGTTACTTACCCAGGTGCTCTCTGGGTCCTGGGCCATGGTGCTCGCCAGGCTGTCTGGGCAGCTCTTCAAGTTCCGCATGAGTGCTGATGCCAGTGAAGCTGTTGTGAGTGAGAAGGATGGCCCTTGGTTGGTCCGTGATGTTGATGAAATGCCATCCATTTTCCCTCCTGCCATCCCTCTGCCTCTTGCCATTCCTCCGTGCCATGCTCCCTGACCGCCAGGTGGTGCCATTCGTGAATCCGGGCATCATCACAGTGACAGTGAAGCCCAACACGCTCGTGAGTGTGCACGGCAACCTCAACCAGCAGTCCAACACCGCCGCCATCATCTTCGGTGCGTTCTGCCATCATCGCTCACCTTGCCTTCCTTACTTAACCCTCCCTGCACCTCACCTCCTCCCTTCAGCCCTTCTCCTTTCTTCGCCTCATTTCCTCCCCAACCCACCCCATCCCTTCCCATCCCACCCCATCCCTCTCCAATCCACCTCATCCCCTCTCCCAAACCACCCCATCCCTACTGATAACAAACCAGGCACCCACCCAGCCAGCATGCACCTGTCTCTACTGCATGACCAGCACACCCACTTCCTATTTTCCTTGACTCCTTCTAAGCCCCCACGCCTCTTCCCAACCCACCCCTCCATTCCCCCCGACCCAGACACCTGCCAGGCCAGGCACCCACCCAGCCAGCCCGCATGCACCTGTGGCTCCTGCAGCACCCCGTCATCTACTCCCTCACCCCCTACCTCCTTTTAACCCCCTCAACCCTTTCCACGTGAGCGATTTTTTGGAAGTCTTAAAAATCGCTCACAAGGATTCCATCCCCTACCCGGTAACCTCACAGGCACCCACCCTGCCAGCATGCACCTGTCACTCCTGCAGCACCACGACACCTACCGCAGTGTGGGGTGGGCTCGGGACCCATCCTGTGGCCCCCAGGCAGCACCGTGCCAGACAGCACCGCCCCTGCTGACTCCTCCTCGCTGCCCTCCTTCTCACTCCATCCCTCCCCTCGGTAACCTCACAGGCACCCAGCCAGCCAGCATGCACCTGTCACTCCTGCAGCACCAAGACACCTACCGCAGTGGGCTGGGCTCGGGACCCATCCTGTGGCCTCCAGGCAGCACTGTGCTGGGCAGCAGCCCTCCTGCTGACTCCTCCTCGCTGCCCTCGCCACCCTCGCTGTCGTCATCGCTGCCCACAGCATCGCCCACTAATGGGTCGAAATCAGCAGCATTGGGACGAACAGGGGCAGCAACAGCAGCAGCAGTGCCAGCAGCGTGGTATGAGGTGGCGCAGAGGGAGTTGACGTTTCTGATCAATGCGTCGGCGCCGGTGTCGAGCATTCGACAGGGCACTATCGTGGTGAATGGAACTGACGGTGCCCGCGTGGAGTGGTGAGTTGGGGTGTGGTGGTGTGGAGTGGTGAGCAGAGGTGTGCAGTGGTTCGCCATAGAATCTGATTGTGCTTGTGGTGTGCGATGTGTGGTGAGAGAGAGCGCATGCGCATCAGTGCAGCGGATCTCAATGCACTCAGTGAGCAAATCCTCTCCACCCTTTCCCCACATCGGCTCGCACTCCCAACATCCCTTGCCTTGCACCGCTTCCTCTCCCCCCAACAATGCAATCCCAACAATGCAATCCCAACAATGCAATCCCAACAATGCAATCCCAACAATGCAATCCCAACAATGCAATCCCAACAATGCAATCCCAACAATGCAATCCCAACAGGGTGGAGTGGGTCTCCCCAGCAGCCTTCCTAGCTCGCATCACCCTGCCCCAGTCAGCACCGCCCCCTGCCGCCCTCTCCGTCTCCCTGCTTCCCGGCGCCGCCACCACCCCCTGGGGCACCACTTCCCTCGCCTCCAATACCATCCACGTCACCTGTAAGCCCCTCCACCGTTCTCTTCTTCTCCATCTTCTCTTCTTCTGTCTCCTTCTTCGCCTTCTCCGTTTTGGCCCTATGTATTGTTCCTTCCGTCCATCTATGTTTGAGGCGCCTAAAAAATTGGCCCTATGCATTTGTTCCATCCATCTTAGGAGCATGCTTAGGATTGGGACACGGTCCCCCCTCTCTTTCCATGCGCCCTTTTCCCTCGTTTTCTCTTGTCTTTCTCCCTTCCTCTACTTCCTCCTCCCTCACCCGCCTCCCCCTCCCAGACCGTCCCTCCTCCACACTTACCATCTTGTCGCCACGGCCGTCGTTCTCCCCTCCCCATTCTGCCGTACCTCTCCCCACCTCGTTCTTCCCCTTCTTACCTCTTTATTTATACCACTCCCCATGCCTCCCCACCTCTTTTCACCCTCCTCCCCCCCCCCCAAACCCCTAGACGCACCCTCAGCCACGGCCAGCATCATCGGCACCACCATCAGCGTGACCACAGTGACAGCAGCAGCCCTCTCCGCCCTCTACTCGCTCTCCTCCTCTGCCCTCACCACTCGCGGCCTCCTCCCCCCCATGCACGGCCGCCTGCCCCTCTCCCCGTCCAGGAACCTGCTGGTAAGTGTGGTACATCCCCCCTTTCCCCCTTGCCGAGTGCAACCTCCGTCCCCCATCCAGGAACATACTCCCGTGCTGAGTGCACTTCCCCTCTCCTTGCTCAGTGCATCCCCCTTGCCCTTGGGAGTGCACAAATTGAGGTGTGGTGACAACTGGGTCTGCATCCCCCCTCCCTCGCCCGAATATAATGCTGAGCCCAGTCGTCTGCTGTGCTAGGTGCAGGGTTTCACGCCCCACGACCCATACCTTGGTCTACACACCTGCTCTCACCTGCTCTCACCTGCTCTCACCTGCTCTCACCTGCTCTCACCTGCTCTCACCTGCTCCACCTCACTTTCCTTCCTCGGTCGTTCAAATCTCCTCCCTCCCCCTTACCTCCCCTGCCCACCCCCTCTTCAACTCTTCCCCTCTCCCCCACCCCCCCTTCCCCCTCCCTCGTACAGCACATGTTCTCATCGCTGCAGGTGTTTGCCTTTGCTGCCTGGCTGCGGGTCGACCTGCCCCTCACCTTCCTGGAAACTGCGCAGCAGCTCTGGTGGGTGCTGCCCCACGCCCCCCTGCCCTGGGCGCATGATTCACCTGTGTATGGGGAGGAGGGGGAGGACGGGGGGGAGGTGGGCAAGGGGGGAGGAGGAGGGGCGGGAGCAGGCGGCAACACGTCCGCCCCTTCCTCCCCAACCGACGCCCACACGGACCCCCCCTGCTCCCACTCCGCCACCTGCCGTCACCGCTCCTGCAGGAGTGCCAGTGGGTGCAGTGGCAGCACGAGGTGGGGTGGTGGGAGGCACGGGAGGAACACCAGCAGCAACAGCAGCAGGAACAGCAGCAGGAACAGCAGCAGCAGCAGCAGCAGCAGCAGCAGCAGCAGCAAGCAGTGCGCCTGCTGTGGTGCCTCCAGCTGTAGCAGGGAAGGCGGCTGCCACAGCCACTGCAGCTGCTGCAGCAAGGGCAGCTGCCATGACCAGAGCAGCAGCGACAGCAGGAATCAGTGGAGGAACAGCCAAGGCTACAGCCACAGGAGCGGCAGCGACAGGAGCCACAGGACCCAAGGCTACCACAGTCGCAGCAGGGCGGTCGACAGGGCCAAAGGGGTTTGGTCCGGTTGCTGCTGCAGCAGAAGCGGTGATGGGGGATGCGGAGGGCGGTGTGGAGGATAGCGGGTCTGATGCTGTGGAGAGACACCTGAGGGAGATGAGAGGCACTGTAACAAGGGGGGGAGGTGGGAGCGTGACGCTTGAGGAGAGTGAGGATGGGAATGAGGAGAGCGAGGAGGCGAGAGAGGAGGGGAATGAGAAGAGTGAGGAGGTGAGAGAGGAGGGGAATGAGGAGAGTGAGGAGGTGAGTGAGGAGGAGAGATGGAAGAGGAATGGGGAGAGGAGGGACGAGGGGATTGAGGAGAGTGTAGAGAGGAGTGAGGAGAAGATTGAGGAGGAGAGAAGGGAGAGAGGAGAGGATTTTGTGGAGGGGAGCGAGGACGAGAATGAGGAGGAGAGCGAACGGGGGAGTGAGTCAAGTGATGGGGAGAGTGTGGAGAGTGAAGAGGGTGAAAGAAAGGGTGGTGAATGGGAGGAAGGGAGAGGGTGGGGCAGCAGGAAGGGTGGAGTGGAGAGAGATGAGAGGGGAGTGCAGGCGCTGTCGAGTGTGAGATGGACGAGGAGGGGGACGGCGAGGGGGAGGGGAAGGTGGTTGAGAGAGAGAGTGGGGGCATGGGGGGAGAGGATTGGAGGAGTGTTGCGTGGTGGGAGGGGGGAGAAAGCAGCACTGTGGACGGTCGTGCAGAGGTGGGTGTGGGGAGGGATAAGAGGGGGTGTTGGGAATGGAGGGCCTACGGGGAGTCGAGGGGCGGAGGAGGAGGATAGCAGGGCAGGTGGGGTGCAGCACACCAACCACGGTGGTGATGCAGCCATGCACCCCATCGAAGAACAGGCCATCCTGAGGCGCACGGCGAGTCAGGAGGCTAGTCAAGGCGACACAGTTGGCACAGGCAGCACAGCCGTCCCCCCCAGCCACACAGGCAACACCAGGCGTGAATCTTCAAGGGCCATGAAGCGGGAGAGGCTGCCCTGGCCCATGCGCCGCCTCCTTGTCTTCTCTGCTCAACCCCCTATTCGTCCGAACCCCACTAACCCCACTGACCCCACTAACCCCCCTAACCCATCTAACCCCTCTAACCCTAACGCTAGTGCTAGCTTGAATGCTGCCAGCAGCAGTTATAGCCCTGCTGTTGGCACTGCTGCTACTGCTTCTGCAGTCGCTGCTGCAGATGCTCCTATTGCCGCGACCACTGCTACAGCTGCTACAGCCGCTACAGCTGCTACAGCCACTGCAGCTGCTACAGCCGCTACAGCTGCTGCTGCTCCTACTGCTTCTACCACTGCTACAGTTGCTGCTCCTCCCACTGCTGCTACGGGCACTACAGACGAGGAGACCCCCACAGAGGCACCAGCAGTGATGGGCAACAATGAATCCGCAGGAACCACCTGGCGCTCCCAGGTGCGTTGAGGTGCTCCCAGGTGCATTGAGGTGCTCCCAGGTTCGTTGCGGTGCTCCCAGGTGCGTTGAGGTGCTCATAGGTGCATGGGGGTGCTCTCAGGTTCCTCTCTCTCTGGCTGTCTTGGTTCACCTTCAGTCACTATTCCCTCCCTCAACATCCGCATTCACCTTTTTCCAGTTCAGTCTTTCATGTTGTGCTCATCTCTGGTTCGCCTGCCCTGGCCTGCCCTGCCCTGCCCTGTCTCCCCTATCCTGACTCCACTGTCCGCTCTGTCCAATCTTCACCTCTCCCTTGCCAAAAGTCGGAGGAGCAGCTGCAGCAGGAGGCACTGGCGCGCATGCAATACCCCTCCGCCTCTCAGGTCGCGTGAGTGGCACCCTGCCCACTCTGTGGCACATGCACATGCCTACACATGCACGCATACTTATGTGCACATACACATGCTCGCACACACATATGTGCACACACACACACACACACACACCCACACACACAACACACACACACACACACACATGTGTACCCGCACACATACACACACATACGCACATATGCACATATGTACACTTCCTTGCAAAACTTGATGTGCCTCATATGTGTCAGCTGCCTCATATGTGTCAGCTGCCTCGTATGTGTCAGCTGCCTCATATGTGTCAGCTGCCTCATATGTGTCAGCTGCCTCATATGTGTCAGCTGCCTCATATGTGTCAGCTGCCTCATATGTGTCAGCTGGGGCGTACGTGTTCCTAAGGCACCCACCGGCACTCCTTCACACACTTATACGTGAAACATGCACACGCACCTTCTAATGTCACACTCCACTGGCCTTTCTCCTCCAACCCCCCTCCCCTCCTCCCTTCCAGCATCAACATCGCATGTGGAACGCTCTTCTGGTCCGCCCTGCTACTCGCCTGCACCCTCCTCCTCAACGCCCTGCTCTACCTCCTCCTCTTCCTCTCCTCGCGCGCCGCCAAAGCCGCCTCCGCATCATTATCATCAGCCGCAGCAGGATTGGGAATGCGGAAGCTCCCAGCAGGATGGGAAGCAGCAGCAGTGGGAGGAGGAGGAGGGGGAAGGGGAGGGGAATCACTGGGAGGATTGGGGTGGGGGTCGGGAACAGCAGGCGGGGAGGGCGAGGCACAAATGCCGTGGGAGGTCGGGCATCTGCTCAGCTGGCCGCGCCCGCTGCTCTTCATGCTGCTGCTTTGCCTGCCCGCCCTCTGCCACGCCCTCACTCTGCTCTGTGCTGGTCAGTCCGCTTCCATCTCGCCTCACAAGCTCTGCTGCCCTGCTTGCCGCTCTCTTTTTTCCTGCACTGCCTGCCTGCATGTATGCCACATGTTTACCTGTTCTGCTGAAAGATATGAAGTGACCTAGTTGATCATGCGCAAGCTGAACACACCCTGTTACTTCTCACTTGCGACTATCCTTTCACTAAACCCTGAACCCGTGAATCTGCTAAAAAAAAAAAAAAAAAAAAAAAAAAACTATTCTTATGCATTGATCTGAGAAAAGGGGTGGTGTGAGAAGAAAGACATGGAGTAAACCATTAGCTTCATTAGTGGAAGGAAGATTAATACATAGAACGGGGAAAAAATGTTGAAGAACAAGGAAGGGAAGGCAACATTTGGAGATTAGGCCAACTTATGGCCCATTGGGTTGGGTTGGCCTCACTTGGGAAGTGAGGCAACCTGTGGCTCATTGGGTTAGGTTGACCTTAGTTGAGGAGTGAGGTAACCTATTGTTCATCGGGTTGGGTTTACCTCACTTGGGGAAGTGAGGTAATCTATGGCCCACTGGGACCTCACTTGGGAAGTGAGGCAACCTATGGCCCATTGGGTTGCATTTGGGGGCTCCACCACAATTAGGTTGGATTGGCACCCCAACATGCAAGGCTACACCCAATGTTGAGTTCCAACCTAATTGTACACCATACTTGGTGTACAGTCACAAAAGCTTAGCATGTCAGATTAGAAAATTCTAACAAATGGCAATGGTGTTAGAGTCAACCCTGTGATCCTCCATGATTTACTTACAACAAATTATTGCACTTTTAATGATGAACCAAGTGTGTGTTTGACCTTGATAAGTTCAACGGCGACAACTTTGTTGAGTGGTCTTTCAAAATTGAGAACATTTTCGACCATTAAGATCTTCTGGAGGTGTTGGAAGGAATGGAGAAGCGCCACAAGAACGACTTGGAGAAGAGCCCTTGGGTGCGGAAGAGCGCACAAAGCTATCTCTTACTCGTGCAAGCGTTTGGGAACAACCAAATCCGTCACATATAATGTTCCAGCGTAAACCAGAAAAATGACACGAAAAAATGAAGAAATTTATGGTAAGTGAATAAACCCATCGAAGTCTCTCAAATTCCATCCCTCCGAACTGTGTTTCTATCTTCCCCCAGGCTGGGCAGGCCTGCCCTTCGTGGCAGTGGTGGTGGTGGTGGCAAATCTCCCCTTCTTCCTTGCCTTTTTCCTCCGCAACATAGCCTGCAAGAACAAGGCCGTGGTCTATCAGGTATGGCCACTCTTTGAGACGTCTCGAGAACAAGACCATCGTCTACTGGGTACTTTATGGCCAGTGTGCATTGTAGTACGGGAGAGTGCTCTCTAGTGGTGCTTTTCCTTTCTTGTTGCTCGTTTCGTCGTCTGTCAAGACCCTGATTTCTCTCATCTCAATGGTTGCCAACCTTCAGTTCTCCCTCCCTCCACCTCCTATACTTGTTTTTTTTCTGGCCTCCAGCTCCTTTCATCCAGATCAGCCCATGGCACGTGGCACATCACAGACCCTGCCACGTGTCCAGCTTTCATTGGCAGCTGGGGGCTGCTGTTCGAGGCTCAGTGGGGTGGCACCCGGAACGGAGGAGCAGCCGTGGTCCGAACCACTGGTGCAGGTTCAGGCCGAAGAAGTGGTTCAGGTTCAGGCCGAGCCAGCGGCTCGCCTTTAGGCTCAGCTTTTGGCCAGAGCAGCTATTCTGGTCGGGCAGCTGCAGTGCACCCAGTTGCGCTTGGGGAGGGAGGTGGAGGAGGGAGTGGTGATGGGGGCCGATGGGGCATCTTGAAGAACGAAACGCACGGAGGTGGGGAGTGGTGGGATGTTGATGATTCTTTCACACATGGCCGTGGGTATGCTCGAGCCCACGCAGCCAGTGCATATGGCCATGGCACAGCAGGCAGCAACACTGCCATGGAGAAGCTGCGGCATGGGCTGGCGTGGGCATCGGGGTGGTTGGGCATAGCGCATGTGCCTCTGGATCTCTGCCTGCGATGCTCCCTTGCTGTGGTTGTTGCCAGCTACAGCTGGATGGCTGCCAGCTCAGCAGACGCTGCCAGCTCAGCAGGAGACGCATCCGCACAGTGCACGGTGCTGTTGGTGCTGGCGTGCTGCCAGTTGCTCTACCTCGCCCTCGCCCGTCCCTTCATCAGCACCACCCTCCTCCTCTCCGCCCTCCTCGCCTCCGCCTCCCACGTCTGCCTCTTCTCCGTCGCCCTTTCCATTGCCACCGGCGCCATTCTCCCTTCCGCGGCTGCAGCAGCAGGTGCGGGGCTGCAGGCGCTGCTGCTGGTGTGCTTCATGGGCCACCTGCTCTGCTTCCTGCGTGCCTTAGTGAAGGATACAACAGGGGTGGGGGTGAAATACTATGAGGGTGCGTTTGGGAGGAGCAAGGGGCTGGGAGGTGGCGGGAGGGGGAGGAACGGCAGGGGCGGAGAGGAGGGGGAAGGGGAGGGGGAAGGGGAGGGGGAAGAGGGGGGGTGTGCGGGGTCAGTGAGTGAGGCGGGTGGCTCGGACCGGTCCGTGACGCTCACAGGGGGCTTTCTGGGCGGCCTCTCCCTGCTCACCTACGGCCTCGTGCTCCTCTTCCTCGGCCCCTTTGGCTTCGCCTCCCCCCGATCTGATTCGGATTCTCAACAGAATCTTGGCAGTGACTCGGCGAGCCAATCGGGGTGGAGGAGAGGATGGGGGTTGGGGAGGAGCGGGGGAGGAGGGGGGGAAGGGGGCGGATGGGGAGGGGGGATAGAGGCGAGGTTTCATATGGAGAGGCGGGGTGACCTGGGGGGGTCGCCGGAGGCGGCTTTTCCCGTGAAGGGCAGCTCCAGAGGGAGCAGTAGAGGCAATTCTGGCAGTCAAAGCAGCAGCAGGGCTGACAACAGTAGTGGTGGCAGTGGTGGCAGGAAAGCTTCTAATGGCCCTGCTTATAACGAGTACGGTTCTCCGAACCGGGTGATGGGTTCCGAGACTAGACCGAACCAGTCTGGGGCCTCTCGGTTGGATTCAGCAGGGCAGGCAGGTACGGGGGATGGAACCTCTAGGGGGAGGGGGAGAGGAGAGTCCGGGGGAAGGGGGGAAGGTGGGGAGGCGGGGGGGTATGGGACGGACGAGGGGGAGGAGTGGCGGAACTCCCCCCGTGCGCTCATGCAGCTGCTACCCATGCTGGCGCCCTCGTGGGCTACAGAAGGGGCGGGGGGGGAAGGGCGGGGAGGGGAGGGAGGGGGCGGGGGAAGGGGGGGAAGAGCCAGTGATGCTGCTGCCGCTGCTGTTCCTGCTACAGCTGGCACGGCAGGTGGGGGCGGTGCCGGCGTGTTGGGTGCGGTGCTGGGAGCAGGTGCTGCAGCGGCTGCGCTGGGTGTTGGCATTGTTACTGCAGCTGCTGCTGCTGTCACTGGCGCTGGCAAAGGGGGTCAGACCCATGATAAGGCCCGCACGGAACATGCAAAGGCGAGGGGGGGGATGCACCTGCTCAGCCCGAGCAGGTGGGGCCGTAAGGGGCGGCAGGAGAAAGAGAGCTGGGGGAGGGAAGGAGCGGCGGCGGCGGCGGCGGCTGCGGTTCCTGCCTCGCCCTCTGCTGCTCCTGGCGGTCCTGCTGGCAGTGGCTCTCCAAGCCCACTCTCTCCTCGGCGCGTCTCCCCGCTGCCTGTGCTGTGCGGCAACCACAGCGGCGCCCTGGCAGCAGCAGCAGGGGCGAGCATTGGCGTGGCGTCTGCGTCCCTGCAGAGCGACTCCTGGTCCTCCCTCTCCTCCCTCTCCTCCAGTGAGCGCTCTGCTGGCGCCGCTGCTGCTGCTGCTGCTGCGCTGATGGAAGGTGTGGGGGGGAGGAGAGGAGGAGGGGAGGACCCGTTTGGCGGGCTGAGGGCACGAGTGGAGTATTTGCGAAGCAGGCGCATGCAGGAAATGGGAGGGGGTCCTTTGAGAGGGGAGAGGGAGGAGCGAAGGGAGAGGGAGAGGAGAGAGGGGGTTGAGGGAGGTCAGAGGGAAGGGGGACGAGAAGGCAACAGGAGCAGAAGCGGGAGGGAGGAGAGGAGAAAGGTTAGAGAGAAGGGAACAACGAGAGCCTTGGAAGGGGAGCTTGGAGGAGTGAGGGGTGGAGAGGAGGGGGAGGAAGCGCAGGAGAGAGGGGTAGAAGTGGTTGTAGACACAGAAACGAACATGAGCTGGGCTTCTAGTGTGGGCTCTGGGGGTGGGCCGGAGTGGATCAAAGAGATGAAGGGGCGCGGAGGGGGGAAGTGGGGGAAATGGAGGGGGGTGAATGGAAGTAAGGGGGGAGGAGGGGAGGGCGAGGAGGGAATGGGGTCGGCTGCATGGTCGGGGATAGGCGGCGTGCGAGTGGACAGTATGGGGTTCCGTGTTGACAGTGTTAAGTCCGTTCAGAAGCCTCAGGGTGACCAAACACATGGCCCTGTCCCACATGGCAACGCTGCTAATGCTGCTGCTGTGGCTGCTGGTCGTAAATCTGGTGTTGCTGCAGCAGCAGCAGCAGCAGCAGCAGCAGGAGGGGGCGACTTAGGGCGTTCTGTTGTGGCGAGTTGCAGCGTGGGCCCTGATTGTAGCCCCACCACTCTCACTCCCACCTCCCACACCCCCATCGCTCCACAAGACCACCATCACACCCTCGCTCGCCACAGATTTCTTGATGCCAATTTCCGTCCCGATGCCTGTCCGTCCCCCTCCCTCTCCCCTTCCCCCTCGCACGCGCCCAACCCAAGAGGGCCGCACCGCCTGCCGTCCCTCCCTGAAGCGCCGCAGAGCGCCTCTCCCGACCCCCGCCGGCCCTACACCCCACAGCCCAGAGCGGTGAAGAACGGTTACGCATGGTCCAGCAGGCATGCCGCGTATGGCACAGACACTGAAGCTTCTAGAGAAGCTTCTGAGGTGACTCCTGGGGCGTTCCCCCCTCGTGCTGATGCTGCTGCTGCTGTGGACGGGGCAGGCGGGGCTCATGCAACTGGAAAGACCAGTGCTGCTGCTGCTGCTGCCAAGGTCGCTACCGTGGCTACTCCCCAGCTGAAAGCCTCCGCCTCCTCCTCTCACTCCCTGTCGGCCTCCTCCCAGGCGTCCAGTGCTACAGCTGTTGTCCCTTCCTCCCCCTCTGCCCTCACAGTGGACGCGGCTGTAGAAGCCATGGCTGCTGCAGCAGGGGGCGACCCCGCGCTACAGCCTGGGATCTGGGGCATGGTGGCTGGTGCTGCCGGGTCCATCATGGGAAGCTTCTGGGGTGCTTCTGCCGGGGACGGGAGAAGGGTGGAGGGCGGGGAAGGTGAAAAAGGAAGGAAAGGAAGTGAGGAGGGAAGTGAGAAGGGAGGAGGGAGCAATATGGATATGGAGGGTTCTCTATCACAACTTGACGGGTCTCTGTCACAAATGGACGGCTCGCTCTCTCAGATGGAAGGCTCTCTGTCTCAGCTCAATGGCTCCATGTCTCACACCCTCACACCCCTCTCCTCCGTGTCTACCCCGCCCTCCCTCTCCTCGCCCTCCACCTCTCCTTCTGCACTCTCTAACACCCTCTCCAATGACAAGCAGCCGTCCACACTCTCTCGCACCATCACCCCCCTTGCCTCCCTCACTCCTGCCTCCTCACTCTCCCCTCTCTCCTCCGCTGCGCCTCTCTCCTCCCTCTCCTCGCCCCAATCAAGCTGCGACACGTCAGCATCCGGCTCGCAGGCAGCAGGGACGGGGTATGAGCACGGGACACTGGTGGATGCTGCAGGGCGGAAGGAGGGGCGAGAGGCAGTAGCACTGGCGCCACCACCCAACCGAAGCGGCTCGTTTGGAAGAGGGGTGGGAGCGGGTGGGCAGGGGGGAGATGGGGAGGTGGGGAGGGTGGATGAGGGCGCAGGGCAGGGTGGGGCTGTGTCTACAGGAGGAGGGATGGGAGGGGAAGGAGGACGGGGGAGGGGAGGGTTTATGAGGAACTGGCTGCAGGCGAAGAGAGAGATGAGTGTAGGGCGGCAGCAGGCAGCAGCTGTAGCAGCAGCGAAGCCGGCGCCACCAGCTGCAGCAGCAGCAGCAAAGCAAACACCGCCGGCTGTAGCAGCAGCTCCAGCGAAGGTGGCAGTTGCAGTAGCAAAGGTACCTGCAACAGCAAAAGCAGCAGCAGCAGCCGAAAGAGCCAAGCCAGGCGGTGCAGCAGCAGCAGGGAGGAGTGGCCTGGCAGCAGCCGACATGGCAAGTCGATATGGGAGAGAGGCAGCAGGGAAAGGAGGCATAGCAGCAGGAGAAATGGCAGGTGGATATGGGAGGGAGGCAGCAGCACAGGCAAGGGCGCCAGTGGTGGTGCGGCATGCAGTGATGCATGCTGGGGGGACGTTTGTTGGGCTGGGAGCGGGTGAGGGAGGAGAGAGAGGGACGGAGTGGGAAGCAAGGAGAGGGATGGAGAGGGGAGGGGAGAGGGGTGGAGAGAAGGGGATGGAGATGGGAGCAGCTGGAGGTGCGGACATGAGGTGGGAGGCGAGCAAAGCAGCACCGTACTCAAACCGTCAAAATCAAAACTATAGCCTCCGAAATGACTCAAGCCAACCGAATCACGAGTCAAACCACATAAACCAGGACGTCACCCATCCAGATCAGGCTAAGCGGGCTATAGCAGACGAAGACCGCATGGACATTGAGACAATCTCAGAAACAACCCCAATATCCGAGTCCACGTTGTCAGTCACCCCGTCTCCCTCTCAGTCCAACTCCTACTCTCACGGCCCGTCCAGGTCGGGCCTGCGCCTGCGATCGTGGACCAAGTCCAGGTCTCGCTCCCGGGCGCACTCAGGTGCTTTCTCAGGTGCCCACTCAGATGCCCGCGCTGCGTCGGGCTCCAGCGGGCAGCTGAACGGGCAGGTTAACGGGCAGGCAGGGTCCTTTTCAGGGTCGGAGGGTGGTTCTTGTGGTGATGACGTGGTGGGTGGAAGGGCATATTCAATCGGCAAGGGGTCGTCACATGGTAGGGGTTCACACAGGGGGGGTTCGTCTGCTGCTGCTTGTGCTGCTGCTGCGGCAGGTGTTTCTAGTGATAAAGAGTCATCTGCTGCTGCAAACTCAAATGCTGCTGCAAACTCGAATGGTGCTGCTCCTTCACACCCACCCCATCGCTACGGCCCAGCAGACTCGCTCTCAGACTCGTTCTCCTCGTCCTTCACGACCTCGGTAGAGCCCACCCCCATACAGTCACTCTCCCCTCTCTCCACCTCGCTGCTCTCCCCGTCCGCCCTCTCTGCCTCGCTGTCTGCATCAGAGGGAGGGGGCTTGAGTGCTGTTAGGAATGAAATTGAAAGGCGGATAATGGAGACGAGCCGAGCACTGGAAACCGAGGGGAAGGTGGAGGGGAAGAAAGGGAAGGGCGAGTGGAGTGGGGGAGGAGGTGGGGGAGTGAGGCACTGGGGGAGAGAGGGCAAAACGGAAGAGGAAGAGGAGAAGAAAGAGGAGGGGGGTGGGGAGAGAGGGGAGGAGAAGAGAGGCGAGGAGGAGAGGGACGAGAGTCCTCTGAGGAGAATGCCAGTGTGGGGCGATGAGGCAGATGACAACAGTGCCACTTCGCCCTCGCCCATTGGGGGTGGGATGATGGGCAAGGCGGGCAGGAGTGTGTTTGACAGGTATGGGGCAGGGATAGAGAGTGGGAATGCCGCAAGTGCTGCTGCTGCTGCTGCTGCTGCTATTGCTGCCGCAGCCGGTTTTACTAATGCGCCTGCTGCTGCTGCTGCTGCTGCTGCTGCTGCTGCTGCTGAGTCCGCACCTGCCGCTGCTGTGGTTGTAAGGGACATGGGTGCAGCAGCGAGAGTGTCGGCCTTGGTTGGCCGATCACCTGCTTCTGGTGTGCTTGGGAAAGGGCCGGGTGTGACGCATGGCAGGGCAGGTGCAAGGCATGGTGAAGCTGACACACCACCCGTTGCACGGACCGTTGCAGCCGTTCCAAAAGCAGTGCCCAGAACATCAGAACAGCAGAGCAAGGAGGAGGATGCAGATGAGGAGGCAGCAAGCGAACATCACAACTCTCTGCAGCCTCCCAGCGGACAAGACGCAATCCACCCACACAAAGACTGCCTCACAGGAGGCTTGGCGAGTCGCTCTGGCGATTCTGGCTCGAAAGGCTTCAGTTCGGGGAGCTGTTGGTCTGGTGAAGCAGGGAAGGAGGGGACGTGGCAGAATAGTGGTGGTCTGAGTGGGGTGGCGTCAGGAGCAGCCTTTGCTGCCACGTGTCAGAATCCTAGTGGCTCTTGGACGAGCTACGACATCCAGGTGTCTGCCTCTGTTTCTGACTCCAAGGGACAAACATCCATCCCTTCTACCTCCCACCCTTCCCAGCCCTCCTCCCCCTCCTCCCCTTCCTCACCCCTCCTTTGCCCCTCCCCCTCCGCCTCTCCGTTCCTCCCCTCTGGTAGTTCGCTGCCTTCCATTGAAGTCTCCAACTCCCCGTTACTGTCAACCGTTGAGGCCACAAACTCCCCATTACTGTCACTCTCTGGCTCCAAGGAACAGACATCCATCCCTTCTCCCTCCTCCCCCTCCTCCCCCTCCTCCCCTTCCTCGCCCTCCCTTTCCGCCTCTCCCTCCCCCTCTCCGTTCCTCCCCTCTGGTAGTTCGCTTCCTTCAATTGAAGTTACCAACTCCCCGTTAGTGTCACTCTCGCCGTCCATCAGCAGGCCTGGGCGGCCGTCACCCTCGCTACAGTCACCCTCTGTGAGCACAGCAGGCGTGTGGGGCAAGGGAGGCATGCAGGGAGGGAGGGAGAGCAGCGGAGTGGGTCGGTGGAACGAAGAGAGGGGGTTTCTGAGCAGACGGGCTCCTAGTGGCAGCAGCCAGGAGGTTGACGAGCATGGGGGGAAGGAGGAAGAGGAGGGGGAGGAGGAGGATGGGGATTGGGATGGTAACGGGGATGAGGGTGTGGCTGAGGGTGGGGATGAGTTTGAAGAGTCTGATTCACAGGAGACGGCAGAAGGGGGTGTGGGAAGAGTGCTGTCAGCAGCGCGCAGGGCGGAGGGGAGGGGGAGGATAATCATGATGGCACGCGGCAGAGGGAGGGGGGTGCGGAGGGGCGGGCGAGGGGGGCGGGGGCAGCAGGAGGTGCTACCGGAGGTGGGTCGGTTGATCCGGCCGCAGGCGCCCCTGCGGCTGAGCTATGGCGTGAGTCCCGAGGCCCTGCGCACCGTGAAGCTGCGGTGCGTGCGCGATTCGGAGGAGCGGTGGGAGCCGGAGAGAAGGGAGGAGGAGAGGAGGGAGGAGGAGAGAAGGGAGGAGGAGAGGAGGGAGGAGGAGAGGAGGGAGGAGAGGAGGGAGGAGGAGAGGAAGAAAGAGCACTTAGGCACGGTCGAGCGAGAAGGTGGGAGGGGGCACGGGGGAGAGAGGCTAATGAATGGAGACAGCACCCGGGAGGGGATGCAGAGTAGTCTTCGCGAGTCTACTGCCAGTAATGCATCAGTGTATAACGTGTACAGAGGGGTGGGAGCGGATCCTGGAGCTTCTGTTTCCACTGCTGAGCGAGCAGCTGAGTCGGGCAGCCAAGGTGGCACGGGTGCAGGTGCAAGTGGGGGAGGTGGGCTGCCTGTGTGGGGGGGACGGGCACGGATGGTGGCGACTGCTGGGGGGCGCGAGGAGGGAGGAGGGAGAGGGGGTGCAGGAGGGAGGGGGTTTGGTGGGGGGAGAGGGAGGGGGAGGGGGAGGTTAGGAGAGAAGCTTAAGGAGAGTCCGTTTTTTAGAAACAGCACCTGCGAGTCAGCCACGGAAAATGAGTTTCTGTAGCTACTGCATTTGCCAGGATAGTCACTCGCAAATCTGTAGATTGAAGGCACGTATGGAAAACATTAAGTTACACTAATTAGCATAACATCCTCTTGTATCTGTACAGCGTACAAAACTATGTTAATATTAGGTTTGTGGCAGGGCAGCCATGGCCAGGAAGTTGAGCAGCGAGAGAAAAGTTGTCGAGAGAGATTTGAAAGCCAGGGTTAGGAAACCCCAACTGGACCTAGGCATGTTCAATGCAGCAGAGACAAACTGCGAAGTGAACTTAAGATGAACCAGAAATGAAACTGAGCCTAAAAGTGGCCGAAAAATAATATAAGGCCAAAATAAACTGCAGAGCGAACACTAGCCTACTCCAACACACCCCCAGGCTAGGTGAAGCTCTGGAACAGAAAACCTAGCGAACCGGAACACCCCCAGAAGTGGCGAGACGAGTGAGACCAAGCGCGCGGACGTAAAAACGGTGCGGCCCACGAAGGAGGGCCGTGGTGAAAATGTCAGCAAGGTTGGCGTCGGCGCCTTTGGTAATGAAGGTCACAGTAGAGTTCACCTGCGGGGAAACTTGCTCGCACACCAAGGGATTGGAGGGCGGAGAGGGAGAGAAGGTTATGACGACAAGAGGGAACATAGAGGCCAGTGACTGCGCCAGAGGGGGAGGCGGGAGAGGGAAGAGAGGAGGTGCCGGTGCATGTCAGGGTCATGGTATCTCCAGCTACATGAATGAAGAGAGGGCGGGGAAAGGAACGACGAACACCGGCATCACGAAAAACAGAGTCACTAGCACCACTGTCGAGGACAAAGTCCAAGGTGCGAGGGAGAGAGAGAGCAGCAACCGTAAAGCAGGGTGTGGGAGAGACAACGCTAGGAGCAGAAGGAAGAAATGGCACGGCAAATTGAGGGTCCATGAGAGGAAAGGCACCAAGAATGCTAGCAGAAGAAGGCATGGTCACACTGAGAGCAGAGGGAAAAGCATGAGCACCAGGAGTCACGACAGAAAGCGATGGCGGGGCAGGGCACTGGCGACGCTGGTGAGACTGGAGAAGCAAGACAAGAGGAGAGGTCCAGCGACAGAAGGAAGGTGAGGCGGTCCAAGTGGGAGAAAAAAGAGCGGATGACGCGTAGAGTAGGGGAAGGAGGGGCAAGGGATGAGGGACAGCAGCAGGAGAGAGAGGGCAATAATGGCGAGGAAGAGAGGGAGTGGTAAGAATGGGCGCTATAAGGGGGGATGGAGACAAAAGCAGAACAAACGAGGGGAGAAATAAGAGGCGGAGGATTCTGCTGCTGCGCCGCAGAGGGGAGAAATAAGAGGCGGATGAATACGGGCGGAGTAGTCTGCTGCTGGGCAGTTAAGGGGAGAAATAAGAGGCGGAGGAATATGGGCGGAGTAGTCTGCTGCGGAGCAGCCGAGGGGAGAACTAAGAGGCGGAGGAATATGGGCGGAGCAGTCTGCTGCTGCGCAGTTGAGGGGAGAAATAAGAGGCGGAGGGAAAGTGTGAGAAGGAGCACGATGCCAAGACACGGTCAGCAACCAGCTGCGGCAGATGGAGAGAGGAGAGAGGCGGAGGAGAGAGCGAGCTGGGGAGGGGAAGGTAAGGAGAGAGGAGAGGAGGAAGAGGGTGAAGGGGCGGATTCTATGAAGAAGGATCTTGATAGAGGGGAGAGGAGTGGAGAGGGGCACTGCCACCAGGCGAAATCAGCAGCCAGCTGCTGCAGCTGAGGTGAGATAGAAGGCGGAGGAAATGGGGAGGTTGCAGAAGGAATGAAGGGAGAGAGAAGAGGAGGGAAGTGAAGAAAACGAGTTTCGTAGAGGGGAGTGGGGATGGCGGGTATGTAGCCCGGTAAAGGGCCCTAATAAGTTTTCAACGGGGATGTAGCTCAGATGGTAGAGCGCTCGCTTAGCATGCAAGAGGTACGGGGATCGATACCCCGCATCTCCACGGTTTTTTGGGTGTAGCTCAGTTGGGAGAGCGTCAGACTGATGATCCGAAGGTAAGTTGTCCGATCCACACTCACCGTGCGCTCTGACTCTTGCTTGATTGACCCACAGCCGTTGTGGCCCACGGTGCTTGCTTCATGCGCGGACCCTTGTGCCTGATTTTTCTAGCTTCACTCACATACCCTTGTGCCTGATTTTCCCATCTTCACTCACATACCCTTGTGTCTGATTTTTCTATCTTCACTCACATACCCTTGTGCCTGATTTTTCTATCTTCACTCACATACCCTTGTGCCTGATTTTTCTATCTTCACTCACATACCCTTATGCCTGATTTGTCAACGGGAGTTGTATATTGGCCCCGTCCTCGCTTGGGCGGTGCCGACTTCGTGGTCGGGTATAGGGTGCAGCCGACCTACAGCAGTGGGCGAGTTGGTCGACGAGCTTGGTCGACCTGCACGGGGAGCCACTGCATGGGCGCCGACTTCGGGAGGGCGCCAACTTCGGGTGGTCGACCTGGGAAGTCGACCAGCCCTTCTGGTCGACCTGGGAAGTCGACCAGACCTTCTGGTCGACCTGGTAAGTCGACCAGCCCTTCTGGTCGACCTGGGAAGTCGACCAAACCTTCTGGTCGACCTGGGAAGTCGACCAGCCCTTCTGGTCGACCTGGAAAGTCGACCAGACCTTCTGGTCGACCTGGTAAGTCGACCAGCCCTTCTGGTTGACTTGGGAAGTCGACCAGACCTTCTGGTCGACCTGGGAAGTCGACCAGCCCTTCTAGTCGACCTGGGAAGTCGACCAGACCTTCTGGTCGACCTGGTAAGTCGACCAGCCCTTCTGGTCGACCTGGGAAGTCGACCAGACCTTCTGGTCGACCTGGTAAGTCGACCAGCCCTTCTGGTCGACCTGGGAAGTCGACCAGACCTTCTGGTCGACCTGGTAAGCCGACCAGCCCTTCTGGTCGACCTGGGAAGTCGACCAAACCTTCAGGTCGACCTGGTAAGTCGACCAGCCCTTCTGGTCGACCTGGTAGTCGACCAGCCCTTCTGGTCGACCTGGGAAGTCGACCAAACCTTTTGGTCGACCTGGGAAGTCGACCAGCCCTTCTGGTCGACCTGGGAAGTCGACCAGACCTTCTGGTCGACCTGGTAAGTCGACCAGCCCTTCTGGTCGACCTGGGAAGTCGACCAGACCTTCTGGTCGACCTGGTAAGTCGACCAGCCCTTCTGGTCGACCTGTGAAGTCGACCAGACCTTCTGGTCGACCTGGTAAGTCGACCAGCCCTTCTGGTCGACCTGGGAAGTCGACCAGACCTTCTGGTCGACCAAGTAAGTCGACCAGCCCTTCTGGTCGACCTGGGAAGTCGACCAGACCTTCTGGTCGACCTGGTAAGTCGACCAGCCCTTCTGGTAGACCTGGGAAGTCGACCAGACCTTCTGGTCGACCTGGTAAGTCGACCAGCCCTTCTGGTCGACCTGGGAAGTCGACCAGACCTTCTGGTCGACCTGGGAAGTCGACCAGCCCTTCTGGTGGACCTGGGAAGTCGACCAGACCTTCTGGTCGACCTGGTAAGTCGACCAGCCCTTCTGGTCGACCTGGGAAGTCGACCAGACCTTCTGGTCGACCTGGTAAGTCGACCAGCCCTTCTGGTCGACCTGGGAAGTCGACCAGACCTTCTGGTCGACCTAGTAAGTCGACCAGCCCTTCTGGTCGACCTGGGAAGTCGACCAGACCTTCTGGTCGACCTGGTAAGTCGACCAGCCCTTCTGGTCGACCTGGGAAGTCGACCAGCCCTTCTGGTCGACCTGGGAAGTCGACCAGTCCTTCTGGTCGACCTGGTAAGTCGACCAGCCCTTCTGGTCGACTTGGGAAGTCGACCAGACCTTCTGGTCGACCTGGAGTGACGTCGACTTGGAGCTGGTCGACCAGGGGGTAGTGGTCGACCTGTGGAGGTCGACTGGAGGTGGCCGTCGACTTGGGAGGTCGACCGGCACATACCAGAGGCAGTGGTCGACCTGGTGAGGTCGATTGGAAGTGGTCGTCGACCTGCGTGGTCGACGGGCACGCACAGGAGCATCTGGTCGACCTGGTTGCTCGGTCGACCAGGTTACCTGGGTGACGAGGTTCTGCGGAGGCATGCGACGTTCGCCCAGGTGATTTTGGCGAGGACGACCTCGGTGGTGGTATCCCGAGGTCGACGTGGCTGATCAGCAGCTGTCGTCAGCACGAAGTGGACTTGGTGTGTGCGCTGTGCAGGTGACGAGGCACTGCACACCAATCATCTGCGAGCACCTGCGAAGCGGGTGCGATGCTGTACTGCGGGAGCAACGCTGGCACGCCGTCGACTTGCGCTGTTGTCACGCCGTCGACTTGCAGCGGTGGCAAGCCGCGACTCTGCACTGCTGGAGCGCGGTCGACCAAGTCGTGCTGGCACACGGTCGACCGTGCTGCACTGGCAGTCGTCCTGCTTGCATGCTAGCTCTGATGTAGTCTTACCTTGCCAACTTCATTGTACCATTGTTGTCAGCTTTCTTTAGTGAAACTCTTGCCAATTCTCCCTGTGAACTAGCAAGCTGTGTGTGCACTAGGAATCCGACTAAGGACCAACGAACGCAGAGATCACACGAGCACCCGTGCCTAGCCCGTAGTCTAGCTCCCGTTGTAGTAGTTATCTCCGCATGATTTTCCGATCTTCACTCACATACCCTTGTGCCTGATTTTTCTATCTTCACTCACATACCCTTGTGCCTGATTTTTCTATCTTCACTCACATACCCTTGTGCCTGATTTTTCTATCTTCACTCACACACCCTTGTGCCTCTTTTGCTAGCTTCACCCGCATACCCTTGTGCCCCTTTTTGCTCGGTTCGCTGCCTCTGTTGCTCTTTTCACTGCCTGGTTTTGCTCGCTTCACTCACATACCCTTGGTGCCTTTTCTTGCTTGCTTGACCCATGCTGTCCAACAGGTGTGCAGACGGGCAGGGAGGAATGGAGGGTGACGAGCGAAGCAGCAGACGTGATATGACTTACGTGTAAGAGGGCATTAGCTGCACGCTGCTCATATGCTGAACGCAAAGGGCTTTAGGTTGCATACTAAAAAATTGAAGAGGTGCACGCACATGGCATCATCACATGGCATCATCACATGGCATCGTCATATGGCATCATCACATGGCATCATCACATGGCATCATCACATGGCATCTTCACATGGCATCATCACATGGCATCTTCCCATGCCATGAGTGCGAATGGTTTTCTAGCTGAATGCAGGCAGGGCAACGGCAACGTGCCAAAACGGAGATGAGAGAAGCCAAATAGGTGCAGGAATCTGAATCACTTGTCCACGCTATCGCTCGTACTTCATTCATCCA
Organism: Closterium sp. Yama58-4; assembly: GCA_947470075.1. NCBI lineage: Eukaryota > Viridiplantae > Streptophyta > Zygnematophyceae > Desmidiales > Closteriaceae > Closterium > Closterium sp. Yama58-4. The sequence goes on along the minus strand of CANIUD010000061.1, from coordinate 952,051 downwards.
TCTTGCTGGCCGTCCGTCTGTCCTTTGCTCCCAGTACGTTGCCTTTGACGCGACTTTGCTGTTGGAAATATGAGTGTGAGTGGTACTTCTCCAAGTGCAAAATCATCAGCTCTTTTTCCACTCCCCCTCCTCGTGCGGCCGTCCGTTCCTACTCTTTGCCCTTCCCCCCACCCACTCTCCGCCCACTCACTTCCCCCCTCGCCTTGCGCCAACAGCACCTGTCTTGTGCTAGCTGCAAGAGCAAGAGATTGGGATACGCAGTCGAGGAGTTGCATTTGGTGAGAACTTGCTCCGATCTTAGAGAGACCGAGAAAGGCAATAGAGTCGAGGGTTTTGTGAGGGGCAGGCCATAGGGAAGCAGAAGGAACAGAGAAACAGCGAAGAGGAAGCAGTAGGAGGTGAAGGAAGAGAGGAGGAGGAAAAGAGTTGAGGAGGAGAGAAGTCGGAGGGAGTGGAGGAACAGAGGTTGGTGACGGCAGGTGCTGGCGTGTCCAACAGCGGAGTACAGTGCGGTAAAGCTGATGTTCACCATGAGAAGCGCTCTACCTCTGGGTCGTTAGCGATGCCACGGGTGGGCGGGGGCAGTGCGAGCGTGCAAGGGCAAGGAGCATAACGCGGTGTTCATGGTGATTATGGCCTATGGCTTGTGGCTTGTGGCTTGTGCTTCACACCTCCTCGTTAAAGCCAGTTCGCACAAGTTTGATTACGCTTCTTGGAACAGAGGCAAAGGCACACAGTGCGTGTGCGAGCGTGCGAGGGCAAGGGGTACGACCTGGTGTACTTTCTGGTGGATCTACCTGGTAACACGTGCTTGAACCTGCTTGCAACGGTGCGGAGGCAGTGCGGGCACACAAGGAGTGCAGCGTGGCAGTGTGGCAAGAGGAATTCTTGTGCGTCTCAGCAGGTTCCATCCCATCCATGGTGTTTCACATTGATGGGACGGAGGCGGGGGGGGGGGGGGGGGGGGGGGGGGGGGGGAATGTGAGGGCGAGGAGTTTGATGTGGTGGTTAGGGTGAGATTGGTGTTGCTTATTGGCGAGATGTGTCGAGACCGCAACAGTGCTTTGAGACGTCTCAAAACAACAGTTGCAATGCATGGTGCTTGTTACTCCTGCCATGATGGCTCCCTCTGTTGCGCCTTTGCCCGCCCTTGAGAAGCGTCAGGGGTAGCTTCAGAACCGTTTTCCGCGAGCAGGTGGACGAGTGGCTGGGAGAGCTGTTCACACGACATGGGTACATACTCACAAGGTACATACTGTCCCCCCCCCCCCCCCCCCCCCCCCCCCCCCCCCCCTCCTTCTCTCCCTCTCTTCACGTGCCTACCCCCTTAACCTCTCTGCAGCTGGGCAAGGGCCCTCCTCTAGCCCGCCTCCTCTGTGCCGATTCTCCTACCACGAGCTGCAGCAGGCGGCGGGGTACTATGATGCGTCCAGTGCAGCTGGGCAATGCAAGGGACTTAGTGTCCTCTCCCTCTCTCCCTCTCTTCACGTGCCTCTCTGCAGCTGGGCAAGGGCCCTCCTCCTCCTTTGTGTCGCTTCTCGTACCGCAAGCTGCAGCAGGTGGCACGGCGGGGTACTTCAACGTGTCTCTGCAGCTGGGCAAGGGCAGCTTCGGAACCGTTTTTTTGCAGACAGGTGGACGAGTGGCTGGGTTGGGAGAGCTGGTACGTGGCAGCAGGAGAGAGGTGGCTGTGAAGGTGCTTCACACGGAAAGCATGAAGGCGTTTGATGACTGCCTGGTGAGTCGAGAGTGAACGGAAGGAATGAGTAGGGGGGAGTGGGGAGATTGAGCTAAAAGAGGGGAAAGGTTGAGGAATAGGGGAGTGGATGGGCTTGGGAGAGGGGGCGCTGAAGGTGCTTCATACCGACAGCTTCAAGGCGAGGGCGTAATGGGTGAATAGGGAGGAGTGGGGCAAGTGAGGGATGGGCGTGGGGGATTGCGTGGCGGTAAACGTGCTTCTCACTACTGAAGAGGGAAAAGAATGGGCTTGTGGGAACGGAGGAGGGGGCACTGAAGATTCTTCACACAGACAGTGTGAAGGAAATTAGCCTGGTGAGAGGCGAGGCCATTGATTGAGTTGACTGGTGAGAGGCGAGGCCGTTGATTGAGTTGACTGGTGAGAGGCGAGGCCGTTGATTGAGTTGACTGGTGAGAGGCGAGGCCCTTGATTGAGTTGACTGGTGAGAGGCGAGGCCGTTGATTGAGTTGACTGGTGAGAGGCGAGAGCGTAATGAGTGAGTAGGTAGGAGTGCAACAAGGAAGGGATGGGTGTGGGGCGATGTGTGAAGGTGTTTGTTGACTGCCTGGTGAGAGGCGAGAGCGTAGTGAGTGATTAAGAAGGGAGTGAGGCAAGAGAGCTAAAATGACCAGGGGAGGGGGGGTGGAGGAAGGAGAGGGGTGGGGCGTAAGAATGGGGAAGGGGGGAAGGGATGTGCTTGAGGGAACGGAAGTGGGTGCATTGAAGATGCTTCACACAGAGAGCGTAAAGGAAATTAGTGGGTTTGGCAGGGAAGGAAAGGGGGAGAGGGGTGGAGAGGGATGGAAGAAGGGGTTTGAGGAAAAGGGAGCACAAGGTTGAAGCAATCTGCAGACTTAGTCCCTCATCTTGTGCCCAAATATCATGCAGCTGCGTTTTAAGGCGTTTGACAAGTTTCTTGAATTTTGTCTCATAGTGATTATAAAGGGAGTTTCGATTTCTGAGATGTCTTAACGTTTCCTATTACTTTCAACCTTTTATTGAGTGTACAATTGGTATCTTCACTTCTGGTAAGCGTGGCACCCCCGGCCTCCTCGCTCCTTTTCCCCTACACACTGTGCATGTACTGTCTCACAGGCGGAGATCCTAGTGTTGGGCGATCTGAGCCACACCAACCTGGTGCGGCTGTTGGGTTACTGCATTGATGACAACACTGCTGCGCTCCTCTCTCTCGCATCCCCACCCTTTCCCCTTTCTCTCATCACGCATCTCTCGTTCTCTCGTCCCCTCATTGTGCACCTTTCACCCCACAGGCGGAGATCTTTGTCTTTGGCGATCTGAGCCATCCCAACCTGGTGGTCTTCTTGGGTACTCATGGAAGACTGCGTTGCTGTGCTCCTCTCTCGCACCCTCCCATTCCCCTTCCTTCCCGTCCCGCACTGCACGTTCCCATTCCTCTCCCCGTCCTCCCACCACAGGAACGGAGATTCTAGTGTTGGGCGATGTGAACCACCCCAACCACCCTAAACCTAGTGCGCTGCTGGGGTACTGCATGGAGGGCGACCGGGCGAGTCTGGTGTATGAGCTGGCGGAGAGGGGAAGCCTGCACCATTGGCTGCATCCCAATGGTGAGTTTTCACTCTTGTGCGTAAGTGGAAGACGAGGATGATGAGGGTGTGCGAGGGAAGGTTGACTTGAAACAGCTCTGGTACCGTAATCACCCGGACATACCACCCGCCGAAATTGAACACCCCCCGGGTGGCTTGTGCGGGGTGGGTGCTATAGCGGACCTCGTTTCTACTATACCCCCCTTTTGGGCCGATCCGGTATAAGACCCGGGGGGGGGGGGGGGGGTGTTATGAACGGAAAAAAATGCTGTTTTCGCCGAAACTTCGCGCAGGGACGTGACCGCACCAGTGAGGCTGCGAAGCCTGTTGCGGGACTCCCACCTCTGTGACTGCATGAATCCTCGTCGAGCGACGGGGGGTGTGTTTTCGACCAATCAGGGCATGACAGAGGGCCTGTTGGAGCTTGCAATGTGGCAGCTTCCACTCGAGGCTAAGGGCGTGTGCACTAGGGGTTCGAATTTCTGTTGAAGTTCGAACTTTTAGCGAGGTTCTACTCGGTGCAAAGCGGTGAATGTTCGAACTTTGACAAATTTCGCCCAAAGTGCACACGCCCTAACGTGATCGCCCCATCCTCGGTTTTGCGCACCCAACCAACAATCTACCACCGCAGCAAGCATGTACATTTTGTTCCCAACCGTTTCTGCTTTAAAAAAAATGTACATTATAAAAAGACCCGGGTATTATGTAGCTTTTTCCTATGACAAGACCCCCCCCCCTTTTTTTTATGTAGTTATCATAGCACCCTAGGGTGGTATGTCCGGGTGATTACGAGTATATGGGCTGGTGGGGAGAGGAGATGGTCACCGCTGGTTAAGAGGATGGGGGCAAGGTGAAACACGTGACAGAAATGGAGAAGGGTACGGGGAAAGTTCAGCAGTTCTTAAGTTAAAAAAAAAAAATCACTAGCAGCAAAAGATTGTGCCAGCCGGGAATCGAACCCCAGTCTGCACTGGGCTCATGGCAGGATGCTATTCTACCACGAGACCACTAGCACGCATTTTGATGGCAATGATGCTGGTAGGAATGTTTGCAGGCTTTATCTGGCCTGAAATCGTTGACAGGCTGGTCATGCCGAGCTGATGCCCTCATTGGGAAACATTTGGCCTGCATGGTGCCAGTCAGCATAGTGCCAGGCCGCTTTGTCGGGGGCTGCATAGTCAGGGGTGGTGACGGGCCGGTTCATGCTGAGTCGATGCCTTCATTGGGAAGCAACTGGGCGGCATGGTGCCGGGCGGCATGGTGCTGGGCGGCATGGTGCTGTGATACATGGTGCCGGGCTGCAAGCTGCTAGGATGCATGGTGCTGGGATGCATGGTATGGTGCTGGGATGCATGGTGCCGGACGGCATGCTGCCGGGCGGCATGGTGCTGGGATGCATGGTGCTGGGATGCATGCTGCCGGGATGCATGCTGCCGGGCGGCATGCTGCTGGGCGGCATGCTGTTGGGATGCATGGTGCTGGGATGTGTGGTGCTGGGGATGCATGGTGCCAGGATGCATGCTGCCGGGCTGCATGCTGCCGGGCCGGGCGGTATGCTGCCGGGATGCATGATGCTGGGATGCATGATGCTGGGATGTATGGTGCTGGGGATGCATGGTGCCAGGATGCATGGTGCCGGGCGGCATGCTGCTGGGATGCATGGTGCTGGGATGCATGGTGTTGGACGGCCCCGTTGAAAGGCCAGTCCACTCGGAGTTGGTGCTCTCCTTCCGTGGGAAAGGATTGGGGTGCATGGCTCCCACCTGCTCCACCTGTCAAACATCAAGAGCCAGTGCACCCTTCTGCCAGCCATGGCTAGAGGACTTACCCTACTGACTCGACACATGCGCTAAAAAGGGCACAGCTCTGCTTCGTATTGCTGCAGCGGAGAAGGGGCTTCAGGTGAATGTGCATGGGGGTTAACGGGTGGTGGGGTGGTGGGGTAAAGGGTCGGTGTTTGAGCATCAGTGTAGGTGGGACGATGTACTGCATCCATTAATTGTGACTTGTGAGTTTATGGTTGAAACCGATAAACTGTATTTTCTCTCTACATACGTACCGTATGACATTCGTTTACAGAGACGTGAGGGAGCATCGAAGGGCAGTGTTAGGCCTTCCCTACCAGGCCTAACACAGACGCAGTGTTAGGCCTTCCCTACCAGGCCTAACACAGACGCAGTGTTAGGCCTTCCCTACCAGCTGTCCTCACTCCCCTCTTCTCGCTCGTGTCTTTCATGTCTCAGCTGCCCTCTTCCCTCCTCCCCTCCCTCCTCCATAGCACACTCCTCCACCGGTCAAACAACCACGTTGACTTGCACATGCCATGCTTTTGTTTGATTTTCTCCCCATTCCCCAGTTCCCACCCATTGTTCGCTTCTCCTCCCCTACCTACTGCACCCCCTCCACTCCCCCACCCCCCCACCCCCTCTCTGCCCTCGCTTCTCCCCCTCCACTTCCCATCTCCCACCAGCTAGACTACTACATCAACTCGCACGTAACTTACTTCATTGGGGCCAATCAAAAGAGTTGTTTGCTCTTCATATAAGGGCAACCAGGGGACCCCCTTCGTACCAGCTGCCACTGCAGGCTGCATTCACTCGCACATGTCTCAATCAGGGGCTATTTTTGGTTTTAGCACACCCTTAAGTATCAGGGTGCCAGGGTGACATCATCCTGACTGCAGGATGGTTTTTCTTCCACCCTGTCCACACAAGGGTAAAATTCTTCGCATACTGATTGTGATAGGGTGCATTTTAGAAGTTTGCCAAAGCGTCATGCTAAGGGTGTAGAGTGCACAGCAGGGGCAATTTTTTGTTTTAGCACACCCTTAAGTATCAGGGTGCCAGGGTGACATCTCTCATAAACTGAAAACAGCGGAATAAGTTGGATTGATTTGGTTGGGGTACAAATACCTAACCCTAACTGTTTGTACCCCATATAGCATAACTCACTAGAGGCTATAACATTTGACACACCCCCATAGCCTAAGTGGGGAATGCCAAGCAACAAAACGCAACCTAAGGTCACAAGACCAGTCACAAGCAAGAGAGAAAACAAAGCTCAGGGTGGATCACAACGTCACCACACATTCTGAGCACAAACAAGGGGCCACAAGGCCAGTTCAAGAGTGTACAAGCTAATATATATGGTACAAACAAACAAGAGGCAAGAACTCTCTACTGCAGTCTAGTAGACCCAGTCTCAACGAGGCCTAACTGCAGACAAAACCGGCGGTGGTCACAAGGCTGAAGAGCCTTGGTGAAGATGTCTGCAGTGTTGGCCTCGGAGGCCACGAAGTCCAGACGTGCCTGTCCGCGTCTCTGCAACTCTCGAAGGCGGAAGTACCTGACGTCGATGTGCTTCACTCTGCTCTCCAGTCGAGGCTCACGACACAGGAGAATCATCGCCTTGTTGTCAGCAAACAAGGCCGGTGCAGAGCTCGGCCGCTCACCAAGGTCAGTGAGCAAGAAGGCCAACCAGCGTAGCTCCTGTGCAGCAAGGGCTCCAGCGTAGATCTCGGCCTCTGCGGTAGAAGTCGCAACAGAGGAGGACCGAGTAGACCTCCATGAAACAGCTCCAGAGCCCAGGCTGAAACAGTAACCCTGCGTAGACCTCTGAGTCTCAACGTCGTCGGCGTACGAGGAGTCGCAGTGACAGGTGAGTACAACTGGCTGTGTCCCTCCAAGTACAAGCCCCATGTCTGATGTCGTGGCGAGGTACTTCGCCACCCTCTTAGCCGCCGTCCAGTGAACAGGACGGTGTCTCCCAGTCGCAACAAAGCGAGAAAGGATGCTAAGAGGGAAAGCGAGGTCCGAGCGAGTGCACGTCATCAGGTACATGAGGCAGCACCAGCTCTGCGCAGGGACCACTGGGCTCGAACGGCTCGTTAGGAAAAGGACCAGTGAGTCTGTGGTCTAAAGCAAGAGGGGTGGGTGTAGGAGAAGAGTGCTGAAGCCCGAACCGCTGAAGGACCTGCTGCACCATGTGTGACTGAGTCAGAGTGATGGTGCGAGCGGCTCTGTCCTTGGAGATCTGCAGGCCAAGGTAGCGGCGCAGTTCCCCAAGGTCAGTGCAAGTGTGTCTCTTCTGCAGTTCGTACTTCACCTACGCCAGTGCAACTGTGTCGGCTGTGGCAAAAACCAAGTCGTCAACGTAGACCAGAACGAAGAAAGGTGTGCGCCCACGACGAACAAACATCGACAGGTCGGCGGAAGACGGCTCAAACCCGAGGTCGGACAGAGTAGAGCAGAGAGTGTCGTGCCACTCACGGGGTGCCTGGCGGAGACCGTAGACCGGTCGTCTGAGGCTCCACTAGGTCCCAGGCGGGAAGGTGCCAGTGAAGCCCGGAGGACGATGCAGCCAGATCTCCTCGTGTAGGCTGCCCTGCAGGAAGGCAGTGGAGAAGTCGAGGGAGTGTAGCTCGTAGTCCCTCTGCGCCGCTACGTGAAGTAACACCCGAAGAGTGGTCATCTTCGGGGTGGGCGCGAAGGTCTGAAAGAAGTCAACCCCCTCGTGCTGACTGAACCCTCTAGCCACGTAGCGTGCCTTGAAGACTGGGGGAGATCCCGGCGGCCGCTTCACCTTGAAGATCCACATGCCGTCAACTATGTTCGCCCCTGGGGAGGAACCTCGTCAACGTAAGTGCCTGTGGACCTGTAGGAGGCCATCTCTGCGTCCATGACAGCTCTCCACTGAGAGGCCCAAGGCCCTGACACTGCCTCAGCGTAAGTGCGAGGAGTAGGTATGTCAGGAGCGTCGGGGTCTCCTTCAGGAGCGAGCAGCATGGCACAGAGATGATGCAAAGCGGCTGCCAGGAACTGTAGCTCAAACTGTCTACCCTCTAGGACGGCACAGCCAAGAGCAGACTCACCCCCGGCGGATAGAGGACGGACAGGAGTAGCGGCCACAACACGAGTGGCGTAGTCAAGGCGACGCGTAGCAGTAAAGTCAGTGAGAGCGGCAGTGAGGACCGCGACGGAGGAAGGAGAGGCACGAGGGTCTGTAACAAGAGAGGCGAGAACATGAGAGAGAGAGTGGGGCGGTACGTGCGGTAGTAGTCAGTGACTGGAGTGGACAGGGAGGCAGTGAGGGATGACTCAGGAGGACGAGGAAGAACAGACGGAGGAGGACGAGGAGGACTAGGACGAGACAACACCGTACAGAGGTCAGTGACAGGAGACGAGGGACGAGCACGAGGAGGACGAGAGGCCCAAGTGTGGGCGAGAGGAGAGGGAGACGGAGGAGACTGAGAACGAGGGAACACAGCCGGAGCTGAGTCCGGAGGAGGAAACGTAGGACCGAACACAGGAGGAGAGGAGGAGAGACCAAGGGCCCGAAGGTCAGTAACAGGGGCCGGAGGCTGCTCCAGCTGCTGCGGCTGCTGCTGCTGCGGCTGCTGCTGCTGCTGCTTCCGCTGCAACTCCAACATCTCACGCTCCACCCACTGCTGAACCTCCAACCTCTCACGCTCCAAACGCTGCTGCTCCTCACGCGCAAGACGAAGACGGGCCTGGTGTCGAGTCGGGTAGGAGTGAGGAGGAGGAATGGTGTCAAGAGACGAAGAAGAAGAAGAAGAACCGGCTCCGCCCTCGACAGTACCCGGCTGAGCACCCCCAGAGGGAGTACCTCCTGCGGCAGCACGACCAGCACCAGTAGGAGGTGTACCCGCACCCCCAGTCGTGGTGCCTCTAGTGGCACCAGCACCAGCCCCAGACTCTCCAGCTCCAGAAACACCACCAGCTCCAGCACCACTACCAGCTCCAGCACCCTCGGAACGGGCAGCTGCGGCAGGTGCACGCTCAGCGCCAACGCCAACACCCCCAGAACGGGCGGCTCCTGTAGGTGCACGAACAGCTCCACCGCCAGCACCCCCAGAGCGAGCACCGCCAGAGCCCTCACCTCGAGCACCAACACCCTCAGAGTCCGCAGTGGCCGGTGAAGGAAGCGCTGACGGCTGCTGCGGAGGCTGTGAGGACGACTGTGGGGAAGGAGGAGAGACCTTGGGGGGTACCGAGGGGGGGGGGGGAGTAGCGTGGGACACACCAGACGGAGCGGGAACAGGGGGGGGTACCGGAGGAGCAGGTGCGGGAGGAGGAGCTGGAGCCATGAAGAGGGGAGGGGGGGGGGGACCGGGAGACCTCGACAGGGGTACCGGACGTAGTAGGGGACGGACTCATCGAAACGGGCGTCACGAGAGTCAAAGAACCGGTGGGAAGGAGGGTGGTAAAAGGTGAAGTCAGAGGAGTCCTCTGGGAAACCAAGGAAGACACAGGGGACGGCGCGAGGCGAGATCTTGTCTGCAGAGATGTCGCGAACAAGAGCCAAGCAGCCCCAGACACTAAACCTCGACGCAACACCAGGGGACCCTGTCCAAAGACTGGTCAGTGAAGCCCCTGGCCGAGAGACGCGAGGCCAGAGGTTCAGCTGGTGAGCGGCGTACCGAGCCGCGTAGGGCCACAGAAAATGGGGCGCGCGGGCGTGGATCATAGAGGTGCGGGCAATCTCCATGACCAGGCCTAAGCGGCGCTCAGCAACCCCATTCTGCTGTGGAGAGTCTGGAAGAGTCCAGGACTGGGTGATGCCCTGCTCAGCACAGAATCTGGTGAGAACGCCGGAGCGAAACTCACCCCCACGGTCGGAGTGGAGACAACTGACACGACGACGGCGAGTACTCTCGGGGGCGAGCAGCCACCGGATCAGCGTAGAAGTCACGTCGGACTTCTTTGCCAAAGGGAACACGGTGGTGTACCGAGAGTAGTCGTCAACGACCACCAGAAAGAAACTTTCCCGCTCAGGGCCAAGACGGCGAGCGGGGCCCCAGACGTCTAAGTGGAGAGTCTCGAAGGGCTCGGTGGCCGGACAAAGGGAGGAGGAGTGAGGGGTGGCGCGCAGCCGACCCTGGACACAAGGACCGCACGGAGGAGCTGGGGACGGCGGGAGCGGCGGGAGGACTCGCGGGAGGCCTAAGACAAGACGCTGACTGGACATAGCGCGGAGACGAGGGAGGGACGGGTAACCAAGGCGGTGGTGCCAGAGGAGGGAGGGGTGGGCAAGCGACCGACACGAGCACGACGCAGCAACCTGACCGGACACAGCAACCTGACTGGACTCGGCTACCTGGTGGGACGGAGGAACCTGACGGGGGTCGGTGCGGAGGGTGTACAGACCGGAGCCCGACTCCTGGCAAAAAGTGGCCAAGGGGGCGTACGTGTCACCGTCCACACAGACCGCAGTGTCACCAGAAGGCTCAAACCAGACCCCGACGTGCTGTCTCGTCAGGGGGCCCACACCAACCAGGTTCCTAGAGAACGTAGGAACGTGGAGGCCAGTCAAGGAACCGGAAGGGGCAGCTGGGCACGGGAGAGTAGTGGCGTGAGTCGCAATGACCGGTCCCGAGGAGGGATCGGCCAATGCTACAGGGACTGGCGCCGGCAGTGGAGAGAGAGTCGTGCGGTCGCGGAAGAAACAGTGTGAAGCTCCCGAGTCCAGTGTGAACGAGAGAGACGCGTCCGCTGAGGGAGTGCCTGTACCACTAGCTAAACAAGATCCTACACTAGCACCTACTCTAGCAACAGGCAAAGATCCTACGCTAGGTACAGGCAAGTACACAGATCCAGTAGCACTATAGTCAGCATCAGCATACATGACATGAGACCTAGCATCATCCATAGGCATATAAAAAACAGAGATGCCACGAGCAAGAAGTGTCCCCCAGCGTGGCGGTGGGGGAGCAGAGGGGCCGTGGTGCAAGCGGTAGAGGTCGTCTAGACGACTGAAGCAGCGTGCAGCAGAGTGGTCAGGGCGGCCACAGTACGAGTCCCTACGTGGACCCGTAAGGATCCAGTTTTCACAAAGACCAACGTCGCGGCCGGCCGAGCAAGGTCCCTATCTGGAGGGGGCGCCGCTGCGCCCAGTGCTCGGGGGACCCGTGGACCTCCACTGCTGCGGAGGGCCCCACTGTTGGGGCTGCTGCTGTGGTGGGCGCTGCTGCTGGCCTTGTCGCTGCTGCTGCTGTCCCTGCCGCTGCTGTCCCTGCCGCTGCTGCTGTCCAGGCGATGGCAGCTGCTGGGGAGCCGGCTGCTGCTGCTGCTAGAACCCCTCACCACCAGTGTAAATGCCACCCTCGAGAGGAGGGCCGTCAGGTCCCGAGCCACTCCCACCACCACTCCTACCTGTTGAATGTCAAACATTGTATGTTTATATTGTGTAGGCTGTAGTGGGTTACACCTTAGGGGGTACACAAAGTTAGGGTTTCCTACTTGTACCAAACTCTGTGCTAGTTCATCTCATTCCTGCTCAGTTAATTCTGACATGGTTTCAGAGCAGGTCCTTCGCTAGGACTGTTCTTAGGGCCCACCGACTTACCTACCTGCTTACCTTCGCTTGTTTCCGGCCCCGCTGGCCCCGTCGATCTAGCACGATCTAGCGGCCCTGCGGCCCCCTTCGAATTTTTTTTTTCCTAGCGGCCTCTCACGGCCCCAGTCGCGTCGCCCCTTAGCGCCCCGATCGGCCCCGTCACGCCGCCCGCGAACCGCACAGCGCGCCGCGCTCACAGCCCGCGAACCGCCCACGCGCAGCCCGCGAACCGCCTGCGCAGCCCGCGACCAGCCCGCGCAGCCCGCGCACAGCCCGCGAACTGCCCGCGAGCAGCCCGCGACCTGCCCGCGAACCCCCGCGAGCCGCCCGCGACCCGCTTACGCAGCCCGCGAGCAGCCCGCGCAGCCCGCGCTGAGCCTGCGCGGCTCTTGCGCTGACCGCCGCCGGCCTGCACGCTGCCCGCGCAGCTCACATACGGCCCGCACGGCCCGCGCGCTGCCTGCTCCCGGCCCGCCGCTGCTGAGCCCGCAGCCGCCCGCGCACCGCTGCTGCTGAGCCCGCCGCCGCCCGCGCACCGCCGCTGCTGCGCCCGCCGCCGCCCGCGTATCACCGCTGCTGAGCCCGCCCCTGCTGCGCCGGCTCTCGCTGCCGCCTGCTGCGCCTGTGCACCACTGCAGATCCTACTACTACACTTCCTGCTACTGCTGCTTGTGCGCCACTACAGTCCGTAGGCCCCACCGGCCCCGCTGACCCTGCGCACGCCTTTTCAGTGACTTTACTGCTTCTACTACTGCCGCTGTCGCTATGGCTAGTCCTCCTGTTCTAGCTTTCGACGCCGAGGGCCGTCCGGTCAAATTCGAAACCTGGCTAGATGACCTGCACCTTTTCCTACAGCTCACTGCCAAGGAAGATATTACACTGTACGACCACGCTCTCGGCCATGCGACCGCCCCACTCGCTACTGCCCCCCCAGCTGAGCGCTCACAGTGGCAGACCCGTGACGCGCACGCTCGCTTTGCTATTCGCAACTCCCTGCCGCTAGATGAGCGCGAGCACTTCGCCCAGTGCAAGACTGCTAAGGACCTCTACACAGCTGTAGTGGCCCGCTACTCCTCACCCGCTTCTGCCACTCTAGGCCGCCTCACTCTCCCCTACCTGTTCCCCGACCTAGCCTCCTTTCACACTGTCGCAGACCTCATCACCCACCTTAAGACTAGTGAGGCTCGCTTTCGCGCTGCCATGCCTGTCGAGTTCCTCGCTAGCAACCCCCCCCCGCTCTGGATCACTCTCTACCACGTTGTCACCCGCCTCCCTGACTCTCTGCGCCCTGTCAAGGACCAGTTCCTCTCTCGCTCCCCCACTGAGCTCACCGTAGACCTCCTCGAGAAGGAACTGCTTGCAGCCGAGGCTAGTATCGTCGCTGTAGGCACCTCTCGTGGCGACCCCCGCGGCCCCTTCTTTGAGGGGTGCTCCCCTTCCCCCCTCCTCCCCTCTGTCGCCTCTGCTGCTGCTGTCGACCTCCTTGGTGCTGAGAAGGTCGGGGCTGCGTCTGCTTCAGGCGGACGACGCAGGGGCAGGAGTGGCAGGAGTGGGGGTGGTGGCGGAGGAGGCGGGGGTGGAGGTGGTGGCGGTGGAGGTGCGACTGGAGAGGCTAGTGGCGGCAGTGGTGGAGGTGACAGCGGCGTTGGGAGTGGTGACAGGGGCGGAGGTGGCAGCGGAGGCGGAGGTGGTCGTGGCAGCGGCAGGGGTGGAGGTGGCCGGGGTGGAGGCGGAGGGGGTGGTGGTCGTGGAGGCCCGGGGGGCGGTCAGAGTCAGCAGCCTGCCCCGACCCTTCAGGCCGCCCGTGAGTGGTATGCGCGGCGCAGCGTCACCTGCCAGTACGTTATTCGTACAGGTGACCGCACTGGCCAGACGTGTGGGGGGCCGCACCAGACGGAGCGCTGCTTCGCCCGCCTCAACGATGCGTGGCGCACCCAGTTTCCTGGTGGGGGTGAGCTGCCGCGCTGGGCTGAGCTGCTCAGGAAGGGTGTTGATATTTGGGCACTAGACTTTGATGCTATTCTCACTGCCATGTATGCGATGTCTATTAGTGGAGAGGGTGCTCAGTACTTGCGTGTTCCGCCCGACCCGGGCATTCAGGCCAGCCCCGCTGCTGCTCTAGGTGCTTGTGCGTCTGTGCCCCCTGGTACTGAGTCGACTGCAGCACTGCACACCTTCACACTGGACTCAGGTGCTTCTCGCTCTTTCTTTCGTGACCGCACTGTCCTTGAGCCTCTAGCTCGGCCGGTTGCTGTCTCTCTTGCTGACCCCTCTGGGGGTCCGGTCCTTGCGACCTCCTCCACCACCCTTCCGTGTCCAGCGGTTCCGTCCGGCACGCTCTCAGGTCTCTACCTCCCCTCGTTCTCCACGAACTTGGTGGCAGGTAGTGCGCTCCAGGACGGGGGTGTTCACCAGTTCACCCCTGCCTACGAGCGTGTGACTCACTGCACGTGTGCTCGGACGGGCCGCCACCTAGCTACTTTCACTCGAGAGCCGGGGTCTGACCTGTACACACTGACCACTGAGTCCCCTCAGGTAGCTGCGTCTGCGTCAGCGTCAGGTCAGCTGTCCGCCCCCTGCTCGTGTCGCTCTCTGGCGAACGACACCGTCCTCTGGCACCACCGCCTTGGTCACCCGTCTGTGCAGCGCCTGCGGGCCATGCACAAACGGGACCTTGTTGCTGGTCTTCCCAGGGTGCTCCCTCCCCTTCCTGACTCCCCTGCTCCTGTCTGCATTCCCTGTGTCGAGGGGCGGCAGCGCGCCGCTCCTCACTCCTCCTCCTTTCCCCCGACGACAGCTCCCCTGCAGACGCTCCACATGGACGTGTGGGGCCCAGCCCGCGTCCGTGGTCAGGGTCAGGAGAGATACTTCCTGATAGTTGTTGACGACTACTCGCGCTACACCACGGTCTTCCCCATGCGCGCCAAGGGTGACGTCCCTGGTGTTTTGATCCCCTGGATCAGCCGAGCCCGTCTCCAGCTAGGCGAGCGCTTTCACTCGGACTTTCTTGTCCTGCGCTTGCACTCTGACAGAGGTGGTGAGTTTGCCTCCGACCTCTTGGCAGCCTACTGTGCTGAGCACGGCATTGAGCAGTCGTACACGCTTCCGGCCTCTCCACAGCAGAATGGGGTCGCTGAGCGCCGCATTGGCTTGGTCATGGAGGTCGCTCGTACCTCCCTGACCCATGCGGCTGCTCCCCACTTTCTGTAGCCGTTTGCGGTCCGGTACGCAGCGCATCAGCTCAACCTCTGGCCCCGTGTCTCCTTGCCGGAGACTTCCCCGACTCTACGGTGGACGGGAGAGGTTGGCGATGCGTCGCGTTTCCGGGTCTGGGGATCTCGAGCTTTTGTCCGCGACACGTCCGCGGACAAGCTCTCGCGTCGCGCTGTTCCCTGTGTCTTTCTTGGCTTTGTTCCCGACGCGCCTGGATGGCAGTTTTACCACGTCACCTCGCGCCGGGTTCTGGCCTCTCAGGACGTCACTTTTGACGAGTCCGTCCCCTTCTACCGCCTCTTCCCCTACCGCACTGCCCCGCTCCCCCCCCCGCCTCTCTTCCTCGCTCCAGGTGCTGAGGTACCAGACCCCCTCCCCCCTCAGGGTGCCGCTCCCTCAGGTGTGTCCCAGGTAGACCCGGGTGAGCCTGTCGAGGTAGCTGTTGACTCGCGTCCTGCGTCTGGGGGTGCTGAGCCTGGGAGTGCTGCGTCTGAGGGTGCGGAGCCTGGGGGTGCTGAGCCTGGAGGTGCGGAGCCTGGGGGTGCTGAGCCTGGAGATGCGGAGCCTGGAGGTACGGAGCCTGGAGGTGCGGAGCCTGGAGGTACTGAGCCTGGGGGTGCTGAGCCTGGACGTGCTGAGACTGGGGGTGCTGAGTCTGGGGGTGCTGAGTCTGGGGGTGCTGAGCCTGAGCGTGCTCCACCTGGAGGAGCCCTCTCCTCCCAGCAGCTGCAGGAGAGGTACCTCGAGTACTGCCGCCTCCGGAGAGGTGCTTCTGGAGCTCGTCCCGGTACTTCCCCTCCTACCCAGGAGCTCCCCCCCATTCAGGTGATCCGCGAGTGGTACACGCGGCGCTGCAGTCTTCGTAGTGGTGCTCCTGGTGCTGCGGACCCGAGCGGTGGTGTTGTTGCTGGTGCTGAGGACCCGGACGCTGGAGCTGCTGCTGGTGCTGAGGACCCGGGGGCTGGAGCTGCTGCTGGTGCTGAGGACCCGGACGTTGGAGCTGCTGCTGGTGCTGAGGACCCGGGCGTTGGAGCTGCTGCTGGTGCTGAGGACCCGGACGTTGGAGCTGCTGCTGGTACTGAGGACTCGGGCGTTGGGGCTGCCACTGGTGTCCCTGCTGCTTCTGGAGACGCTGCGCGGCCGCGACCGTACTTCGTACCGCTCCTTCAGCAGGTTCTTGGTCAGGCTCCTCCTCCTAGTCCTCCTCCCTCCGTCGAGTGTCCTCTGCCTGTCCAGCCGCAGTCACAGTTACCGCCTGCCTCGCCTCTCCCTGCTCCCTCCCCTTACGCTGGTCCCACAGGAGGTCTTACAGAGCGTCGTGAGCCTGAGTCTCGTCCTGCGTCGCCTGTTCGTACTGCTCGCACTGGTCGTCGTGTCCCACGTGAGCGTCCTCCTCCTGTCCCTGGCACTCACTACATGACTCTGCGTCCCTCCACTGCTCCGCAGCGCGTCCCGCTGCCGTCTCCTCCTGCGTCCTCTCTTCCTACTCTTCCTGACCCGGAGTCTGACTCCCGTCGTGCTGCCAGTCCCACTGTTACGCGTCTCCTCGCTACAGTTGTCACTGACCCGACCTTTGAGTCCTCTGCTGCGTCTGCTCTGGTCGCTGAGTTGGTTGACTTTGCTGCTCGCTGTCGCCTAGACTACGCTGCCAGCCTTGTCGCTAGGTCTGAGTCTGCGTCTGCCTGTCCTCCGTCCGTCGGGGGTGAGTGTGCCCTCGGCACGGACGTCCTTGAGGACAGACAGGAGGAGTTCCACTGCCTTGCTGCTGCTTTGCCCCGTCTCGTGTCCTTGCTAGTTGCCCCTGAGGGAGACCCGGATGCACCAGACATCCCGACCCCACGCTCTTACGCTGAGGCGATGGCGGGTCCCTACTCCTCTCAGTGGCAGACAGCCATGGACGCAGAGATGGCCTCCTGGAAGTCCACAGGCACCTACGTAGACGAGGTTCCCCCTCCTGGGGCGAACATCGTCAGTGGCATGTGGATTTTCAGGGTGAAGCGGCCGCCGGGTTCTCCACCTGTCTTCAAGGCGCGCTACGTGGCTCGAGGCTTCAGTCAGCGAGAGGGAGTAGACTTCTTTCAGACCTTCTCCCCCACCCCGAAGATGACTACTCTTCGGGTGCTGCTGCACATAGCCGCTCACCGCGACTACGAGCTTCACTCTCTTGACTTCAGCACTGCTTTCTTGCAGGGCAGCCTGCACGAGGAGATCTGGCTGCGCCGCCCCCCTGGCTTCACTGGGTCAGTTCCTCCTGGCACCCAGTGGAGGCTTCAGCGGCCGGTCTACGGTCTCCGCCAGGCGCCACGTGAGTGGCACGACACACTGAGGACGACACTTGCGGCTCTTGGGTTCGCTCCCTCTACTGCTGACCCGTCGCTGTTTCTACGCACCGACACCTCGCTGCCGCCGTTCTACATCCTCGTGTACGTCGACGACTTGGTCTTTGCCACTGCTGACACCGCGGCACTCGCTCACGTGAAGTCGGAGCTGCAGAGGAGACACACGTGCACAGACCTGGGTGAGCTGACGAGCTATCTTGGCTTGCGGATCACCCGGGACAGAGCACGGCGCACCATCACCCTGACTCAGTCACACATGGTGCAGCAGGTTCTCCAGCGCTTCCGCTTCACGTACTCCTCGCCTCAGTCCACTCCTCTGCCTACCGGTCACTCGCTCTCAGCTCTGCCTTCGGATGAGTCCGTAGAGCCGAGTGGCCCGTATCCAGAGCTTGTGGGCTGCCTCATGTACCTGATGACCTGCACTCGACCTGACCTTGCATACCCTCTTAGCATCCTAGCACGCTATGTCGCTCCTGGCCGTCACCGGAAGGAGCACATGGATGCTGCTAAGAGGGTGTTGCGCTACTTGTGCAGTACGTCGGGCATGGGGCTTGTGCTTGGAGGGCGAGACCGGGTTGTTCTCACAGGGCACTCAGACGCTTCTTGGGCAGACGACCAGGCTACTCAGCGGTCGTCCCAGGGTTACACCTTCAGCCTTGGCTCTGGCTCAGTTTCTTGGCGTTCTACTCGCTCTTCTTCTGTTCTCAGCTCCAGTTGTGAGGCTGAGATCTACGCCACAGCCATGGCTGCTCAGGAGCTACGCTGGCTGACCTACCTGCTGACCGACCTCGGAGAGCGGCCTCGTTCTCCTCCAGTGCTGTACGTCGACAACAAGGCTGCCATTGCCTTGTGTGAGGAGCACAGACTGGAGCACAGAACGAAGCACATCGCTCTGCGGTACTTCCTTGCTCGAGAGCTGCAGCAGCGTGGTCAGCTTTGTCTGCGTTACGTGGCCACAGAGGCCAACACTGCTGATGTGTTCACCAAGGCGCTTCAGCCTTGTGACCATCAGCGCTTTTGCACTCTGCTAGGCCTTGTACCTACTGGGCCTCACTTGCTTACCTCTTGACCTTGCTTGTACTGTGATCACTATATATATATGCCTACTTGTTTACTTTTGCTAGGTTGTGATCACTGTATCTCTTGCTTTGTTATAAACCTGCATGTGAACTGGTCTTGTGACCGCTTGCTTGTGCTCGGAATTTGTGTGGAATCCTTGAGATCCACCCTGAGCTTGCTTTGCTTTGCTTTGACTGGTCTTGTGACCCTGTGGTTGTCTCCCACTGCGCCTATGGGGGTGTGTCAAACATTGTATGTTTATATTGTGTAGGCTGTAGTGGGTTACACCTTAGGGGGTACACAAAGTTAGGGTTTCCTACTTGTACCAAACTCTGTGCTAGTTCATCTCATTCCTGCTCAGTTAATTCTGACATTGAAATGGTACCTGTACTAAGGAAACGGGTTTAGTCAGGCCTAGGCTTAGAAGCCTAGGTCAAGGGTATCGAGAGGGTTCTGGCAAGAAGAAGGGGTTCACTATGGAGCGAACAGTACAAATAGGCAAGGGAGAAGAATGGTGCACCACCAACTGTTTATGATTGCTACACTAAACTACAGCTACAGGCAGTTACACAAATATATTCTGACACTACCACCTGCTCTCCACCGCTATCGCCACCACCAGTACCACCTCCAGCACCCCCGCAGCCCTTCCCGCCCTTCTTGCCGCCCTTGCCACGTTTCTGTCCGCCAGAGACAAGAACAGCCGCCGTCTCCTCAGAGGCAGAAGACGTGGGGGTGGCAAGTGAGGCAGTGAAGGTGGGAAGCTGCGGCACCGCACACCCCTCAAAGAGACGAGGAGGAGGCGCGGAAGAGGCAGAGGCAACAGTGAGGAGGTTACTCTCGATCTTCGAGAGATCAGTCTCAAGAAGATCGATGGTAAGCTCAGTGGGGTGCTTCAGAAGAAGCGCGTCGCGGGCTGTGGCTAGGCGGTCAGGGAGGCGAGTGACTAGCCAGTGAATAGTGAGCCACATAGGGGGCGGGCCAAGGGCAAGCTGATCCTCAGGGCAAGCAGCGCAAAAGCGAGCGTCAAGGGAGCGAAGGTGGGTAGCGAGGTCGGAGACAGTCTCAAAGGAGGCGAGGTCAGGGTAGATAAAGGGCACGAGGAGACGACCGAGGGAGGCAGAGGAGGGAGTGGAGTAGCGAGCAACAATGTCCTTAAATAAATCGGCGGCAGACTCGACCTGAGTGAAGTGAACCGCCTCTGTCGGCAGGAGAAGGTCGGTCAGGGCGAGGCAGGCAGCGACGGCACGAGACTCCCACACGTCGCGAGCGAGGAACTGGCGCTGGTACTCGGCCTCCTGCTCAGGAGTAGGCGGTGGGGTAGTGGGCAGCGGTTTAGGCTGCGGAGGGGCGGTCTGAGTACCGGACGCGTGTGCAAAAAGGTGCATGCCATCCTGCCGCTGGCACCTAAGGTGGCGCTGCGCCTGCATAAGCCACGTACTAAAGTCAATCGGTCTCCCTTCAGGGTCAAAGCGAAGTACTCGGGAGGTCGCCATAGGGGGCGAAAGTGAGAGAGCGCGGCTGCCAGCCGCGGGAGGGTGAGCCAGTCCGTGGCGTGAGGGCAGGCGCACAGGCGTGAAGGAGGGCAGGCGGCGCGGCATGCAGACAGGCGGGCGGCGCGGTGGGGTACGCTGGCGAGCGGGCCGTCCGTGGCACGCTAGCGTGGCGCGCTGGCGTGGCACGCTGGCGGGCGCGCTGGCGTGGCGCGCTGGCGTGCGCGTTGGCGTGCGCGCTGGCGGGCGCGCTGGCGGGCGCGCTGGTGTGCGGGCTGGCGTGGTGCGCTGGCGTGCGCGGTGGCGTGCGCGCTGGCTTGCGCGCGCTGGCGTGCGCGCTGGCGTGTGACCAATCGATTGGCACAACTATGTATTGCAGTTTCAGGTTTCAATTCACCCTCGCACGGGAAATTCACACAGACAGAGCAGATTCGCCTTGACACAGCGATTCGCGAGTCACAACAAATTTGCCCAGGCACAGCAAACTCGACCTATCACAACAAATTCGCCTTTTGATGCAGCAGAAAAAACAAAACCGTCCACCTTGACAGCACAGGTGGTCGGTGGGTGGGCAGAATGCTGTTTTCTGAGTACAGCTTGGCAGATTTTTACAGTTACGCTAGAAACTACAGAAGGATTCGGTACAAGGGTAGTTTTCAACCAACACTGACTGGAAAGTGTAACAAAACACCAGCCCTGACTTACACATGTCAGAAGAACTAGGCAAGAATGATTGAAAGGAGAGAGGGGTTTGAACTAGCAGGCAGTTGTGTACAAATAGCAAACCCTAGATTGGGCTGTACTCGCTATAGAGTACCCCACTGCAGGCTAGACAATAATAGCATTCTGACACACCCCCATAGCCAAAGTGGGGTGTAATCAGCAGAGCAAGCAAAGCAGTACAAGCTCAGGGTGGATCACAATGTCACCACACATTCTGAGCACAAGTTCAAGAAGCAATAGTTTAAAGTTCACAGTTATGAGCAAAGCTAGAGGCAGTCACAGAGGGCAAGCGAGGAGGAGGAGGGCTGGCGAGAGGAGAGAAGATGAAAGGCGCCGACTGAAGCTGCAGACACACGGGCAACAGGAGCGGCGCGCACAGTGGCTACCGAGCGCACGAGGGCACCGGACTACGGGAGTATCTGGCTCCGCGGCTACGACGAGCACACACAGGAGCAACGGACCCACAGGCGACTGGCGAAGCAGGCTCGCTGGGCTACCGAAACGCGCGAGGGCATCCGGACTACTGGCGCTGCTGGCGTCACGACGGCTACCTCCACGCAATCTCCCCCGACCGTCCCACGCCCCTCTCACACACCCCCTGCTGACACCCTAGCTCCACTCCGACGGTACCCCCCTTAAACCCCAAACCCTAGGCTCCCACACACCAACCCCCTCAGCGGCAGCTGTAGCAGAGGGAGACGAGGGAGGAGGAGGAGCAGGGGGAGGAACTCACAACCGACACCCCCATAGCCGCCCCCCCACACTCTTCACCCCCAAACCCTAATTTAGGAGAACGGGCTGTAGGAGGGGTGAGGCGCCGGTAGAAGCACGGGGGACAGTGGAGAGGGCAGGAGCAGCGAGGAACGGGCCGCCCACGGGCCTGGTAGAGCCGCCCGAACCGCGCGCAGGCGGCCCGAGCCGCGCGCGGGCCTGGCGCTTCCCGTACGGGCCGCGCGCGTGCCTGGCGCAGCCCGTACGGGCCGCGCGCGGGCCTGGCGCAGCCCGTACGGGCCGCGCGCGGGCCTGGCGCAGCCCGTACGGGCCGCGTGCCGGGTGTACGGGCCGCGCGCAGGCCACGACGGGCGACGGGGGGCGACGCGCGGGTCCCCGTCGCCCGTCGCAGCGCCTCCCGGGGGCGACGTGCCGAGTGACGGGGCAGGAACCCGCCGCGCGCCTCGGGGCACACGGCGGGCAGAGAACCGCCGCGCGCCTCGGGGCGCACGGCGGGCAGAAAACCGTCGCGTGCCTCGGGGCGCACGGCGGGCTGAAAACCCTAGTTTCGACGCCGCGCGCCACGGGGCGCGCGGCGGACAGGGAGTAGCAGTAGCAGTAGCAGTAGCAGCGGAAGGCTTAGGTGGTGGGCCCACCCACAGGATCGACCCAGGAGGGTCGACCTGCTCTGATAGCATGTCAGAAGAACTAGGCAAGAATGATTGAAAGGAGAGAGGGGTTTGAACTAGCAGGCAGTTGAGTACAAATAGCAAACCCTAGATTGGGCTGTACTCGCTATAGAGTACCCCACTGCAGGCTAGACAATAATAGCATTCTGACAACACATGGTGTAAAATTGCTACACTTTTTGGGAAAGGGTTGCAAAACAACTGGCCTTACAAAATCAGGGTAAACGTACAAAATCGGCTTTCAGAAAGGGGAATCATGGCAAATCATCCTTGAAAAAATGCCCCTGGTCTCAATGCTGGATAAGTGCAGAAATACCAAGTATGTTATGTCTAGGTTCCTCACAACTAGTAAAATTTATGCAAACATACAAAGTAATCTGGTTAGTACACGTTCGAAATGTGGATTTTTACTGTTTCAAACGCCACTCCTGTACCGAATCCACACCTCATCCTACACGTCTTCCTACTCCTAATCACGTAATGCACACCCCTCTTCACTGTTGTCTTTGAATTAAATTCGCTTCCAACAGTCCCTGCTTTCCCTTCACTCAATCATGGCATAAACCCTGCCCCTGCAGCTTCAAAGTGTATGCGTCAAAAGCAGAAGTGAAGCCGGGGTGTGTGATGCGGCAGAGCAACTGGCACGGGCTTGTCTCCCAACAGGCCCTCAGATTCGTTTTTGGCCTGTCTGATTCGTCAGACTAGTCCACAGTTTTAGTGTGAAACTCTCAGAGTTGGTATTAAAAAAACCCGAAATTTCAGAGTGTCTACAAAAAAAAGTATGAACATTTGAAATCAATGTATTCAATGTTAATCTGAAATGTATTCCATGTTTCATTCATCTGATACCGAAACTGTCACAATAACTAGGCAAGAATGAATGAACTAGCAGAAGTTTGGGTACAAATATGAAACCCTAGTTGGGGTTGTACCCCATATTGGCTACCCCACTACAGCCTACAAGTATAATACAGTTTAACACACCCCCATAGGCAAAGTGGGGGAGAACAAAGGGTCACAAGACCAGTCCAGCAAAGCAAAGCAAAGCCCAGGGTGGATCACAACGTCACCACACTCCGAGCACAAGTAAAGGCCACAAGGCCAGTTCACATGCAGTGCTAGATATAGTACAAGACAAGCAACACAGTGATCAAAACCTAGCAAGCAAGCAACTAGATATATATAAAGTACAGTACAAAGAATGTCAAGCAGTGAGCAAGTGAGGAAACGTGGACACAAGGCCTAAAGAAGTACAGTGCCGCTGATGATCACTAGGCGAGAGCGCCTTGGTGAAGATATCAGCAGTGTTGGCCTTCGAGTCCACGTACACAAGCCGAAGCTGACCGCGCTGCTGAAGCTCTCGAGCAAGAAAGTAGCGAAGAGCAATGTGCTTCGTCCTATGCTCCAGTCTGTGCTCCTGACACAAGGCAAGAGCCGCCTTGTTGTCACCGTACAGAACTGGAGGAGAACTAGGCCGCTCTCCCAAGTCAGTCAGCAGGTAGGTGAGCCAGCGTAACTCCTGTGCAGCCATGGCTGTGGCGTAGATCTCAGCCTCACAACTAGAGCCGAGAACAGAGGAAGAGCGGGTGGACCGCCACGAGACAGAACCAGAGCCAAGGCTGAAGGTTTAACCCTGTGACGACCGCTGCGTAGCCAGGTCGTCCACCCAAGAAGCGTCCGAGTGACCAGTGAGGACAACTCTGTCGTGTCCTCCAAGCACCAGCCCCATGCCTGATGTACTGCACAAGTAACGCAGCACCCTCTTAGCAGCCTCCCAGTGCTCTCGCCTGTGTCTCCCAGGCGCAACGTAACGAGCAAGGATGCTAAGAGGGTACGCGAGGTCAGGTCGCGTGCAAGTCATCAGGTACATGAGGCAGCCTACAAGCTCTGGGTACGGGCCACTCGGCTCTACGGACTCGTCCGAAGGTGGAGCTGAGAGCGAGTGGCTGGTAGCCAGAGGTGTGGCCTGTGGTGAGGAGAACTGGAAGCCGAAGCGCTGAAGGACCTGCTGCACCATGTGTGACTGAGTCAGGGTGATGGTGCGGCGAGCTCTGTCCCGGGTGATCTGCAAGCCAAGGTAGCTACGCAGTTCACCCAAGTCAGTGCAGGTGTGTCTCTTCTGCAGCTCCGACTTCACACGAGCGAGTGCCTCAGTGTCAGCAGTAGCAAAGACCAAGTCGTCGACGTACACAAGAATGTAGAACGGCGGCAGCGACGTGTCTGTGCGCAGAAACAGCGACGGGTCAGCAGTAGACGGCGTGAACCCAAGAGCCGCAAGTGTAGTCCTCAGTGTGTCGTGCCACTCACGTGGCGCCTGGCGGAGACCGTAGACTGGCCGGCGGAGGCTCCACTGGGTACCAGGAGGAAACGACCCAGTAAAGCCAGGTGGGCGGCGCAGCCAGATCTCCTCGTGCAGGCTGCCCTGCAGGAACGCTGTGCTGAAGTCAAGAGAGTGAAGCTCGTAGTCACGCTGAGCAGCAACGTGCAGCAGAACCCGAAGAGTGGTCATCTTCGGGGTGGGGGAGAAGGTCTGGAAGAAGTCGACCCCCTGACGCTGACTGAAGCCTCTAGCAACGTAACGAGCCTTGAAGACAGGCGGAGAACCTGGCGGCCGCTTCACCCTGAAAATCCACATGCCATCGACGATGTTCGCCCCAGGAGGGGGAACCTCGTCGACGTAGGTGCCTGTGGACTTCCAGGATGCCATCTCTGCGTCCATGGCTGTCTGCCACTGAGAGGAGTAGGGACCCGAGATCGCCTCTGCGTAAGTGCGCGGAGTGGGGATGTCTAGTGCATCCGGGTCTCCCTCAGGGGCAAGCAACCAGGCCACGAGATGAGGTACAGCAGCCGCAAGAGAGTCAAAGTCCTCCTGCCTGTCCTCAAGGACGTCCGTGCCAAGAGCACACTCACCCCCGACGGACGGAGGACAGACAGACGCAGACTCTGACTCAGCAACAAGGCTAGCAGCGTAGTCTAGACGAAAGGCAGCAGCAAAGTCAACCAACTCAGCGACCAGAGCAGACGCAGCCGAGGACTCAAAGGTAGGGTCAGTGACAACAGTAGCTAGGAGACGCGTGACTATAGGGTGCTCAGCGCGATACCGGTCAGACTCAGGGTCCGGAACGGCAGGC
Organism: Closterium sp. Yama58-4; assembly: GCA_947470075.1. Classification (NCBI taxonomy): domain Eukaryota; kingdom Viridiplantae; phylum Streptophyta; class Zygnematophyceae; order Desmidiales; family Closteriaceae; genus Closterium; species Closterium sp. Yama58-4. Next base: position 927,035 of record CANIUD010000061.1, on the reverse strand, counting down.
AAAGAGGACGCAGGAGGAGACGGTAGAGGGACACGCCGAGGAGCAATGGAGGGACGCAGAGTCATGTAGTGAGTGCCTGGGACAGGAGGAGGACGCTCACGACGGACACGACTACCAGTGCGAGCAGGACAAGCAGGCGACGCAGGACGAGACTCAGGCTCACGACGCTCTGTAAGACCTCCTGTGGGACCAGCGTAAGGAGAGGGAGCAGGGAGAGGCGAGGCAGGCGGTAACTGTGACTGCGGCTGGACAGGCGGAGGACACTCTACGGAGGGAGGAGGACAAGGAGGAGGAGCCTGCCCAAGAACCTGCTGAAGGAGCGGTACGAAGTACGGTCGCGGCCGCGCAGCGTCTCCAGAAGCAGAAGAGACTCCAGCGGCCGGGTCCTCAGGACCAGCAGGAGCTCCAACGTCCGGGTCCCCAGCACCAGCAGCAGCGCCACCGCTCGGGTCCTCAGCTCCAGCAGCAGCTCCACCAGGCGGGTCCGCAGCACCAGCAGCAGCGCCACCCCCAGAGTCGGCAGCTCCAACTCCGCTAGCACCGCCAGCGCCAGAGTCCCCAGCTCCAGCAGCTCCAGTCGCAGTGCTCCCAGAACAACCAGTCCCGGCAGCTCCAGTACCCCCAGTACGAGCAGCCCCAGCACCCCAAACTCCAGCCGAGCCACTAGGACGGCGAAAGCGCCGGACGTACCAGTCACGAAGCTGCTGCGGTGTGAGAGACTGCTCAGCACCCCGAACCGGAGCACCCCCAGACGCAGTAACCCGAGGCTCCGTAGGCTCAGTAGCAGCACCCCCAGGCTCAGTACCCGCAGGCTCAGCACCCCCAGTCGCAGCACCCCCAGGCTCAGTACCCCCAGGCGGCAAACTCTCAGGCACAGTACCCTCAGCTCCAGCACCCGTAGTCCCAGCACTCCCAGGCCCCGCACCCGCAGGCTCAGCACCCCCAGGCTCAGCACCCCCAGGCTCCGTACTCTCAGGCACCGTACCCTCAGCTCCAGCACCCTCAGTCCCAGCACCCGCAGCCCCAGCACCCCCAGGCCCAGCACCCCCAGGCTCAGCACCCCCAGGCTCAGCACTCCCAGCAGCACCACCCGCAGCAGCACCTGAGTCACCTGTGACCTCGACAGGCTCAGCGACGGGAGGAGGGTCTACCTGAGAGACACCTGAAGGAGCAGGACCCTGAGGGGGAAGGGGGTCTACCGGAGGGGGACCAGGAGCAAGGAAAAGCGGCGGGGGAGGGAGGGGGGCAGTGCGGTAGGGGAAGAGACGGTAAAAAGGGACCGACTCGTCAAAGGTGACGTCCTGAGAGGCGAAGACCCGGCGCGAGGTGGGGTGGTAAAACTGCCAGCCAGGCGCGTCAGGGACAAAGCCAAGGAAGACACAGGGAAGCGTGCGGGAGGAGAGCTTGTCCGCGGACGTATCGCGGACAAGGGCACGAGCACCCCACACCCGGAAGCGCGACGCATCGCCAACCTCCCCCGTCCAACGCAGTGTGGGCGAGGTCTCCGGCAAGGAGACACGGGGCCAGAGTTTGAGCTGATGCGCGGCGTACCGGACAGCAAACGGCCACAGAAAATGGGGAGCCGCCGCGTGGACCAAGGAGGTACGAGCGACCTCCATGACCAGACCAATGCGGCGCTCAGCAACCCCATTCCGCTGTGGGGAGTCCGGAAGCGTGAAGGTCTGCTCGATGCCCTCCGCCTGACAGAAAGTCCTCAAGAGATCGGAGGAGAACTCACCACCTCTGTCAGAGTGCAGACGCAGGACAGGAAGATCCGTCCGGAAACGGCGGCGGAGCTGGAGACGAACTGTGCGGATCCAAGGGATCAGAACAGCAGGGACCTCACCCTTGGTGCGCAAGGGGAAGACCGTGGTGTAACGCGAGTAGTCGTCGACAACCAGCAAAAAGTACCGCTCACCGCCCTGACCACGAACGCGGGCTGGGCCCCACACGTCCAGGTGGAGGGTCTGCAGAGGAGCCTCTGTCGGGGGGAACGAGGAGGAGTGAGGAGCGGCGCGCTGCCGCCCCTCGACGCAAGGAAGGCAAGGCGGCGCAGGAGAGGCAGGGAGGGGAGGGAGGGACCTGGGAAGACCAGACACAAGGTGGCGACGGTGCATGCCACGAAGGCGTGGCAAGGAGGGGTGACCCAGGCGGTGGTGCCAGAGAAGAGTCTGGTGCGACAGGGAACGACACTCACAGGCGTGGCCTACCAGACCTGACGCAGACACCTGACCGACAGCAGCGACCTGAGGAGACGCAGTGGTCAGTATGTAGAGACTCGACCCCGGCCGACGGGTAAACGTAGCCAGGTGACGGCCGGTCCTGGAGCACGTGCAGATCGCCACACGCTGTCCTCCAGGGGTAAAGGTGTCAACCCACTGATCCTGGAGGACAGCGTTGCTCACCAGGTTCGTCGAGAACGAGGGGAGGTGGAAACCCGACAACGAGCCAGACGGAGCCGCCGGACAAGGGAGGACAGTGGTGGACTGGGCAAGGACTGGGCCCCCAGAGGGGTCAGCCAAGGAGACTGGGACCGGTGCAGGAAGCGGTGTGAGCTCAGTACTGTCACGAAAGAAGCAACGGGAAGCACCTGAGTCAAGGGTGAAGGTGTGACAGGCCTTAGCCGGTGCAGTACCTGAGAGAGCAGTCTCTGTGGGTGCTGTACCTGAGAGAGCAGACTCGAAAACAGCCGGGACAGCACTGGAGGGAGCAAGTACAGGGGGCACCATACCAGAGAGAGCAGACTCACTAGTACCCAGGGCAGCGGGCTCTATACCTGGGTCAGGCGGCACACACAAGTAACAGTCTCCCTCGGCACTAACAGTCAATGCATACATGGCAGCAATAATAGCATCAAAGTCAAGAGCAAAGACATCAACACCAGCCCTCATGAGCTCAGCCCAGCGGGGGCGCTCAACATCCGCACCCATCTCCTCACGCCAAGCGTCGTCAAGGCGGGAGAAGCAGCGGTACGGGGTGTGGAACCTCCCACACGTCTGTCCCTTGCGGTCACCTGTGCGAATGACATAAGAACAGCGGCCACTGCCCCCCGACGTCCCACGCTGAGCAAGCCACTCACGAAGCTGCTGGGTCGTCTGGGGACGCTGCTGCTGCTGGGAGCTCTGGCCCGAGCCAGTGCCTCCACTCCGACCTCCGCCGCCACCACTACCACCGCTACGACCGCCACCGCCACCACCGCCACCACCGCCACCGCCGCCACCGCCGCCGCCGCCACTACTGCCACTGCTTCCTCCGCCGCCCCCGCCTCCACCACCGACCCCACTCCCACCAGCGCTCCCGCCACCGCTCCCTCCAGCACCGCCTCCCCCCCCACCTCCCCCACCTCCTCCCCCCCCAGCGCCACCACCACCACCCTTGCCCCCCTTGCCCTTGCCGGTGCGGCGCCTCCCACCAGGAGTAGAAGCAGCGCCAACAGACTCAGCACCAAGGAAGTCAACAGCAGCAGCAGCAGCGTAGGAGGGAGCGAGGGGAGAGGGAGAACACCCCTCAAAGATGGGGGTGCGAGGAGCGCCACGAGCAGCACCGACAGCTACAATGCTCTTTTCGGCCGCGAGCAGCTGCTCCTCTAGGAGGGTGACTGTGAGCTCAGTGGGACAGCGAGCAAGGAAGTGGTCTCGAACTGAGCTGAGGGTGTCAGGGAGACGGGTGACTATGAAGTGGAGTGTCCAGTACAGTGGAGGGGGGTTCTTAGCGCAGAACTCGGTGGGAAGGGCGGCACGCAGGCGAGCATCACTAGTGCGAAGGTGGGTGATAAGATCGGCGACTGTAGTAAAGGTGGACAGATCGGGGAACAGGTACGGCAGCATGAGGCGGCTAAGCTCGGCTGTGGCAGGCGAGGAGTAGCGAGCAACGACAGCATCGTACAGGGCCTTAGCGGATTTGCAGTCGCCAAAATGCTCGAGCTCAGCTAGCGGCAGGTGACTGCGAATGGCTAGGCGAGCAGCTGCGTCACGAGTCTGCCAGTGGGAACGAACACTAAGTTCGGCTGTGGCAGCAGGAGCAGCGGCAGCACCAGACGCATAGTCATAGAGGGAGATGTGGTCCGTGCTATTGCTCATAAGATACAACTGCAGGTCGTCGAGCCAGGAAGTGAACTGCACGGGACGGCCCTCAGCATCGAAGGAAAAAACGCGAATAGAGGCCATAGCTCAGGCGTGAGGGCACAGCAGAGCAGCGGCAGCAGCAGAGGGGACGCGCTAGAGCGAAGCTAGCAGCCACAGCAGGAGCAAGCGGCGGTGCACAGGCAGGGAAGTGCGGCGGGCGGGCTGCAAGTGAGCGGGCGACGCTGCGAAGCGGGCAGCGGGCAAGCGGACGACACTGCGAGCGGGGAGCAAGCGGGCGGGCGACGCTGCGAAGCAGGTAGTGGGCGGGCGGGCGGCGCTGCGAGCGGGCAGCGAAGCGGGCGGGCCGCGAAGCGGGCAGCGAGCGGGCGGGCGGGCTGCGAAGCGGGCAGCGGGACGAGCGGGCTGCGAAGCGGGCGGGCCGCGAAGCGGGCAGCGAGCGGGCGGGCGGGCTGCGAAGCGGGCGGGCCGCGAAGCGGGCAGCGAGCGAGCGGGCTGCGAAGCGGGCGGGCCGCGAAGCGGGCAGCGAGCGGGCGGGCGGGCTGCGAAGCGGGCAGCGGGGCGAGCGGGCTGCGAAGCGGGCGGGCAGCGAAGCGGGCAGCGAGCGGGCGGCTCGGCGGGCGGGCGACACTGCAAGGGGCGCGCGAGGGCGCTAGTGAGGGGCGCGCGAGGGCGCTAGCAAGGGGCGCACGAGGGCGCTAACGAGGGGCGCGCGAGGGCGCTAACGAGGGTGCGCGCGAGGGCGCTAACGAGGGGCGCGCGAGGGCTCTAACGAGGGCGCACGAGGGCGCTACGAGGCTAGGGCACGGGGTAGCGTGGTAACCGCATGCGAGCGGTGGTGGGCCCTTTAAAAAAAACGGTCGGTAGGTCCTAGGGACCTCCTGCTCTGAATACCATGTCACAATAACTAGGCAAGAATGAATGAACTAGCAGAAGTTTGGGTACAAATATGAAACCCTAGTTGGGGTTGTACCCCATATTGGCTACCCCACTACAGCCTACAAGCATAATACAGTTTAACAGAAACATGCTAGACTAAGGGGATTTCGGGAGAACATGATTTGACGGCGAATCTGCAATGTCAGACGCGAATCTTGTGTCGGGGAGAATCTCGTGGTGATAGGGCAAATCGTGTGGTGATTAGGCGAATCATGTGTCAGGGCGAATCCTGTGGTGTGAAAGGGCGAATCTGCAATGTCAGACGCGAATTTTTGGTGATTGGGCGAAATTGTTATGCTCTGACGGTGCAATTCTGTGGTGTCAAGGCGATTTTGCTATAATTGGGCGAAATTTTGTGCTGTAAGGCGCGGATTTGCTGTGTCAAGGCGATTTTGCATTAACAGTGCGAATCTACTGTGACCCGTGAAGTTCGAATCACCAGTCAAGAACGCGTTTGTACTCTGAATGATCAGAATACACTCCTGGAAAACTATGAAATTTCAGAGTTAGCCTCAACATTTTTCTGAAAATTACAGAGTTGGGGCCCTAAAATCTCTGATTTTAACAGAGTTCACTAAAAAAAAAAATCTGAATTCTTATAGTTTTTCATGCAAATCAGAGAAAAAAGTCTGAATCAGAGGGTCTGTCTCCCAAGCTAAGGAGGACGTTGAAGAACCAAAGGCTAAGGGCAGTGACATGGATTCTGGTGATAACTCATAAGGCATGTTAGCTTAGCAATGTTTCAGAAGGCTGCTACTGACTTATGTTTTAAAACAGGAGACTTTTTAATAGTATCAGCCTTTTTTCTAGTGGAACATTGATGCATCAGGCTTTTTCCAGAGGCAACACTGATATTTCAGGCTTTTTTTTTTAAGGATTACTGTCAATCAGAGTTTCTACACAGGGGGACCCCGATGGGTCGACACGCTAAGAGTGAATACGAGGCCCTTGTCGTCATACAGCATCCACCACAAATTCTGTAGCCTGTGCTACTCATTCATGCATCAAATATCCTTCCATTGCTTCATCATATCAGGATCCCTCTGGTGGTTCAGCACTGGAAATTCAGTATTGATTAAAATATAGCACTGATTTTTCAAGTTTCTCTTGGATATGCACCCTGACAAATCAGGATTGAGGTGTACACGTAACCCCGAAAATTTTCAGGGACCAAGGTTTAAAACCACTAAGACTTCGGTACTTGAAGCCTAGATTGGAATTCTAGGATACGGCACTGACAAGATTCGAAACTAAGACCTTAGGAACTACGGTTGGAGTGTTAACCATCTACGTTCCTTAGGTTGTGTAGCTTTGACAGGATAAATATTTTTCAACGATAATCACATGTTGCCCTGACAAATCAGGATTACCTTACAGGATAAATATAAAAAATTGGACGGGCAGCCCTGATGGCTCAGGGTCCCCTGGAATGAATCTGAGGGCCTGATCATATGGTACGGTACCAAACTGATTACTATGTTTGGCTTGGAGCATTCTGAATTGCAAAACAATGTAAAGTGGGGCATATTCTAGCTTCTGCCCGACATCAGGCCAGAAAGACTACTACAGAAGTTGGAGCCAATTTGCATGCGACTGTTCTCCTATGTAGTTTTCACGACGTTGCAGTCTGAGGTCAAGGCACAAAATCACAAGTACAGTATCCTCCTACCAGTACCCTTAGCTATGCACACAACCTTGCCCAGCCAAAACCTTATTTTTCTCCAATCATCATTCTAGGCCGCCTAGGCCCTTATATGCGTGCACGAATTCCAATGCAGGAAAACCCAGCAGCATGAGAAATAGAGGTTCCGATCATAGATGACAGCCATGCCAACCAGGTCATGCCTCACAGGCCATGTGTCCAGCATCACAGCATTGTCTGATGTACACTATCAGAGCAGCTTCAAGTTGATCGATCATGCAAATCTTTCAATGGTGTTCATGCTATTCAAGCAATGTCTTACATACTCCATCATACACACAATACCCACTCCAACATAAAGACCATTGTACCCTTGCACCCAAACAGCCACCATTTCTTATGCATTCCCTTCATGCAGCCATTTGAGACATTGCTCACCCCTCATCTCAACCCTCGACCGCCGCTGCTGCTGCTGCATTGCTGCTGCCACTGCTGTCGCCACTGCTGCTGCCGCTGTTGCCGCCACTGCTGCTGCCACTGTTGTCGCCACTGCTGCTGCCACTGTTGCCACCACTGCTGCTGTCGCTGCTGCTGCTGACACTGCTGCTGCCACTGCTACTATGCCGACCATGCTTGCCTCCCTAACTGATTTCTTGCTCGCCCTTGTCCCTTGCTTCCCCTCCTCCCCTCCCCTTCCCCTCCTGCTCCGCCTCGCCTCCTCATTCCCCTTCTCCTTCCCCATCCGTCCTACTTTTAACCGCTACCCCGTCCATTACAAGCTATGGCTGGCAGGAATAATATGCGGCTCCCCTCATGCACACAGTGGTCTCTTGCTTAACCATCCCTGCACCTGCTGCTCTTTAATAGCAAGGCACGACCATTCCCGAACTCTCTGCAGCATGCAAGTTGAACCGCCATTCCATGCCTCACTCCCCCGCATGCACTCCTCACCTCCCCAGCCGTCCCTACCAAGACACACTCACGCCCAAACTCACCTCACCTCCCTCTCCATCGTCACTCCCTACCGCCCTACCTGCCTATCCGCCTACAAAGACCATTGCCGCAAAGATAACCCCCTTCCGGTAGCATGAGCCATGTCAGCTTGGTCAGGGCAGTCAGCTGCTGCAGCCCATCATCCGTGACTGCTGTGTGATCCAGATGAAGCCTCTCAATCCCTGTCAATCTCCCCACGTGCACCATGCCAGCATCTGTCACACCCTTGCATTCACAAAGGCTCAGCACCTTGAGAGAGGATAGAGCTGTCAAGTGCGACAGACCAGCATCTGTCACTGCCGTGCCACTCAAACAAAGGTTCTCAAGCCCTGTCAGCCCCCAACAAGCATCATGCCAGCATCCGTCACACCCTTGCATTCAGACAGCCTCAGCGAATGGAGAGAGGAAACACATGTCAAGTGCGACAGGCCGGCATCAGTCACCTTGGTGTGACGGAGATGAAGGGCTTTGAGACTGGTCAGGGACCCAATGCCTTCCAAGGCACTGTATGAGACGTCAGTGCAGCTGAGATCTAGCACCTCCAACCGTGACAGCGTGTAGAAGCGCTTCATGCTGTCCGCAGTGAAGCCTGTGCTAGAGGTCAAGTCAATGCTCCTCATCTGAGTCCTTGTGGACGCAAAAAGGGGGATGGCGTATGTGACGCCGTTGTAACCCCACATAGCCACACTGGTATCTTGTGATGCTAACACGATTTTGTGGAGGGAAATATGTGCAGAACAGGATGGAAGAGACAAGAGATTAAAGCAAGAAATGATGGACCACAAAATAGTGCATGCTATGCTGAAACAATGCATGCTACGCTGAAACAATGCATGCTATGCTGAAACAATGCATGCCATGCTGAAACAATGCATGCTATGCTGAAACAATGCATGCTATGCTGAAAAAATGCATGCTATGCTGAAACAACGCATGCTATGCTTAAACGATGCATGCTATGTTAAAACAATGCATGCCTGTCTGACAAGAAAAGGCAGGCAATACGGGCTTTTGTACAACATTTGACTAGCACGCACCTCCCATGCTTTCTTGTTATCAACTTCACTCCACAGCATCATAGCATCCTGGTGCTCCCTCATCTCTGCTGCCCTTCTCCTCTCAGGATCCTCCAACTCCATCCTTGTCTCTTCCAGCTGCATGCTAAGTGCCCGGCATTCTCATCTTCATCAAGTCTTTCAACTCGTGTGTTCCAGCCGTACTCGCCATGACAGACACAGCAACCTCACTCACACTCTGCACCTCGTGTGTTCCTCTTCTTCCTCTCCTTTGATGATTCTACCCTCATATTCTGCTCTCCCTTCCTACTCTCCTCCCTGAGTTCTGTCATATCTAGCTCTCTCTCTTTCTTAAACTTATCCCATTTGTCCATCATAGCAGCCTTGTGTTTGGCCAACTCCTCCCACACTGCACTCAACTCCCCCTTCACTAATGCCACCTCTTCCCCCTTCGCCTCCACCACAGCAACGGTCGACGCACTCCTCTCGCCCACAACACTCAATTCATGCCTCAGCTCATTGACTTCGTTCCCCATCATCCAATTCCTCTCCTCCAGCATCAACACTCGTGCATTCTGTCGAGCAACCACTTCCCTAACTGCTGCCAGCTCCCGTTTCACTGTTGCCAACTCCTTAGTTGCTGTTGCCAACTCGCTTCTTACCAAACCGAACATCCCTTTCACTGCTTTAGCTATATCAGTTGACTCCCCTTCTACAGCCATTGCTGCTTACTGTGTAATGCTGCAAGCAAGTGGATGGCATTGCGGCATGTCAGAATCATTTGGAGGTGAAGTAAAGGCATGGAGGTAAATACGGACTCAAACAGGAACAGGCAAGCAACCCAGGTAGGCAAGTGTAAGCAATAAGTAAATATTCGCCTCATTCCTTCTACTCTAAGTAGTCAAGGGAATGAGGTCTCGCCTCGGCCATCTCACTCATCCAGGCCCCACTGATTACACCCCACTTTGGCTATGGGGGTGTGTCAGAATGTTATTCTCTAGCATGTAGTGGGGTGCTCTATAGCGAGTACAACCCATCTAGGGTTTGCTATATGTATCCTCATTGCTGCTAGTGAAACCCCTCCTCTTTGCCTAAACTGTTCCTTGCCTAGCTAGGGTTCTCCTAGCTATGGCTCCTCGTACTATCGCTTATCTTCACAATCCAGGCCCTGCCCTTCCCAGACTATTCAACTGAGGCAAGGTAAGCATCGTTTATTGAGTGAATGAACACTCGCCACGTACTCGGCTCGGCAGAGAAAGGCGAGGGAAACCTAACTTCAGCTTTCCTTGTGTTCTGACCCCAAAAGCGACTTTCCATAGGAAGTTGAATCCAAAAAAACCATATTAGCTTGTGAGGATTGTAGTGGAGCAGGTGTGCAAATTTCCAAGTGTGGGTGGGAGGCGGGCAGGGTGGGTGGATACTTCGTTAGTGCAGGTTGGATTTTTGCAGGGGCGTTGGGAGCAAAGCAAGGGTTGCTGCCTCGTGTAAAAGTATTTCTCACCTTCTGACTTTGTCATACATACAAGCATTGTAAACCAAAGATTGAGGTGAGAGCTTTATCTAAGGGAGGATTTTGACAGATAAAATTTAATTAGCTTTAACCCTGGTACTCCGATGTTCACCCATCTTCATACACGTCGAAGCCACTTAGCGAATCCCAGGTATCCTTGGCACCCCTCGCTGCGCCTCCATGTTTAAATTTCAAACCCTTTCGGGTGTCTACCGAGTAGACTCCGAAATTCGCGGTGGAGTGGTGCACGGGCTCAACCTCTCACTCAAGTGATTTGCTGGATCACCCACAACTTTCCCTCCGTTTTTTTTTTTTGTCTTCACCCCCCGACAATATCGCCTGCGCCGTTCACCCAGCGTCTGCCCTTGTCGGATGGGGTATCGTAGTTGTTGCCCGCGCGAACCCGGCCACATCGGAGGGGAAAAAACTATCAGAGTTGGGGTAGCCTTAGTTAAAAGGAACTATCGCCCAACCGTTTTGCAGTCCGCCGTACTTATCACGCCACGAAAACTCCATAGCTTCGGGGTCTCAGCTTCGCCGCTGCGCCGTCAAGTCGTGCAGACGTCCGGTTCAGGAGAAACCTGTTAACTACACCATTGTTGTCATCGCAGCTCCCTGAATTTTTCACGTGCCGTTCAAGATGCATGGGCTCGAACCGCCCCCGCCGCCTGCGTCCCACTCTTCTTGAGTGCGATTTAGCCACTTCGTTTTTCGTAGTAATCTGTAAGTGTCGGCGGGTCTGAAGTTCCCGTCTGTCCACCTGCACTCCTGCCGAAATCTTCGATGACGCGCCCGCCATGCAGAAAAAGCCGCCGCACTTCAGGTCGGGCGGGACGACAGTTGACCCCGCATAACCTGGGCAATTCGCGTGTCGTCTCTCCTCGCCACCGACATTTTTGGACGCAAAACTCCATTTGCGCATGGCGACCCCAGCTGCATTTTCTCAATAGCAACTCCAAAAATCTCGCCCACAGTGACCTACGTCCGTTGTCGTCAGCTGCCGAAGCACACTCCGTGAGTCACGCGCGCAGGTAACAGCTATCCTGAAGTGGCCCAGCTAGTTAGCTGGTTCACTTCCGAAAGATGAGGTCCCGGGATCAAATCCCCCCTGCGGCATATTCTGCCAGCCCCACTAAAAGGGGCTAAAGAGGTGCTCATCTGGGAGTAGATAGAACAACCTCGTTACCCAGCGAGGCATGTAAACATATCGGGAGGCGGGTTACGATCGACAGTCGGGGTAATACCAAAGTGGGTGTCCCCTATAACCTTTACTTTTGCCCCATGGTAACAGCTGGCAAACTGGGGACTTCATCTCCTGCAACTCCAACACGTCCATAATTTGGAACCAGGGGTTACGTGTTACCTTCCCCTCTCAAGCCAACGCCCATCAGGGTCCGGATGTCCCTGCAATTGAGTGATCGGTGTGGGGTTTTTGCAGAGCACTGCACAACCGAGTAAGGTTCTGCTCATACTCTAAGCGCCTACCCTCCTTGTGAAAGGGGGCCTGGTTTTCCCCTGGGATCTCTAACTGCTATAAAGGGGTGTACGGGTATCTCTAACTTCAAAAGGTTTTCAGTTACTACTAAAACCTTTAGTAGTTTTATGCATAACTGCCATACTGTTTGTATTATATCTTTTACTATCTGATGTTGTGCTAATTGCATGTAATAAATGTTATGAATTCTAATAATGAATTCCACGTCACGCATGCTTAAATGAATGTAATGATGAGGGATGATATATAGATGCATACCTAATACCGATTCACGCATTAAAATGCTTTTGTATGCATATGACACGCTGAAATGCACCACACTAGTATATCATACAAATGTGTGATAGTTAACGACCCAAAAACCAAGCTACCGCATCCCCTGCCTAGCATGGGGGGGAAGTCAATAGCAAAGTTTTTTAATAATCAACTAGCCATGAAACAATACAATCTGTTAACTCTAAAAAAGAGGTTCACTCTATCAAATCCAGTTCGAAGTGGCAAACACACGAGTCACTGAGTGCGCCAATGAACCAATGAGAAATGATAGAAATGAACCCCCTTTTTAAAATTGACAGACATGCATTGTTATTGCTATGGAAAATTTACACACACATATACATACGCATACGCATATATACACACACATACACACACATATACAACCACTTACACAGAAGATAGTTAATAACAATGCATGTCGACGAAACAAAGTATAAAAAAAAAACCCAAAGCAAAAGAAGTTTTGTCTAGTCAATCCCCCACCCATGTTTTCTTAATTAAATTATCTTTCATGCCATGAAATAACCAAAACACATCTCAATCGGCTCCATGGATCTTGGGCTTCCACTTGATTGCGTGGCGCTCGTAACATCAAGTATGGTCTTGATGACGCGCCCCTCCTCAAGACCAAAGTGAATCTGTCAAGAGAAAGGCAAGGAAAAGGAAAGAATGGAAGCAGGGAAAGAGAGAAAAGGACATAAAAAGAGATTAGAGAAGGAAGGATAGAGGAAATAGGGAAAACTAAACGAAGGTAAAGAGGGAACGAGGGAAATAATGAAAAAAAGAAGGAAGTCATGTTGAAAGAAATGAAGGTATACATGAAATGGGAACGAAGTATAACTGGTCTCATCTCAAAGATAAGGTTTTGAATAGGTAGATGATAGAAATAAGTGTTGGTACATAACATACTCGCTGTATGTGTGATACGCTTAACTATCTTGAAGAGCCAATCCACGTACCTTTACGAGCCAACGACCTCGAAAAGCGGCCAACATGCGTTGGCGCTCATCCGAGGGCAAAGAGAGAAATGTGGACATCTGAAGATGCGGGACCACCTTGGTCAAAATGTTCGGTTGAATCACCAAGCCATGCGCTTGAGCCGTGTATGACAATGGAAAAATAGGAAGACATAATAGCAAACTTTATTGCGAGAATACAACATGCAAAATTGTACACAAAACATATACATACGGTACTTACCGCTCTCTTGTACGACAAGCGTGACGGTGACGTCGTCGATCTGGGTGATCGACGAGGATCCATGCTCGTCGCATTCGTACTCGCGTGAGAGACATGATCGGAAAACAGGCAGTCGACAGATAGAGTCCCCCGAACCACCCTTGCACACTCTGCGAGAGTTGTGCAAAGGATCTTTGATTTCAGCAACGAGGGACGCTATCTTCTCTCATTTTGTTGTCATCACGAGTGTATCCACACTACTCATCCTGAATATGAAAAACGGGAACATTCTTAACAATCGTCTTACTTATATACTGTTAATATGCGCTAGTATGTCTACTTACAGCTGCACGAGCCGACGTCTTATGGTTCCTCTGTGACGTCAAGATCTGTGATCTCCAACGCTCGTCGAGAGTCAAGAATGACAGCGCTGGAAAGCATTGTTGTCGTAAACAATGCGTTCTTCAGAGAGACGTTGCTAATGTAAACTGGCACGTCTGTAGCATCACTGTGCTCATCCAAGTATGTCTTACAGCACTGGTGAATCCGTGTGGCAGCGTCCCCCAAAGATACCAGGACGCTGCGAAGTGACGAATCGTGGATGCAAGCTGTGAGTTTAGGCAATCCACCCGGCGACTCAAGCGAAGGGGCACTGAGCCTGACAGAAATGCAAGGGATCTCGGAATGTAGAAAAGTGAAGTATAACATTATGAATATGAAACACATGCATTTACAACTCAAAAAGTGGCGATATGACAAATGATCATCTGCAATGTAAGAACATCAACCAAACCAGATGAGCCAAAACTATACAGAAATTATGCTAAGCAGTAAGTATCAAACGATTTTCAGTTGGAAACATGAGGAAGAAGTGGCACTATGGTTTGAAGAAAAGTACACATTTCGAACATGACCACAACCAATTCGTTCAATGTAATAAATTTGTTCTTACCATGGAGTCGTCTCTCGGCCCAAAAAAACTCTTGAGCGTCGGAGTGGGCACGTCCCCCACGGTCAGTTGCAAGCCTCCCCTATCCCCCACCATGTATGAACAGCGGTGTAGCCAGAGAAACTGCAAATCAAGGCCTCCAATAATAGACCTGTACAAAATCATATGTATTAATAAGACAATTTAAAACCTACCAGCTAGGGTGTGCGCGCAAAGCATTGACGCGAAGATAGACTTCTCCAATGGAAATCCCCATCAAGAACTCGTTCACTGCTCGCACATCGCATGGGCTGAATCCTGTAGTCTCAGGCCACAAGACCATCTCGCTGGTAGAACGCTCCACATCAAAGAGGAGAACCTTTCCTGGCGAAATCTTTCCATTGTTCTTGATGAATGTATTCTTGGTCGAAATCACCATCGACTTGAAATGGTAATCAGAGGGCCTTTCCTCTCCAGGAACTAACCAAGACTCCATGAACTTGAACGTAACCTCAGCAGTGGCCTGCAAGTATAACATTGTATTAATGAATGCTAAACCAAGGTAGAAAATGATAATGTGTGTTTTAGCATGCGTTATGTTTATTTCCATATACACAAAGCAAACCAAAACTTGCCTGAGTACGGTTGTGCGGACGCGGAAATGGTCCTGCTCTCAAAACCACATGGAATCTGAGACGTAAAATGATAATACTGCAAGCGTTGGTATACGTACGTTCCATTTTGAAATTATATCAATCAATAACAACATAAACGGGGAAGTGGTCAGAAAAATAGGTTTCACCAACATAGACTTTAATATTTGTCTTGAAGCAATTTGCTCATACATGATCAGTAATTTTATTATTCACTGTAGTTGGTGTCAAGATAGTAAAGATAGTTAGGAGCCATAGCTAGGAGAACCCTAGCTAGGCAAGAGAAGTTTAGGCAAAGAGAAGAGGGGTTTTCACTAGCAGCAATGAGGATACATATAGCAAACCCTAGATGGGTTGTACTCGCTATAGAGCACCCCACTACAGGCTAGAGAATAACATTCTGACAGTTGGTTCAATATTGAATTGAGAAAAACCATGCCGTTTGAAGAAATGATCATATCGCCGTTGTGGATTGGCAATCAAATCAATATTGAAATCGCCGATGAATATAATGTCATCATGCGGATATTTAAATAATGATGGATAAGATCATATCAAAAAGGATTTGGTGATTACGATGATCAGTTGGGTTGCGATAACAGCAAACAACCCAAAGGCGTTTGACTCTCATATCGATACAAAAAGTCAAGAGTTCAACTTTGGACCTTTCTATCAGAATAGCTAGGCAAGAATGATTGAACTAGCAGAAGTTTGGGTACAAATATGAAACCCTAGTTGGGGTTGTACCCCATATTGGCTACCCCACTACAGCCTACAAGCATAATACAGTTTAACACACCCCCATAGGCAAAGTGGGGGAGAACAAAGGGTCACAAGACAAGTCCAGCAAAGCAAAGCAAAGCCCAGGGTGGATCACAACGTCACCACACTCCGAGCACAAGTAAAGGCCACAAGGCCAGTTCACATGCAGTGCTAGATAAAGTACAAGACAAGCAACACAGTGATCAAAACCTAGCAAGCAAGCAACAAGATATATATAAAGTACAGTACAAAGAATGTCAAGCAGTGAGCAAGTGAGGAAACGTGGACACAAGGCCTAAAGAAGTACAGTGCCGCTGATGATCACTAGGCGGGAGCGCCTTGGTGAAGATATCAGCAGTGTTGGCCTTCGAGTCCACGTACACAAGCCGAAGCTGACCGCGCTGCTGAAGCTCTCGAGCAAGAAAGTAGCGAAGAGCAATGTGCTTCGTCCTATGCTCCAGTCTGTGCTCCTGACACAAGGCAAGAGCCGCCTTGTTGTCACCGTACAGAACTGGAGGAGAACTAGGCCGCTCTCCCAAGTCAGTCAGCAGGTAGGTGAGCCAGCGTAACTCCTGTGCAGCCATGGCTGTGGCGTAGATCTCAGCCTCACAACTAGAGCCGAGAACAGAGGAAGAGCGGGTGGACCGCCACGAGACAGAACCAGAGCCAAGGCTGAAGGTGTAACCCTGTGACGACCGCTGCGTAGCCAGGTCGTCCACCCAAGAAGCGTCCGAGTGACCAGTGAGGACAACTCTGTCGCGTCCTCCAAGCACCAGCCCCATGCCTGATGTACTGCACAAGTAACGCAGCACCCTCTTAGCCGCCTCCCAGTGCTCTCGCCTGTGTCTCCTAGGCGCAACGTAACGAGCAAGGATGCTAAGAGGGTACGCGAGGTCAGGTCTCGTGCAAGTCATCAGGTACATGAGGCAGCCTACAAGCTCTGGGTACGGGCCACTCGGCTCTACGGACTCGTCCGAAGGTGGAGCTGAGAGCGTGTGGCTGGTAGCCAGAGGTGTGGCCTGTGGTGAGGAGAACTGGAAGCCGAAGCGCTGAAGGACCTGCTGCACCATGTGTGACTGAGTCAGGGTGATGGTGCGGCGAGCTCTGTCCCGGGTGATCTGCAAGCCAAGGTAGCTACGCAGTTCACCCAGGTCAGTGCAGGTGTGTCTCTTCTGCAGCTCCGACTTCACACGAGCGAGTGCCTCAGTGTCAGCAGTAGCAAAGACCAAGTCGTCGACGTACACAAGAATGTAGAACGGCGGCAGCGACGTGTCTGTGCGCAGAAACAGCGACGGGTCAGCAGTAGACGGCGCGAACCCAAGAGCCGCAAGTGTAGTCCTCAGTGTGTCGTGCCACTCACGTGGCGCCTGGCGGAGACCGTAGACTGGCCGGCGGAGACTCCACTGGGTACCAGGGGGAAACGACCCAGTAAAGCCAGGTGGGCGGCGCAGCCAGATCTCCTCGTGCAGGCTGCCCTGCAGGAACGCTGTGCTGAAGTCAAGAGAGTGAAGCTCGTAGTCACGCTGAGCAGCAACGTGCAGCAGAACCCGAAGAGTGGTCATCTTCGGGGTGGGGGAGAAGGTCTGGAAGAAGTCGACCCCCTGACGCTGACTGAAGCCTCTAGCAACGTAACGAGCCTTGAAGACAGGCGGAGAACCTGGCGGCCGCTTCACCCTGAAAATCCACATGCCATCGACGATGTTCGCCCCAGGAGGGGGAACCTCGTCGACGTAGGTGCCTGTGGACTTCAAGGATGCAATCTCTGCGTCCATGGCTGTCTGCCACTGAGAGGAGTAGGGACCCGAGATCGCCTCTGCGTAAGTGCGCGGAGTGGGGATGTCTAGTGCATCCGGGTCTCCCTCAGGGGCAAGCAACCAGGCCACGAGATGAGGTACAGCAGCCGCAAGAGAGTCAAAGTCCTCCTGCCTGTCCTCAAGGACGTCCGTGCCAAGAGCACACTCACCCCCGACGGACGGAGGACAGACAGACGCAGACTCTGACTCAGCAACAAGGCTAGCAGCGTAGTCTAGACGACAGGCAGCAGCAAAGTCAACCAACTCAGCGACCAGAGCAGACGCAGCCGAGGACTCAAAGGTAGGGTCAGTGACAACAGTAGCGAGGAGACGCGTGACTGTAGGGTGCTCAGCGCGATACCGGTCAGACTCAGGGTCCGGAACGGCAGGCAAAGAGGACGCAGGAGGAGACGGTAGAGGGACACGCCGAGGAGCAGTAGAGGGACGCAGAGTCATGTAGTGAGTGCCTGGGACAGGAGGAGGACGCTCACGACGGACACGACTACCAGTGCGAGCAGGACGAACAGGCGACACAGGACGAGACTCAGGCTCACGACGCTCTGTAAGACCTCCTGTGGGACCAGCGTAAGGAGAGGGAGCAGGGAGAGGCGAGGCAGGCGGTAACTGTGACTGCGGCTGGACAGGCGGAGGACACTCTACGGAGGGAGGAGGACAAGGAGGAGGAGCCTGCCCAAGAACCTGCTGAAGGAGCGGTACGAAGTACGGTCGCGGCCGCGCAGCGTCTCCAGAAGCAGAAGAGACTCCAGCGGCCGGGTCCTCAGGACCAGCAGGAGCTCCAACGTCCGGGTCCCCAGCACCAGCAGCAGCGCCACCGCTCGGGTCCTCAGCTCCAGCAGCAGCTCCACCAGGCGGGTCCGCAGCACCAGCAGCAGCGCCACCCCCAGAGTCGGCAGCTCCAACTCCGCTAGTACCGCCAGCGCCAGAGTCCCCAGCTCCAGTAGCTCCAGTCGCAGTGCTCCCAGAACAACCAGTCCCGGCAGCTCCAGTACCCCCAGTACGAGCACCCCCAGGACGAGCAGCCCCAGCACCCCCAACTCCAGCCGAGCCACTAGGACGGCGAAAGCGCCGGACGTACCAGTCACGAAGCTGCTGCGGTGTGAGAGACTGCTCAGCACCCCGAACCGGAGCACCCCCAGACGCAGTAACCCGAGGCTCCGTAGGCTCAGTAGCAGCACCCCCAGGCTCAGTACCCGCAGGCTCAGCACCCCCAGTCGCAGCACCCCCAGGCTCAGTACCCCCAGGCGGCAAACTCTCAGGCACAGTACCCTCAGCTCCAGCACCCGTAGTCCCAGCACTCCCAGGCCCCGCACCCGCAGGCTCAGCACCCCCAGGCTCAGCACCCCCAGGCTCCGTACTCTCAGGCACCGTACCCTCAGCTCCAGCACCCTCAGTCCCAGCACCCGCAGCCCCAGCACCCCCAGGCCCAGCACCCCCAGGCTCAGCACCCCCAGGCTCAGCACTCCCAGCAGCACCACCCGCAGCAGCACCTGAGTCACCTGTGACCTCGACAGGCTCAGCGACGGGAGGAGGGTCTACCTGAGAGACACCTGAAGGAGCAGGACCCTGAGGGGGAAGGGGGTCTACCGGAGGGGGACCAGGAGCAAGGAAAAGCGGCGGGGGAGGGAGGGGGGCAGTGCGGTAGGGGAAGAGACGGTAAAAAGGGACCGACTCGTCAAAGGTGACGTCCTGAGAGGCGAAGACCCGGCGCGAGGTGGGGTGGTAAAACTGCCAGCCAGGCGCGTCAGGGACAAAGCCAAGGAAGACACAGGGAAGCGTGCGGGAGGAGAGCTTGTCCGCGGACGTATCGCGGACAAGGGCACGAGCACCCCACACCCGGAAGCGCGACGCATCGCCAACCTCCCCCATCCAACGCAGTGTGGGCGAGGTCTCCGGCAAGGAGACACGGGGCCAGAGGTTGAGCTGATGCGCGGCGTACCGGACAGCAAACGGCCACAGAAAGTGGGGAGCCGCCGCGTGGACCAAGGAGGTACGAGCGACCTCCATGACCAGGCCAATGCGGCGCTCAGCAACCCCATTCTGCTATGGGGAGTCCGGAAGCGTGAAGGTCTGCTCGATGCCCTCCGCCTGACAGAAGGTCCTCAAGAGATCGGAGGAAAACTCACCACCTCTGTCAGAGTGCAGACGCAGGACAGGAAGATCCGTCCGGAAACGGCGGCGGAGCTGGAGACGAACCGTGCGGATCCAAGGTATCAGAACAGCAGGGACCTCACCCTTGGTGCGCAAGGGGAAGACCGTGGTGTAACGCGAGTAGTCGTCGACAACCAGCAAAAAGTACCGCTCACCGCCCTGACCACGAACGCGGGCTGGGCCCCACACGTCCAGGTGGAGGGTCTGCAGAGGAGCCTCTGTCGGGGGGAACGAGGAGGAGTGAGGAGCGGCGCGCTGCCGCCCCTCGACGCAAGGAAGGCAAGGCGGCGCAGGCGAGGCAGGGAGGGGAGGGAGGGACCTGGGAAGACCAGACACAAGGTGGCGACGGTGCATGCCACGAAGGCGTGGCAAGGAGGGGTGACCCAGGCGGTGGTGCCAGAGAAGAGTCTGGTGCGACAGGGAACGACACTCACAGGCGTGGGCTACCAGACCTGACGCAGACACCTGACCGACAGCAGCGACCTGAGGAGACGCAGTGGTCAGTGTGTAGAGACTCGACCCCGGCCGACGGGTAAACGTAGCCAGGTGACGGCCGGTCCTGGAGCACGTGCAGATCGCCACACGCTGTCCGCCAGGGGTAAAGGTGTCAACCCACTGATCCTGGAGGACAGCGTTGCTCACCAGGTTTGTCGAGAATGAGGGGAGGTGGAAACCCGACAACGAGCCAGACGGAACCGCCGGACAAGGGAGGACAGTGGTGGACTGGGCAAGGACTGGGCCCCCAGAGGGGTCAGCCAAGGAGACTGGGACCGGTGCAGGAAGCGGTGTGAGCTCAGTACTGTCACGAAAGAAGCAACGGGAAGCACCTGAGTCAAGGGTGAAGGTGTGACAGGCCTCAGCCGGTGCGGTACCTGAGAGAGCAGTCTCTGTGGGTGCTGTACCTGAGAGAGCAGACTCGAAACCAGCCAGGACAGCACTGGGGGGAGCAAGTACAGGGGGCACCATACCAGAGAGAGCAGACTCACTAGTACCCAGGGCAGCGGGCTCTATACCTGGGTCAGGCGGCACACACAAGTAACAGTCTCCCTCGGCACTAACAGTCAATGCATACATGGCAGCAATAATAGTATCATAGTCAAGAGCAAAGACATCAACACCAGCCCTCATGAGCTCAGCCCAGCGGGGGCGCTCAACATCCGCGCCCATCTCCTCACGCCAAGCGTCGTCAAGGCGGGAGAAGCAGCGGTACGGGGTGTGGAACCTCCCACACGTCTGTCCCTTGCGGTCACCTGTGCGAATGACATAAGAACAGCGGCCACTGCCCCCCGACGTCCCACGCTGAGCAAGCCACTCACGAAGTTGCTGGGTCGTCTGGGGACGCTGCTGCTGCTGGGAGCTCTGGCCCGAGCCAGTGCCTCCACTCCGACCGCCGCCGCCACCACTACCACCGCTCCGACCGCCACCGCCACCACCGCCACCACCGCCACCGCCGCCACTGCCGCCGCCGCCACTACTGCCACTGCTTCCGCCGCCGCCCCCGCCTCCACCACCGACCCCACTCCCACCAGCGCTCCCGCCACCGCTCCCTCCAGCACCGCCTCCCCCCCCACCTCCCCCACCTCCTCCCCCCCCAGCGCCACCACCACCACCCTTGCCCCCCTTGCCCTTGCCGGTGCGGCGCCTCCCACTAGGAGCAGAAGCAGCGCCAACAGACTCAGCACCAAGGAAGTCAACAGCAGCAGCAGCAGCGTAGGAGGGAGCGAGGGGAGAGGGAGAACACCCCTCAAAGATGGGGGTGCGAGGAGCGCCACGAGCAGCACCAACAGCTACAATGCTCTTTTCGGCCGCGAGCAGCTGCTCCTCTAGGAGGGCGACTGTGAGCTCAGTGGGACAGCGAGCAAGGAAGTGGTCTCGAACTGAGCGGAGGGTGTCAGGGAGACGGGTGACTATGAAGTGGAGTGTCCAGTACAGTGGAGGGGGGTTCTTAGCGCAGAACTCGGTGGGAAGGGCGGCACGCAGGCGAGCATCACTAGTGCGAAGGTGGGTGATAAGATCGGCGACTGTAGTAAAGGTGGACAGATCGGGGAACAGGTACGGCAGCATGAGGCGGCTAAGCTCGGCTGTGGCAGGCGAGGAGTAGCGAGCAACGACAGCATCGTACAGGGCCTTAGCGGATTTGCAGTCGCCAAAATGCTCGAGCTCAGCTAGCGGCAGGTGACTGCGAATGGCTAGGCGAGCAGCTGCGTCACGAGTCTGCCAGTGGGAACGAACACTAAGCTCGGCTCTGGCAGCAGGAGCAGCGGCAGCACCAGACGCGTAGTCATAGAGGGAGATGTGGTCCGTGCTATTGCTCATAAGATACAACTGCAGGTCGTCGAGCCAGGAAGTGAACTGCACGGGACGGCCCTCAGCATCGAAGGAAAGAACGCGAATAGAGGCCATAGCTCAGGCGTGAGGGCACAGCAGAGCAGCGGCAGCAGTAGAGGGGACGCGCTAGAGCGAAGCTAGCAGCCACAGCAGGAGCAAGCGGCGGTGCACAGGCAGGGAGCAGCAGGCGAGAAGCGCGGCGGGCGGGCTGCGAAGCGGGCAGCGGGGCGGGCGGGCGACGCAGCAAGCGGGCAGTGAGGCAGCGGGCGGCGCTGCGAAGCAGGTAGCGGGCGGGGGGTGGCGCTGCGAGCGGGTGGGCGGGCTGCGAAGCGGGCAGCGGGGCGAGCGGGCTGCGAAGCGGGCGGGCCGCGAAGCGGGCAGCGAGCGGGCGGGCGGGCTGCGAAGTGGGCGGGCCACGAAGCGGGCAGCGAGCGAGCGGGCTGCGAAGCGGGCGGGCCGCGAAGCGGGCAGCGAGCGGGCGGGCGGGCTGCGAAGCGGGCAGCGGGGCGAGCGGGCTGCGAAGCGGGCGGGCCGCGAAGCGGGCAGCGAGCGGGCGGGCGGGCTGCGAAGCGGGCGGGCCGCGAAGCGGGCAGCGAGCGGGCGGGCGGGCTGCGAAGCGGGCAGCGGGGCGAGCGGGCTGCGAAGCGGGCGGGCCGCGAAGCGGGCAGCGAGCGGGCAGGCGGGCTGCGAAGCGGGCAGTGGGACGAGCGGGCTGCGAGCGGGCGGCTCGGCGGGCGGGCGACACTGCGAGGGGCGCGCGAGGGCGCTAGTGAGGGGCGCGCGAGGGCGCTAGCAAGGGGCGCGCGAGGGCGCTAACGAGGGGCGCGCGAGGGCGCTAACGAGGGTGCGCGCGAGGGCGCTAACGAGGGGCGCGCGAGGGCGCTAACGAGGGCGCACGAGGGCGCTACGAGGCTAGGGCACGGGGTAGCGTGGTAACCGCATGCGAGCGGTGGTGGGCCCTTAAAAAAAACGGTCGGTAGGTCCTAGGGACCTCCTGCTTTGAATACCATATCAGAATAGCTAGGCAAGAATGATTGAACTAGCAGAAGTTTGGGTACAAATATGAAACCCTAGTTGGGGTTGTACCCCATATTGGCTACCCCACTACAGCCTACAAGCATAATACAGTTTAACACTTTCTTGGTACTGTATTATGTTAAACTGTATTATGCTTGTAGGCTGTAGTGGGGTAGCCAATATGGGGTACAACCCCAACTAGGGTTTCATATTTGTACCCAAACTTCTGTTAGTTCATTTATTCTGAGATGGTATTCAGAGCAGGAGGTCCCTAGGACCTACCGACCGTTTTTTTTTAAGGGCCCACCACCGCTCGCATGCGGTTACCACGCTACCCCGTGCCCTAGCCTCGTAGCGCCCTCGTGCGCCCTCGTTAGCGCCCTCGCGCGCCCCTCGTTAGCGCCCTCGCGCGCACCCTCGTTAGCGCCCTCGCGCGCCCGTTCGTTAGCGCCCTCGCGCGCCCCTTGCTAGCGCCCTCGCGCGCCCCTCACTAGCGCCCTCGCGCGCCCCTCGCCGAGCCGCCCGCTCGCAGCCCGCCCGCCCGCTCGCTGCCCGCTTCACGGCCCGCCCGCTTCGCAGCCCGCTCGCTCGCTGCCCGCTTCGCGGCCCGCCCGCTTCGCAGCCCGCTCGCTCGCTGCCCGCTTCGCGGCCCGCCCGCTTCGCAGCCCGCTCGCTCGCTGCCCGCTTCACGGCCCGCCCGCTTCGCAGCCCGCTCGCTCGCTGCCCGCTTCGCGGCCCGCCCGCTTCGCAGCCCGCTCGCTCGCTGCCCGCTTCGCGGCCCGCCCGCTTCGCAGCCCGCTCGCTCGCTGCCCGCTTCGCGGCCCGCCCACTTCGCAGCCCGCCCGCCCGCTCGCTGCCCGCTTCGCGGCCCGCCCGCCTCGCAGCCCGCTCGCCCCGCTGCCCGCTTCGCGGCTCGCCCACTTCGCAGCCCGCCCGCCCGCTAGCTGCCCGCTTCGCGGCCCGCCCGCTTCGCAGCCCGCTCGCCCCGCTGCCCGCTTCGCAGCCCGCCCGCCCGCCCGCTGCCCGCTTCGCGGCCCGCCCGCCTCGCAGCCCGCTCGCCCCGCTGCCCGCTTCGCAGCCCGCCCACTTCGCAGCCCGCCCGCCCGCTAGCTGCCCGCTTCGCGGCCCGCCCGCTTCGCTGCCCGCTCGCAGCGCCGCCCGCTCGCCCGCTACCTGCTTCGCAGCGCCGCCCGCTGCCTCACTGCCGCTTGTTGCGTCGCCCGCCCACACCGCTGCCCGCTTCGCAGCTCGCCCGCCGCGCTTCTCACCTGCTGCTCCCTGCCTGTGCACTGCCGCTTTCTCCTGCTGTGGCTACTAGCTTCGCTCTAGCGTGTCCCCTCTGCTGCTGCCGCTGCTCTGCTGTGCCCTCACGCCTGAGCTATGGCCTCTATTCGCGTTCTTTCCTTCGATGCTGAGGGCCGTCCCGTGCAGTTCACTTCCTGGCTCGACGACCTGCAGTTGTATCTTATGAGCAATAGCACGGACCACATCTCCCTCTATGACTACGCGTCTGGTGCTGCCGCTGCTCCTGCTGCCACAGCCGAGCTTAGTGTTCGTTCCCACTGGCAGACTCGTGACGCAGCTGCTCGCCTAGCCATTCGCAGTCACCTCCCGCTAGCTGAGCTCGAGCATTTTGGCGACTGCAAATCCGCTAAGGCCCTGTACGATGCTGTCGTTGCTCGCTACTCCTCGCCTGCCACAGCCGAGCTTAGCCGCCTCATGCTGCCGTACCTGTTCCCCGATCTGTCCACCTTTACTACAGTCGCCGATCTTATCACCCACCTTCGCACTAGTGATGCTCGCCTGCGTGCCGCCCTTCCCACCGAGTTCTGCGCTAAGAACCCCCCTCCACTGTACTGGACACTCCACTTCATAGTCACCCGTCTCCCTGACACCCTCCGCTCAGTTCGAGACCACTTCCTTGCTCGCTGTCCCACCGAGCTCACAGTCGCCCTCCTAGAGGAGCAGCTGCTCGCGGCCGAAAGAGCATTGTAGCTGTTGGTGCTGCTCGTGGCGCTCCTCGCACCCCCATCTTTGAGGGGTGTTCTCCCTCTCCCCTCGCTCCCTCCTACGCTGCTGCTGCTGCTGTTGGCTTCCTTGGTGCTGAGTCTGTTGGCGCTGCTTCTGCTCCTGGTGGGAGGCGCCGCACCGGCAAGGGCAAGGGGGGCAAAAGTGGTGGTGGTGGCGCTGGGGGGGAGGAGGTGGGGGAGGTGGGGGGGGAGGCGGTGCTGGAGGGAGCGGTGGCGGGAGCGCTGGTGGGAGTGGGGTCGGTGGTGGAGGCGGGGCGGCGGAGGAAGCAGTGGCAGTAGTGGCGGCGGCGGCGGTGGCGGCGGTGGCGGTGGTGGCGGTGGTGGTGGCGGTGGCGGTCGGAGCGGTGGTAGTGGTGGCGGCGGAGGTCGGAGTGGAGGCACTGGCTCGGGCCAGAGCTCCCAGCAGCAGCAGCGTCCCCAGACGACCCAGCAGCTTCGTGAGTGGCTTGCTCAGCGTGGGACGTCGGGGGCCAGTGGCCGCTGTTCTTATGTCATTCGCACAGGTGACCGCAAGGGACAGACGTGTGGGAGGTTCCACACCCCGTACCGCTGCTTCTCCCGCCTTGACGACGCTTGGCGTGAGGAGATGGGTGCGGATGTTGAGCGCCCCCGCTGGGCTGAGCTCATGAGGGCTGGTGTTGATGTCTTTGCTCTTGACTATGATGCTATTATTGCTGCCATGTATGCATTGACTGTTAGTGCCGAGGGAGACTGTTACTTGTGTCTGCCGCCTGACCCAGGTATAGAGCCCGCTGCCCTGGGTACTAGTGAGTCTGCTCTCTCTGGTATGGTGCCCCCTGTACTTGCTCCCCCCAGTGCTGTCCCGGCTGGTTTCGAGTCTGCTCTCTCAGGTACAGCACCCACAGAGACTGCTCTCTCAGGTACCGCACCGGCTGAGGCCTGTCACACCTTCACCCTTGACTCAGGTGCTTCCCGTTGCTTCTTTCGTGACAGTACTGAGCTCACACCACTTCCTGCACCGGTCCCAGTCTCCTTGGCTGGCCCCTCTGGGGGCCCAGTCCTTGCCCAGTCCACCACTGTCCTCCCTTGTCCGGCGGTTCCGTCTGGCTCGTTGTCGGGTTTCCACCTCCCCTCGTTCTCGATGAACCTGGTGAGCAACGCTGTCCTCCAGGATCAGTGGGTTGACACCTTTACCCCTGGCGGACAGCGTGTGGCGATCTGCACGTGCTCCAGGACCGGCCGTCACCTGGCTACGTTTACCCGTCGGCCGGGGTCGAGTCTCTACACACTGACCACTGCGTCTCCTCAGGTAGCTGCTGTCGGTCAGGTGTCTGCGTCAGGTCTGGTAGCCCACGCCTGTGAGTGTCGTTCCCTGTCGCACCAGACTCTTATCTGGCACCACCGCCTGGGTCACCCCTCCTTGCCACGCCTTCGTGGCATGCACCGTCGCCACCTTGTGTCCGGTCTTCCCAGGTCCCTCCCTCCCCTCCCTGCCTCGCCTGCGCCGCCTTGCCTTCCTTGCGTCGAGGGGCGGCAGCGCGCCGCTCCTCACTCCTCCTCGTTCCCCCCGACAGAGGCTCCTCTGCAGACCCTCCACCTGGACGTGTGGGGCCCAGCCCACGTTCGTGGTCAGGGCGGTGAGCGGTACTTTTTGCTGGTTGTCGACGACTACTCGCGTTACACCACGGTCTTCCCCTTGCGCACCAAGGGTGAGGTCCCTGCTGTTCTGATCCCTTGGATCCGCACGGTTCGTCTCCAGCTCCGCCGCCGTTTCCGGACGGATCTTCCTGTCCTGCGTCTGCAATCTGACAGAGGTGGTGAGTTTTCCTCCGATCTCTTGAGGACCTTCTGTCAGGCGGAGGGCATCGAGCAGACCTTCACGCTTCCGGACTCCCCACAGCAGAATGGGGTTGCTGAGCGCCGCATTGGCCTGGTCATGGAGGTCGCTCGTACCTCCTTGGTCCACGCGGCGGCTCCCCATTTTCTGTGGCCGTTTGCTGTCCGGTACGCCGCGCATCAGCTCAACCTCTGGCCCCGTGTCTCCTTACCGGAGACCTCGCCCACACTGCGTTGGACGGGGGAGGTTGGCGATGCGTCGCGCTTCCGGGTGTGGGGTGCTCGTGCCCTTGTCCGCGATACGTCCGCGGACAAGCTCTCCTCCCGCACGCTTCCCTGTGTCTTCCTTGGCTTTGTCCCTGACGCGCCTGGCTGGCAGTTTTACCACCCCACCTCGCGCCGGGTCTTCGCCTCTCAGGATGTCACCTTTGACGAGTCGGTCCCTTTTTACCGTCTCTTCCCCTACCGCACTGCCCCCCTCCCTCCCCCGCCGCTTTTCCTTGCTCCTGGTCCCCCTCCGGTAGACCCCCTTCCCCCTCAGGGTCCTGCTCCTTCAGGTGTCTCTCAGGTAGACCCTCCTCCCGTCGCTGAGCCTGTCGAGGTCACAGGTGACTCAGGTGCTGCTGCGGGTGGTGCTGCTGGGAGTGCTGAGCCTGGGGGTGCTGAGCCTGGGGGTGCTGGGCCTGGGGGTGCTGGGGCTGCAGGTGCTGGGACTGAGGGTGCTGGAGCTGAGGGTACGGTGCCTGAGAGTACGGAGCCTGGGGGTGCTGCGCCTGGGGGTGCTGAGCCTGCGGGTGCGGGGCCTGGGAGTGCTGGGACTGCGGGTGCTGGAGCTGAGGGTACTGTGCCTGAGAGTTTGCCGCCTGGGGGTGCTGAGCCTGGGGGTGCTGCGACTGGGGGTGCTGAGCCTGCGGGTACTGAGCCTGCGGGTACTGAGCCTGGGGGTGCTGCTACTGAGCCTACGGAGCCTCGGGTTACTGCGTCTGGGGGTGCTCCGGTTCGGGGTGCTGAGCAGTCTCTCACACCGCAGCAGCTTCGTGACTGGTACG
The DNA here is from genome assembly GCA_947470075.1 of Closterium sp. Yama58-4. Taxonomy (NCBI): domain Eukaryota; kingdom Viridiplantae; phylum Streptophyta; class Zygnematophyceae; order Desmidiales; family Closteriaceae; genus Closterium; species Closterium sp. Yama58-4. The sequence continues at coordinate 899,374 of CANIUD010000061.1, read as the reverse complement.
TCCGACGCTTTCGCCGTCCTAGTGGCTCGGCTGGAGTTGGGGGTGCTGGAGCTGCTCGTCCTGGGGGTGCTCGTACTGGGGGTACTGGAGCTGCCGGGACTGGCTGTTCTGGGAGCACTGCGACTGGAGCTGCTGGAGCTGGGGACTCTGGCGCTGGCGGTGCTAGCGGAGTTGGAGCTGCCGACTCTGGGGGTGGCGCTGCTGCTGGTGCTGCGGACCCACCTGGTGGAGATGCTGCTGGTGCTGAGGAGTCGGACGGTGGAGCTGCTGCTGGAGCTGGGGACCCGGCCGGTGGAGCTGCTGCTGGTGCTGTGGACCCGGACGCTGGAGCTCCTACTGGTGCTGAGGACCCGGCCGCTGGAGTCCCTTCTGCTTCTGGAGACGCTGCGCGGCCGCGACCGTACTTTGTACCGCTCCTTCAGCAGGTTCTTGGGCAGGCTCCTCCTCCTTGTCCTCCTCCCTCCGTAGAGTGTCCTCCGCCTGTCCAGCCGCAGTCACAGTTACCGCCTGCCTCGCCTCTCCCTGCTCCCTCTCCTTATACTGGTCCCACAGGAGGTCTTACAGAGCGTCGTGAGCCTGAGTCTCGTCCTGCGTCGCCTGTTCGTCCTGCTCGCACTGGTAGTCGTGTCCGTCGTGAGCGTCCTCCTCCTGTCCCAGGCACTCACTACATGACTCTGCGTCCCTCTACTGCTCCTCGGCGTGTCCCTCTACCGTCTCCTCCTGCGTCCTCTTTGCCTGCCGTTCCGGACCCTGAGTCTGACCGGTATCGCGCTGAGCACCCTACAGTCACGCGTCTCCTCGCTACTGTTGTCACTGACCCTACCTTTGAGTCCTCGGCTGCGTCTGCTCTGGTCGCTGAGTTGGTTGACTTTGCTGCTGCCTGTCGTCTAGACTACGCTGCTAGCCTTGTTGCTGAGTCAGAGTCTGCGTCTGTCTGTCCTCCGTCCGTCGGGGGTGAGTGTGCTCTTGGCACGGACGTCCTTGAGGACAGGCAGGAGGACTTTGACTCTCTTGCGGCTGCTGTACCTCATCTCGTGGCCTGGTTGCTTGCCCCTGAGGGAGACCCGGATGCACTAGACATCCCCACTCCGCGCACTTACGCAGAGGCGATCTCGGGTCCCTACTCCTCTCAGTGGCAGACAGCCATGGACGCAGAGATGGCATCCTGGAAGTCCACAGGCACCTACGTCGACGAGGTTCCCCCTCCTGGGGCGAACATCGTCGATGGCATGTGGATTTTCAGGGTGAAGCGGCCGCCAGGTTCTCCGCCTGTCTTCAAGGCTCGTTACGTTGCTAGAGGCTTCAGTCAGCGTCAGGGGGTCGACTTCTTCCAGACCTTCTCCCCCACCCCGAAGATGACCACTCTTCGGGTTCTGCTGCACGTTGCTGCTCAGCGTGACTACGAGCTTCACTCTCTTGACTTCAGCACAGCGTTCCTGCAGGGCAGCCTGCACGAGGAGATCTGGCTGCGCCGCCCACCTGGCTTTACTGGGTCGTTTCCCCCTGGTACCCAGTGGAGTCTCCGCCGGCCAGTCTACGGTCTCCGCCAGGCGCCACGTGAGTGGCACGACACACTGAGGACTACTCTTGCGGCTCTTGGGTTCGCGCCGTCTACTGCTGACCCGTCGCTGTTTCTGCGCACAGACACGTCGCTGCCGCCGTTCTACATTCTCGTGTACGTCGACGACTTGGTCTTTGCTACTGCTGACACTGAGGCACTCGCTCGTGTGAAGTCGGAGCTGCAGAAGAGAGACACCTGCACTGACCTGGGTGAACTGCGTAGCTACCTTGGCTTGCAGATCACCCGGGACAGAGCTCGCCGCACCATCACCCTGACTCAGTCACACATGGTGCAGCAGGTCCTTCAGCGCTTCGGCTTCCAGTTCTCCTCACCACAGGCCACACCTCTGGCTACCAGCCACTCGCTCTCAGCTCCACCTTCGGACGAGTCCGTAGAGCCGAGTGGCCCGTACCCAGAGCTTGTAGGCTGCCTCATGTACCTGATGACTTGCACGCGACCTGACCTCGCGTACCCTCTTAGCATCCTTGCTCGTTACGTTGCGCCTGGGAGACACAGGCGAGAGCACTGGGAGGCTGCTAAGAGGGTGCTGCGTTACCTGTGCAGTACATCAGGCATGGGGCTGGTGCTTGGAGGACGCGACAGAGTTGTCCTCACTGGTCACTCGGACGCCTCTTGGGTGGACGACCTGGCTACGCAGCGGTCGTCACAGGGTTACACCTTCAGCCTTGGCTCAGGTTCTGTCTCGTGGCGGTCCACCCGCTCTTCCTCTGTTCTCGGCTCTAGTTGTGAGGCTGAGATCTACGCCACAGCCATGGCTGCACAGGAGTTACGCTGGCTCACCTACCTGCTGACTGACTTGGGAGAGCGGCCTAGTTCTCCTCCAGTTCTGTACGGTGACAACAAGGCGGCTCTTGCCTTGTGTCAGGAGCACAGACTGGAGCACAGGACGAAGCACATTGCTCTTCGCTACTTTCTTGCTCGAGAGCTTCAGCAGCGCGGTCAGCTTCGGCTTGTGTACGTGGACTCGAAGGCCAACACTGCTGATATCTTCACCAAGGCGCTCCCGCCTAGTGATCATCAGCGGCACTGTACTTCTTTAGGCCTTGTGTCCACGTTTCCTCACTTGCTCACTGCTTGACATTCTTTGTACTGTACTTTATATATATCTTGTTGCTTGCTTGCTAGGTTTTGATCACTGTGTTGCTTGTCTTGTACTATATCTAGCACTGCATGTGAACTGGCCTTGTGGCCTTTACTTGTGCTCGGAGTGTGGTGACGTTGTGATCCACCCTGGGCTTTGTTTTGCTTTGCTGGACTGGTCTTGTGACCCTTTGTTCTCCCCCACTTTGCCTATGGGGGTGTGTTAAACTGTATTATGCTTGTAGGCTGTAGTGGGGTAGCCAATATGGGGTACAACCCCAACTAGGGTTTCATATTTGTACCCAAACTTCTGTTAGTTCATTCATTCTTGCCTAGTTATTCTGAGATACTAATCGGATTGGAATCCGATGATACAATACGATTCTTCTGGTTTTGCAATCCGCACGAAAAACATCGAAGAACTGATTTGTTTCACTCGGTAGCGTATCGTCTGAGCTCAAATATGTCTTAAAAAGAACCACAAAATCAAAATCACAGAGACTGTTGATATTCACATCCTTGTAATGTCCCCGATAACTTCTTACATTTTGAAAAACGAATTTCACGCATACGGGTTGTTTTGAGATTACTTCAACCGATGGCGGACTTAAAACGAGCGGTCGCTCACGTAAACGACGCATTTCCGCTACAACGCGAGAATCCGTTTTTATGCACGATTCTGAAAAATTCGTTAAAAATAGTTGGTTGGGACCGCGAAAACGACTTAGAGCAACGTAAGCGCCTTGAAGAAATACTTTCTTCTCGAAATGCACAACTCCACCATCAAAAGTAGCACCCTGACTTCGATGAAAACTTATCGCATTGCTCGGTCGTAACGGAAACTGCATCCGAGATATCATATCGTATCGAGAGTTCACAGAAAATGACTTCTCGATACGTTGTATAGGCGTCCAGGTTTGTTGGACTCCAATCGTTTTGGAGAAAAGTGACGTATATTTAGTACGGGTGTTACGCCCGACTTCTACTTCATCGAATTGTACCCATATCGTCTCCACCACACGCTGCTCATTTAAAGTGAAATGAACAACTATGCTAGGAGTGCCGTTGGCAAGCCCATCCGATGTATTTACATTACAAGTCATATGGACACGGGAACCGATAAATAATTCCAGAAAAGCTAACAATCCATGTGATGAAGTTGTTGCAAACCCAGGTGGTGTGATCGGTTTATACTTCCTTGATTGATCCTTCCCAAACAATGCACAATCCAATGCTGGAATTGCATGTTTTTCTTTCGACGATGACGAGTACACTTCATGATTAAACGAGTCAATGGCTTTATTGGTGCAACACAAATTTTGCAACTCAATTCCGGTTGGGTAAGTATCAATCTGACGATTATGTAATAATTGAGCGTCCATCCGAGTTTGATTACCTTCGCGTAATCGATTCAACAATTTGGCAAATCTAGCCTCATCGCGCTGACGCATAATCGTCGTGAGCTAGATGAGTCGCACGCGCTCCCACAATTGTGATTCACCAAGAGTTGAGAGCGAATGGTCCCCGAAACAGTGAATATCGCGCACCGGAGGAAGCTGAAAAAAACTCACCCACAAAGATCATATGAAGGCCTCCAAAAGCAGAGTTTGCGTTGTTTGTCAGTTCACGGAGCCTGAAATCGATCCATTCAAACGTATTATTTCCCACCATTGATATTTCATCAACAATGACAACCTTTACGTCACCGAGTCGTGATCGTAAGGTATTCATCTTATCCGAAGTCAGCTTCTTTATTCGTCGATTTTGAACAACAGGAATCATTAGGGCATTATGAATGGTATAACCCTTGATTTGAAAAACAGCAACACCTGAAAGGGCGATCTTTATCAACTTAATGGTACTGAAGTCTGTATGAATCTGCGCATGAAAAATGCGCATCAACCTATCGTGAACTGTCTTGATCAGTACGGATTTGCCAACGCCTGCACCACCGCTCACGAGTATGCAAAGAGGTCCATTTTCAAACGATCGACGCACCCCTCGAACAATGTGATCAGCGATTGCACGTTGCTCAGCGTTTAGCATACGTTCCATTTGCATATACTCGCTGTCACTTGTGAGAATGGTACGAAACGTATCAAATGAACGAACTGAATCATGGAAACCCAGCTCCACACCAATATCCACATCTGCGTCGCATCGAGACGTGCCGTTATCGACATCGTCCACATCATCTTCTGCATGCACTGCTTGTTCAAACGCGCGCATCCATGAATCGCCGCTAGCCGAATATTCCTTCCTCTTAGAAGTAATATACACCTTGTTTGCTTCAAATAACCGTGCGACTTGGATCGGATCGCAAACTTCTTGACGAAAAGGAACGAACAGCAGCGTCTGTTCCCGCATAAAATTATATTCATCAATGTCGCTGTGATAGTTTACATAACGAATGATCTTCCTGCTCGATCTCTTTCGATAAAAACGTTTTTTCGCCGAGAGGTCCGGTCCTATGACATCTTGTTTAGCACTTTCTTCATATCCTGCTGCAAAATCAGCAAGACAAACAGCCTCCATAATGGCTGGACGATTTACATATCGATCTAATAAGGCGTATGGTTTGAAGATGTCTGTGGATTTAGGATCCAAGCGTTCTAATTCCGCTTTGGGCTTTAACAACAACAAACGCTGATGAGGATGGTTGGTGTTGATGAACTCCACGGCACGGGTAGATTTCTTGTACGGAAGACTGAGAATGACATATATCGCCTCTTGGGTGCTTATTTCTTGCGTGTTCAATATGTAGTTTCCAAGATCACGAAGAACATGTTAAACGCCTTTACCCTGTATTGCCGCAAATCTTTTCGCATTTTCTATTATCTGACTAATTCCTTTGCACGATTTTGTCATGTAAGCAGCTATATACCTTGCAATACTATATGGGTCAACGCATAATTGAATATACATGTTGCCACGCCAAACTAATAGAATCATCTTGTTGAAGCTATTTACGTAGTAATTCGTTGTTTCTCTTGCATGAAACATCGTTCGTTTTTTCAATCCTACCCAAAGGCAATTTATATATTCATCGAATGTCAGGCGAACCGTATCAAAAATGCTGCAAATGTTAGGTTAGATTTTTCAATCAAACGATGTTTTCCAAGCGTATTCAGGAATTGATCGACAGTTGCTTTGTTCGATCTATGACGTTCTAGATCAGCATCCGAGCATTTCTTGTCGAAAGGCATCAGCACCAACGTTTTGACCAAAGCGACACTTTCGAATCTTACCGCCTTTATTTGATCTGCACGTTCTAGTATGACTGTGCGTTTGCACTCTTAAAAGATCTTCTGTTTGTGTATCTTCAATGAGCTCTTGCGCATGACACGAAATGTGCTTATCTGCGAATTCAAGAATCCTTTCCAGGGGCATTGCCGCATCACATGCTAAAAACTCACTCCATATAAGACAATGAGAATGAGGAGCGCCTCAATGCTGGAACTCGTCGAGAACAAAATAGTCGACGACTACCAAGAATGCCACTTTTCTCGTTAGCATATCTCGAAATAGTGCATTCTTTCGTTCGACGTAATATCTTGCGCATACGATCGGATATGTACATACGAGTAATGCTATGGTTTCAAAATCCAAAGGAAGATTTATGTTGGTTTTTGATAGGTTAGCAAGATTTCCCGTATCTCTGTTGTGCTCTAGCAAAATCGCGTGCAGGTCCGTCCATTTTGTATCCGCCATAGAGATTGTCATAAAGAATGTTGGCGGACCTAATTGCCGAATCATTGCGAAAAGGTCACGCCTGCAATCTTCCAAGTAGTGCGGCGATACCCGAAGACTTTTAAACTCATTGAACAATGCATCCTTTTTTTGTAACAATCGTCGTACGTCATTGTCCAGAATATCCTTTGTCAGTAATAACGGACTGGAATTGTGAACTAGAAAGGATTGTGAGTACAAATATGAAACCCTAATGTTGTGACCCCCCTATAGGCTAACCCACTACAGCCTACACAAACACAACACATATAATGTTTGACACACCCCCATAGGCAAAGTGGGGGAGACCTAGGGGTCACAAGACCAGTCAAGGCAAAGCAAGGCAACAACAAGCTCAGGGTGGATCTCAAGGATACCACACAAATTCCGAGCACAAGCTAGTGGTCACAAGACCAGTTCACATGCAGGTTTATAATAGAGCATGAGATACAGTGATCACAACCTAGCAAGAGTAAACATGCAGGTAGATATATATATAGTGATCACAGTACAAGCAAGGTCAAGAGGTAAGTAAATGAGGTCCAGTAGGCACAAGGCCTAGCAGAGTGCAGAAGCGCTGATGGTCACAAGGCGGAAGCGCCTTGGTGAACACATCAGCAAGGTTGGCCTCAGTGGCCACGTAACGCAGACAAAGCTGACCGCGCTGCTGCAGCTCTCGAGCAAGGAAGTACCGCAGGGCGATGTGCTTCGTTCTGTGCTCCAGTCTGTGCTCCTCACACAAGGCAATGGCAGCCTGGTTGTCGACGTACAGCACTGGAGGAGAACGAGGCCGCTCACCCAAGTCGGTCAGCAGGTAGGTCAGCCAGCGTAGCTCCTGGGCCGCCATGGCTGTGGCGTAGATCTCAGCCTCACAACAGGAGCTGAGAACAGAAGAAGAGCGTGTAGAACGCCAAGAAACTGAGCCGGAGCCAAGGCTGAAGGTGTAACCCTGAGACGACCGCTGAGTAGCCTGGTCGTCCGCCCAAGAAGCGTCTGAGTGTCCAGTAAGTACAACTCGGTCGCGCCCTCCAAGCACAAGCCCCATGCCCGACGTACTGCACAAGTAGCGCAACACCCTCTTAGCGGCATCCATGTGCTCCTTCCTGTGACGGCCAGGAGCGACATAGCGTGCAAGGATGCTAAGAGGGTATGCAAGGTCAGGTCGAGTGCAGGTCATCAGGTACATGAGGCAGCCCACAAGCTCTGGATACGGGCCACTCGGCTCTACGGACTCATCCGAAGGCAGAGCTGAGAGCGAGTGACCGGTAGGCAGAGGAGTGGACTGAGGCGAGGAGTACGTGAAGCGGAAGCGCTGAAGGATCTGCTGCACCATGTGTGACTGAGTCAAGGTGATGGTGCGCCGTGCTCTGTCCCGGGTGATCCGCAAGCCAAGATAGCTTGTCAGTTCACCCAGGTCTGTGCACGTGTGTCTCTTCTGCAGCTCCGACTTCACGTGGGCAAGTGCCGCGGTGTCAGCAGTGGCAAAGACCAAGTCGTCAACGTACACGAGGATGTAGAACGGCGGCAGTGAGGTGTCTGTGCGTAGAAACAGTGACGGGTCAGCAGTAGAGGGAGCGAACCCAAGAGCCGCAAGTGTCGTCCTCAGTGTGTCGTGCCACTCACGCGGTGCCTGGCGGAGACCGCAGACCGGCCGCTGAAGCCTCTACTGGGTACCAGGAGGAACCGACCCAGTGAAGCCAGGAGGGCGGCGCAGCCAGATCTCCTCGTGCAGGCTGCCCTTTCAAGAAAGCAGTGCTGAAGTCAAGTGAGTGAAGCTCGTAGTCGCGCTGAGCGGCTATGTGCAGCAGCACCCGAAGAGTGGTCATCTTCGGGGTGGGGGAGAAGGTCTGAAAGAAGTCAACTCCCTCTCGCTGACTGAAGCCTCGAGCCACGTAGCGCGCCTTGAAGACAGGAGGAGAACCCGGTGGCCGCTTCACCCTGAAAATCCACATGCCACTGACGATGTTCGCCCCAGGTGGGGGAACCTCGTCGACGTAGGTGCGTGTGGACTTCCAGGAAGATATCTCTGCGTCCATGGCTGTCTGCCACTGAGAGGAGTAGGGACCCGCCATCGCCTCAGCGTAAGTGCGCGGGGTCGGGATGTCTGGTGCATCCGGGTCTCCCTCAGGGGCAACTAGCATGGACACGAGGTGGGGCAAAGCAGCAGCAAAGCACTGGAACTCCTCCTGTCTGTCCTCAAGGACGTCCGTGCCAAGAGCACACTCACCCCAGACGGACGGAGGACAGACAGACTCAGACTCAGACTCAGACTCAGCAACAAGGCCAGTGGCGTAGTCTAGACGACAGGCAGCAGCAAAATCAACTAACTCAGCGACCAGGGAAGACGCAGCGGTGGACTCAAAGGTAGGGTCAGTGACAACAGTAGCGAGGAGACGGGTGACAGTGGGACTGGCAGCACGACGGGAGTAAGACTCCGGGTCAGGAAGAGTAGGCAGAGAGGAAGCAGGAGGAGACGGTAGCGGGACACGCTGAGGAGCAGTGGAGGGACGCAGAGTCATGTAGTGAGTGCCAGGGACAGGAGGAGGACGCTCACGTGGGACACGACGACCAGTGCGAGCAGTACGAACAGGCGACGCAGGACGAGACTCAGGCTCACGACGCTCTGTAAGACCTCCCGTGGGACCAGTGTAAGGAGACGGAGCAGGGAGAGGCGAGGCAGGCGGTAACTGTGACGGCGACTGGACAGGCGGAGGACACTCTACTGAGGGAGGAGGACAGGGAGGAGGAGGCTGACCAAGAACCTGCTGAAGAAGTGGTACGAAGTACGGTCGCGGCCGCGTAGCGTCTCCAGAACCAGCAGAGACACCAGCGGCAGGGTCCTCAGCACCAGCAGCAGCTCCAACGTCCGGGTCCTCAACACCAGCAGCAGCTCCACCGGCCGGGTCCTCAGCACCAGCAGCAGTACCACCGCTCGGGTCCTCAGCTCCAGCAGTAGCTCCAACGCCCGGGTCCGCAGCACCAGCAGCAGCGCCACCGCTCGGGTCCGCAGCACCAGTAGGAACTCCACCAGCCGGGTCCTCAGCTCCAGCAGCAGCTCCACCGCGCGGGTCCCCAGCTCCAGCAGGAGCTCCAACGTCCGAGTCCTCAGCACCAGCAGCAGCTCCACCGCCTGGGTCCTCAGCACCAGCAGCAGCTCCAGCGCCCGGGTCCTCAGCACAAGCAGCAGCGCCACCGCTCGGGTCCTCAGCACCCGGAGGACCACTCCGAAGACTGCAGCGGCGTGTGTACCACTCTCGGATCTGCTGAATGGGGGGGAGCTCCTGGGTAGGAGGGGAAGTACCGGGACGAGCTCCAGCAGCACCTCTCCGGAGGCGGCAGTACTCGAGGTACCTCTCCTGCAGCTGCTGGGAGGAGAGGGCTCCTCCAGGTGTAGCACGCTCAGTCTCAGCACCCCCAGACTCAGCACCCCTAGACTCCGCACCGCCAGGCTCCGCACCTCCAGGCTCAACACCCCCAGGCTCCGCACCCCCAGACTCAGCACCCCCAGGCTCAACACCCCCAGACGCAGGACGAGAGTCAACAGCTACCTCGACAGGCTCACCCGGGTCTACCTGGGACACACCTGAGGGAGCGGCACCCTGAGGGGGGAGGGGGTCTGGTACCTCAGCACCTGGAGCGAGGAAGAGAGGCAGGGGGGGGAGCGGGGCAGTGCGGTAGGGGAAGAGGCGGTAGTAGGGGACGGACTCGTCAAAAGTGACGTCCTGAGAGGCCAGGACACGACGCGAGGTGGGGTGGTAGAACTGCCAACCAGGGGCGTCCGGGACAAAGCCAAGGAAGACGCAGGGGACAGCGCGACGGGAGAGCTTGTCCGCGGACGTGTCGCGGACAAAAGCTCGGGATCCCCAGACCCGAAAACGCGACGCATCGCCAGCCTCTCCCGTCCAACGCAGTGTCGGAGAAGTCTCGGGCAAGGAGACACGGGGCCAGAGGTTGAGCTGATGCGCAGCGTATCGGACCGCAAACGGCCACAGAAAATGGGGGGCAGCCGCTTGACTCAAGGAGGTACGAGCGACCTCCATGACTAGACCAATGCGACGCTCAGCAACCCCATTCTGCTGTGGAGAGGCCGGAAGCGTGAACGACTGCTCAATGCCCTCCTGCTGACAGAAGGCCTCCAGGAGGCCAGAGGATAACTCCCCACCTCTGTCAGAGTGCAGACGCAGGACAGGAAAGTCAGAGCGGAAACGCCTGGTGAGTTGGAGACGAGATCTGCGGATCCAAGGGATCAAGACATCAGGGACGTCACCCTTTGCTCGCAAGGGGAAGACCGTGGTGTAGCGCGAGAAGTCGTCAACAACGAGCAGGAAGTACCGCTCCTGACCCTGTCCACGGACGCGGGCTGGGCCCCACACGTCCAAGTGGAGCGTCTGCAAGGGAGCAGTCGTCGGGGGAAAGGAGGAGGAGTGAGCAGCGGCGCGCTGCCGCCCCTCGACACAGGGAATACAGGGAGGAGCAGGCGAGTCGGGAAGGGGAGGGAGCACCCTGGGAAGACCAGCAACAAGGTCCCATTTGTGCATGGCCCGAAGGCGCTGCACAGACGGGTGACCAAGGCGGTGGTGCCAAAGGACAGTCTCATGCGCCAGAGAGCGACACGAGCAGGGGGCGGACAGCTGACCTGACGCAGACGCAGACGTAGACGCAGACGCAGCTACCTGAGGGGACTCAGTGGTCAGTGTGTACAGGTCCGACCCCGGCTCTCGAGTGAAAGTAGCCAGGTGGCGACCCGTCCGAGCACACGTGCAGTGTGTCACGCGCTCGTAGGCAGGGGTGAACTGGTGAACACCCGAGTCCTGGAGCGCACAACCCGCCACCAAGTTCGTAGAGAACGAGGGGAGGTAGAGACCTGAAAGCGTGCCGGACGGGACCGCAGGACAAGGAAGAACAGTGGAGGAGGTCGCAATGACCGGACCCCCAGAGGGGTCAGCAAGGGAGACAGCAACTGGCTGAGCGAGTGGCTCAAGGACAGTGCGGTCACGAAAGAAAGAGCGAGAGGCACCTGAGTCCAGTGTGAAGGTGTGCAGTGCTGCAGTCAACCCAGTACCAGGGGGCACGGACGCACTAGCACCTAGGGCAGCAGCCTCACCAGGACCTGTGGGAGCAGACGCACTAGCACCTAGAGCGGCAGTCGGACTGGCCTGAATGCCCGGGTCGGGCGGAACACGCAAGTACTGAGCACCCTCTCCACTAATAGACATGGCATACATGGCACTGAGAATAGCATCAAAGTCTAGAGCCCAAATATCGACACCCCTCTTTTCCAGATCAGCCCAGCGCGGCAGCTCAGCGGCATCGGGAAACTGGGTGCGCCACGCGTCGTTAAGGCGCGCGAAGCAGCGGTGCGTGGGGTGCGGCCTCCCACACTGCTGGCCTCTGCGGTCACCTGTGCGAATGACGTACGTGCAGGTAAAGCCACGCTGCGCATACCACTCACGGGCGGCCTGAAGCGTCGGGGCGGGCTGCTGACTCGGGCCTCCGCCAGTGCCTCCACGACCACCACCGCCACCACCACCACCTCGGCCACCTCCACCCCTGCCGCCGCCACGACCACCTCCACCTCCGCTGCCGCCTCCACCTCTGCTGTCTCCTCCCCCACTGCCGCCACTAGCCTCCCCAGTCGCGCCTCCACTCCCACCGCCTCCACCCCCACCTCCTCCGCCACCACCCCCACCCCTGCCTCCCTTGCTCCTGCGGCGCCCGCTCGAAGCAGACGCGGTCCCGACCTTCTCAGCACCAAGGAGGTCGACAGCAGCAGCAGAGGCGACAGAGGGGAGGAGGGGGGAAGGGGAACACCCCTCGAAGAACGAGGTGCGGGGGTCGCCACGAGAGGTGCCTACAGCGACGATGCTCGCCTCAGCTGCAAGCAGTTCCTTCTCGAGGAGGGCAACAGTGAGCTCAGTGGGGGAGCGAGAGAGGAAGTGGTCCCTGACTGCACGCAGAGAGTCAGGGAGGCGGGTGACGATGTGGTAGAGAGTGATCCAGAGCGGGGGGGGGTTGCTAGTGAGAAACTCGGCAGGCATAGCAGCGCGAAAGCGGGCCTCACTAGTCTTAAGGTGGGTGATGAGGTCTGCGACAGTGTGAAAGGAGGCTAGGTCGGGGAACAGGTAGGGGAGAGTGAGGCGGCCTAGCGTAGCAGAAGCGGGTGAGGAGTAGCGGGCAACTACAGCGGTGTAGAGGTCCTTAGCAGTCTTGCACTGGCCGAAGTGCTCGCGCTCATCTAGCGGCAGGGAGTTGCGAATAGCAAAGCGAGCGTGCGCATCACGAGTCTGCCACTGAGAGCGTAGAGTGCTGTCAGCAGACGTGTCAGGGGCAGAAGCATGGCCTAGGGCGTGGTCGTACAGCGAGATGTCTTCCTTGGCAGTGAGCTGTAGGAACAGGTGCAGGTCATCTAGCCAGGTTTCGAACTTCACCGGACGGCCCTCGGCATCGAAAGCTAGAACGGGAGGACTAGCCATAGTGACAGTAGTAGGAGGAGGAACTAGGCTGCTAGAAAGGTGTGCGTAGGGTCAACGGGACCGGCGGGGCCGCTAGGTAAGGCGCGGGCGGGGTCGACTGTCCGTAGTGGCACACGAGCGGCAGGAGTAGGGAGCGTGGCAGCAGGAGCTGCAACGGCGCACTGGTGGCAGCTGCAGTGGCAGCAGTGTGCGCGGTAGGTAGCGTAGGGGCAGCGGCGGCGCACGGGCAGCGGCGGCGCACGGGCGGCAGCAGTGCACGTGCGGCGACGGCAGGAGGCGGCGGTGCGCAAGCAGCAGCGGAAGCAGCGCACGGGCGGCAGCTGCGTAAGCGCACGTGCGGCAGTGGCAGCGGCGCACGGGCGGCTGCGGGCAGCGGGGCGTGCGCGAGCAGGCGACGGGCGGCTGCGGGGCGTGCGCGAGCAGGCGACGGGCGGCTGCGGGGCGTGCGCGAGCAGGCGACGGGCGGCTGCGGACGGGCGGCCTCTGCGACGGCGGGCTGCGGGCAGCGGGGCGTGCGCGAGCAGGCGACGGGCGGCTGCGGGGCGTGCGCGAGCAGGCGACGGGCGGCTGCGGGGCGTGCGCGAGCAGGCGACGGGCGGCTGCGGGGCGTGCGCGAGCAGGCGACGGGCGGCTGCGGACGGGCGGCCTCTGCGACGGCGGGCTGCGGGCAGCGGGGCGTGCGCGAGCAGGCGACGGGCGGCTGCGGGGCGTGCGCGAGCAGGCGACGGGCGGCTGCGGGGCGTGCGCGAGCAGGCGACGGGCGGCTGCGGACGGGCGGCCTCTGCGACGGCGGGCTGCGGGCAGCGGGGCGTGCGCGAGCAGGCGACGGGCGGCTGCAGCAGCGGGTGCGTCAGCGTGGCGCACAGGGCAGCGGCGGGCAGTGCGCGAGGCTACGAGGCGCACGGGCAGCAGCGCAAAGGCGCGCGGGCAGCGGGGAGGCAGCGTGACGGGCCGCACGCGAAGAAAATAAAGCGCGCGCGGGCAGCTGGCGGGGCGCACGCGTGAAAACGGCCGCGCGCGAGCGGCTAGTACGGCGCGCGCGGTAAAAAAAGGAAAGCCACGCGCGGGCGGCTAGCGAGCTGCGTGCGCGTGGTAGGTAGGTAAGGAGCGCTCTAGGACGCGCAGGCGCACGAGGCGCACAGTAGGTAGGTAGGTAGGTAGGTGGGCCCTAAGAACAGTCCTAGCGACGGACCTGCTCTGAAACCATGTCAGTAATAACGGACTGGAATGGTGAACTAGAAAGGATTGTGAATACACATATAATGTTTGACATCCTTTGCTGAATACTGACTAACGTGCTCCATCATCTCTCGTCGCACGCGAGTACCAATTACGTTGTCCATTTGAAGCAATTCCAACTTGAACATTTTAAAGAAAATGTTTTGTGGGCACGAAGAGAAACGCGCATCTTTATTAAGTAGCTCCCACTTTGCAACTTTGCGGTAGCTTAACAATGACGTGTCAACGCCGGTCAAGCGAGCTTCACCGCAAAATAAAGTCGGAAAGGCCAATTCCTCGACGTGTTTGTCCATAAGAATGGGCATTGGTCTTGATCCTTCGTCTGGTGCCATCTCCACGACGAATTGCTCCAAGTTTAGGTATAAAGGCTCATTACAAAGAATCGTATCCAAAACGCCGACATTAAGGTCAGTTTCGTCGATATCTAATTCAACTTCCTTGTCAGACAAATCAGCGTTCTCTTCACAAACTTCTGCACCATCCATGTTTTTATCGTGTGATAAGAACTCATTATGAAGTTCTCGATCAACAAGCTCTTGCCGCAATTCAGACATCCTTTCCTCATCCAATGTGATACAATGTTCTTTGAAAAGGTCTTTCTTTTCAAGAAACGAAAGGGCGCGCAAAATCTTGGTTGGCCTGACATTGTCTTCAAATACGTTATGTGTGTTACGCAATTTGCGTTTAAAACGAACGCGCACTGAGTGCGCTTCCTGTGGTAATCTAGGTAATGCAGTCACTACGGGGATAACTACTACAACGGGAGCTGGACTACGGGCTAGGCACGGGTGCTCGTGTGATCTCTGCGTTCACTTGTTCCTTAGTCGTTTTCCTAGTGTACACACTGCTTGCTAGTTCACGGGGCAATTTGGGAAGAGTTTCACCAGAGAAAGTTCACAACAATGATGGTACAAGCAAGTCTACTGTCAGCACAGCATGGTCGACCGCGTGCCAACACGACTTGGTCGACCGCGCTCCAGCAGTGCAGAGGTGCGGCTTGCCAACGCTGCAAGTCGACGGCGTACCAACGTCGCAGGTTGACGGCGTGCCAATGTTGCTCCTGCAGGACAGCAACGCACCCGCTTCGCAGGTGCTCGGCGTGCAGTGCCTCGTCACCTGCACAGCGCACACACCACGTCAACTTCGTGCTCACGACTGCTTCTGATCAGCCACATCGACCTCGGGATACCACCTCCGAGGTCGACCTCGCCAACATCGCCTGGGTGACCGACGCGTGCCTTCGCTGAACTTCGTCACCCAGGAAACCTGGTCAACCTGGCAACCACGTCGACCAGCTACTCCTGCGCGTGCCCGTCGACCTCCCAAGTGGACGGCCACCCCTGGTCGACCTCACCAGGGCGACCACTACCCTGGTCGACCATTTCCTGGTCGATGTCACTCCTGGTCGACCAAATCTTCGTCGACCAGCACAGTTGTCAGCCGACCCCAAAGTCGGCTACTCGAAGTCGGCGTCACCAGGTTGACGCCCTGCTACTCAACGCCCAGTTGCTCGGCGTCCTAAATCCCTCTGTCGAGGTCGACGTCAGCCCCTTCTTCGTCGACCACATGTTCGGTCGACCACCAGGTCGACAGCACGCCTGGTCGACCAACCACCAAGTCGACCAGCGGTCCTGTCCGCCGACCATCCAAGTCCGCTGCCCCAAGTTGGCGTCACCAAGTCGACGCCCTCCGCAGGTCGACTTCCCAGGTCGACCTCCCTGATGTTGGCGCCATCCTGAAGTCGGCGCCCATGCAGTGGCACCCGTGCAGGTCGACTTCCTCGTCGACCAGCTCGCCCACTACTGCTCGCCCACGAAGTCGGCTCCGCCCAAGCGAGGACGGGGCCAACACACAACTCCCGTTGACAGTCACCATATCAACAACTTTAACCGGAACATTCACTATCCCACCCCGTATCTTGTATTGTTTTCCCACGTGGCCTTGTGTAATGCTTGAAAACACAACACGTGGTGAAATTAACCGCTCTTCCAACATCGACAATCCAGTTAGCGCTTTATTACGCTTCGGTAACACTGCACCAGCCAATTGAGAGAGAATGGGGGTTCTTTGATTCGTAATCTCCTTTTTGCAAATGTTACAGACGTTTCTCAATTCGGGAAAGTTAATACTTTCCAATTTGAATAATTGACGTCTGAACATTAACTTGTCGCAACTGTCGCATGCGAAGGTTGGACCTTCCTTAGAAGTTTCTTCAAATCGCTCTGTAACTTGCTCCACGTTTTTCGAACGCATGTCTTCTTCATTGAACCGTTCTTCGACATCGGCAAATATTGCATCCAAAACATCCATACGAATGAACTCGCCGTCGTTGTAAAAGTCGTTCACGTCAAATGATAAGCTTCTCCTACATTCAGGGCCGAATATCAAATGCATGAAATGTTGTCTTGCACGTGCTGCAGACTCTTCAGAGTCCCATTCTTCGTATATGTAACTTTGACCGCGCACCATCATTTGAAATCCAAACTTTTCATGCCCTTTGTGCACGCCAGTATATGTCTTCTTCATTGAAGTCTTAAACATTGAATCAAAAAATGGAATGCGAGAAAGTTTTCCATTGTCGATGAAATAACGACGATCAAATGGAAGTTTCTCCTTCGTCTTTAATCCTCGATACTTCAAGACAGCATATTGACGTGCCCATGCGGCATGACGATCTGTAGCAAACCCTCGTACACGTATCTTCTCTTTATTCGCTATCAATCTAACTGTAAAACGATATCCTTCTTCAATGATGCCTACTAGATCTGTACTCTTTGGTGCAATGTTAGGAATCGAGAAATGAATATCTCCATTATCACCAATCTTCCCATCGAAAATGTTCAGTAGTGTCACATCTTCAAGAATGTCATTATCACAACTAGACCGCACATCATGTGTTCTAACGCTTGGCGTTGTATCAAACTCATTATATGTAGATGACAAATCCACGTTTTGTGGAATGTAACGCTCTTTTTCATCCGAGTCAGTTTCAACACCCTGCACGACCTCAGATGATACTTCATCAAACGCAGATGGTGTTATTGTTAAACTGTATTATGCTTGTAGGCTGTAGTGGGGTAGCCAATATGGGGTACAACCCCAACTAGGGTTTCATATTTGTACCCAAACTTCTGCTAGTTCAATCATTCTTGCCTAGTTCTTCTGACATGGTATTCAGAGCAGGAGGTCCCTAGGACCTACCGACCGTTTTTTTTAAGGGCCCACCACCGCTCGCATGCGGTTACCACGCTACCCCGTGCCCTAGCCTCGTAGCGCCCTCGTGCGCCCTCGTTAGCGCCCTCGCGCGCCCCTCGTTAGCGCCCTCGCGCGCACCCTCGTTAGCGCCCTCGCGCGCCCCTCGTTAGCGCCCTCGCGCGCCCCTTGCTAGCGCCCTCGCGCGCCCCTCACTAGCGCCCTCGCGCGCCCCTCGCAGTGTCGCCCGCCCGCCGAGCCGCCCGCTCGCAGCCCGCTCGTCCTGCTGCCCGCTTCGCAGCCCGCCCGCCCGCTCGCTGCCCGCTTCGCGGCCCGCCCGCCACGCAGCCCGCCCGCCCGCTCGCTGCCCGCTTCGCGGCCCGCCCGCTTCGCAGCCCGCTCGCTCGCTGCCCGCTCCGCGGCCCGCCCGCTTCGCAGCCCGCTCGCCCGCTCGCTGCCCGCTTCGCGGCCCGCCCGCTTCGCAGCCCGCTAGCTCGCTGCCCGCTTCGCGGCCCGCCCGCTTCGCAGCTCGCCCGCCCGCTCGCTGTCCGCTTCGCGGCCCGCCCGCCTCGCAGCCCGCTCGCCCCGCTGCCCGCTTCGCGGCCCGGCCACTTCGCAGCCTGCCCGCCCGCTCGCTGCCCGCTTCGCGCCCCGCCCGCTTCGCAGCCCGCTCGCCCCGCTGCCCGCTTCGCAGCCCGCCCGCCCGCTCGCTGCCCGCTTCGCGGCCCGCCCGCTTCGCTGCCCGCTCGCAGCGCCGCCCGCCCGCCCGCTACCTGCTTCGCAGCGCCGCCCGCTGCCTCACTGCCCGCTTGCTGCGTCCCCTCTGCTGCTGCCGCTGCTCTGCTGTGCCCTCACGCCTGAGCTATGGCCTCTATTCGCGTTCTTTCCTTCGATGCTGAGGGCCGTCCCGTGCAGTTCACTTCCTGGCTCGACGACCTGCAGTTGTATCTTATGAGCAATAGCACGGACCACATCTCCCTCTATGACTATGCGTCTGGTGCTGCCGCTGCTCCTGCTGCCACAGCCGAACTTAGTGTTCGTTCCCACTGGCAGACTCGTGACGCAGCTGCTCGCCTAGCCATTCGCAGTCACCTGCCGCTAGCTGAGCTCGAGCATTTTGGCGACTGCAAATCCGCTAAGGCCCTGTACGATGCTGTCGTTGCTCGCTACTCCTCGCCTGCCACAGCCGAGCTTAGCCGCCTCATGCTGCCGTACCTGTTCCCCGATCTGTCCACCTTTACTACAGTCGCCGATCTTATCACCCACCTTCGCACTAGTGATGCTCGCCTGCGTGCCGCCCTTCCCACCGAGTTCTGCGCTAAGAACCCCCCTCCACTGTACTGGACACTCCACTTCATAGTCACCCGTCTCCCTGACACCCTCCGCTCAGTTCGAGACCACTTCCTTGCTCGCTGTCCCACTGAGCTCACAGTCGCCCTCCTAGAGGAGCAGCTGCTCGCGGCCGAAAAGAGCATTGTAGCTGTTGGTGCTGCTCGTGGCGCTCCTCGCACCCCCATCTTTGAGGGGTGTTCTCCCTCTCCCCTCGCTCCCTCCTACGCTGCTGCTGCTGCTGTTGACTTCCTTGGTGCTGAGTCTGTTGGCGCTGCTTCTGCTCCTGGTGGGAGGCGCCGCACCCGCAAGGGCAAGGGGGGCAAGGGTGGTGGTGGTGGCGCTGGGGGGGAGGAGGTGGGGGAGGTGGGGGGGGAGGCGGTGCTGGAGGGAGCGGTGGCGGGAGCGCTGGTGGGAGTGGGGTCGGTGGTGGAGGCGGGGGCGGCGGCGGAAGCAGTGGCAGTAGTGGCGGCGGCGGCGGTGGCGGCGGTGGCGGTGGTGGCGGTGGTGGCGGTGGCGGTCAGAGCGGTGGTAGTGGTGGCGGCGGCGGTCGGAGTGGAGGCACTGGCTCGGGCCAGAGCTCCCAGCAGCAGCAGCGTCCCCAGACGACCCAGCAACTTCGTGAGTGGCTTGCTCAGCGTGGGACGTTGGGGGGCAGTGGCCGCTGTTCTTATGTCATTCGCACAGGTGACCGCAAGGGACAGACGTGTGGGAGGTTCCACACCCCGTACCGCTGCTTCTCCCGCCTTGACGACGCTTGGCGTGAGGAGATGGGCGCGGATGTTGAGCGCCCCCGCTGGGCTGAGCTCATGAGGGCTGGTGTTGATGTCTTTGCTCTTGACTATGATACTATTATTGCTGCCATGTATGCATTGACTGTTAGTGCCGAGGGAGACTGTTACTTGTGTGTGCCGCCTGACCCAGGTATAGAGCCCGCTGCCCTCCTTTCAATCACCTCTCCTTTCAATCATTCTTGCCTAGTTATTCTGAAATGCTATCAGAGCAGGACGATCCAGATGGGTCGATCCTGTGGGTGGGCCCCACCACCTGCTTCCGCTGCTCCTACTACTCTTTGTGTCGCACGCCCCGTGGCGTGCGACGGATTTTTTATCCCGCCGCGCGCGCGCGTCGCGGCGTGCGGCGGTTTTCTCCCCGCGACCCCCCCCCCCCCCCCCCCCCCCCCCCCCCCCCCCCCCCCCCCCCCCCCGATTTCCCGTCGTGCCGCCCTGGGGAGCCGCGCGCGACCCCCCGCGGCCCCGATTTCCCGTCGTGCCGCCCTGGGGAGCCGCGCGCGACCCCCCGCGGCCCCGTTTTCCCGTTGTGCCGCCCTGGGGAGCCGCACGCGACCCCCCGCGGCCCCGTTTTCCCGTCGTGCCGCCCTGGGGAGCCGCACGCGACCCCCCGCGGCCCCGTTTTCCCGTCGTGCCGCCCTGGGGAGCCGCGCGCGACCCCCCGCGGCCCCGATTTCCCGTCGTGCCGCCCTGGGGAGCCGCGCGCGACCCCCCGCGGCCCCGATTTCCCGTCGCGCCGCCCTGGGGAGCCGCGCGCGGCCCCTCGCTGCCCCGTGGTGGCGTCCTGGGGGCCGAGCGCCGTCCCCCTCGCCGTCCCCCGCGCTCCTTCCCCCGTTCCGCCCGTTTTTAGGGTTTGGGGGTGAGGAGTGTGGGGGTGGCAGCTATGGGGGTGCCGTGTGTGTGTGCCGTCCCCTGCTCCTCCTCCTCCTCCGTCTCCCACTGCTGCAGCTGCCGCTGAGGGGGGTGGGTGTGTGGGAGCCGAGGGTTTAGGGTTTAAGGGGGGTGCCGTGGAAGTGGAGCTAGGGTGTCAGCAGGGGGTGTGTGAGAGGGGCGTGGGACGGTCGGGGGAGGTTGCGTGGAGGTAGCCGTCGTGACGCCAGCAGCGCCAGTAGTCCGGATGCCCTCGCGCGTTTCGGTAGCCCAGCGAGCCTGCTTCGCCAGTCGCCTGTGGGTCCGTTGCTCCTGTGTGTGCTCGTCGTAGCCGCGGAGCCAGATACTCCCGTAGTCCGGTGCCCTCGTGCGCTCGGTAGCCACTGTGCGCGCCGCTCCTGTTGCCCGTGTGTCTGCAGCTTCAGTCGGCGCCCTTCATCTTCTCGCCCTCACAGTTTCTCCTCCTCCTCACTTGCCCTCTATGATCACCTCTAGCTTTGGTTATAATTGTGAACTACTGCTATGCCTGCTCATTGTACTGATTACACCCCACTTTGGCTATGGGGGTGTGTCAGAATGTTATTATTGTCTAGCCTGTAGTGGGGTGCTTTATAGCGAGTACAACCCAGTTAGGGTTTGCTATATGTACCCCAACTGCTGCTAGTGAAAGCACCTCTCCTTTCAATCATTCTTGCCTAGTTATTCTGAAAAAACGTACATGAAATTAGGCAAAAGGTAGATTCAAAAGAGTACACATGCTGAAAAAAAATAATGAAATTTTATTCTTCCAATTGCGTTCGATAATAACTTACTTCGATTGCAATGAATGTTTAAGATGAGCTGCTCAACTGATAGAGAACCAGAAATTGTATAAAGATCTGTAGAACAACCAACAAATAAAAAGTAAAAATCATTAGTTTGTGCTTCAAAATTGACGATCACAAATGCTACAATACAAACTAACAATTGATGCGGTTATTTATTTGACATACCAAGATTAAAAAAAAAAAAAATCAGTAACATGAATGATATCAATAAGAACAAATTACCGCAAACAGAACACAATGAACGGCAAAGAAATGATAACGATTATTAATCTTGAAAAAAAAATACCTCTACGGATTCCAAGGAGAAACGTCAACCACAGAAGAAAGAAAAGGAAAAGCAAAGAAGATTGGATAATGCTATGAATATATATATTTTGATGATAGCAACATTTCGAAATACCATGTTGAAACAAGACAAGACAAAACAAGATAAGCATGTCATAACAAAACATTGAGTTTTTTTCAACAAAAAGAAAAAACAGATGTTAAACAATGAGCAAATATTTGCAGCTTCAAAATAACACAAGACTTATACCTTCAAACGACGAGAATCAAACACCAGCCTTCACGAAAGACAACAATGGAAGCCTGTAGCTGTAGTCCTAATAAGTAACATGCAACAAAAAAACAACAAACACATATATACCAACCCATTCAACAAAGTAGAAAATAATAAACAAACGAACAAAACAAGATCGCAAGCATGAAAATTATGGCAAATAGCAAGAGATTCCACAACGTGATCCCTAGGCACCTCTCTAAACTCTAAAAACTTGTGTAACACAAGAAAAGCAAGGTGCAAATTAAGTCTAAAAAAGAGTCATACTTGGATCAAATGTTCTGAAGCAACCGTATACGATAGCCGAGTTAGCACTAATAGCAATAAGGAAGCAGGTGACCAAAAAAATGAAAAAAAAAAAAACAAACACACACACACATGCACACAATCTGGTCCGTCAATGTAGTACCTCAACAAGATTCCAGGAAAAGCCAACGGAGGTTTCTGCTTAAAGATTAATGGGAAAGAAGTTCATTAAGAATAACGAAAACGGTCTTATGTGAAGGAGCACGAGGAGGATAAAAACATTCGAGCTATAACAAAATGCTAACAAAAGGTACACATAAAATGTAAGGTTGTACATACCCAAGTAGAAGACACCTCAATGTATATCCTCGCTACTGGTAATTCTGTGCAATGGGGACAACATGGTAGCAACAGAAAACGTCATGGAACTCCGGAAAAATGTAAGGGGCTTATAACTGCTCATAGTTACATGATGCTTTAAAACAATGGAAATGAAGATTTATGAAAAAAAAAGGAAAATGTTTTGTAGAATTAGTGGATTTGCACAAATCAAAATGAACACATACACAGAAGCTGTCTTGAGATTAGACACGAGCAGAGGAGCCTTTCACGTCTTGAGAACGAGCACGTAAGCCTCCTGTTGAATTAACATTGGAAATACACATAGTTTGATGTTATAAAATAACAAGAATAAGGCAAGATGATAGAAGGAAAATGTAATAAGTTGCTATAACAGAAAAAATGAAGGATTCGTAATCTAGGCCTTGTAAAAAAATACATTTATAGGAGCTTACAATTCAGAGCTCGAAACGAAGAAGACCTTATGTCAGCTCTAGGAAGACCAAGGCTTGGAGAGAATAGATGTGTAAGGCTCTAGGAAGATAAGGAATCAGTTTAGACAAGTCTAACAAACAATGAATGAGCGAGTTTCCAAAGACCCTTAAAAAACCAGAGCTCCAGCAACAAGGGACAGACTCCCTTCTCCCTTCACAGAGAATGTAACAAGCAGCCCAACAGCCTCCCTTCTCCAGAAAATGCCACCATTGTCATTATCCCACCAAAGAAGACAAATGGTCCCTTATGGTGTTGCTTTGCCACTCATAAAAAACAAGGAAACAACCCCGTTGGCGTTTCTCTACTTCACAGGTGGAGAGCTGCTCTGGAGTGTGCAACATTTCTGGTTTTTTTACCCAGAAACAAACCGAACTATAAACAGTCCTGACAATTTTCAAAACTCATCCCACTTTTATTCCATGTCCAGTTTGTTACCCACAACTTCGAATTGGTAAGTTTTAAGTAAATACTGACAACAGCTTGAAGTTTTCGATTTCTGACAAAAACATTCCGATTTCCATTCACGTGCGACAACATCCCAGAATCCGCGTACATTCCTACAGCATAGAATCTTCAAAAGCCAGCTGTTACGATTTCGTTCTTTCTGGAAGGAAATCCTGCCAACGTAGCTGCCAGCGCCTCAGTCACCTTTCACGCGCAACCCTGCCAGTGCGTCAGTCCCATTTCACGCTCAGGACAGGATGCGCTACTACTGTACCATCCAAAACGTCCTACACATGCGCCAAAACAAATCTACCCCCAGGACAGAAAGAAACAAAACGAGCAATGCGACACATTGGCAGAAAAAAAAAAAAAAAAAGCAAAAAAATTAACCGACTTTTCTAGAAACAGATCAGAATTCGCGCGACGAAATTGCGGGCTGACGTCAGCAGCGTCGCCCAAAATTTCGCGGCGAGAGAAATTGCGACTGACGTCAATAGTCATGCCTCGCATTTTCCGTGAAATTTCTACGCAACGCTGCTGACGTCAGCCACACAACACGCTCGAAACTGACATCAGCATAATCTCTTGTGAAAACAATTGATAACTGAAACATAAAAAACAGCTACACAACTATTTATCTTGTAAAACTTTATTATCGATAATTATTTCGCAGCCTTATCAATTTACACACCATCCAAATTTTTTTTTTGATTATATATATCTACTAGTATTACAATGTAGCACAATTACGCAAGGAAATTGAGTGGGAAAAGGAAGAGAATAGAAAAGGAGGAATAACGTGAGGAGAAAAACGGAAAGAAAAAGAAAGAAGGAAGGGAATAGGGAGAAAATGGTAGGAGGAAGAAAAACCGGGAAAAAGGAAGAAAAAACACAAGACACAACATCAAGAAAACCCCGATAACACACACAATTGAAACCCCATCAAACAATCCCATCAAAACACCCCAACCGCACTCCCATCGAACCAAAACCCCCCCATAAACCCACCCTCTAAACCCGCATGTCTACCAGGTAGGGTGCATCCGCCCACGGAGCATCCCATCCCATCTCCTCCTCAACTTCCTCCCGCTCCACCAAAACAGCCTCTGGACCTCTCATCATCGACGCTGCGCGTAACAAGATCACACGCGCCTGAGCCCGCTGCAAAGCCACACCCACGGCCGCTTTGAGTGAACCAAGCAAATAAGCCGAGAAACCCTTTCCCGTAGCTCGCGCCGCCCCTTTCGTCTTTGCTATCTCGATCTGCGCGTCACCCTGCTTCTTAAGCCACCGTCCAAAACCCCCCCAAGCATCCCCATGTCTCAGCAATGAGAGGTGTGAACTGCACTCCCTTATGCCGCTGTAGAAGCGATTTGTAGTCCGCCGCCTTCCGCTTTTCTCTCTCTCTCTCGCGGCAAAACCCACCTTGCGCCCAATCTGTCCATGGTGCTGCGCGGATAGCGAGATAGGGTCTACCACACTAACCTCCAACGCGTGCTCCTCCCCCTCCCTCAGTTTCCGAACCGCCACATCAACCCTCTTCCCTGGGAGCAACGTGTCATCTTCCATGGTCACAATCCCGCCCGCACCTTTAGCTATCTTCGCCACCACAAACTTAACCGCATCGTGAACACGAGAAGGTGCATACTGATACTTGCAGCGAAGGCCATGATGCGGGTCAGAGGGATCAGCAAACTCAAACCCACACGCGCACTTGCCGGCCACTATCAGCTGCTGTATAGGGAGGCCTAAGCGCATGGACGCGCAGATGCTCCACTCGGCCGCGGTGAAGGTAGCCTCCTCGTGCGAAGGAACGGCAGAAACCCACGCCCCAGCCCCCGAGCCCTGAAGGGATGTCAAACGGGCCAAGGTGGCATCATTGTGGGCCATGCCTCGAAGAGATTGAAGGCCCTCAACCGCTAGGCGACGGTGTTGTGTGGAGAAGAGCAGCACAGGGGGGTCAGCAGTGCACAAGGCAAGGGGTGGCATCTCCTGCCGGACCGACTGTGGAAGCAGATCCACTGCTCTCGCAAACCAGGGGTCCAACAAGGTCGTAGCCTCGAGCGTGCGGAAAAACTCCTCAAACATCCGCTCCTCACCTGCCACCCCCAACCGAGCCACATCGCTCACTGCTTGGCACCAGCCACATGCATACGATAGAGGACTAAGGTCAGCCGCAGATCGAATGCCAAACCCTCCGAGTCTGGCAGGAAGGTGCAGCTGTAAACGAGCCATCTGAGACTTCCCCGAATCGTGATCCCAGGTACTATCTGGAAACAGCTCCTCGAAATAATCTTCTAGCTTCATATCCCAGTCCCGAAAAGCCTCCACAACCTCAGGTCGTGGAGGCATCGTCCGTGTGAGGTAAATCGGGCGCGCTGACACTGCGATCGCCAACAAATGGGACGCAATCTGTGGGTGGTCAAGCAGAGGAAGCCAAGGGACAGGTGCATGCAGCTCCGTCAGCCGGCGACGCAGGCTAGCCACCTCCCAGTCCTCCTCCCCAATGGGGACCCCTACCACAGTGAGCCCCGTCCATGTCTGCTGCATGCCGGGCGGGACGGTCTCATTTCCCTCCTCCCCATCCTGGTTCCTCCCTCGCTCCCATAGCTTACACTTATGCGGCTGCACCTCCAAACCCAGCCCGTCCAATCGTTCCCGCAAGGCCTCATAGGCTGCTAAAACCCGCTCCCTAGGCCTCAGGATATACGTATCATCAGCATAGCTGAGGAAGAGTAAGTCGGCGAACTCTGTTTTGGTTGGTTCCATAACCAGCTGCTGTGTGAACGCGAACAGAAACGGACCCAATGGGTCCCCTTGCCTCGAGCCCCGCTCGGAGGCCAAAGCTTCGACAAAAGGGCCCGCACGGAGATAGAGGTCGCTAGGAGTGCCATAGAAGACACGCAGAAATGGAATCAATCCCTTGAAAGGCGACTGTCGAAGACCTTCAAACATTTCCCGCCGATGGAAGGAGTTGAAAGCGTTCGCTACGTCAATTTGCAGCGCGCACCACGACGGGTGAGTAGAGATGGCGGAGCGAAAGGCATGTGCGAGGACTTCCACTCCCGACCTGGACCCAACTCCAAACTGGTTACACGGAGCAAAGTGCGACATCATCTTCGGACGAAGCACGATGCATATGGCTCGAGATAGTATGCGGGGGAGCACCTCGCCTATAGCCACCGAGCGAACGTCACCATTCGGCTTCAACAGGCCCACCAGGTTGGACGCAGTGAGCCAGGGTCGCACGCGCTCCGCTACCTCTCCTTTGGTCCACTGGGTGAAGGCCTCTAGCAGATGGGGCAGGTACGCGGGCTCAGAGAGAAAAGTTTCGCGCAGGTGCTCCGTCACCCACCCCGACGGTCCTGGTGCGGACGCCCTAGCCGCTGAGTGGATCGCCTGACCGAGTACCTCCACAGAGAGCTGTGGGATAAGGGAAGGCTCGACTGTCTCCTCCTGCACCCACCCAGGAATGGCGGTCTCGCACGATGGGTGTTTCGCTCGTAGCGCGTCCACCATGTGCTGAGAGGGCTGAGCGATGCTACCAGCGGTAAGACACGCCAAACCCCGACTCCATTCTCCCGCTTTGCACCTTGTACGGCAGCGGGACAGGCGCACTGCTTCAGGATCATGCTCGGGTGGGGTGAAGGACAAGGGGCGAGCCGCAGGTTGCATCGCCGCCACCGCCAACTCAAACAGCTGGTGCCACTCCCCAGCCCAAAACTTCTCCAACCGCTCCCTAATTGCCGCCCTCTGCCCTTGGCCTTGCCCAGTTGGAATCCCCAAGAAAAGACGAGGGAAGGCCAAAAACACCAAGGATGCCGCCTCGTCTGCTGCCTTTGACTGGAGCCGCTTCAGGATACAAGCTAGTGCATCAAGCACCCCCAGTCTTGCGCACTGTGGGATGCGACGCATGATTCTCCCTGGCACCAATTCGATCCCGAAAAACGACTCCCAGTCCCATGTGGGAACTGCGGCCCACACCTCTTCACTGATATCCCGTGGTGGCGGAGGTTCGCTGTCCGAGTCGTCTATGACGTCGCGGGTCAACCCAAGCGCCTGCGCACGACGCTGGGCGTCCGCTGCCCTGCAGGCCGACATATGACGCGTGGCCTTTCCTCTCTCCGTGAAAGTGCGATAACAGGTTTCGCACGGGATGCGGGGCGGGGGTGTCAGCATAGGGTCTGGGTGCTCCTCTCCACTCGAACACGCCGGCAAGACCTGTCTGCTCGACTCCATCTCCATCTCCCCCTCTGGCAGCCTCGCAAGCTGCAGCCAATCGGGCAGCTCCTGCTGCCCTCCGCTCTACAGCTGCTGCTGCCCTCCGCTCCGCAGTTGCTGCTGCCCTCCGCTCTGCAGCTGCTGCTGCCCTCCGCTCTGCAGCTGTTGCTGCCCTCCGCTCTGCAGCAGTTGCTGCTGCCCTCCGCTCTGCAACTGCTGCTGCCCTCCGCTCTGCAGCTGCTGCTGCCCTCCGCTCTGCGGCTGCCACTGCCCTCCGCTCTGCAGCTGCCCCTGCCCTCCGCTCTGCAGCTGCTGCTGCCCTCCGGTCTGCAGCTCCTGCTGCCCTCCGCTCTGCAGCTGCTGCTGCCCTCCGCTCTGCAACTCCTGCTGCCCTCCGCTCTGCAGCTGCTGCTGCCCTCCGCTCTGATTAGGCTGCTGCCCTCCGCTCTGCAGCTGCTGCTGCCCTCCGCTCTGCAGCTGCTGCTGCCCTCCGCTCTGCAGCTCCTGCTGCCCTCCGCTCTGCAGCTCCTGCTGCCCTTCGCTCTGATTGGGCTGAAGCCATCCGCTCTGCAGCTGCTGCTGCCCTCCGCTCTGATTGGGCTGAAGCCCTCCGCTCTGCAGCTGCTCCTGCCCTCCGCTCTGCAGCTGCCCCTGCCCTCCGCTCTGCAGCGGCTGCTGCCCTCCGCTCTGCAGCTCCTGCTGCCCTCCACTCTGCAGCTGCTGCTGCCCTCCGCTCTGCAACTCCTGCTGCCCTCCGCTCTGCAGCTGCTGCTGCCCTCCGCTCTGATTAGGCTGCTGCCCTCCGCTCTGCAGCTGCTGCTGCCCTCCGCTCTGCAGCTGCTGCTGCCCTCCGCTCTGCAGCTCCTGCTGCCCTCCGCTCTGATTGGGCTGAAGCCCTCCGCTCTGCAGCTGCTGCTGCCCTCCGCTCTGCAGCTGCTGCTGCCCTCCGCTCTGCAGCAGCTGCTGCCCTCCGCTCTGATTGGGCTGAAGCCCTCCGCTCTGCAGCTGCTGCTGCCCTCCGCTCTGCAGCTGCTGCTGCCCTCTGCTCTGCAGCTGCTGCTGCCCTCCGCTCTGCAGCTGCTGCTGCCCTCCGCTCTACAGCTGCTGCTGCCGTCCGCTCTGCAGCAGTTGCTGCTGCCCTCCGCTCTGCAGCTAATAAAACCAAATAAAGCGGAGATTTACATAAAACATCAAATGGACGCATAATATATCATAATGAAAAATAACAATACAAACAAATTCGTTCTTAATTTAACGCATGTTACAAGTGTTGCTTCGCAACCCTAAGACGATTTCATCGCCTCTTGTTTCTTTTTTTTTTTTCCGCATAGCAAACAAAACAATTTTCAGTGGAAGAACACTCATTTCCATTTCACAACCAGAATTGTAAATGACACATGGGTGTGGAATACGCACTGCGAGAATGCAACTGCTTTGGGAAGATTCAGGACGCGTCCCTTCTCTCGATCGATTGTAGGATCGCAGGATTGAGGCCCAAATGGGAGGAGCTGGCATAAGATTTGCAATCGCAGGCTGGTTACGAGCTTGGCGATAATCTCGAAGCGCAGCGATATCATGTCGCCCATATTTGTTTGTGACATCCAGGCTAATTGTACGACGTACGACGAAGTTACGACGTGACGGCGCGACAGATCGATCGTGGCTGTCGAGCGCGACCTCTCCCACGTTCGGTATTTGCACGTTGTGGCAATAATTGGTAAAAACGGAGGTGACGGGCTCGTCTGGCACTTGTTACTGCAGATTCGCCAACGAAGGCGAACAAGGGTAATCTTGTTGACAGCGAAGCTACAGTTGCACTGTAGGGGGACCGATTTTTTCCACAATTATTCGCGGGGAGGGGACGCGTCCTCAAGGGCCAATTTCTCGTCTACCAACAATCGTAGCTCCTTTGCTGGGCGATCAGTTTTTGCTCCAACAAACCCCAAAACCCCGGCACCAGAAACCCGTTTCTTTGCTTTGCTCGTTTTCTTGCCTTCCTCCCAATTGTTTCTGCTTGCATTATCTATTAGCCGGCTATTTGCGGGATCCACTAAGCTTAGGAAACAGGTCTTTAATGGCGCGAGTTAAAGTTACTGCTGAGAAGAAGGGCAAGAAGAGAAAGGAGGCGGTGGTCGATGGGGTGGAGAAGACCAAGAAGGCTAAAAAAGAAAGAAAAGAAAGGGATGCTAATAAGGAGAGTTTATCTCTCTTGGCTGTCCCGCGCCAAGTGCAGCTGAAGGTGAAGAAGGGCAAGGTTGAGGAGGAGGCGAAGATTGCTGCGAAGAAAGCGAACGAAACGAAGGAGGTCAAGGCGAAGAAGGAGAAGAAGAGAAAGAAGGGGACGGAGACCGCGGAGATTATAGAGAAGAAAGAAAAGAAGGAGACGAAAGAAGTTAAGAAGGGGAAAAAGGGTGAGGAGACGACGGAAGTAACAAAAAGGACAGGAAATAGAGAGACGACGGAAGAGATGAAGGGTAACAAGAGGGAGAAGCGGGAGTTGAAGGAGGCAAAGCAAGTGGTAGTGAAAAAGAAGGTTAAAGACGTGAAAACGGAGAAGAAGGGAGCGACGGACGGGGAGAAGGGGAAGAAGGAGGAGAAGGGGAAGAAGAAGGAGAAGGGGAAGAAGAAGGAGAAGGGGAAGAAGAAGGAGAAGGGGAAAGAGGGAGAGAAGACCGGCAAGAAGGGGAAGAAGGGCAAAGAGGAGGTGAAGGAGGAAATTAGTGATGAGGAGATGGAGGAGGCGAGTGAGGAAAAGAGTGAGGAAGAGAGTGTGAAAGAGAGTGAGGAGGAGAGTGAGGAGGAGGAGGAGGAGGAGGAGGAGGAGGAGGAGGAGGAGGAGGAGGAGGAGGAGGAGGAGGAGGAGGAGGAGGAGGAGGAGAGTGAAGAGAAGGAAGAGGAAGATAAGAAAGTTGTAAAGGAGGTCGCAGCGAAGGAGGAGCGCAATGAGGAGGAGGAGAGTAGTGATGAGGAGGAGGACAGTGAGGAGGAGGAAGAGGAAAAGAGTAAATTAGTGAAAAAGGAGATCAGTGAGGAGGAGGAGGATAGTGAAGAGGAGAAGGAGAGTGAGGAGGAGGAAGAGAGTGAGGAGGAGGAAGAGGAAGAGAAGAAAGTTGTAAAGGAGGTAGCGGCGAAGGAGAGCAGTGAGGAGGAGGAGGAGAGTAGTGATGAGGAGGAAGAGGAGGAGGAGGAGAGTGAGGAGGAGGAAGAGGAAGAGAAGAAATTAGTGAAAAAGGAGGAGAGCAGTGAGGAGGAGGAGAGTAGTGATAAGGAGGAGGTGGAGGATGAGGAGGAGAGTGAGGAGGAAGAGGAAGAGGAAGAGAAGAAATTAGTGAAAAAGGAGGAGAGCAGTGAGGAGGAGGAGAGTAGTGATAAGGAGGAGGTGGAGGATGAGGAGGAGAGTGAGGAGGAGGAAGAGAGTGAGGAGGAAGAAGAGAAGAAAGTAGTGAAAAAAGAGGAGAGCAGTCCGGAGGAGGAGAGCAGTGATGAGGAGGAAGAGGAGGAGGAGGAGAGCGAGGAGGAGGAGGAAGAGGAAGAGGAAGAGGAAGAGACGACGAAAGTAGCAAAAAAGGAAGAGGAGAGTAGTGATGAGGAGCAGGAGAGCGAGGAGGAAAAGAAAGTCGTGAAAAAAGAGGAAAGCAGCGAGGAAGAGAGTAGTGGAGGTGACAAGAGTGAGGAGGAGGAAGAAAACGCGAAGAAGTTAAATGTGAAGGAGACCAAGAAGAGGGAGGGGGGACAGCAGCAGCAGAAGGAGCAGCAGAAGGAGCAGCAGAAACAGCAGGAGGAGCAGCAGCAGCAGATTGTATGGCAGGCGACGCCTGGCAAGGTACTGGGTGGGCGGCAGTGCTTGGAATATCTCGTGTAGTTGGCTTTTATCAGGGTAACATGTGCTGTGGTAGATGTAGCAAGAGTGCGTGCTGAGAGTTCTCCTGCTTGATGACGTCTCATACTTTGGCATGGAACATTGATGGTGCACATGTGATGTGACCCTGAGAGTAGGCTTGAGCATATGGCCCGGTCGGCCCGACCCAAACCGGGATTTTTCCCGGGTCGGGTCAGGGCCTTCGTAGTCCGGACCCGGTCGGGTCGAGTCGGGTTGGCCCGGGCAAAAAAACCGACCCGACAACGAAATCGAGTCGGGTTTCCGACCCAAGGTGACTCGACTCGATATCGGGTCAGGAAACAGGGTAACCCCACTCGACCCGACCTGACTCGACTGGGGATGGGGTGAAACCCTAGTCGATCGATATCGCGGGGTCATTTTTTCCCCCGCGACATCCAGATCGACATTTCAGCAGATAGGGAAAGCTAAAACTAGTATTTAGGGCCATAGTAGCTACTTGTTTACCACAATCGCGCTACGTAAGGTTATTTACTACCGTCGACATTCGCCATTTATCGAACTCGCGATTCGTTTGACGATTTCCGGGCGATTAGGGTAAAAAGTTGAAATTTCCAGCAGTGACAACTTTCAATCGTAACGGTACGCCTCGTCATGTGCCAGTGTGGTGGTTCAGGGGTAGGGCGGAGGGGAAGGGAGGCCACGAGTGGTAAGGAGTGGAGAGGCGGCCAGGTCCAAGGGTGTGGGAAGGGAAAGGGCGGCCCCTAGAGGGAGGGACTAACCCCGACCCGGCCCAACCTCTGACCCGATCCGACCCGGGTACGGGTCAGCCTGGCTCGACCTTGTAAGGCCGGGTCGGGTCAGGGACTATTCAACTCTGACCTGGGTTCCGACCCGACCCGACCTGGAAACCGGCCTGGCCCGGCCTAGTCCGGTCGGGTCGGGTCGGGTCGGATCGGGCCCTATGCTCTTGCCTACCTGAGAGCTCTCCTGCTGCCTGTTATGAGTCATGTTTTGAGTCGACTCAAAACACGCCTTATTCTATCATGGAACATTGATGGTGCACATGTGGCCCTCAGAGCTCTCCTGCTGCCTGTTGTCCTCTTGCTGTTCAAGACCTGCTTGATGACGTCTCATACTCTAGCATGGTCCACAAGTTTTGAAATGTCTCATAGCATGGTACATTGACGTCAAAATCACCTCGCGGGGAGCAAGAGGGCCTTTGACACCAGCTCTTCAGCAGTCCACTCTTCTTCCCATCGACACCCGATACCTACCCATGCAATCTTTTGAGACGTCTCAAAAATCTTTTGAGACGTCTCACAAGAGGGTCTTTGACACCAGCTCTTCAGCATTCCACTCTTCAGCATTCCACTCTTCCCGTCGACACCCAATACCTACCCATGCAGTCCCATCCTATACTCCTCGCGCTCTACCCCCCACCCAGCTCGCAGGCAGCAAGAGGAGCTTTGATGCTGTATCGCCGGGATCAGGCAGCAAGCAGGGCAGCATTGCAAGAACCGCACTCCATGCCCCAGATTGTGTGCCCCAGATTGTGTGCCCCAGATTGTGTGCCCCAGATTGTGTGCCCCAGATTGTGTGCCCCAGATTGTGTGCCCCAGATTGTGTGCCCCAGATTGTGTGCCCCAGATTGTGTGCCCCACCCCACCCCACCCCATGCTCTATTCCCATGCCGCTTCCACTCCCCCCTCTACACCCCCTACCCAGCTCGCGGGCAGCAAGAGGGCCTTTGACGCTATCTCCCCGGGATCAGTCAGCAAGCCGGGCAGCGCTGCAAGAGCGTTCCAGAGAGTGAAGGTGGAGGAGGTGAGTGCGAAGCTTGCTAGCCTATGTTTGAGGCGCCTATACGGTTTGATGCTATCTCCCCGGGATCAGGCAGCAAGCCGGGCAGCGCTGCAAGAGCGTTCCAGAGAGTGAAGGTGGAGGAGGTGAGTGCGAAGCTTGGTAGCCTATGTTTGAGGCGCCTATACGGTTTGATGCTGTCTCCCCGGGATCAGTCAGCAAGCCGGGCAGCGCTGCAAGAGCGTTCCAGAGAGTGAAGGTGGAGGAGGTGAGTGAGAGGCTTCCTTGTCCTTTCCAGTGAATCCGAATAGAGCACCACCACTCCTCGCTGGCACTCTGCATGCTGTTCGGGCTAAGTCCAGTCCTAAGTTGCGGAAGACGCAAGACGCACATTTAGACGCAAGACGCTTGGCCAAAAAAATTTCGGGCAGCCCGAAAAAAAAAATCCCCGCGCGCGAAATTGAATTTCGCCATTTCGACGCGAAATTCAATTTCGCGCCATTCAAACCCCTCCCCACCCATTTCGACCACATAAGCCAGCCCCCCAAGCAAATTTGAATCCCCCCCAACCAAAATTGAACACATACCACACTTCACCGCATATTATCTAGAAAACCCAACCTCTATGGTTAACCAGGAGGAGCTGGAGAAGGAAGGGGAGGAGGAGGAGGAGGAGGAGGATGAGGAGGAGGATGAGTAGGAGGAGAGCTAGGAGGCGTAGTGATTGCAGAGAGATGTAGTAGTAGTAATGGTCTTCGAGGTTGCTACTACTAGAGAGACATGGAAACTTATCTATATATGATGATATGTGAACTTTTTTGTGAAGTCTAAAAATGGGGAAAAAAATATGGCACGGGGAAAAATGCACCCCATTGTGACATAGGTGCATGTTCCCCACCCTCCCCATCCCCCTTAGAACTTTTTTTGGTCTGCCCAAACAATTTTTTTAGGCCTGCCCGGGTTTTCGTCTAATACTGCGTCTAATCCATGCTGCCTAGCGTCTAGCGTCTTAGACGCTGCGTCTAGACGGACGCGTCTAAGACGCTAGACGCGTCTTCCGCAACTTAGGTCCAGTCCAGAGGCACTCCTTAGCACCACTCCTCACTGGCACTCACTCTGCATGCTCTTCGGGCTAAGTCCAGTCCAGAGGCACTCCTTAGCACCACCCCTCACTGGCACTCCACCCTGTCTTGTATCAAGCACTCATCACTCCTTGGCTTCTCTCCCCGAACCTGCGCGCCTGTGCCCAACACCCCTACAACCTGCTCCCCCCCTCAGGTGCAATTCAAAGATCCCCGGCTCATGGATAACTCATACTGGGCCAAGGTGAGTGGGGCTGGGGCAACATGGGGGTTACCACCCTACATGGGGGGATGTGGCATGGGTGTTGGGGGGGCATGGAGGGATGGGACATGGGTGTTGGCTCAGGTGCAATTCAAGGGCCCTTGGCTCATGGATAACTCAGACTGGGCTAAGATGAGAGGCTTGGGATGGGACTCAGCACGCCTGGATGTTCCATGACATTACGGCGTGCTGAGGAGAGCTAATTACATGCTGTCTGTCTGTCTGTCTGTCTGTCTGTCTGTCTGTCTGTCTGTCTGTCTGTCTGTCTGTCTGTCTGTCTGTCTGTCTGTCTGTCTGTCTGTCTGTCTGTCTGTCTGTCTGTCTGTCTGTCTGTCTGTCTGTCTGTCTGTCTGTCTGTCATTCTCCAGCGAGCAGCAAATTAGACGAGACTGCTGGGATGAGCTAATTGCATTCTTTAGGTGCTTTCTTGTATGTGCCTATTCCCTCCCATGACACGTGTCCTTCCCATTCGCGATGTGTCCTCCCCATACCCCGCTTTGCTCATCCGCCTTTGCTGCCTCCCATCCTTTATGCCCATGCCATGTGTCCCTCCCATGCCACGTGTACTTGTGCCAATCAGAGCGGGGCGGGCAGTGGATGGGGTGCCAAGGCGCAGGAGGTGCTGGGCCAAGTCAGGGGCAGGTGAGAACAGCAGAGACATGGCAGGTGAAAAACAACAGTATTCTACTCATTGTTGTCTTGTATCACAGGGCTATTGTCGTGTACTGCTGTGCTTTCAATTGTCTTGTTTCGCCAAAACACGAAATGCATGTAACTGTGTCATAATGCACACTGCTTCTTGTTCTTGATGTTCCCATATTCGCGGCACCTGTAACATGTGGTTACTGCAGGGGTTTCCGCCATGAGAAGACGAAGAAGAAGAGGGGCAGCTACAGGGGTGGTATTATCGACCAGGAAAGCCATTCCATCAAGTTTGCTGATTCCGATGACGAGTAATTGCTGCATGCGATGCTGTGGAACATACGGTATTTGGACCAAAAATATGGTTATTGCATCAGGGATGGGTGGAGCACAGGGTGTAATAAATGTGTTCCCTTAGGTTAACTTCTTCGAACATTGAATGACGTTGATGTGTTAGATTGTCTAACAATATCATTTGCGTGGTTGAGAGGCAACCCATGGTCATTATTTGCCTTGCTAATACTGTATGGCCCCGGATATACCGTCATCGCCCGGATATAAGACATATGGGTCTTATCCGATATCGGTTCAAAAACTGGCGATTTATCTTGTAAAAGGAAGGTAATGGGTATCTTATAAATCTTATAAACGGGAAACTTTTAAGATAAACAATTTCTCTCATACTACTGTATAAACTCCCACGAACCAGTCTTCCACACAGAAACCAATGCTGGGACGACTCCGGCATTTCTGGATACGCTACATCACGAGAAAAATCTGCTGACGCAGCATGTGACTCAGATACACCATCATCTGAGCCATCATGTGAATGAATTCACGCGCGCTCAGGCAAAAACGTACGCGATATGACCTGATTCAACATGAAGTTTTTATATTTCGTTTATAAGACATGTCTTATCCCATATCGGTAATGTGGTCTCCTATAAAAGGAACTTCCGTTTATAAGAAAACACCCGTATTAAAGACACCCATGTCTTCAATTCAACACTATCTTCTATCCGGGTGATGACGGTAGGCGCCATCCGATTAAAGGCGCCGGCGCTTCTATCTGGAGCATGGCGCTTATTGCCGGAACTCGATTATAAGCGCCCCCTTTGTAAACCCCTGACTTATTATCGTCATACCCCGGATAGAAGCGCCCCTGGGGTTGTAATAAAACAAGGTTTTTTAGGGGTGCGCTTATAATTGAGGAAATTTATAAGCGCCGGCGTTTATGTAACGGCAAAATGAAATTAAGTCTTTTTTTAACACCAAACTGTAGATCTCGTTCTGCCAATTGTACCGTATTCCCCCGGATAAAACACCCGGGGGTATTATGATAACCACTGGGAAAAAATGGGGGGGGTCTCCTCAACGGAAAAAAATATATAATACCCGGGTGGTTATATATGGCACTTTTTAGTGTAAGAAAAAAAATTAATTAGACAATTTGGGTGTTTCAATAGTTGTTATAACCAGGGCTAACTTTAGTGCCAGGGCCCGTCTGACGTTAAGACCGGGTCCTGGCTCCTTGTCTGATGTTCAGACGAAAGTTGTAGCTCCGTCTTACGTTTCAGACGAATTTCAAGTACTTGTCAGAGCTGTCAGACGAATATGCCAAACGAATTGGCAAGATTCGTGCCAGCGGGGTGAATACGGCGCAGTGACGTGCGGTGTTGTCACCCACCAGGGTAACGAGGCGGGTGGCAAGTCTCGTCCGTAACATTGGGCAACAAGCCATGTGGCCAACTAGCCGGGTGGACAACTGGCCATGTGGGGGAATTTGTCAGTTTCAGACGGGAAACAACTCGATGTTTGCAGTCTCAGACGAACCGTATAAGGCTGTCTGAGAAATCAGACAAATAAAAAAGGTTCTCTTAAAAATCAGACGAAATTATTCAGCATGTCTACGGCATCAGACGAACCAGTAAAAATGTGTTCAAAATCAAGAAATTCAGACCAAAAATTTCTGATAAAGTAAGCCCTGGTTATAACATCACAGGTTGAGGCGAGAATGTGGGTTTCACCTCTCGGGCCACGTGCAGCGGAAGATTCGCCAGCGTGGCGACAGCGAGATTGTGGGAGGGAGGGAATCTCGGTAGATTCGAAGTGAAAGTGCACGCGAAATTTCATTCAGGGAGCGATTTTCGTCATATCCTCCCGTAAAAAATCTGACTCGATAATAGCTATAATAGGGTTTCGTAAGAAAAGGGGGGTGTTATAGAGGATCACCCCAAAAGGGGGGGTATAGTACCAACGGGGTCAAATATAACACCCCTCCCGCACAAGCTACCCGGGGGTGTACAATTCGGGGTGGGTGTTTTATCCGGGGGAATACGGTAAGCGAGTCGAAAATATATGGGGTCGCGAATTTGACTCTCGACCAACTTGGCAGGGATTGATTCCTTGCCAACACATGCTGACTAAGCGACAGCACGTGCTGACTAGATGCGCAGCAAGTGTGATTTGAGTAGGAAAGTGGAGCTGTACTTCGCTTCCCTGGTAAGGTGAAATTCGTTTATGTGTTTCGACTGATTTTCAGATAATATTCGACATGCGCTTATAATAAATCATATTTTTTTAGGGGGTGCGCTTATAATCGAGGACCGGATATAAGCGCCCTCATCCCTTTATAAGCGTCGGCGCTTATCCGAGGCCTGCGCTTCTATCCGGGGTATGACGGTATAAGCGCATGCATGATTTTATTTTTCCAATCCAGATGAAAACGGTAGCGAATCTCAACTTCCAAGCGAGTCAGCACCGATTTTCACCTTGTTTGACTTTCGAGGTCCTGACTGGTTGCGCGTCCAGTCAGGATGAGGTGGCACGCAGGCAAATTGACGTGCCAAATGCGGTGTGGAGAAAGCTGGTGACGATTGGGTTTGATGCAAATGCAAAGAGTCCCTAAATGGGCGTTCGTCGGATTGGGTAAGGTGCAGAAAGTCCGAGTGGGTGGAGCACAAGGACTTGGTCCAAGAAAGCACTTGGTCCAAGAAAGCACTTGGTCCAAGCAAGCACTTGGTCCAAGCAAGCACTTGGTTCAAGCAGGCACTTGGTCCAAGCAAGCACTTGGTCCAAGCAAGCACTTGGTCCAAGCAAGCACTTGGTCCACGAAAGCACTTGGTCCAAGCAAGCACTTGGTCCAAGCAGGCACTTGGTCCAAGTAAGCACTTGGTCCAACAAAGCACTTGGTCCAAGCAAGCACTTGGTCAAAGCAAGCACTTGGTCGAAGCAAGCACTTGCTCCAAGCGAGCACTCGGTCCAAGCAATCACTTGGTTCAAGCAGGCACTTGGTCCAAGCAAGCACTTGGTCAAAGAAAGCACTTGGTCGAAGCAAGCACTTGCTCCAAGCGAGCACTCGGCCCAAGCAATCACTTGGTTCAAGAAAGCACTTGGTCCAAGAAAGCACTTGGTCAAAGCAAGCACTTGGTCCAAGCAAGCACTTGGTCCAAGCAAGCACTCGGTCCAAGCAAGCACTTGGTCCAAGAAAGCACTTGGTCCAAGCAAGCACTTGGTCCAAGCAGGCACTTGGTCCAAGCAAGCACTTGGTCCAAGCAGGCACTTGGTCCAAGAAAGCACTTGGTTCAAGCAGGCACTTGGTCCAAGCAAGCACTTGGTCCAAGCAAGCACTTGGTCCACGAAAGCACTTGGTCCAAGCAAGCACTTGGTCCAAGCAGGCACTTGGTCCAAGTAAGCACTTGGTCCAACAAAGCACTTGGTCCAAGCAAGCACTTGGTAGCGTCAGGGAATCGCTTTCGCGCGATTCTGATCCAGGACGCTATAAAATTTCGATTCGATTGAACTTACGAGACAGAAATGTACATTATGGTGCGTTTAAGTTGTATTTCTATATTTGTCATTATATAAGCGCCGGCGCTTATGGCCGATACTCAATTAAAAGCGCCCCCCCCCCCCCCCCCCCCCCCCCCCCCCAAAAAAAAAAAACGGATTTTATTATAAGCGCATATGCGCTTCTATCCGGGGTAATACGGTAATCAGCTCAGTGTTGCTCAGTGTTATCTCGTGCTTCTTCTGTTACCTGTACATTGTAGATGCCTACAATCATTCAAGTCATTGGAAACACTACAGTATTTCCACCAACCCTAAGGTGCGTATCTGCTTGAGTAACCACACATCTTTGTGTACACTGGAGCCAACAAGATGATTGTCTTGAATTCACTCCGAACTGAACACACAATCAACAAGAGGTACAGTTTGTTCCACATAGTGTCTCACCACTCACACCATACCACCCTTTCACAGCCATACAGCTGTCAGAATGTTGTATTTGTCTAGCCTGCAGTGGGGTACTCTATAGCGAGTACAGCCCAATCTAGGGTTTCCTATATGTACTGAACTGCTTGCTAGTGCAACTCCTCCTCTTTGCCTAAACTCTCTCTTGCCTAGCTAGGGTTCTCCTAGCTATGGCTCCTAATTCTAGCTACTATCTTAACATGGTGTCAGAGCGGTTACGCTCATGGCCTGTGGGCCCCACCCGATGCTTCCGCTGCTTTCCTATCCGTCGCGCGCCACGGGGCGCGCGACGCCTTATTTTCTTCCCGCCGCGCGCTCGGGGCGCGCGGCGGTTTTCAACCCCGTCGGCCTGCGCGTCGCCCCCCCCCACCCCGCATTCCCCATCGCGGCGCCCTGGGGAGCCGCGCGCGGCCCCCCGCTGCCCCGTCGCGGCGCCCTGGGGAGCCGCGCGCGGCCCCCGTTTCCCCGTCGCGGTGCCCTGGGGAGCCGCGCGCAGCCCCCCGCTGCCCCGTCGCCACGTCCTGGGGAGCCGCGCGCGGCCCCCGTTTCCCCGTCGCGGCGCCCTGGGGAACCGCGCGCGGCCCCCCGCTAACTCGTCGCGGCGTCCAGGGGAGCCGCGCGCCGCCCCCGAGGACGCGCGCGCCCGTCCCCCTGGACCCGCGCGCCCCTCCCCTGGACCCGCGCGCCACCCCCGGGGACCCCTGCACTCGCCCCCGTCGTGCCACGCGCCTTCCCCCGCGCTCCTACCCCGTGCCACCCCTTTTAGGGTTTGGGAGTGGGGAGTGTGGGGGTGGCGGTTGTGGGGGTGCCGGTTGTGTGCCCCGTCCCC
Organism: Closterium sp. Yama58-4; assembly: GCA_947470075.1. Classification (NCBI taxonomy): domain Eukaryota; kingdom Viridiplantae; phylum Streptophyta; class Zygnematophyceae; order Desmidiales; family Closteriaceae; genus Closterium; species Closterium sp. Yama58-4. The sequence goes on along the minus strand of CANIUD010000061.1, from coordinate 859,248 downwards.
TACTCCTCCTCCTCCTCCGTCTCCCTCTGCTGCAGCTGCCGCTCAGGGGGGTGGGTGTGTGGGAGCCGAAGGAGTGGTGCAAGGGGGGTGACGTGGGAGTGGAGCTAGGGTTCCAGCAAGGGGTGTGTGAGAGGGGGGTGGGACGGACGGGGGAGGTTGAGCGGAGGCTGCCGTCTTGTCGTCAGCAGCACCTGTAGTCCGGGGCGCTGTTCCGGTAGCCCAGTCGTAGCTAGCTGCGCCAGTCGCCCGTGGGTCCGTTGCTCGTCTGCCGCACTTAGCCGCGGAGCCAGTTACCCCTGTATTCCGGGGCGCTATTCCGGTAGCCACTGTGCCAGTTTGACTCCTGTTGCCCGTGTGTCTGCAGCTTCAGCCGTCGCCTCTTATCTCCTCTCCTCCTACAGTCTCGCCTCCTCCTCCTCACTTGCCCTTTCTGAATGCCTCTAGCTTTGCTTGCACTTGTGAACCTGCTCTATGACTGTTTGCTCTGCTGATTATACCCCACTTTGACTATGGGGGTGTGTCAGAATGTTGTATTTGTCTAGCCTGCAGTGGGGTACTCTATAGCGAGTACAGCCCAATCTAGGGTTTCCTATACGTACTGAACTGCTTGCTAGTGCAACTCCTCCTCTTTGCCTAAACTCTCTCTTGCCTAGCTAGGGTTCTCCTAGCTATGGCTCCTAATTCTAGCTACTATCTTAACAACAGCATGCGCTCTCTGCGTTGGGGTTGCATGTGAGTCTAGTTGCCGGTGATCCATGGGTGGCCTGCAGAGACATGACACAGCACAAAAGGGGGAAGGGAGGGATGGGGCAAGGGAGATTGTTGAGTAAAATAGAAGAAACAGCATGCGCCATCCTGTGTTGGGGTTGCATGTGAGTCTAGTTGCCGGCGATCCATGGGTGGCCTTCAGAGACGTGACACAGCACAAAAGGGGGAAGGGAGGGAGGGATGGGGCAAGGGAGATTGTTGAGTAAAATAGAAGAAACAGCATGCGCCATCCTGTGTTGGGGTTGCATGTGAGTCTAGTTGCCGGCGATCCATGGGTGGCCTGCAGAGACGTGACACAGCACAAAAGGGGGAAGGGAGGGATGGGGCAAGGGAGATTGTTGAGTAAAATAGAAGAAACAGCATGCGCCATCCTATATTGGGGTTGCATGTGAGTCTAGTTGCCGGCGATCCATGGGTGACCTGCAGAGACGTGACACAGCACAAAAGGGGGAAGGGAGGGAGGGATGGGGCAAGGGAGATTGTTGAGTAAAATAGAGGAAACAGCATGCGCCATCCTGTGTTGGGGTTGCATGTGAGTCTAGTTGCCGGCGATCCATGGGTGGCCTGCAGAGACGTGACACAGCACAAAAGGGGGAAGGGAGGGATGGGGCAGGGGAGGTTGTTGAGTAAAATAGAGGAAACAGCATGCGCCATCCTTTGTTGGGGTTGCATGTGAGTCTAGTTGCCGGCGATCCATGGGTGGCCTGCAGAGACGTGACACAGCACAAAAGGGGGAAGGGAGGGATGGGGCAGGGGAGGTTGTTGAGTAAAATAGAGGAAACAGCATGCGCCATCCTGTGTTGGGGTTGCATGTGAGTCTAGTTGCCGGCGATCCATGGGTGGCCTTCAGAGACGTGACACAGCACAAAAGGGGGAAGGGAGGGAGGGATGGGGCAGGGGAGGTTGTTGAGTAAAATAGAGGAAACAGCATGCGCCATCCTGTGTTGGGGTTGCATGTGAGTCTAGTTGCCGGCGATCCATGGGTGGCCTGCAGAGACGTGACACAGCACAAAAGGGGGAAGGGAGGGATGGGGCAGGGGAGTTTGTTGAGTAAAATAGAGGAAACAGCATGCGCCATCCTGTGTTGGGTTTGCATGTGAGTCTAGTTGCCGGCGATCCATGGGTGGCCTGCAGAGACGTGACACAGCACAAAAGGGGGAAGGGAGGGAGGGATGGGGCAGGGGAGTTTGTTGAGTAAAATAGAGGAAACAGCATGCGCCATCCTGTGTTGGGTTTGCATGTGAGTCTAGTTGCCGGCGATCCATGGGTGGCCTGCAGAGACGTGACACAGCACAAAAGGGGGAAGGGAGGGAGGGATGGGGCAGGGGAGGTTGTTGAGTAAAATAGAGGAAACAGCATGCGCCATCCTGTGTTGGGGTTGCATGTGAGTCTAGTTGCCGGCGATCCATGGGTGGCCTGCAGAGACGTGACACAGCACAAAAGGGGGAAGGGAGGGAGGGATGGGGCAGGGGAGGTTGTTGAGTAAAATAGAGGAAACAGCATGCGCCATCCTGTGTTGGGGTTGCATGTGAGTCTACCGACGGCGATTGGAGGGGCAGTGATTGAGAGTCGGTAAGAGGTCATTGTGGGTTAAGGACGGTGAGAGAGAGTCGCTGTGGGGGTGAATGGGGGTGAAGGGTGTGAAGGAGCGGCAAAGAAGGAGGTGGTGCTGGGGCTGGCGGAGGCAATAGAGGTTGCGAGGGGTGTCATCGATGGGTGGCGGTTGAAATCGGCAAGGTGAGAATCATTTCATGGAGGGGGTGTGGTGGGGTGGATGTGTGCAGGCGTCTCTCGAGTCACTCGTCGGCGATGGTGGCAAGGGGGTCGTTTGGGTTGCTGGATGCCGCCCAGGTGGGAGTTGGTGGTGGGAGCTGGTGGGAGTTGGTGGGAGTCAGTGAGGGTTCACCTTGAGGCAATGAGGGTAGCAGTAGAATGGCTGTGAGAGTTAGTGGAGGGAGCTGATGGGCAGACCAGGTGAGTTGAGAGGGTAGTTGCAGCCAAGGTGAGACTCGTTCCCCCATCCCCCATCCAACCACCTCCCCATCCTCCCAATTTTTGATTCCATCTTTCAACCCAAGCCCCAATCGCATCCCCTTCCTATCTCATCCATCCAACCTCGCATGTGTGTATCCCACATCGAGCGCTGCCCTTACCACACAAGGACGTCACTTGCCAAGGCACTACCCCTTGACCTCTTTCTCCAAGTTCCGCACGCTCCTACATGAACCTACAGACTCACGCCCCTACGATTATTCTCTCCCACATCCTTCCTCTCCACACTGCTCCCCTCCTCCCCCCCTTACCGACCCAGCTCCGCACATGCCTTTCCTACTTTAACTTTTGCCCAACATTTCCTGTCCGTACGTCACTGTTCCTCACGTCCCTCTCATAAGCCACTGTTGCTTTTCCTCCTTTCCTCATCCCCTCACGGCCTCAGCTCCTCACCTGCTTCTCCTATTCCCACCTCTGCCTTAGTCGGCAATAGTCTACTTGCAACTGCTTATCGTGTTCTCCACGATCACCCGATTCCAATGATATGCGCAGCTGCGCTTGAAGTTGTCAATACACACTTCAACAATTTTCAAAACCTGATTGGTATATTTTCCAGAATGAATACAAGCAGTTTTATAGTCAGGCAAGATACAAAATGTGATTCGTAACGTAACTTGTTTTCCAAGCAATCTCGCGCGCACCTCGTTTCACCCCGAGTCGCACACGAAACCGAACCGAATTCACCGAACATTCCTCAAGTCCGAATCTGGAAATTTCTCGAACACGCATTGGTCTCGAACCACATTTTCCACCGTCGATCTCATTCTCGATGCTTCTCCTTCTTTCTTCCTCCTTCTAGCACATTTCTTCTCAGTTCTTCTCCATTTCACTCATGCTTCTCACGCCGTAGGCCGATTTCCACCGCTTCACTCTAGAATAGTCTGCACGCTTCCTTCACCTTCATTCCGCCGTTGTAGAAGCTTTCGCCGTAGATTCCGTGGTTGGGCGAACCAACCCTAACAATCTCCCCTGTGGTTCGTCAACCACGAACACCACTTGCACTGCTCCCCTGCTCCTTGTAGCCTTCATGATGTCTAACTCAGCTTCATGCTCCCCTCAGCCTCGTGCACCTTGAGCCTCTGCTTACATGTCTTAATTCTTCAGCCTCTTGCTTCTCCTTGGCATCTTAGCACCCAACACCTCCCAGGTCTCATACCCCTCAACGTGTTCCTCTTTCGTAAGCACTAGCCCCTTTGCAGTTGCATTCGCCTTTGATCCCTTCACCATGATGTCCCTTTTCACTGCATCAACTCCCTCACACTTTGCATTTACTGCTTTGTCTCCAACCACGATCGCTGCTGCAAAAGTGTTGACACCGACTCCATCTCCACCGTTCACTGCTGCTGTCTCCATCCGTATCTCCTCATCCTGCTTCACTACTGCCTCCACACTCGCTGCCGTATCCTCCGAGTCTTTACTCTCATCAACCTCATTCGATAACTCCTCCAATTCTCCCATCTAAGTGTCAGTAATAACGGACTGGAATGGTGAACTAGAAAGGATTGAGAGTACAAATATGAAACCCTAAAGTTGTGACCCCCCTATAGGCTAACCCACTACAGCCTACACAAACACAACACATATAATGTTTGACACACCCCCATAGGCAAAGTGGGGGAGACCTAGGGGTCACAAGACCAGTCAAGGCAAAGCAAGGCAACAACAAGCTCAGGGTGGATCTCAAGGATACCACACAAATTCCGAGCACAAGCTAGTGGTCACAAGACCAGTTCACATGCAGGTTTATAACAGAGCATGAGATACAGTGATCACAACCTAGCAAGAGTAAACATGCAGGTAGATATATATATAGTGATCACAGTACAAGCAAGGTCAAGAGGTAAGTAAGTGAGGTCCAGTAGGCACAAGGCCTAGCATAGTGCAGAAGCGCTGATGGTCACAAGGCGGAAGCGCCTTGGTGAACACATTAGCAAGGTTGGCCTCAGTGGCCACGTAACGCAGACAAAGCTGACCGCGCTGCTGCAGCTCTCGAGCAAGGAAGTACCGCAGGGCGATGTGCTTCGTTCTGTGCTCCAGTCTGTGCTCCTCACACAAGGCAATGGCAGCCTGGTTGTCGACGTACAGCACTGGAGGAGAACGAGGCCGCTCACCCAAGTCGGTCAGCAGGTAGGTCAGCCAGCGTAGCTCCTGGGCCGCCATGGCTGTGGCGTAGATCTCAGCCTCACAACTGGAGCTGAGAACAGAAGAAGAGCGTGTAGAACGCCAAGAAACTGAGCCGGAGCCAAGGCTGAAGGTGTAACCCTGAGACGACCGCTGAGTAGCCTGGTCGTCCGCCCAAGAAGCGTCTGAGTGTCCAGTAAGTACAACTCGGTCTCGCCCTCCAAGCACTAGTCCCATGCCCGACGTGCTGCACAAGTAGCTCAACACCCTCTTAGCGGCATCCATGTGCTCCTTCCTGTGACGGCCAGGAGCGACATAGCGTGCAAGGATGCTAAGAGGGTATGCAAGGTCAGGTCGAGTGCAGGTCATCAGGTACATGAGGCAGCCCACAAGCTCTGGATACGGGCCACTCGGCTCTACGGACTCATCCGAAGGCAGAGCTGAGAGCGAGTGACTGGTAGGCAGAGGAGTGGACTGAGGCGAGGAGTACGTGAAGCGGAAGCGCTGAAGGATCTGCTGCACCATGTGTGACTGAGTCAAGGTGATGGTGCGCCGTGCTCTGTCCCGGGTGATCTGCAAGCCAAGATAGCTTGTCAGTTCACCCAGGTCTGTGCACGTGTGTCTCCTCTGCAGCTCCGACTTCACGTGGGCAAGTGCCGCGGTGTCAGCAGTGGCAAAGACCAAGTCGTCGACGTACACGAGGATGTAGAACGGCGGCAGTGAGGTGTCTGTGCGTAGAAACAGTGACGGGTCAGCAGTAGAGGGAGCAAACCCAAGAGCCGCAAGTGTCGTCCTCAGTGTGTCGTGCCACTCACGCGGTGCCTGGCGGAGACCGTAGACCGGCCGCTGAAGCCTCCACTGGGTACCAGGAGGAACCGACCCAGTGAAGCCAGGAGGGCGGCGCAGCCAGATCTCCTCGTGCAGGCTGCCCTGCAAGAAAGCAGTGCTGAAGTCAAGTGAGTGAAGCTCGTAGTCGCGCTGAGCGGCTATGTGCAGCAGCACCCGAAGAGTGGTCATCTTCGGGGTGGGGGAGAAGGTCTGAAAGAAGTCAACTCCCTCTCGCTGACTGAAGCCTCGAGCCACGTAGCGCGCCTTGAAGACAGGAGGAGAACCCGGTGGCCGCTTCACCCTGAAAATCCACATGCCACTGACGATGTTCGCCCCAGGTGGGGGAACCTCGTCGACGTAGGTGCGTGTGGACTTCCGGGAAGCCATCTCTGCGTCCATGGCTGTCTGCCACTGAGAGGAGTAGGGACCCGCCATCGCCTCAGCGTAAGTGCGCGGGGTCGGGATGTCTGGTGCATCCGGGTCTCCCTCAGGGGCAACTAGCATGGACACGAGGTGGGGCAAAGCAGCAGCAAAGCACTGGAACTCCTCCTGTCTGTCCTCAAGGACGTCCGTGCCAAGAGCACACTCACCCCCGACGGACGGAGGACAGACAGACTCAGACTCAAACTCAGCAACAAGGCCAGTGGCGTAGTCTAGACGACAGGCAGCAGCAAAGTCAACTAACTCAGCGACCAGGGAAGACGCAGCGGTGGACTCAAAGGTAGGGTCAGTGACAACAGTAACGAGGAGACGGGTGACAGTGGGACTGGCAACACGACGGGAGTCAGACTCCGGGTCAGGAAGAGTAGGCAGAGAGGAAGCAGGAGGAGACGGTAGCGGGACACGCTGAGGAGCAGTGGAGGGACGCAGAGTCATGTAGTGAGTGCCAGGGACAGGAGGAGGACGCTCACGTGGGACACGACGACCAGTGCGAGCAGTACGAACAGGCGACGCAGGACGAGACTCAGGCTCACGACGCTCTGTAAGACCTCCCGTGGGACCAGTGTAAGGAGAGGGAGCAGGGAGAGGCGAGGCAGGCGGTAACTGTGACGGCGACTGGACAGGCGGAGGACACTCTACTGAGGGAGGAGGACAGGGAGGAGGAGGCTGACCAAGAACCTGCTGAAGAAGTGGTACGAAGTACGGTCGCGGCCGCGTAGCGTCTCCAGAACCAGCAGAGACACCAGCGGCAGGGTCCTCAGCACCAGCAGCAGCTCCAACGTCCGGGTCCTCAACACCAGCAGCAGCTCCACCGGCCGGGTCCTCAGCACCAGTAGCAGCACCACCGCTCGGGTCCTCAGCTCCAGCAGTAGCTCCAACGCCCGGGTCCGCAGCACCAGCAGCAGCGCCACCGCTCGGGTCCGCAGCACCAGCAGGAACTCCACCAGCCGGGTCCCCAGCTCCAGCAGCAGCTCCACCGCTCGGGTCCCCAGCTCGAGCAGTAGCTCCAACGCCCGAGTCCTCAGCACCAGCAGCAGCTCCACCGCCCGGGTCCTCAGCACCAGCAGCAGCTCCAGCGCCCGGGTCCTCAGCACAAGCAGCAGCGCCACCGCTCGGGTCCTCAGCACCCGGAGGACCACTCCGAAGACTGCAGCGGCGTGTGTACCACTCTCGGATCTGCTGAATGGGGGGGAGCTCCTGGGTAGGAGGGGAAGTACCGGGACGAGCTCCAGCAGCACCTCTCCGGAGGTGGCAGTACTCGAGGTACCTCTCCTGCAGCTGCTGGGAGGAGAGGGCTCCTCCAGGTGTAGCACGCTCAGTCTCAGCACCCCCAGACTCAGCACCCCCAGACTCCGCACCCCCAGGCTCAGCACCCCCAGGCTCCGCACCGCCAGGCTCCGCACCTCCAGGCTCAACACCCCCAGGCTCCGCACCCCCAGACTCAGCACCCCAGGCTCAACACCCCCAGACGCAGGACGAGAGTCAACAGCTACCTCGACAGGCTCACCCGGGTCTACCTGGGACACACCTGAGGGAGCGGCACCCTGAGGGGGGAGGGGGTCTGGTACCTCAGCACCTGGGAGCGAGGAAGAGAGGCGGGGGGGGGAGCGGGGCAGTGCGGTAGGGGAAGAGGCGGTAGTAGGGGACGGACTCGTCAAAAGTGACGTCCTGAGAGGCCAGGACACGACGCGAGGTGGGGTGGTAGAACTGCCAACCAGGGGCGTCCGGGACAAAAGCCAAGGAAGACGCAGGGGACAGCGCGACGGGAGAGCTTGTCCGCGGACGTGTCGCGGACAAAAGCTCGGGATCCCCAGACCCGAAAACGCGACGCATCGCCAGCCTCTCCCGTCCAACGCAGTGTCGGAGAAGTCTCGGGCAAGGAGACACGGGGCCAGAGGTTGAGCTGATGCGCAGCGTATCGGACCGCAAACGGCCACAGAAAATGGGGGGCAGCCGCATGACTCAAGGAGGTACGAGCGACCTCCATGACTAGACCAATGCGGCGCTCAGCAACCCCATTCTGCTGTGGAGAGGCCGGAAGCGTGAACGACTGCTCAATGCCCTCCTGCTGACAGAAGGCCTCCAGGAGACAAGAGGAAAACTCCCCACCTCTGTCAGAGTGCAGACGCAGGACAGGAAAGTCGGGGCGGAAACGCCTGGTGAGCTGGAGACGAGATCTGCGGATCCAAGGGATCAAGACATCAGGTACGTCACCCTTGGCTCGCAAGGGGAAGACCGTGGTGTAGCGCGAGAAGTCGTCAACAACGAGCAGGAAGTACCGCTCCTGACCCTGTCCACGGACGCGGGCTGGGCCCCACACGTCCAAGTGGAGCGTTTGCAAGGGAGCAGTCGTCGGGGGAAAGGAGGAGGAGTGAGGAGCGGCGCGCTGCCGCCCCTCGACACAGGGAATACAGGGAGGAGCAGGCGAGTCGGGAAGGGGAGGGAGCACCCTGGGAAGACTAGCAACAAGGTCCCGTTTGTGCATGGCCCGAAGGCGCTGCACAGACGGGTGACCAAGGCGGTGGTGCCAAAGGACAGTCTCATGCGCCAGAGAGCGACACGAGCAGGGGGCAGACAGCTGACCTGCGCAGACGCAGACGCAGCTACCTGAGGGGACTCAGTGGTCAGTGTGTACAGGTACGACCCCGGCTCTCGAGTGAAAGTAGCCAGGTGGCGACCCGTCCGAGCACACGTGCAGTGTGTCACGCGCTCGTAGGCAGGGGTGAACTGGTGAACACCCGAGTCCTGGAGCGCACAACCCGCCACCAAGTTCGTAGAGAACGAGGGGAGGTAGAGACCTGAAAGCGTGCCGGACGGGACCGCAGGACAAGGAAGAACAGTGGAGGAGGTCGCAATGACCGGACCCCCAGAGGGGTCAGCAAGGGAGACAGCAACTGGCCGAGCGAGTGGCTCAAGGACAGTGCGGTCACGAAAGAAAGAGCGAGAGGCACCTGAGTCCAGTGTGAAGGTGTGCAGTGCTGCAGTCAACCCAGTACCAGGGGGCACGGACGCACTAGCACCTAGGGCAGCAGTCTCACCAAGACCTGTGGGAGCAGACGCACTAGCACCTAGAGCGGCAGCCGGACTGGCCTGAATGCCCGGGTCCCCAGCTCCAGCAGCAGCTCCACCGCTCGGGTCCCCAGCTCGAGCAGTAGCTCCAACGCCCGAGTCCTCAGCACCAGCAGCAGCTCCACCGCCCGGGTCCTCAGCACCAGCAGCAGCTCCAGCGCCCGGGTCCTCAGCACAAGCAGCAGCGCCACCGCTCGGGTCCTCAGCACCCGGAGGACCACTCCGAAGACTGCAGCGGCGTGTGTACCACTCTCGGATCTGCTGAATGGGGGGGAGCTCCTGGGTAGGAGGGGAAGTACCGGGACGAGCTCCAGCAGCACCTCTCCGGAGGTGGCAGTACTCGAGGTACCTCTCCTGCAGCTGCTGGGAGGAGAGGGCTCCTCCAGGTGTAGCACGCTCAGTCTCAGCACCCCCAGACTCAGCACCCCCAGACTCCGCACCCCCAGGCTCAGCACCCCCAGGCTCCGCACCGCCAGGCTCCGCACCTCCAGGCTCAACACCCCCAGGCTCCGCACCCCCAGACTCAGCACCCCCAGGCTCAACACCCCCAGACGCAGGACGAGAGTCAACAGCTACCTCGACAGGCTCACCCGGGTCTACCTGGGACACACCTGAGGGAGCGGCACCCTGAGGGGGGAGGGGGTCTGGTACCTCAGCACCTGGGAGCGAGGAAGAGAGGCGGGGGGGGGGAGCGGGGCAGTGCGGTAGGGGAAGAGGCGGTAGTAGGGGACGGACTCGTCAAAAGTGACGTCCTGAGAGGCCAGGACACGACGCGAGGTGGGGTGGTAGAACTGCCAACCAGGGGCGTCCGGGACAAAAGCCAAGGAAGACGCAGGGGACAGCGCGACGGGAGAGCTTGTCCGCGGACGTGTCGCGGACAAAAGCTCGGGATCCCCAGACCCGAAAACGCGACGCATCGCCAGCCTCTCCCGTCCAACGCAGTGTCGGAGAAGTCTCGGGCAAGGAGACACGGGGCCAGAGGTTGAGCTGATGCGCAGCGTATCGGACCGCAAACGGCCACAGAAAATGGGGGGCAGCCGCATGACTCAAGGAGGTACGAGCGACCTCCATGACTAGACCAATGCGGCGCTCAGCAACCCCATTCTGCTGTGGAGAGGCCGGAAGCGTGAACGACTGCTCAATGCCCTCCTGCTGACAGAAGGCCTCCAGGAGACAAGAGGAAAACTCCCCACCTCTGTCAGAGTGCAGACGCAGGACAGGAAAGTCGGGGCGGAAACGCCTGGTGAGCTGGAGACGAGATCTGCGGATCCAAGGGATCAAGACATCAGGTACGTCACCCTTGGCTCGCAAGGGGAAGACCGTGGTGTAGCGCGAGAAGTCGTCAACAACGAGCAGGAAGTACCGCTCCTGACCCTGTCCACGGACGCGGGCTGGGCCCCACACGTCCAAGTGGAGCGTTTGCAAGGGAGCAGTCGTCGGGGGAAAGGAGGAGGAGTGAGGAGCGGCGCGCTGCCGCCCCTCGACACAGGGAATACAGGGAGGAGCAGGCGAGTCGGGAAGGGGAGGGAGCACCCTGGGAAGACTAGCAACAAGGTCCCGTTTGTGCATGGCCCGAAGGCGCTGCACAGACGGGTGACCAAGGCGGTGGTGCCAAAGGACAGTCTCATGCGCCAGAGAGCGACACGAGCAGGGGGCAGACAGCTGACCTGACGCAGACGCAGACGCAGCTACCTGAGGGGACTCAGTGGTCAATGTGTACAGGTACGACCCCGGCTCTCGAGTGAAAGTAGCCAGGTGGCGACCCGTCCGAGCACACGTGCAGTGTGTCACGCGCTCGTAGGCAGGGGTGAACTGGTGAACACCCGAGTCCTGGAGCGCACAACCCGCCACCAAGTTCGTAGAGAACGAGGGGAGGTAGAGACCTGAAAGCGTGCCGGACGGGACCGCAGGACAAGGAAGAACAGTGGAGGAGGTCGCAATGACCGGACCCCCAGAGGGGTCAGCAAGGGAGACAGCAACTGGCCGAGCGAGTGGCTCAAGGACAGTGCGGTCACGAAAGAAAGAGCGAGAGGCACCTGAGTCCAGTGTGAAGGTGTGCAGTGCTGCAGTCAACCCAGTACCAGGGGGCACGGACGCACTAGCACCTAGGGCAGCAGTCTCACCAAGACCTGTGGGAGCAGACGCACTAGCACCTAGAGCGGCAGCCGGACTGGCCTGAATGCCCGGGTCGGGCGGAACACGCAAGTACTGAGCACCCTCTCCACTAATAGACATGACATACATGGCAGTGAGAATAGCATCAAAGTCTAGAGCCCAAATATCGATACCCCTCTTTTCCAGATCAGCCCAGCGCGGCAGCTCAGCGGCATCAGGAAACTGGGTGCGCCACGCGTCGTTAAGGCGCGCGAAGCAGCGGTGCGTGGGGTGCGGCCTCCCACACTGCTGGCCGCTGCGGTCACCTGTGCGAATAACGTACGTGCAGGTAACGCCACGCTGCGCATACCACTCACGGGCGGCCTGAAGCGTCGGGGCGGGCTGCTGACTCTGCCCTCCGCCAGTGCCTCCACGACCACCACCCCCACCGCCTCCGCCCCGGCCACCTCCACCCCTGCCGCCACCACGACCACCTCCGCCCCCGCTGCCGCCTCCGCCCCTGCCACCACTCCCGCCGCTGCTGTCTCCTCCCCCACTGCCGCCACCGGCCTCCTCAGCCGCGCCTCCACTCCCACCGCCTCCACCCCCACCTCCTCCGCCGCCACCCCCACCCCTGCCCCCCTTGTTCCTGCGGCGCCCGCTCGAAGCAGACGCGGTCCCGACCTTCTCAGCACCGAGGAGGTCGACAGCAGCAGCAGAGGCGACAGAGGGGAGGAGGGGGGAAGGGGAACACCCCTCGAAGAACGGGGTGCGGGGGTCGCCACGAGAGGTGCCTACAGCGACGATGCTCGCCTCAGCTGCAAGCAGTTCCTTCTCGAGGAGGGCAACAGTGAGCTCAGTGGGGGAGCGAGAGAGGAAGTGGTCCCTGACTGCACGCAGAGAGTCAGGGAGGCGGGTGACGATGTGGTAGAGAGTGATCCAGAGCGGGGGGGGGTTGCTAGTGAGAAACTCGGCAGGCATAGCAGCGCGAAAGGGGGCCTCACTATTCTTAAGGTGGGTGATGAGGTCTGCGACAGTGTGAAAGGAGGCTAGGTCGGGGAACAGGTAGGGGAGAGTGAGGCGGCCTAGAGTGGCAGAAGCGGGTGAGGAGTAGCGGGCCACTACAGCGGTGTAGAGGTCCTTAGCAGTCTTGCACTGGCCGAAGTGCTCGCGCTCGTCTAGCGGCAGGGAGTTGCGAATAGCAAAGCGAGCGTGCGCATCACGAGTCTGCCACTGAGAGCGTAGAGTGCTGTCAGCAGACGTGTCAGGGGCAGTAGCATGGCCTAGGGCGTGGTCGTACAGCGAGATGTCTTCCTTGGCAGTGAGCTGTAGGAACAGGTGCAGGTCATCTAGCCAGGTTTCGAACTTCACCAGACGGCCCTCGGCATCGAAAGATAGAACGGGAGGACTAGCCATAGTGACAGTAGTAGAAGGAGGAACTAGGCCGCTGGAAAGGTGTGCGTAGGGTCAACGGGACCGGCGGGGCCGCTAGGTAAGGCGCGGGCGGGGTCGACTGTCCGTAGTGGCACACGAGCGGCAGGAGTAGGGAGCGTGGCAGCAGGAGCTGCAACGGCGCACTGGTGGCAGCTGCAGTGGCAGCAGTGTGCGCGGTAGGTAGCGTAGGGGCAGCGGCGGCGCACGGGCAGCGGCGGCGCACGGGCGGCAGCAGTGCACGTGCGGCGACGGCAGGAGGCGGCGGTGCGCAAGCAGCAGCGGAAGCAGCGCACGGGCGGCAGCTGCGTATGCGCACGTGCGGCAGTGGCAGCGGCGCTCGGGCGGCTGCGGGCAGCGGGGCGTGCGTGAGCAGGCGACGGGCGGCTGCGGGGCGTGCGCGAGCAGGCGACGGGCGGCTGCGGGGCGTGCGCGAGCAGGCGACGGGCGGCCTCTGCGACGGCGGGCTGTGGGCCTGCGGGGCGTGCGCGAGCAGGCGACGGGCGGCTGCGGGGCGTGCGCGAGCAGGCGACGGGCGGCTGCGGGGCGTGCGCGAGCAGGCGACGGGCGGCTGCGGACAGTAGGTAGGTAGGTAGGTAGGTGGGCCCTAAGAACAGTCCTAGCGACGGACCTGCTCTGATACCATGTCAGTAATAACGGACTGGAATGGTGAACTAGAAAGGATTGAGAGTACAAATATGAAACCCTAAAGTTGTGACCCCCCTATAGGCTAACCCACTACAGCCTACACAAACACAACACATATAATGTTTGACACTCAGCATTCTCTGGGTCCTCATAAATATCATCCATATCATTCATCGCGATCAAGTTCATCTCATAGAACCCGTCAGTGAAATAACCATCTGCATACTTCTCCCACTGAGGACCAAACGCAGTAACCTCGCCTCTGTCATAAAATATCTTGCACCCCAAGTCATCAAGGCGTGACTGACTGTCCAAATTCACCTTTAAATCCTCAACCAGCAGCACATTCTCCATTCTCATCTCTCCATACGGACTCTGCAGCACCACGTCACCCTCTCCTGTCACTGGTAACTTCCGACTGTTACCTTGCAGTACATAACGCTCACCCGACTTCCTCATGTTCTCCATCAAATCTGACCTGAATGTCATGTGACACGTGCATTTGCTGTCGATGAACGATGATGTCTTCTCACGTCCATCCGTCTGCATATTCACATTAGGTACCCGCACCACGTTCGCACGTTGCGCTCCTCCAAGGATCACGTTATCCTCGTTTGCTTCTGCTACATTCGCCTTTGCCGCCACATTCCTCTGCTGTGTCGATCCCTTGTAGCTCCTGCTATTCGGATTGGAGTAGCACACTATGGCACGATGTCCGTAGCGCCCAAAATAGTCGCACTTGCCGCTGAATCCTCGTTTATGCTGCCACTCCGCTCCCCCATTATCTACTTTCTCATTCTCCACCGCTTTGCCTTTGTAGTTTTTGCTTCACAGATTTTCGTTGCAGTTTATCGCCTTATGCCCCCTTTTTCCACACTGGTAGCACACTCCAAACGCCTTCGTTGCATTCACCAAAGCCGGTCTCTCCTCGTCGAATTCCTTAGCTGTTGCTGCTGCTTTCTTTTTCCTCATCTCCTTCACCATCTCTTGAGATTGCAGAATCTCCTGCAGCTTCGTCAAACTCTCCGGCGGTTGGTACGTAAACATACCGATGTCGGACTCCCACTCCTTAGGAAGGCCTTGGATGATGTAGTCGATCACCTCGTGCTCCGTCTCTTGGTTCCCATCACCCTCAAATCGTTGTTGTAGCTTTTCGCCCTGTTGATGTAGGTGATGATTTTCTCACCTTTCTCCATGCTCAGCATCAGCAGTTGCTTCCTAATCGCCTTCTTGTTGACAGCAGCAGCACCGCGATGCTTGAGGAGCTGAAGGAGCTGCTGGAGGCTGCCTTCGAGCTGCACGAAATCTCGCCAGTCATGAAGTACCTTGGACTGGAGATCGTGCGCGACGAGCCGGCAAGGAAGTTGTGGCTGCACCAGCAGGGCTATGCCGACAAGCTGCGCAGGCGCAACATCAACGAGGAGCAGGGCGGTCGAGTCCCTAAGACGCCAGTCTCCGTCGACGCCTATAGCGAGCTGACATTCGACGACGAGGAGGCGCAGGAGCGCGAGGAGGAGGAGTACCGCCAGAAGGTTGGCTCGCTGCGATTCGCGGCGACGACGACGAGGCCGGACATCGCGTTCACTTGCAACAAGTTGGGAAGCGGCCTCACGATGAGGAGCGACCGGCACTGGCGTGAGGTCGACCGCTACCTCGCATACCTCGCCAACACCCGCGACACCACCCTGGAGTTCGGCGGTGGACCAGAGTCGCTGGAGCTGATCGGCTATGTGGACGCTGACGACGCGAGCGACAAGCAGAACGCGATGAGCACGGGCGGCTATGTGTTCGTCTTCGGAGGGGCTGTGGTCTCGTGGTCGAGCCAGCACATCAAGTACGCGACGCTCTTCTCGACCGAGTCAGAGTACGTCGCGGCCACGGGCGCCGGCAAGGAGGGGCGTCGACTTCGCTTCCTCCTTGCAGAATTCAAGCTGCTCGACGCTGGGAAGCCGACCGTCCTCTGCGTGGACAACAAGTCGGCGATCACGGTCACTGAGGGCTTGGGGCTGACAGGCAACCTCAAGCTCATGGAGCGACGCTACGCCTGGCTACAGCATATGGTGAGGCGCGGAAAGTTCTTGCTGAAGTACATCCCGACCACCGAGCAGCCGGCATATTTTTTTACGAAGGCGCTGCATTTTTCGGCTTTCAACCGGTGCTCTGTCGCCATTGGCCAAGTGCGTTTGGCCGACGTCGGTGATAGTGACGACGAGGTCCAGCAGTAGGTGCCGTGCCCCTTCTGAACGGCTGGTGCGGTGACGGCGTGCTGTGTGTGGGGTGCACGCCGATGACTAGTTTTCTCCGTGGGGTACTGCCGTGTGGGCTGGGGGCCCAAGCGTAAGCACGTCAGGGGAGTGTTAACGGGAATGGAGTGTTGGCCCCGCCCTCGCTTGGGCAACGCCGATGACTTGGTCGGATGTACAGGAGAAGTAGCCGACTGTTCAAAGTAAGGGAGCTGCTCGACGGGCTTCGTCGAGGTGCAGGGGATCGCTGTGGTGTTGCCGTTGACCAGGGGTGCTCGACGGCCTTCCTCTGTGGGGCAGGTTGACAAAGTAGTCGTCGACCTGCACAGGTCTGTCACGGGACTGGAGCAGTCGACATGGGAGCTTGACAGCTGGAGCTGATTGGGCTGGTCGACAGGTGGGCCTTCGACCAGGAGGAGCAGTTCGATGGGGAGGCCGACGGAGCAGTCCGTCGACCTGACATGCGAACGGCAGTCAACAAGGGGAGCTCGGTGACAGCAGCTGACAGTGTTGGTCGACAGAGGGGTCCGTCAATCAGGGAGTTGCTCGACGGGAGCTGTGGTCGACAAGAGCACCTAGCGGTGTCCAGGTCGACCAGGTAACCTGCTCGGCGAGTTCTGCAGAGGCACGCGGACGACGTCGAGGTCGTAGTGACGAAGGTGACTTCGGGCTGGTATCCCGAAGTCGGTGTGGCTCGTCAGGCGCAGACAACAGCCGACAGATGCACAACGATGCAAACCGGTCCAATCGTCTGCGCGCACATGCGAGCGTGCACACTGCTGTTCTACGGGTGCAACGCTGGATAGTCGCTCTGCTGCAGCGTTGGCACGCCGTCGACCTGGTGTGTTGGCAGGGCGCGCTTCTATAGGGCTGGCGCCGTTCCTCTACGCAACGCTGGCAGGCGGTCGACCATGCTGCGCTGGCGGTCGACCAGGCTAGCTGCAGAGTTGCTAGGTGCCTGATGTAGTCATTGTTGTCATTGATGGTTCAATCATTCAGGATTGACATCTTTGCCTAGTGAAACTCTTGCCAACTAAGCAAAGCTACGATCACTCCTAGTAGTTCGTGCCAACCCCTCCCCCCCCTTAGTCTAGTTCACGACCATTGTAGAGTAACTCTCCACACAAACTGGTCCAAATCCATTGCGATTCCACCGGAAACTGAATAACAAAAGCTGAAAGAACGCTTGCTTACTTTGTTTTTTAAACTACGTTATTTTCTCCTTCGTATCCATCGTGGAAGGCACAAATCCCTCCTTCGTCTCCTTTTCGCGACGATAGTATGGCAAGAAGTCAACCTGCTCTGCCCTCCGAATGAACTTCTACCGCCACACGTTGTAGGGTTTTAGTGAGCCCGATCGCCGGTTTTGCCACCAATTGGCCATACGCAAGGGCCTCAAGAAGAACCTTCAATTGCGGTTCTCCAAGAAGACTCACACTGGATCCCGAACTCGCCTCGTCCGTCATGGCGTAGGCGTGAATAATTTCACTAGTTTGATTGGTATATTTTCCAGAATGAATACAAGCAGTTTTATAGTCGGGCAAGACACAAATGCGATTCGTAACGTAACTTGTTTCCCAAGCAATCTCGCGCGCGCCTCTTTCTACCCCGAGTCGCACACGAAACCGAACCGAATGCACCGAGACTCCTCAAGTCCGAATCTGGAATTTTTTCGAACACGCCTTGGTCTCGAACCACATTTTCCACCGTCCATCTCATTCTCGATGCTTCGTCTTTTGCCTCCTCCTAGCACATTTCTTCTCAATTCTTCTCCATTTCACTCC
This sequence comes from Closterium sp. Yama58-4, assembly GCA_947470075.1. Classification (NCBI taxonomy): domain Eukaryota; kingdom Viridiplantae; phylum Streptophyta; class Zygnematophyceae; order Desmidiales; family Closteriaceae; genus Closterium; species Closterium sp. Yama58-4. The sequence continues at coordinate 841,769 of CANIUD010000061.1, read as the reverse complement.
CGCTTCTCACGCCACAAGCCGATTTCCACCGCTTCACTCTAGAATAGTCCGCACGCTTCTTTCACCTTCATTCCGCCGTTGTAGAAGCTTTCCCCGTAGGTTCCGTGGTTGGGCGAACCAACCCTAACACTCTGCCCCACAAAATTTCCTTTCCACGCACCAAGGCTCTATGCCCTCTCCTCCCCATACCGTCTCCCCCTCCTTCCCCCTTCCCCACCATCCCAGCTCCGCACCTGCTATTCCATGCCAGCGTCTGCCCCATGACATGAATCCCCTGTCCCACGCTGGCAGCTCACTGCTCACGCACACACCGTCCCTTGCTCTCATTCTCCATCTTCCCACCAGCTCCGCACCGCACCTGCTTCTCCTGCACTGATCTCTGGCCCTTGACTTCTCCCACCGATTTCCCCGCACCGCACCGAATCCCCGCCCTTGCAGCACGAGCGCAGTGTTCACAGGAAACCTGCGGGCTGCTGAGTGCACTCCTTGCCAAGGCTGCAAGGCACCTTCCTACACCACCCGTTACCCTCTTTCCTTCCCTCCTCCACCCCTCCCCTCGTACCAGCAGCTCGGCGACTGTTTCTCCCATACTGACTTCTGCCCCATGGACTCCCACACTCATACAGCACCGACTTCCACATCCCTCTCATACTCCACTGTGCTGTTTGCCGTTCCCCTCCTCTCCCCTACCCTTCTCATCTCACCCTCACTTCCCCTCCACCTGCTTCTCCACACCGACTTCTGCCACACCAACTCCCAACCTGATGGCGCAGGCGAAGCTGGGGGGAGCTGGGCCGCTGGGTGCCACGTGGTAGATTTTGTTTCATCTGGGAAGACGAGCAGAGGGAGAAGGAGGTGTGAGGTGCAATGCCTTTTAGAGGCTGGGCGATTGTTGCGGTGGTGGGCGAGGCTGCGTGGGACTGGGCGATGCTGGGTGGGGGCTGTGGTGCTGGGTGGGGTTGGGGGGGGCTGTTGGGGGCTGGGCTGCTGGGTGCCCCGTGGCGGTTTTTTAGGGCGGACGAGCAGCGGGACTGGGGAGAAGGAGGTGCGTTTTGAGTGAGTGAGGGATAGTGGTGTGGTGTGCTAGATGCTCATGAATGACTCGTGGGTGGGGCGAGGCTGGGTCGGGCTGCTGGGTGCCCCGTGGCCATGTCCTTCCTCCGGGACGAGCAGAGGAGGTGCGTGTGTGGTGGAGGGGGGGGGGGGCGTAGGCTGATTATCGGTCACCAGCAGGTCACACTCACTGCTAGCGAGGCTGCTTGCTTCCAGCGCTTGGCTTCTTGAAGGACGAGCAGCAAGAGAAGGAGGTGTATGCTGTGAGGGACGCGGCCTGCATGTGGTTCACTGGCAGTACAGTAGCAGGTCAGTCAGTGGCAGGTCACTGGCAGCAGCAGGGTAGCAGGTGGGAAGGCTGCTTGAATTCTTTTGGATTTCAAGGCATCTCTACAATCATTTTCTGCCCGCCCGCCTGAACCTTCATGCTATCCATCCCACCATGGTGTTGCATCATCCCCTCGTTCCCTGCTGCCCTTTCTTCCATCTCCCCCGCACCCCCTCCCGCCCCCAGTTCTGTGCCTGTTTCTCCTAGCTGACTGCCCCACTGCTCTCACTCCAGACGCTTTGCTCCCCTTCCGCCCGTTTCGCACTGTTTCTCACCTTTCGCACTGTTTCTCACCTTTCGCACTGTTTCTCACCTTTCGCACTGTTTCTCACCTTTCGCACTGTTTCTCACCTTTCGCACTGTTTCTCACCTTTCGCACTGTTTCTCACCTTTCGCACTGTTTCTCACCTTTCGCACTGTTTCTCACCTTTCGCACTGTTTCTCACCTTTCGCACTGTTTCTCACCTTTCGCACTGTTTCTCACCTTTCGCACTTCCCTTCCTTTGGCGCTCCTTTCCCCCCACCCACCCAACCACCCTCCGCATCCCCTCCCTCCCCACACACTCTCCCTCTTCGCCTCCACACACCTGCTTCTCCCACACTGAATTCTGCTCAGTGCTGCTCAAGGCTGCAACACCCATCCAGCACCAAGACTCTTTCTCCCACCCCTCTCCTCCCCGCAAACCTTCTCGTCAACACACTGCTTCCCCCCTTTCCCTCCAGCTCCACACCGACTCCCTGTCGCTGCCGCTACGGTGTGGGTGCGTTTGCATTGCTCACGGGCATCCTGCAGGTGCGGGAGCGGTTGCAGGGTGCAGGGTGTCCCGCGTGGCTGTGTTCTTCCTCCGGGACGAGTGGAGGGAGAAGGAGGTGCGTGGGTAGTAGTAGTGGCCTGCTTATGTTATCGTTCACCAGCAGGTCACTCTCAGGTCACTCTCAGGTCACTCTCAGGTCACTCCCAGGTCACTCTCAGGTCACTCATCCCCATCCCCATCCCCATCCCCATCCCCATCCCCATCCCCATCCCCATCCCCATCCCCATCCCCATCCCCATCCCCATCCAATCCCCATCCCCATCCCCATCCAATCCCCATCCCCATCCCCATTCAATCCCCACCCCCATCCCCATCCCCATCCAATCCCCATCCTCTTGCCCCTTCTCCCCCTTCCCAAGTGTTCTTAGTCGAGTCGAAAGAAAGCAACTATCAATGCCATCTCTATCACTCAGCACCATCCCTGTGTTTCCTTCAACCACCCACCAGACGTCCAGCTAGTAGTAGCATCCATCCCCGGCCATCCCTACACGCACACACGGATCTGCCATCACCCATCACCAACCATGGAATCCCTCCTCCCCTAGTCGTCGTCTTATGTTCCTAGTCCATACAGTAACAGCCATCCCCTGCTGTCCATACTCTCACACACACCGATTGACAATCACTCTCGATTCAGTCTCAATTCATTCAACTTTCTTCCAGTTTTTTCTGGTCCTGAGAGGCTAGAGGTTGATTTGCAAGAGGTCCAGGCGAGTGCCTTGCAGCAGTATTTGCATGTTATTCAAGCGGGACTAACAGGGACCGACACTCTACTACACTTTAGAGTGCGGGGCTAGTAGTGGCCGACACTCCACTACAGAATCGTTCCGTCCCCCTTCCCCCTGTCATCACTCACCACTTTTCGCCTACCCGCCTCACTCGCATTTCCCGCTGGTACCTCTTGGGCTGTCCCACCTGCAACTCCCACTGACAACCCTTTCATCACCCACCAACGTCACCGCGGGTGGGTGCCAGTGTGACCACTAACACCCAGCACCCACCACACCAATCAACAGAGACAGCAGCAAGAGGGGTCCGTCCGACATCTGCTTGTCCTTGGCTGGATCAAAGCTTCAACCTCACCTTTTTGTGCGGCAAGCAGCCGGTGTGGCAGACTCATCGGAGCCAGCCGGTGAGTCACATTGCATTGACCAGTGGCTATGCACTCTCACTCTGCTTCTGGCTGAGGTGCCACTGCTGCACCCTCATTCTCCCCTCCGGCCTCCCCTCCTACTCTCCCCTCTTTCTTTTTCATGCTTTCCTACTCACTCCTGCACCGAAGCGCACCAAAAGAGAGCCCTAATTAGCTCTCAACGGGGATGTAGCTCAGATGGTAGAGCGCTCGCTTAGCATGCGAGAGGTACGGGGATCGATACCCCGCATCTCCAGGTTTGCGGGGATAGCTCAGTTGGGAGAGCGTCAGACTGAAGATCTGAAGGTCGCGTGTTCGATCCACGCTCACCGCATATTTTGACTCTTGCTTGATTGACCCACAGCCGTTGTGGCCCTCTGTGCTTGCTTCATGCGCGGACCCTTGTGCCTGATTTTTCTAGCTTCACTCACATACCCTTGTGCCTGATTTTTCTATCTGCACTCACATACCCTTGTGCCTGATTTTTCTATCTGCACTCACATACCCTTGTGCCTGATTTTTCTATCTGCACTCACATACCCTTGTGCCTGATTTTTCTATCTGCACTCACATACCCTTGTGCCTGATTTTTCTATCTGCCCTCACATACCCTTGTGCCTGATTTTTCTATCTGCACTCACATACCCTTGTGCCCCTTTTTGCTCGCCTCACTGCCTCTCTTGCTCTTCTCAGTGCCTTGTTTTGCTCGCTTCACTCACAAACCCTTTGTGCCTTTTCTTGCTTGCTTGACCCATGCTGTCCAACAGGTGTGCCTCCCTGCATGTGAGCAGCTCAAAGCAGTGGAGGTTGCTGCTGCTTAAGCCCACCTGGCACGGTATCCACCCCACCTGGCACGGTATCCACCCCACCTGGCACGGTATCCACCCCACCTGGCACGGTATCCACCCCACCTGGCACGGTATCCACCCCACCTGTTCATTCAACAAGTCATGAGGCGCCCAACTCATCGCTGTCACATATGGCCCGGCAGCATGGCAGAGCCATGATGAGAGTACGTTTATGCGAGAAGTGGGTGCATGCAGACGAGGAGGGGTGAATGCAGGGTGACGAGAGAGGCAGCAGACGAGGAGGGGGCATTAGGCGATTGTCGGAATGCAGGGTGACGAGAGAGGCAGCAGACGAGGAGGGGGCATTAGGCGATTGTTGGAATGCAGGGTGACGAGAGAGGCAGCAGACGTTATATGACTTACGTGTGAGAGGGCATTAGCTGCACGCTGCTCATATGCTGAACACAGGGGGGGCTTTAGGCTGCACGCTGCTCATATGCTGAACACAGGGGGCTTTAGGCTGCACGCAAAAGAATGAATAGGTGCACGCACATACCATCCCATCATTGCATGCCATGAGTGCGAATGGTTTTTCAGCTGAAGGCAGGCAGGGCAACGAGCCAAAACGGAGGTGAGAGAAGCCAAATAGGTGCAGGAATCTGAATCACTTGTTCACACTATCTCTCTTGCTTCATTCATCCATTTTGCTGGTTGTCCGTCTGTCCTTTGCTCCCAGTGTGTTGCCTTTGACGCGACTTTGCTAGTGGAAATATGAGTGTGAGCGGTACTTCTCCAAGTGCAAAATCATCAGCTCTTTTCCACTCCCCCTCCTCGTGCGGCTGTGCGTTCCTACTCTTTGCCCTTGCCCCCACCCCCTCTCCCCCCAACCACTTCCCCTCCCAACGCAACAGCACCTGTCTGGCTAGCAAGAGCAAGAGATCGGGATACAGAGTCGAGGAGTTGAGGAAAGGCGATAGAAAGGGAGACCAAGAAAGGCGATAGAATCGAGGGATTCGTGAGGGGCAGGCCATAGGGGAGGAAGCAGAAGAGGGTACAAGGGAGAAGAGGAAGCAGTAGGAGGTGAAGTAAGAGAGGAGGAGGAAAAGAGTTGAGGAGGAGAGAAGTCGGAGGGAGTGAAGGAACAGAGGAGGTGTTGGTGACGGCGGCAGGTGCTGGCGTGTCCAACAGCGGAGGACAGTGTGGTAAAGCTGATGTTCACCATGAGAAGCGCAGGAACCTCTGGGTCGTTAGTGATGCCACGGGTGGGCGGGGGCAGTGCGAGTGTGCACGGGCACGGAGCATAACATGTGTTCATGGTGAGTGTGGCCTGTGGCTTGTGGCTTGTGCTTTACACCTCCTTGTTAAAGCCAGTTCGCACAAGTTTGATTTTGCTTCTCCCCCTCTTCCCCCTCTCTTCTCCTTCTCTTCTCCCTCCCACCTGCAGCTGCAGCTGGGCAAGGGCTCTCCTCCGACCCGCCTCCTCCGTGTCGCTTCTCCTACCGCGAGCTGCAGCAGCCAGCAGGGTACTTCAATGCGTCTTTCGCGTTGAAGCTGAGCAAGGGCAGCTTTAGAACCGTTTTGTCGCGGACAGTGGACGAGTGTCTGGGGAGCTGGTACGTGGCAGCAGGAGAAGGGTGGCGGTGAAGGTGCTTCACACGGAAAGCATGAAGGCGTCTGATGACTGCCTAGTGAGGGGGGAGCGAGAGGAAGGAATGAGTAGGGGGAACGGGGAGAGTGAGCCAAAAAGAGGTGAAAGATGGAGAAAGAGGGAAGTGGATGGGGTTGGGAGAGGGGCCGTTGAAGGTGCTTCATACTGACAGTGTGGAGGCGTTTGAAGACTGCCTGGTGAGAGTCGAGAGTGTAATGAGTGGGGAGGGAGGAGTGAGGCAAGTGGGGTGAGCGTGGGGAATTGCGTGGCGGTAAATGTGCTTCTCACTGAGTGACAGCGTAGAGGCGTTTGACTTCTTAGGTGCCTCAAAAATCGTTTGATGAGTCCATCTTTTGATCTTTCATTGAATATAAGGTTGGCACCCCTGGTCTCCTCTCGCTCCTTCTCCCCCTACACACTGTGCATCGACTGTCTCACAGGTGGAGATCCTAATGTTGGGCGATCTGATCCACCGCAACCAGGTGCGGCTGCTGGGGTACTGCATTGAGGACAACACTGCTGCGCTCCCCTCCCTTGCATCCACACCCTTTCCCCATTCTCTCATCGCGCATTTCTGTCTCCCTCTCCCCTCATTGTGCACCTGTCACCCCACAGTGTTGGGCGATCGGAGCCACCCCGACCTGGTGCGGCTGCTTGGGTACGGCATGGAAGACTGCACTCCTGTGTTCCTCTCGCACCCTCCCATCCCCCTTCCTTTCCCCCTCCCCACTGCACATACCCATTCCTCTCCCTCTCCTCCCACCACAGGCGGAGATACTAGTGCTGGGCAATCTGAACCATCCCAACCACCCTAAACCTAGTGCGGCTGCTGGGATACTGCATTGATGACTGCCGGGCGGATCTGGCGTGTGAGCTGGTGGAGAGAGGAAACCTGCACCACTGGCTGCACCCCAACAGTGAGCTTCCACTCTTGTGCGTAAGAGGAAGAAGAGGATGATGAGGGTGGGGGAACGTAGGTTGACTGAAAACGGTTCTGGATTACGGCCAGGGGAGAGAGGAGATGGTTACCGCTGGTGGGATGGGGAGGAGGGTGAAACGCGTGGCGGAAATGGAAAAGGATACAGGGAAAGTTCAGCAGTTCTTACGTTATGGCTTGAATTCTGGTCTGGAAAAAAGAAAAACCACAAGTATCAAAACAATCATTGTGCCAGCCGGGAATCGAACCCGGGTCTGCACCGAACTCATGGCAGGGTGCTATTCTACCTCTTTATTAACAATATAGTAAATGTACAGTGGATACATGGCAAATCCAATAACCTAGTGTGAAGAAAGAAAAGCTAGACAGTCCTATTGTGAGGCCTTCTACCACTAGACCACTGGCACGTGTTTTGATGAATGATGTCGTGTGTTACACGTCTGCTCACGATTTGGCTTTCTCTGGCCTGTCAACGTCGACAGGCTGGTCATGCCGAGCTGATGGCCTCATTGGAAAACGTTTGGCATGCATGGTGCCAGTCAGCACAGTACCAGGCTGCATAGTCAGCAGCCGCATAGTCAGGACTCAGGAGGCGGTGAAGGGCCGTTGGTTCATGCCAAGTGGATACCCTTTTTAAGAAACAACTGGCCTGCATGGTGTTGGGGCATGGTGTTGGGGCATGGTGTTGGGGCATGGTGTTGGGGCATGGTGTTGGGGCATGGTGCTGGGACATGGTGTTGGGGCATGGTGTTGGGGCATGGTTCTGGGGCATGGTGTTGGGGCATGGTGTTGGGGCATGGTGCTGGCTGGGCAGCCTGCGTAAAAACAAAAGAAAAAAAAAATTTTGAAAATCGCAACAGTTTGCGATGTCAAGAGTTGTTACCTTGACATCGCAGGGGGACCAGCGCCAATCTGAAATTCAACCCACCCCTACCCCACCCTCAACAACACCCCACCCAGCTCAATCTCCCAAGCCCAACCTTCTCTCCACCTTTTACTTGTCCACCAACTCAGGTCCACACATATTGCAAGGCTCATTCATTCCCGCATTTCTTGGCTTCCAATTCATACATCTCTGGTCAATCAGTGCAGCCTTAGAATTGATTGTTGCACACCATGGGGAGATCCACTCCCTCAACATCCAACAATGGAACGTCAGTCGAAGGATCTAGTGACAGCCACAAGGCTGTTCATGCGAACCCCACCCATCTTAGGAAGTTGTAGGACATATGCGAAGATATTGAAGGAAATCTGTATCGTTCGATAAGGATGATTAAAGTTATGGGGAAGGGTCTTCTTGTTCCCCTATGCCACAACCCTATTACAGTTCCCCCCTCTGCCTAGAAATCGCTTTTTCCTGGCCGCCTCAGCGTTTTTTTGCCTATTCCCAAATTGGACAAGTAGCAAATAGTGCTAATACGTTTTGCGTATTATACGAGAAACGCGTGCCTGCCAATGTAGCTGTCGGCCATGCAGACAATATAGCATCATGCACTAACAATCATCATCAACACATAACGGGAGTCATTTTTTGAAGTTGAGAAAATGTGGACGTTCATGTGGATGTGTGCGGGGGCATTGATGGGCAGTGTCGGCCTCCCTACCAGCTATCCACACTCCTCTCTTCTCACCCTTAATTTTCATGACTTGACTCCCCTCCTTCCCTCCCTCTCCTCCTCCCTCCCTTCCTTCGGCCCCCACCAGCTGCACAACTGTATCGACTCGCACATGTCACACTTCTGTCTGAATTTCCCTCCACTACCCATTCTATGCCGGAACATTACAGCCTGCATCGACTCTCATGTGCCTCACTTGCAGGGAGAGTGCAGGTATCTTTTTGCAGCTCAAACATCAGTGGACCTCTGAGTGCGGCAGGTTATTCCAGGCACCTCGAAGAGTAGACAAGTACACGCAGAGATGCTGTACATACATGTTATCAGCGTTTAATACACCACCCCATACCTTACCCCTCACCTCATCTAACATCTCATCCCATCCCCCATATATCTTATCCCATACTAAACATTCCTCTCCACTGTCGTTTCTGAATCACTTTTGCTCCCCTCAATCCTTTCCCTCTCTTGCACTCATGCCTGCCCATCACTCACTCGCAGCAGAAACCTCTCGAGCACTGAGGGATAGAGTTGGGTGTCACACAGCAGCAGAAGCAGAGTCATTAGTAACCAGCCAGGAGGGGTGCATTTAGTGGTTGGAGTGTGGGGCTGCAGTAAGGAGGTGGTAAATGTGGTGGCTTCTGTCCGTTGCAGTTGAGATTCAGGTGCCATCCAGTATATGAGCCATGCATTCTGAAGCATATCAGCGCATTGAGGAGAGACGTGGATCATGTTGTAACCTCAGAACAGGGTGAATTGTTTGCAACACATAGCGAGAGCCGTAATGGCCAAAAAAATGTAACTTAGCAAGGGGATGTACATGCGTACATGCGCACATGCCTGTGTTTTCATGCAAACCAAATGTTGTGGAAGTTTGTATACAGTTTGATAAATGCCTTCACTAGATGCCAAAAGACTCAACCAGGGCTCCCAACATCAGGGCAGTGAGAGGAGTCGGAGCTTACCTACCCACATGCAACAGCTCTCCATCATCTCCAACAGTAGGCAATGTCTACGTAGTTGTCTACGTTTCAGTCTGAGGTCAGGGCACAAGTTCACATCTTGATTCATCGAAAGGATTGGTACCCTAAAGCTGTGCCAGCCAACTGACCCAGCCAACTTGCACACACCTCCACTCAGTCCACTCCTTCCCTAGCCTACGCTGCTGCCACTGCTCCTCCTGCCACTGATGCTGCTGCCACTGCTGCTGCCGCTGCTGCTGCCGCTGCCGCTGCTGCTGCTGCTGCTGCTGCTGCTGCTGCTGCTGCTGCTGCCGCTGCTGCTGCTGCTGCCGCCGCTGCTGCTGCCGCCGCCGCTGCTGCTGCCGCCGCTGCTGCTGCTGCCGCCGCTGCTGCTGCTGCCGCCGCTGCTGCTGCTGCTGCCGCTGCTGCCGCTGCTGCTGCTGCTGCTGCCGCCATTGCTGCTCTCTTGCACGCCTCTCCCCTCCCCGCCCCTTCCCCTTCCCCGTTCGCCCTGCTTCCGACCGCTGCCCTTCCATCATACGAAGTGCCAGGCAGGCATTCCTAAGCAGCTCCTTTCACACACATAGGGTCTCTAGCAAACCAGCCCTGCACCTGCTTCTGCCCAACTGCAAAGAACCAGTTAAACACGACCATTCTCCGACTCAACTCTCTGCAAGTTGAGCCGTGCACAACCACCATTCCATACTTCACTCCTCCGCATGCATGCCTCCCCTCGTTCTTCACAACCCTTGCTTCCACGCCTCTCCCCAGTCTCCCTAGAGGGTCACAGTCTAGGGGAGACTCTTCCCTCTCCTCACCTCCTTTTCCTCATCATTCCCTCCCACTTTACCTGCCCATCCGCCTGCGCACCTCGTCATGAAAAAGCCAACCCCCTTCTGGCGGACAGAGAGATGTGAGGCTGGTCAGAGTAGTTAGCTGCTGCAGCCCAGCATCGGTAACTGACGTCCGATGCAGCGAAAGCTCTTCCAGCCCTGTCAATCTTCCCACATGCACCATGCTAGTATTTGTCACACCCTCGCACCCTGACAGCCCCAGCACTTTCAGAGAGGACAGAGCGGTCAAGTGCGGCAGCGCAGCGTCGGTTACATTGGTGAAGTCGAGAAGGAGTTGCTGGAGACCGGTCAAGGACCCAATGCCTTCCAAGGCACTGTCTGATATGGCTGCGGCTTTGAGCTCTAGCGATTCCAGCCTTGGCAGCCTGTAGAGGTACTTGATGCCCTTTGCGGTGAAGCCTGAGCCACAAGGCAAGCTCAAGACCGTCAGATGGGTCATGGTGGACATATGGCCGAGAATGGCGTCTGATAGGCCGCCGAGATTAGACATGTAGAAAGCAGTCCCCTGTGATGCTGACTTGATTCCCTGGAGTGAATGGTTGAGGGGGACATATATGGCAGGGACAATAATGGTGACAAGAAAGAATTGCACACAAGCGTGCCCAGTGAAATCGCCAACAACCTTAGCACTCACCTCCCAGAATTCCCTGCGATCACCTTCACTCTGGCTGATTTCAATCTCAAGGGTTCAGGTTGCATCGTCTCCCGTTCCGTGCAGGTTGCCAATTCCTCCATGGCACGTGGCCTATTCAACTCATGCCCATCCTTGCTCCTCTCCTCCATCCCCCTTGCCAACTCCAATCTCATTCCATCCTCTCCCTTTCTAACCTCTTCCCTTAGCTCCCTTGAATCTGATTCGCTTTCTCTCTGAGCCATATCCAGTTGCTCTGCCACAGCGCCCTCGTGTTCAGCCACCTCTCCCTTCACTGCAGTCAGTCCCCTGTCCATTCCTATCAGCTCCCCCTTCACTCCATTCAGCTCCCCCTTCACTCCATTCAGCTCCCCCTTCACTCCATTCAGCTCTCCCTTCACCGCTATCAAATCTCCCCCTCTTTCCTCCACCACAGAAGCAGTCGTCGCACTCCTCCCTCCCAGGACATTTAATGCACACCGTAAATCATCCACCTCATTCTCCAAAACCTCATTCCTCTCCTCCAGCATCAATACTCGCTCATTCTGTCGAGCCACCTCCTCCCTAACCACCGCCAGGTCCCCCTTCAATGATGTCATCTCCCCTTTTGCTGCTGTCAGCTCTGCCTTCATTGCTGCCAACTCCCCTCTCAACAATCCAAACAGTCCTTTCACTGCTTCAGCTATTGCATTCTCCTCCCCTACAACCATAACTGCAGCTTGCGTAGTGCCCTCCCTACTGCAGAGCAGAATGCCCAAAGCGGGTGGCACTGTGGCATGTGATGTCAGAATTGGGTGGAGGTGAATTCATGGAGGTAAACCGGAGGGGAGGACAAATGGAAAGAAGGACAGGAGGGAGTGACACACAGTCCAAACAGACATGACAACTGTGGGAAACAAGTTTTAGGATAAGAATTGTTGATGAAACTAAGAAGAACAGGGGTATACATAGTTGAAGGTGGGAAGGGGGTTGGATGCTAACCTAGGTTGGCATTATTGGACCCCAACCAATAAGTTGGGTTGGGAGATTATTGGCAGGGTCCAATAATGTTGGCCAAGTTGGGGTTGGGCCAACATTATTGGAGGGAGCCAATAATTCCACCCAACCCAACCTTTTGGGGTCCAATAATTGGACCAAGGTTGGGTTCCAACCTCAAAACCGGGTTACCCCTGGTTGTACACCCAAAGTAAGTTTGGGTGCTTATCTCTAGCCTATCCTATAGCATATATCCAGGTTACAAGAGGAGAGGAATTCTTACACAACCCCTTAACCTACAGAGATATGGAAAGGCTTGAGGGAAGCAACCCCTGAATCAAGGCGTGCCGAGGGGAGCAAGGCCGATAAGGCGGAGAAGAGCAGAGTGCGCAGGGCGAGGAAGGGCTTTGGTGAAGATATCAGCCAAGTTTGCCTCAGCAGCGATCTTGCGAACGGCAATGAGACCCTGTTGAACAAGCTCACGGATGAAGAAGTAGCGGAGTTCAATGTGCTTGGAACGGCCGTGGAAGACGGGGTCCTGGGTGAGATGGATGGTGCTGGCGTTGTCACACCAGAGTGTGGGACAGCGCGGGGGGGCACCAAGCTTGGCAAGAAGAAAGCAAAGCCATCGGGATTCCTGAGCAGCCATGGTGCCAGCATTAAGTTCAGCTTCGCAGGAGGAGGGGGCAATGGTAGAGGAGTGTGTAGAATGCCAGCTGATAAGCCCGCTGCCGAGTGTGAAGCCATAACCTTGCGAGGAGCGGCGGTCTGGCTAGGAGTCATCCCAGGAGGAGTCGCTGAAGCCAGAGAGAAGGGGAGGGGAGGAACCACCCAGTGTGAGGGCATGTTCCTTGATGCCGTGGAGGTAGCGGAGAACTCGTTTGGAGGCAGTCCAGTGTTCCTCAGTGTGGCGGCCGGCGCCTACGAACCGAGCAAGGACACTGATGGGGTAGGCGAGGTCGGGATGAGTGCACATCATGGCGTACATCAGCGACCCAACCAGCTCGGCATAGGGTCGGGAGGAGGAGGAGGGAGAGGTGGGCGGTGCAAGCTGATGATCGAAGGGGAGGGGGGTGGAAACTGGTTTGGCATGTGCCATCTCGAATTTCTCTAGCACCTGGCCGATGTAGTGGGACTGGGAGAGGGTGATGGTGCGAGCATGTCGATTACGGGTGATAGTCATGCCAAGGTAGTTCTGCTGCGTACCATGGTACTTCCACTTGAGACGCTCCTGCAGCGACCGCTTCACCGGTTCCATGTCGGCCTTGGAATCAGCAAGCAGGATCATGTCGTCAACGTAGACCGAGATGAAGAAGTGACGGGGCGAGGAGCGGATGAAGAGGCTGGCATCGGAGTGAGAGGCAGAGAAACCGAGGGACTGTAAGGTGGCAGACGGCTTCGCATGCCATTCCCGTGGCGCCTGCTTTAGACCGTAGACCGGGCGGCGTAGTTGCCGGATGGTATTGTCGGGGAAAGCAGCATGAAACCCAGGGGGCCGCCGCAGGAAGATGCGTTCGTGCAGTTCGCCTCGCAGGAACGCGTCGGAGAAATCCATGGAGTCAATCTCCATGTCTTCGCGTGCACCAATGTCGAGGAGGGTGGGAAGGGTGGGCGGTTTGACAATAGGGGCGAATGTGAACCAGAAAACCTCACCCCAGGTCTGAGTGAAGCCCTTGGCAACGTAGTGGGCCTTGTAGACCGGTTCTTCTCCTGGCAGCTGCTTCACTCGAAAGATCCACTTGCCCTCGACAAGATTAGTGTCAGGGAGGAGGGGAACATCGACGAAGGAGTCGTTGCGAATGAACGTCTCACATTCCACGAAGATGGCGGCTATCCACTTGTCAGCGTCAGGGCAGGTGATAGCTTCCTGGAAGGTGGAGGGGATGAAGATGGTGGGAGCGGAGACGGCGCTGAGGATAAGAGCGCCGAGGAAGTCAGGATAGAGCGGGGCGAGGGAGGGAGTGTGGTGCTCAACCATAGTACACTCCTCGTGAGATGCAGGTGCAACAGGATCGTAGATGTCAGCAGATGAGGGTGGAGGGTGGTAGAAGGGGTGCAGGAGGGAGGAGGGGAGGAAGGACAGTGTCACTCCAAGCGAGGGGACGAGTTGGGGGAGGGAGGGGGTCTGGTGAAGAGTGGAGTAGTAAGGGGTGGTTTTGTCAAAGACAACGTCAATGCTACGGATGAGGCGTCTGGAGGGAGGGTGGAGGAAGAGATTGCCAGGTGAGTCGCGGTTGTGTCCGAGGTAGACACACTCTAGGGCGCGAGAGGCGAACTTGCCGTGGGTGTGATCGGGAGGAGGAATAAGGACGTATGCCTTACAGCCCCATACACGGAGACCTGCAACGTCAGTTTTGGTGCCTGACCAGAGCTCCGTGGGGGTGGTGGTAGTATGTTGAGGATGGGAGTGAAGGTTGAGGAGGAGGGCAGCATGGAGTAGGGCATAGCCCCATATGGAAGGAGGGGTGGAGACGTCAACGAGGAGACAACGAGCGACTTTGGTGATTTTGCGAATGCGGCTCTCTGCGACGCCATTCTGCTGCGGGGAGTGGGGAAGGGTGTGAGTCTGTTGGATGCCGTAAGTGGCGCAGTAATGGGAGAGAGTGCGTTTGAAGAATTCGCCTCCACCGTCGAAGTGAAGGCGACCGATGGGACATTTGAAGTGGGCGCGGCATTGCTCTGCCAAGTTGATGATCACAGTCGGTGCTTGTTCTTTCGTGTGGAAGAGGAAAATGGAGGAGCAGCGGCTGTGGTCGTCAACTAGAACCAGCATGTAGCGATGGCCCTAGTGTGAGCGAGTGGGGGAAGGTCCCCAGAGGTCCATATGGACAATGTCAAGTGGAGCAGGAGCAAAGGATGGGTGGCTGTGATGAGGAGACTGTTTGAGTTTGCCGTGGATGCAGGAGGGGCATGGGGGGGGGCGGAGAGGAGGGGAAGGGAGGAAGGGTGGGAGGGAGGCTGTTAAGGAGTCGACAGGTGACGGCACTGCAGAGAGCAACGAAGTTGGGATGGCCGAGTCTGTGGTGTAACAGTACAACGGGGTGGGAGAGATCGTCGGAGGTGGAGGGAGTTGGAGTGAGTGAGGGTGGGATGGAAGAGGGGGGAGGTGGTGGAGTGGGAGTTGGTGGAGGGAGGTGGGGAGGGTTAGTGGAGGTACCAGCACGAATGGTGACATGGCAGAAGGATGGCCAAGGGGTGTGGAGAGTGTAGAGGCAGGTGCGGGGGCAGAGGGGAATGCGTTGAAGGAAGCGACCAGAGGCAGTGTGGTAGAGGTCACAGTAGGTGGTGTTATTTGGATAGACGGCAGTAATACCTGCACTTTGGAGCTCCCGATGGGAGATGAGGTTATTTCGGAGGGTGGGGATATAGAGGCCATTTACCTTACCAGAGGGAAAGATTGTGCAGGGGAGAGTGGAGAGGTGTGTGCAAGGGATGGTGAAACTGTTGTGAGCACTGTGAACCTGAGTGGGAAGAGGGAGGAGTGTGAGTGTACCAGCATCCTTGAGAGCAGTCTCAGTGGCCCCACTATCAAGGACGAAGTCCAGGGTGGGTGAGGAGGAGGAGGGAGAAACTGAGTACTCGAAGGTGGTCTCATTAATGTTGGATGGGTACATGGTGGGAAGAGATGGTGAGATAGCAATATTGCCAAGGAAGCTATCCTGTGTGAAGGGGGTGGCAATGCTACTTGGGGGGGGGTGGAGCGCCCCAAAGGGGGGCGAGGGAGGTCTGAGCGGCTATGGCCGCTGTGCCAAATTTCAGCTGCTGCTGCTGCCATGGAGCGGTGCTGGGTCCCCATTGTGGCTGGGGGCCAGGTCCCCACGGATGCTGCTGCGGTGGTGGCTGCGGCTACTCCTGCTGCTGTTGCTGCTGCTGCTGTTGCACAAGATGCTGCTGCTGAAGATTGAGGAATGCCGTGGGGGGAGCAAGGAGGCGGAGGTGGGCAGATAGGTAAGCTTGAATCAGGTGCCAGAGGGATGATTGGTTTGACCGCAGGTTGCTACTTCCCGGGGTCCGTAACGGCGGACATAGGTGCAAGGTGGGAGAGTGCCAGGGCGACTCCCTCGGCCCCCAGAGGCACCGCCGGGATAGGTGGTGCTGTGATCATCCCCGCCGATGCCTCCACGGCTGCTTCCGCTGCTGCTCCCTTGACCGCTGCTTCCCTTGCCCCCACCTCCCCCGTAGCCGTTGCTTTTGCCCTGCTTGCGTGGCTGTGTAGCGTTGAGACAGGAGGAGGAGGGCTGGGAGGAGGCGAGGTTGACGACAGGGGTGCAAAGTTTGACTTCGGTATCTATGATCCACTGCTCAACGGAACCGAGATCAGCCATGGGGTTGGCTTCAGTAAAGGCGTGAAGGGGGGATTCATAGTCTGGGGTGAGGTTGAAGAGGAGGCGATGGATTTGGAGAGGTTCGGAGAGGCCGGCTTGGCGGGCTTCGAGATGATCAGCTACCTCTCTCATGCACCCCACATAGTCGACTGCACCGTCACATGTAGCGAGGGTGATGGAGAAATATTCTTGGAAGAGAATGCCAACCGAGCTGATGTCGCGACGCTCAAACATAGCATGAAGCTTTGCCCAATTCACTGAGGCACATAGTTCCCGAGCCTGGAAGCGGTGCATGAGGGAATCAGGGAGAGCACCAAGGAGGACGGTGCAGGCGCGGTTGTCAGCGGCTTACCAGGCGACGAGCTTCGTAGTGAAGGATGCCATATCCTCATTGTATTTGGCGACGACGGCTAGGTGAGCGTCACGCCCGATAACCGCCTGGGCGTAGTCATCAGCTGCGGCGTCATAGTCAGCTTTACGGATGAGGTATTCACGGCGACGAAGAATGAAGTCTGCGTCTGCAGTAGCTTGGAGAGTAGGGTCCATAGTGATCTGGAGTTCGGGTTCAGGAGGAGGAGGGCCAGGAGAGGGAGGGAGAGGAGGGGTCTCGCCGGGGTGGTCAGGTTCGGTAGGAGGGAGGGCATGGGGGTGGCGGAGGAGGACAACAAGGACACAGTAGGGAGGAACCCATGTGTCTTTGAGGACACGTCAGACGCTTCCAACGAAGGAGTGCTAGTTGACGGCAGATTTGTCAGTGGCAAGTTGCAGTTTATCAATAAAGGAGGTATCTATAGGAGGAGGAAGAGGAGAGGAGGAGGGCATGGGGTTAGCCATGAGGGACGGCTACGGGTGGACCCGCAGTGGTCAGGGAAGGGCGCGGGCGGTGGCGGCTTGGCGAAGCCACGGCGGTCCGGGCGCGGAAGCGGCGCTTGGGTTGCGGCCGTGGAGCGGAAGGGCGCGGGCGGCGGCGGCGGCTGGCGAGGCCGCTGCGACGCAGACATGGAGGCGGCGACAAGGCCGCGGAAGGGAAAGGCGCGGGCGGCGGCGGCTGGTGAGGCTGGCGGCGCAGGCGCGGGAGCGGTGACGAGGTCGTGGAAGGCGCGGGCGGCAGCGGCTGGCGAGGCCGCGGCGGCTGAAGCGCGGAAGCGGCGTCGGGGCTGCGGAGGTGATGGGCGCGGGCGGCGGCGGCTGGCGAGGCCGCGGCGGCTGAAGCGCGGAAGCGGCGCCGGGGCCGCGGAGGGTGGACATGAGCAACGAGCGAACCGAACACGTTTGTCTCGAACAGTTTGCGAACACTTGGTCAATTCGAACCGAATCGAGCACGTTTGACGCGAACAGTTTCCTTAAATGTTAGTGTTCCCCGTTCGAGTATAGGGTCGAACAGTTTTGAGGCAAGGCCGAACACTAAGGTGTTTGACCCAAACTTGAACAGTTTGCCTTGGGAGGCTCTTTCAGTATTGTCACATTCAGGCAGGGCGAGTGTACTAGAAGTAATATCACGTTCCCTATAGCCCTACAAGAGATATAGTTAGGCTTGGGGCAGATCTGGTGGATATCCAATTTCGCCTTGCTAAACTCCAACCTAAACAATGCCCTTAGTTCCCTTTTTTAACCGTCTCCTACCCTAAACCAACCTTCCGTTTCAAGCCACAATGTGGAATTTTAACCGTCGGAATGTGGTAGTTTAAATGGGTAGGGCGCGGAATGCCATCCTTAGGCTATATTGACGATTGAGCTAATCCTCAATCGTCGCCCTCCCCTTTTAGAGCCAACCAGCGCGTCAAACTTTGACGCGCTGAGTTTTCCCTCAAACACCTAAGCGTTCACGACGAACACATTGTGTCCGCGAACACCTAGATGTTCGTGCATTTTTCTGCACACGAACACTCGAACACTCGAACATGTTTGTGACGAACACCTTGGTGTTCGTCACAAACAATTTTGGGCAAAAAAAAAAAAAAGTCGAACACTTTCGAGTCAAACCGAATAGGGGTTCGAATTTTTGCTTATGTCTGGCGGAGGGGATGGGCGCGGTCGGCGGCGGCAGGCGAGGCCGCAGTGGTTGACACGGGGCTGCGGTGGGAAAGGGCGCTTAAGGGGGGGGGGGGGAGGCGGTAGGATGGCCACGAAAAAAATCGTGAGGGGAGAAGGCCTGGGCTTGCGGTGGAAGGGTGGGCCCTTGGGAAAGGGGAAGGGAAGTAGGCCTAGGATTGGTAGCTCTATACCATGTGGGAAACAAGTTTTGGGAAAGGAATTGATGATGAAACTAACAAGAACAGGGGTATACATAGTTGAAGGTGGGAAGGGGGTTGGATGCTAACCTAGGTTGGCATTATTGGACCCCAACTAATAAGTTGGGTTGGGAGATTATTGGCAGGCTCTAATAATGTTGGCCAAGTTGGGGTTGGGCCAACATTATTAGAGGGAGCCAATAATTCTACCCAACCCAACCTTTTGGGGTCCAATAATTGGACCAAGGTTGGGTTCCAACCTCAAAACTGGGTTACCCTTGGTTGTACACCCAAAGTAAGTTTGGGTGCTTATCTCTAGCCTATCCTATAGCATATATGCAGCTTACAAGAGGAGAGGAATTCTAACAACAACGAGCGAACAAGTGAACATTTCCCCCATATATTTTTACTCAAAGTGGTCGAGGCTGAGGCTTTTTCCCGACCAAATTACTCGATAAAGGCGAGGCGCGTACCGCTTGTCAAGAAAACACATAACCATTTTTTACTCAGCTGAAGAGGCGAGAGAAAAGCTTACTTGCGAGTAAGCTATTCTGGCTATTTGACCCCCCGCCCACGACTTGGCAGGGTGTGTTGGTCTCCGGATGGAGGTGGGAGGGGGAAGGGGCAGGGTGAGATACTCTGGTAGTGTGGAGTGGGCTCTTGCAATGGTGCTGAGGTCGAGGCGAGTGGTGCTTACCTCATCCCAATCAGAAAACTACTAGCTCCAGAAAGGGAGTAATGATCTGGCGGAGAAGAAAAACTACACGACGGAAGCATCTACGTCATGATATTAGTCGCACAGTGCAACCCACAACGAGGAAAGAATAATTTGTGTCTACATACAAGCAAGCAATGAAATCAGAACATTGAATTGCAAGCTTCACATGAGGGATGAGTTTGATGGATGAATTGTGAACTGCTACAACCGAAGGGAAGCGATATTTTTCCAAGCAACAGCAGTTTCAGAAAACGTTTGCGTAGAGGTAACGTAATGGAGAGACTTCAAACGACAAAGGCATAAGGATTGGGATATCTGATGATGACGGGACTCAATGCAGTGTCCAGTCACACATGTACATGAACATGAGTGTTCAATTTTCCCTCAGCATGACACCTCCTTGCTCAAGGAAAACAACTGATTGTGGTACATGTTCAGTTTGATGCCTAAACGGGTGTTAACTGCTCATTCTGGTTTTTGGCTACGCTCTGGAAACATGGAAAGGCGACAATGAGGAAGCATAGGTGCTTTGATGAAAAACTTAGCTGAAGCAACGCACAGATGTACATGAGTGAAACACATGGTAGAGAGGAGCAATATCCATGCAGATGGAGGAAAATGACGAATGCGCTGGTTTGCGGGCCAACATGATTGATATGATAGGACCGACCGCCCTTACCTGAGGCCTGTTCCCGTGGTTTCTCAGATTGAGAAGTCATCCTGGTAGGTAGGTAGTGTTGGGTGCAAACTACTATTTTTGCACTGCAACCAGTCGCCTGCATGATGTTATGCATTTTGTGTGTGTTCTGTTTGGATCCATTTCTGCATTTCGTTTCATGTGTTGTTGCTGTGGGATCATGATCAGTCATGACAGATCAGGACGAGTCATGTTCGTTCATGTCGGCTCATGTACGTTCATGTCTTTTTCATGGACGAACATGTGCGTTCATGAATATTCTGTGTTTCATGAATGTTCTGTGTTTCATGAATGTCGAGTTCCTTCATGAATGCTGGTTGTGAATGTCGAGTGAGTTTGGTGTGGGGCTCGATTGTTTTACCAGCCCCGTTGACCACCTCGCACTGGTCAACCAAAAAGTGGGCGAATTCAGGACCCGCGTGTGGGGTCCTGACATGCGCGTGTGGCTACTCTGGGCCCACGCGTGTGTCACTACTGTTTTGATCGTGCACAGTGCGCACGATCGCTACAAAACGGAGCGATCTAATTGCTCCGTCACGCGCAGGACAACGCACGATCGCGTCAGCGATCGTCTTGTCCCGCACGACCGAGAAATTTCTCGGTCGTGATGAGGGGCACATGGGGCACGCGGGGCACGCGCAGTTGACTAACGGAAATTTCGCGCTGACTCGGCGAGCAGGAAAATTCGCCAGAAAGTCACGCTGCTTTGCGTCATCATTTCGACAGAGGTACAAAACGGTAAAGTCCATTTGTAACTGAACAACGGGAATCCCACGCGAGTGTTCATGATCGCACACGAGTAAACATGAATGTTCACGAGGGGAGTCAGCAGGAGAATTTGGCAGCAGTGCAGGTTTGAGTCAGTTATTCCAACGAGGCAAATTAAGCCAAATTCCAGGGAAGTTTCGCCACCGTTTTTCAATGACAGCAAAGCGAAGACCTGGACGACAGTTAGAAAACTGCCTTGTGTGTTTCCTTTGTGTGTCCAGGACCTCTCATATATGTATGCTTGTATTTGTTTTCAATACAACAATGCTTGCATGATTTCGAGCGTACATTCTACAACTAAACCTTGACGAGAGTAGATACACAACGAAGTGCTGCCGAAACTCTGCTCAACCAGACGACTCACTCTACAAGCTAAGCTTGGCATAACTACTCACTTGGTTTGCAAGTGATGTTAAGTGTTGCCTAGTTTATGTTTGTGGTCCTGAGTTAATCGCTTCCGCATAGTACTTAGAGTTAACAGGTAGGAGAGAATATGGAGCACAAAAACTTGGATTGGAGCTTAGCAACCGGGTAGACATGTCAAATGATCTGAAACCGCTCGAGAAAAAGGGATGGCATTGAAAGTTGATCGAAGGAAAAGAGAACAAGACCAACCAAACACGCAAGGAAAACTAGACAGATGAATGGTGGTAAGGTAACTGCTACACGGGTTCGAAACATAAGAGGGCATGCGCTACTAAGAGTAGTGATAATACTCAAAGAGTCGCGGTGCTAATCTGTGAAGATTATGAAGTATCGGTTGTTGAGAATGAGAAGTGCTACCCTTGCTAGAATATAATATTCAGCTTAGATATGGCATAGAAAACACACACAAGTTTACAACAAAGTATGTACAAACCCAATTAGGGAAGGGAAGATGGTATTGATGAGGACACATGGCTCTTTCTACTTGCGGCGGCACTTCCTCGTAGTATTTCAGCTTGAATCGAATGGTTCTGCAGGTTGTACTCCGTTTTAAAGGGGTTGCGTATCAAAATAACTAGGCAAGAGGTGAATATCGGGGACATGTAAGAAGTTATCGGGGACATTACAAGGATGTGAATATCAACAGTCTCTGTGATTTTGATTTTGTGGTTCTTTTTAAGACATATTTGAGCTCAGACGATACGCTACCGAGTGAAACAAATCAGTTCTTCGATGTTTTTCGTGCGGATTGCAAAACCAGAAGAATCGTATTGTATCATCGGATTCCAATCCGATTAGTATCTCAGAATAACTAGGCAAGAATGAATGAACTAGCAGAAGTTTGGGTACAAATATGAAACCCTAGTTGGGGTTGTACCCCATATTGGCTACCCCACTACAGCCTACAAGCATAATACAGTTTAACACACCCCCATAGGCAAAGTGGGGGAGAACAAAGGGTCACAAGACCAGTCCAGCAAAGCAAAGCAAAGCCCAGGATGGATCACAACGTCACCACACTCCGAGCACAAGTAAAGGCCACAAGGCCAGTTCACATGCAGTGCTAGATATAGTACAAGACAAGCAACACAGTGATCAAAACCTAGCAAGCAAGCAACAAGATATATATAAAGTACAGTACAAAGAATGTCAAGCAGTGAGCAAGTGAGGAAACGTGGACACAAGGCCTAAAGAAGTACAGTGCCGCTGATGATCACTAGGCGGGAGCGCCTTGGTGAAGATATCAGCAGTGTTGGCCTTCGAGTCCACGTACACAAGCCGAAGCTGACCGCGCTGCTGAAGCTCTCGAGCAAGAAAGTAGCGAAGAGCAATGTGCTTCGTCCTATGCTCCAGTCTGTGCTCCTGACACAAGGCAAGAGCCGCCTTGTTGTCACCGTACAGAACTGGAGGAGAACTAGGCCGCTCTCCCAAGTCAGTCAGCAGGTAGGTGAGCCAGCGTAACTCCTGTGCAGCCATGGCTGTGGCGTAGATCTCAGCCTCACAACTAGAGCCGAGAACAGAGGAAGAGCGGGTGGACCGCCACGAGACAGAACCAGAGCCAAGGCTGAAGGTGTAACCCTGTGACGACCGCTGCGTAGCCAGGTCGTCCACCCAAGAAGCGTCCGAGTGGCCAGTGAGGACAACTCTGTCGTGTCCTCCAAGCACCAGCCCTGATGTACTGCACAAGTAGCGCAGCACCCTCTTAGCAGCCTCCCAGTGCTCTCGCCTGTGTCTCCCAGGCGCAACGTAACGAGCAAGGATGCTAAGAGGGTACGCGAGGTCAGGTCGCGTGCAAGTCATCAGGTACATGAGGCAGCCCACAAGCTCTGGGTACGGGCCACTCGGCTCTACGGACTCGTCCGGAGGTGGAGCTGAGAGCGAGAGGCTGGTAGCCAGAGGTGTGGCCTGTGGTGAGGAGAACTGGAAACCGAAGCGCTGAAGGACCTGCTGCACCATGTGTGACTGAGTCAGGGTGATGGTGCGGCGAGCTCTGTCCCGGGTGATCTGCAAGCCAAAATAGCTACGCAGTTCACCCAGGTCAGTGCAGGTGTGTCTCTTCTGCAGCTCCGACTTCACACGAGCGAGTGCCTCAATGTCAGCAGTAGCAAAGACCAAGTCGTCGACGTACACAAGAATGTAGAACGGCGGCAGCGACGTGTCTGTGCGCAGAAACAGCGACGGGTCAGCAGTAGACGGCGCGAACCCAAGAGCCGCAAGTGTAGTCCTCAGTGTGTCGTGCCACTCACGTGGCGCCTGGCGGAGACCGTAGACTGGCCGGCGGAGGCTCCACTGGGTACCAGGAGGAAACGACCCAGTAAAGCCAGGTGGGCGGCGCAGCCAGATCTCCTCGTGCAGGCTGCCCTGCAGGAACGCTGTGCTGAAGTCAAGAGAGTGAAGCTCGTAGTCACGCTGAGCAGCAACGTGCAGCAGAACCCGAAGAGTGGTCATCTTCGGGGTGGGGGAGAAGGTCTGGAAGAAGTCGTCCCCCTGACGCTGACTGAAGCCTCTAGCAACGTAACGAGCCTTGAAGACAGGCGGAGAATCTGGCGGCCGCTTCACCCTGAAAATCCACATGCCATCGACGATGTTCGCCCCAGGAGGGGGAACCTCGTCGACGTAGGTGCCTGTGGACTTCCAGGATGCCATCTCTGCGTCCATGGCTGTCTGCCACTGAGAGGAGTAGGGACCCGAGATCGCCTCTGCGTAAGTGCGCGGAGTGGGGATGTCTAGTGCATCCGGGTCTCCCTCAGGGGCAAGCAACCAGGCCACGAGATGAGGTACAGCAGCCGCAAGAGAGTCAAAGTCCTCCTGCCTGTCCTCAAGGACGTCCGTGCCAAGAGCACACTCACCCCCGACGGACGGAGGACAGACAGACGCAGACTCAGGCTCAGCAACAAGGCTAGCAGCGTAGTCTAGACGACAGGCAGCAGCAAAGTCAACCAACTCAGCGACCAGAGCAGACGCAGCCGAGGACTCAAAGGTAGGGTCAGTGACAACAGTAGCTAGGAGACGCGTGACTGTAGGGTGCTCAGCGCGATACCGGTCAGACTCAGGGTCCGGAACGGCAGGCAAAGAGGACGCAGGAGGAGACGGTAGAGGGACACGCCGAGGAGCAGTAGAGGAACGCAGAGTCATGTAGTGAGTGCCTGGGACAGGAGGAGGACGCTCACGACGGACACGACTACCAGCGCGAGTAGGACGAACAGGCGACGCAGGACGAGACTCAGGCTCACGACGCTCTGTAAGACCTCCTGTGGGACCAGTGTAAGGAAAGGGAGCAGGGAGAGGCAAGGCAGGCGGTAACTGTGACTGCGGCTGGACAGGCGGAGGACACTCTACGGAGGGAGGAGGACAAGAAGGAGGAGCCTGCCCAAGAACCTGCTGAAGGAGCGGTACGAAGTACGGTCGCGGCAGCGCAGCGTCTCCAGAAGCAGAAGAGACTCCAGCGGCCGGGTCCTCAGGACCAGCAGGAGCTCCAACGGCCGGGTCCCCAGCACCAGCAGCAGCGCCACCGCTCAGGTCCTCAGCTCCAGCAGCAGCTCCACCAGGCGGGTCCGCAGCACCAGTAGCAGCGCCACCCCCAGAGTCGGCAGCTCCAACTCCGCTAGCACCGCCAGCGCCAGGGTCCCCAGCTCCAGCAGCTCCAGTCGCAGTGCTCCCATAACAACCAGTCCCGGCAGCTCTAGTACCCCCAGTACGAGCACCCCCAGGACGAGCAGCCCCAGCACCCCCAACTCCAGCCGAGCCACTAGGACGGCGAAAGCGCCGGACGTACCAGTCACGAAGCTGCTGCGGTGTGAGAGACTGCTCAGCACCCCGAACCGGAGCACCCCCAGACACAGTAACCCAAGGCTCCGTAGGCTCAGAAGCGGCACCCCCAGGCGCAGTACCCGCAGCCTCAGTACCCGCAGGCTCAGCACCCCCAGACTCAGTACCCCCAGACTCCGCACACGCAGGCTCAGCACCCCCAGTCGCAGCACCCCCAGGCTCAGCACCCCCAGGCGGCAAACTCTCAGGCACAGTACCCTCAGCTCCAGCACCCGCAGTCCCAGCACTCCCAGGCCCAGCACCCGCAGGCTCAGCACCCCCAGGCTCAGCACTCCCAGCAGTACCACCTGCAGCAGCACCTGAGTCACCTGTGACCTCGACAGGCTCAGCGACGGGAGTAGGGTCTACCTGAGAGACACCTGAAGGAGCAGGACCCTGAGGGGGAAGGGGGTCTACCGGAGGGGGACCAGGAGCAAGGAAAAGCGGCGGGGGAGGGAGGGGGGCAGTGCGGTAGGGGAAGAGACGGTAAAAAGGGACCGACTCGTCAAAGGTGACATCCTGAGAGGCGAAGACCCGGCGCGAGGTGGGGTGGTAAAACTGCCAGCCAGGCGCGTCAGGGACAAAGCCAAGGAAGACACAGGGAAGCGTGCGGGAGGAGAGCTTGTCCGCGGACGTATCGCGGACAAGGGCACGAGCACCCCACACCCGGAAGCGCGACGCATCGCCAACCTCCCCCGTCCAACGCAGTGTGGGCGAGGTCTCCGGCAAGGAGACACGGGGCCAGAGGTTGAGCTGATGCTCGGCGTACCGGACAGCAAACGGCCACAGAAAATGGGGAGCCGCCGCGTGGACCAAGGAGGTACGAGCGACCTCCATGACCAGACCAATGCGGCGCTCAGCAACCCCATTCTGCTGTGGGGAGTCCGGAAGCGTGAAGGTCTGCTCGATGCCCTCCGCCTGACAGAAGGTCCTCAAGAGATCGGAGGAGAACTCACCACCTCTGTCAGAGTGCAGACGCAGGACAGGAAGATCCGTCCGGAAACGGCGGCGGAGCTGGAGACGAACTGTGCGGATCCAAGGGATCAGAACAGCAGGGACCTCACCCTTGGTGCGCAAGGGGAAGACCGTGGTGTAACGCGAGTAGTCGTCGACAACCAGCAAAAAGTACCGCTCACCGCCCTGACCACGAACGCGGGCTGGGCCCCACACGTCCAGATGGAGGGTCTGCAGAGGAGCCTCTGTCGGGGGGAACGAGGAGGAGTGAGGAGCGGCGCGCTGCAGCCCCTCGACGCAAGGAAGGCAAGGCGGCGCAGGAGAGGCAGGGAGGGGAGGGAGGGACCTGGGAAGACCAGACACAAGGTGGCGACGGTGCATGCCACGAAGGCGTGGCAAGGAGGGGTGACCTAGGCGGTGGTGCCAGAGAAGAGTCTGGTGCGACAGGGAACGACACTCACAGGCGTGGCCTACCAGACCTGACGCAGACACCTGACCGACAGCAGTGACCTGAGGAGACGCAGTGGTCAGTGTGTAGAGACTCGACCCCGGCCGACGGGTAAACGTAGCCAGGTGACGGCCGGTCCTGGAGCACGTGCAGATCGCCACATGCTGTCCTCCAGGGGTAAAGGTGTCAACCCACTGATCCTGGAGGACAGCGTTGCTCACCAGGTTCGTCGAGAACGAGGGGAGGTGGAAACCCGACAACGAGCCAGACGGAGCCGCCGGACAAGGGAGGACAGTGGTGGACTGGGCAAGGACTGGGCCCCCAGAGGGGTCAGCCAAGGAGACTGGGACCGGTGCAGGAATCGGTGTGAGCTCAGTACTGTCACGAAAGAAGCAACGGGAAGCACCTGAGTCAAGGGTGAAGGTGTGACAGGCCTCAGCCGGTGCGGTACCTGAGAGAGCAGTCTCTGTGGGTGCTGTACCTGAGAGAGAAGACTCGAAACCAGCCGGGACAGCACTGGAGGGAGCAAGTACAGGGGGCACCATACCAGAGAGAGCAGACTCACTAGTACCCAGGGCAGCGGGCTCTATACCTGGGTCAGGCGGCACACACAAGTAACAGTCTCCCTCGGCACTAACAGTCAATGCATACATGGCAGCAATAATAGCATCAAAGTCAAGAGCAAAGACATCAACACCAGCCCTCATGAGCTCAGCCCAGCGGGGGCGCTCAACATCCGCACCCATCTCCTCACGCCAAGCGTCGTCAAGGCGGGAGAAGCAGCGGTACGGGGTGTGGAACCTCCCACACGTCTGTCCCTTGCGGTCACCTGTGCGAATGACATAAGAACAGCGGCCACTGCCCCCCGACGTCCCACGCTGAGCAAGCCACTCACGAAGCTGCTGGGTCGTCTGGGGACGCTGCTGCTGCTGGGAGCTCTGGCCCGAGCCAGTGCCTCCACTCCGACCTCCGCCGCCACCACTACCACCGCTCCGACCGCCACCGCCACCACCGCCACCACCGCCACCGCCGCCACCGCCGCCGCCGCCACTACTGCCACTGCTTCCTCCGCCGCCCCCGCCTCCACCACCGACCCCACTCCCACCAGCGCTCCCGCCACCGCTCCCTCCAGCACCGCCTCCCCCCCCACCTCCCTCACCTCCTCCCCCCCCAGCGCCACCACCACCACCCTTGCCTCCCTTGCCCTAGCCGGTGCGGCGCCTCCCACCAGGAGCAGAAGCAGCGCCAACAGACTCAGCACCAAGGAAGTCAACAGCAGCAGCAGCAGCGTAGGAGGGAGCGAGGGGAGAGGGAGAACACCCCTCAAAGATGGGGGTGCGAGGAGCGCCACGAGCAGCACCGACAGCTACAATGCTCTTTTCGGCCGCGAGCAGCTGCTCCTCTAGGAGGGTGACTGTGAGCTCAGTGGGACAGCGAGCAAGGAAGTGGTCTCGAACTGAGCTGAGGGTGTCAGGGAGACGGGTGACTATGAAGTGGAGTGTCCAGTACAGTGGAGGGGGGTTCTTAGCGCAGAACTCGGTGGGAAGGGCGGCACGCAGGCGAGCATCACTAGTGCGAAGGTGGGTGATAAGATCGGCGACTGTAGCAAAGCTGGACAGATCGGGGAACAGGTACGGCAGCATGAGGTGGCTAAGCTCGGCTGTGGCAGGCGAGGAGTAGCGAGCAACGACAGCATCGTACAGGGCCTTAGCGGATTTGCAGTCGCCAAAATGCTCGAGCTCAGCTAGCGGCAGGTGACTGCGAATGGCTAGGCGAGCAGCTGCGTCACGAGTCTGCCAGTGGGAACGAACACTAAGCTCGGCTGTGGCAGCAGGAGCAGCGGCAGCACCAGACGCATAGTCATAGAGGGAGATGTGGTCCGTGCTATTGCTCATAAGATACAACTGCAGGTCGTCGAGCCAGGAAGTGAACTGCACGGGACGGCCCTCAGCATCGAAGGAAAGAACGCGAATAGAGGCCATAGCTCAGGCGTGAGGGCACAGCAGAGCAGCGGCAGCAGCAGAAGGGACGCGCTAGAGCGAAACTAGCAGCCACAGCAGGAGCAAGCGGCGGTGCACAGGCAGGGAAGTGCGGCGGGCGGGCTGCAAGTGAGCGGGCGACGCTGCGAAGCGGGCAGCGGGCGAGCGGGCGACACTGCGAGCGGGCAGCAAGCGGGCGGGCGACGCTGCGAAGCAGGTAGCGGGCGGGCGGGCGGCGCTGCGAGCGGGCAGCGAAGCGGGCGGGCCGCGAAGCGGGCAGCGAGCGGGCGGGCGGGCTGCGAAGCGGGCAGCGGGGCGAGCGGGCTGCGAAGCGGGCGGGCCGCGAAGCGGGCAGCGAGCGGGCGGGCGGGCTGCGAAGCGGGCGGGCCGCGAAGCGGGCAGCGAGCGAGCGGGCTGCGAAGCGGGCGGGCAGCGAGCGGGCGGGCGGGCTGCGAAGCGGGCAGCGGGGCGAGCGGGCTGCGAAGCGGGCGGGCCGCGAAGCGGGCAGCGAGCGGGCGGGCGGGCTGCGAAGCGGGCGGGCCGCGAAGCGGGCAGCGAGCGGGCGAGCGGGCTGCGAAGCGGGCAGCGGGGCGAGCGGGCTGCGAAGCGGGCGGGCCGCGAAGCGGGCAGCGAGCGGGCGGCTCGGCGGGCGGGCGACACTGCAAGGGGCGCGCGAGGGCGCTAGTGAGGGACGCGCGAGGGCGCTAGCAAGGGGCGCACGAGGGCGCTAACGAGGGGCGCGCGAGGGCGCTAACGAGGGTGCGCGCGAGGGCGCTAACGAGGGCGCACGAGGGCGCTACGAGGCTAGGGCACGGGGTAGCGTGGTAACCGCATGCGAGCGGTGGTGGGCCCTTAAAAAAAAACGGTCGGTAGGTCCTAGGGACCTCCTGCTCTGAATACCATATCAAAATAACTAGGCAAGAATGAATGAACTAGCAGAAGTTTGGGTACAAATATGAAACCCTAGTTGGGGTTGTACCCCATATTGGCTACCCCACTACAGCCTACAAGCATAATACAGTTTAACATGACGCTAGGTAAACAGACTAGAGTTCATTCGACCAAGAGTTCACGAAGGTGCTGAACACACATCAATGTGGTAGCTGGTACTGCACAGATGTCATTACGTGGACACGAATGCATGATTATGGGAACTCCTATAACACCTCACTTCTCACTGGGTCAAAGCAAGGGTGTTATTTGGTTCAGTGGAATGCCCTTAGCACTAGCCCACAGGCGTTACACTCGTCCCCCCTTGGTGCCAACGTCCTCGTTGGCGAACTTCAGGGAGTCGGCCCCCGCAGGGACCTATTTGTTGTGCTCCAAGCAGCGACTTCGTTGGTGAGGTCAGGCCAGCGGAGGACCGTTCGCTGGGTTCGCGGCTGGGTTACCACAATCCTGGTCTTGCTCAAAGCGGACAATGTGGACCAGACGGAAATCGAACCCTAGGCTTTGGTACCGGTATAACACCTCACTACCCACTGGGTCAAAACGAGGGTGTTATTTGGTGCAGCGGAATGCCCTTAACACTAGCCCACAGGCATTACAACCGCAGCAATGTCAGGTTACGGGTCACTTTATTTTCTTGCCAATGCCTATGTTCTGTTTGTCTTGCACGTCACATGTCAGTGAACACCCGAGTGTCGTTCAGTTTGCCCTAAAAGGAGCATGGAAGTGTGGCGCCTCCGTGCATGGCACAACGACCGTCTACTGCGCTTCCTTTTCAGAGCGCCAAGCTTTGGGGAAACAAGGAATGGAGACGGCGGGGAGACATAGGTACGCGGATGGGAGAAACAGAGGGTCGGAGCATCTGAGGAGGAAATGACGATTAAGTGTAGTTGCTAATGTGCAGGCCAAAATGAATGCTAGTATGACGGGACCAGACTTACCTGCCAATGTTGTAGGGTTTTGAAGAGTAAAACATAGTGCTGGGAGACTAGCGCATGCACATGGCTCTAAGCTCCGCAACATGCGCTCGACACGTCAAACAATCCGAAATGTGCAGTTGTGATTTTTACTGGAGAGGATACGATGGCTTTGGAAACATAGGCAGCGAGAGCGTGGTTGTGATCTCACTCTGAACGAGGGGTAAAGATATGAAAAGATAAGAGGAGGACAAGAGGAGGACAAGAGGAGGACTAGCAGGATGACTGGTACTAGCTGTTACGCGGCGCGCTATGCGACACCTACTAGTGCTTCCATGGCGACTAAGGATCCTTTTAGTGCTTCTACGTGAGCGTTGTGTCGTCTCGAGTGTGCAACAGGTGATGGTAGGAGCACTGCCATCAAAAATGGGAGGCGAATCAAAATCGTTGCTTGGGCGAACTGAGAACGACACAGCGCTTGCTTATTTGGCACTTCGCTTTGCGGACTGATTGCGAACAGATGTCCATTTGCAGTGGTAACTGCCAAGAAACGCATCGCCTGTGTTTTGGAAGACAACGCACGCGACAAACTACTCAAGATTGTGTTGGGTGTGAACAGTGAAACTGAAACAAGGCTACGCCGCAGCGACGCACGGCGCGGTTGGCCTGGCCAGCGTAGCGCCTAGGGAGAGGCGCCGTAGCTAGAAGAGAAGAAAGAGGTGTGAGTCTTGCGGTGGAAGATAGAGAAAGCTAAGCTAAGAGATGCCTAGCTCTAGATCTGTAGATGAGAGAAGATAGGAAGAAAGATTCCAAGAATATAGATTTACATACTATTCAAGGATGATAGAACAAGATTCAGATGACTAAATTCATACTAGGAGAGAGCAGCGCGGCTCGCAAGGAAAGACCGCGTCGCCAAGCTTTCAGCATGGCATCTTGGCATAGCGCCTAGATGTCATGCTCTGTTGGAATCTAAGGTATGACGGGGATGTGAGAGTGTTCTCGAGGCTAGCAAGTGCAACTTCTCTCCTATTCGGAGATTCCCATGTATGCTAGCATGGCGAATCTCGTCTTGTTACAGAAACCCCTTTTGTATCGTTCCCGCTCCAAGCTTGGGTCAATCACAGCATTGTTGACGTACATCAGGAGAGTGCAACTTACCACATGGAAAGGTGACCCGAATCGCCTCTACGAAATCTGTACGGATGGCGACGCCAATATCTCTGTACAAATCTTCCGCGCATCGTGTCCCCTCATCTTTTCCCGGCCCGCCCGTCTCTTTGCCTCCTTCCCTGAGCACTCTCGAATTGCCAAGCCTTGCCGTCACGCAGCACGCACTAGAGATCAAATTACCACGCTGCTGCAGAAACTCGACGGTCTAAGAAACCCTAAATATATGTAAGTCCCACTTTCCCCGATCAGCCCTCCGCATTGCAAGCCTGAGGTTCACAGCCTCGTAATTCTGTCACAGGAGCCCATTGTGCAACTTTATGTTTCATACCGAGTCGCTACGAATTCTGCACACCGTTATGAACTAGCAGAGCTCCTTGTTGCAGTCTTGTCCCTCTTAGCGTTGTTTTCACGGCCCCTTCCCGTGTTGCCTTTCCTCGCCACTCACCGCTGTCACTTATCCAAGCTCTGGCCGACCTACCCTCTGACCCACCTCAGCGTGTGATCAAATGAGACGTTGACCGACCCAGCCGGTGACTAATCTTGCTTTTACTCACCAAACTTGCCTCACCTAGCCTTTGACTGACCTAGACATTTGCACAGGGCGACTCTGAGTCGGCTCGGCGAGCCAACTCGTGGGTCGAGGTAGGAGCGACCTAAAGCTGTTTGCGATGTGCGAAGGTACAGACGACCCAACGAATAAGCACGTGGATAGCCTGGCGTTATGGAAGACGATTCCAGTTGACGAAAACATCTTGGCTTGAAGTAATAACGAGGTAAGGCTGAGATTGGATCTCGAAGTTGCAAGATCCAGATTCTGAGCAACATGTTGCTTGACACAGGTAAGTGCAGGAAATGGTCGTGACAACCTAGTCGACTAGAGACGAGTCAGGTGTGCTGTGTCGAATCACCAACTCGGCGAGTGCCTGTCTCAATGTCCAGTCTAGTTGGGCGACGCATTGCGCATTAGGCCGAGCCTGCTCGAGTTGACTCGGCATGACAAAACATCGAGTCGAGTGACCACTTGAGTCGGCCAAATCGAGTCTGAACTCTATTTTCTGCTCGTATCTAACCTAGCGTGTAGTTGTGGCGGACCGACCTAGGCTGTTGTGAGTGACCCAGGCTATGAGTAACCCTGCTTGTGGTTGTCCTAGCTATAAGTGACCCACCTGTGGCTATCGTAGCCTAGGACCGATCTTACTTGTGTCGAGCCTACCTTGTGCTTCACCTAGCAAATGAGCTGTGAGTGTCTAAGCCTGTGAGTGTCTTGGTCTGTCACTGTCCTAGCCTCTCTGATTGACAGAACCTCTGATTGTCTGAAACTGTGATTGACCAAACATGTTACTTACCTAGTTTGTGAGTGACCTGTCCTTTGTTTGACCTAACTTGTTGCTCCTGACATATCGGTGACCGACCTACCTTGTAAATTTCATGCCGAATGACCTTTTCAGTGGTTGACCTACCTTGTGGTTTACCTAGCATGCCTGACGGACTTGACCTCTTACTGAACTTGCGTGTGACGACTAGCCTAGACAGGTTCTTTTTCGAAATGTGTGCAACATAATGAGTGCAGCAGATTTGTGTGGACAGAAAATGTTGATTATTTAGCTGCAGTAAGGTGGGGTGGTCCTACGGTGTGGTGAGTGAGTTGGGGAAGAAGTTGGCGGTGTTTGGTTTTTTGCGCCGATTCGCTAAATGATGGGGGAAGGTTCTAGTCGTCCTTGAGCCAGCCTGTGTGCATTTTTTAAATAGTGTAATTCATGGAGAAAATAAAATTATAACTCTAGTTGCGGAATTTCAGGCGCATTGCGCGTTGCATCAAAGGCCAACAATATACAACAGCTCCTTGGACGTATTGCCCAGAGTCCAACTTAGGTCTGAGCTAGCTAGTCTGTCTGACAGATTAAGGGTGAGTGACCTAGCCTGAAACTAACCTAGCGAGTGCCTGACCAAACCTCTGATGGACCTAACATCAAACCTATTTTGTGGCATCCTCACTGTGATTGCCCAAGCTTGTGACTAGTCTATCATGGTAGTGACCTGGCCTCTGAATGATCTACCTTGTGTGACTCACATAGCCTAGCCTGTGTCTGACCTTAGCCTTTGACTACCTTGTGTGACTCACATAGCCTAGCCTGTGTCTGACCTTAGCCTTTGACTACCTTGTGTGACTCACATAGCCTAGCCTGTGTTTGACCTTAGCCTTTGACTACCTTGTGTGACTCACATAGCCTAGCCCGTGTTTGACCTTAGCCTTTGACTACCTTGTGTGACTCACATAGCCTAGCCTGTGTTTGACCTTAGCCTTTGAATACCTTGTGTGACTCACATAGCCTAGCCTGTGTCTGACCTTAGCCTTTGACTACCTTGTGTGACTCACGTAGCCTAGCCTGTGTCTGACCTTAGCCTTTGACTACCTTGTGTGACTCACATAGCCTAGCCTGTGTCTGACCTTAGCCTTTGACTACCTTGTGTGACTCACATAGCCTAGCCTGTGTCTGACCTTAGCCTTTGACTACCTTGTGTGACTCACGTAGCCTAGCCTGTGTCTGACCTTAGCCTTTGACTACCTTGTGTGACTCACATAGCCTAGCCTGTGTCGGACCTTAGCCTTTGACTACCTTGTGTGACTCACATAGCCTAGCCTGTGTCTGACCTTAGCCTTTGACTACCTTGTGTGACTCACATAGCCTAGCCTGTGTCTGACCTTAGCCTTTGACTACCTTGTGTGACTCACATAGCCTAGCCTGTGACTGACCTTAGCCTTTGACTACGTTGTGTGACTCACATAGCCTAGCCTATGTCTGACCTTAGCCTTTGACTACCTTGTGTGACTCACATAGCCTAGCCTGTGTCTGACCTTAGCCTTTGACTACCTTTTGTGACTCACATAGCCTAGCCTGTGTCTGACCTTAGCCTTTGACTACCTTGTGTGACTCACATAGCCTAGCATGTGTCTGACCTTAGCCTTTGACTACCTTGTGTGACTCACATAGCCTAGCCTGTGTCTGACCTTAGCCTTTGACTACCTTGTGTGACTCACATAGCCTAGCCTGTGTTTGACCTTAGCCTCTGACTGTCTGAGGCTCCAACTTACCTAATTTTAAGTGACCTAGCATGTGGCTTGCCTAGCTCGTGACTGA
Source organism: Closterium sp. Yama58-4 (assembly GCA_947470075.1). Taxonomy (NCBI): domain Eukaryota; kingdom Viridiplantae; phylum Streptophyta; class Zygnematophyceae; order Desmidiales; family Closteriaceae; genus Closterium; species Closterium sp. Yama58-4. The sequence goes on along the minus strand of CANIUD010000061.1, from coordinate 807,502 downwards.
TCTAGCCAGGGACTAACCCAGCGTATAACCAACTTAGACTGTGACTGGCCTAGCCCGTGCATGACCTTGCCTGTGATTCACCACCTAGAGTGTGAATCAGCATGGTGTTGTCCTAGGTCCTACTGACATAGCACGTGTTAGGTCTAGCCTGTGTTTGGATTCGCCTGTGACTGACTGACCTAGCTTTCGATTGACCTAGCCTGTGAGTTAGTTTAACATGTGAGTGACGTAGCATGTGCCTGTCCTAGACTCATAATTGACGTAGCGTCCCTGCTAGCAATGTTCTTGCCTGTGTGAGACCTGACAAAGGCAAAGACAACATGTGATGTGTCTGGCCTAGCCTGTGACCTACCTCTCCCTCAAATTCTTGCTGTGAAGTGAGGCGGTGATAGCCTTTCACTTAGCATCGGCTCTGACTGACGTAGATTGCAAGGGATCTTGCCATGGCCTAGCTTCGAACTGAAATATCCAATGAGTAACCTAACCTGCTGACTTTATTGTGACTGAACCTAGTCTATACTGCCCAAGCCTGTGAGTGACCTAGGTTGTAACAGACCTAGCATGTGACTGACTAGGGTTTTACCCGACCTATCGTGTATGTGACCTAGCTTGTGAATTGCCTAGCTTGTGAGGTCCTAGTTCTGTGAGTGACCTAACCTAGCCTGTGACCCAACCTAGCCTGTGACCCAACCTAGCCTGTGACCCAACCTAGCCTGTGACCCAACCTAGCCTGTGACCCAACCTAGCTTGTGACCCAACCTAGCTTGTGACCTAACCTAGCTTGTGACCCAACCTAGCTTGTGACCTAACCTAGCTTGTGACCTGCCTAGCTTGTGACCTAGCCTAGCTTATGACCTAACCTAGCTTGTGACCTAACCTAGCTTGTGACCTGCCTAGCTTGTGACCTGCCTAGCTTGTGACCTGCCTAGCTTGTGACCTGCCTAGCTTGTTACCTAACCTAGCTTGTGACCTGCCTAGCTTGTGACCTGCCTAGCTTGTGACCTGCCTAGCTTGTTACCTAACCTACCTTGTGACCTGCCTAGCTTGTGACCTGCCTAGCTTGTGACCTAACCTAGCTTGTGACCTGCCTAGCTTGTGACCTGCCTAGCTTGTGACCTGCCTAGCTTGTGAGGTCCTATTTCTGCAAGTGACCTACTTCTGACTAGCCTATCTTTTGACCACCAACCTCCCGGATGGTTTTCACTGTCGCGATGTCAGAGCAGTAGCTATTTCAGACCCTCCATGTCACCCCAAAATAATTTCAACTTCCCTTACCACCTATGATCCCTCCCGACCACTTCGGCTCTCTGATTCCGTAATACTACGGTGTGGTGTGCTTTAAGGATGAGCGATGGCCAAGTCGAGCCAGGATTGCCTTGCCGCTGCCTGATTCAGCTCGCTTCGTGTGATGGCCAAGCCGGGCCTGGCTTGCCAAAGTGTGTGCGTGTCCGACATGTGACTCAAACCCAATGCCCGAGCTGAGGAGGCTCTTGGAAGCTGCTGGGCTTGCTACTAGCCCTGTGACTCGCGAGCCACCACTTCTCACCCTAGCGCAGGGGATTTTGTATGTCGCACACTCTCCGCTTTGCCGACTTCAGTTAAAGGAGGAGCTATGAAGGAAGGGGCTCTTGTATGCATCAGATATGGCTTGGAGAGTGTGTAAAATAAACCAGCGAGACCTGAGTCGCGCTACATTCCCATCAGCCCCATCGTCTCAATCCCTCCACTCAATGAAAGCCGAGTTGATTTTCCAAGCCATGCTGCAATGCAAGTCGGCTACAGGAATCCTTTGTCTCGGCTCAGAAAGAACCTTAAACGGTCAAGCCACCGTTCAGCCCCTTGCTCACTCGTACTATACGAGTTGGTTATTGAGAATTCTCAAACACCGTTCAGCCCCTTGCTCACTCATACTATGTATGACATTCACTACCATTTTTGTTCTCCCTTTCCGATCCCCTCGTTGTGTGCTCGCCCCGGCCTCCCTCGCCTGTCCGACCGTGGTAAGGAGAAACAAGCTACTGATTCACCCTTGAAGGGTTTGATTCTATCCAGTGTGAGGGTGTGTATCCAGCTGGTGAGGCTACATAATTCATGCCATTGCCAAGATGAGATGAGCTCTTCGCCTTGTGGTCATTGCTGCACTGCATTCTTTTGCAGAATCCCATCTTGCTGCCTTCTTCCTCCTGGATTCCATTCTGGCCTATTCCGGTTGGTTGGTCATTCTGCCGCTTTTTGCAACCCTCACAGCATCTACTTGCATTGGTGTCAAGGTGTGATAAAGAGTGTGGAAGCTTAGACAAAGAAAAAAAAAAATCTGCCTTGTTTTTTCTAATTTGATGTACCCTCGCATTGCCCTTCCTATCATCTTTTATCATCTGTTCCTACTCCTGGCCTTACCTTGTTCCACTGCGGCCTGAATTCATGCCAGATGCATGTATAAGCACATGCATCAACTCTCACAGCTTCATCCAAGCATGTGTTCGATCAATTTCTCCATATTGTCATCAGGCCTCTTCCTTTGTCCTTAGCTCTTCTCTTACACTGCGCCTCGTCCCTCACACCCTTGCAACTCATTTTGCTTCTGCGTGCATTCATTACCCTCCCTCTTCCAAGACACTCAACACTACCCTACCTTCCCTTCGTCCTCTTTTATTGTGCCGGCCTGCCATTCTCTAGTGAAGGGCAGTTAAACGCAGAGCAGGGATCATTCAGTCATTAAACGAGGGTCGTTTGAGAAGAGTGGATGGACGATATGGCTGCTGAGAGAGTGCTGAGTGGACTGAATGAGTTGGTTCGAGAGGCTGTGCTGGGAGCAGTCAGAGAGGAGCTGGCTGCACACAAGGAGGAGGTGAATGAGTTGCGGCACATGTTTACTGCTGTGGAGGAGAGGAACAAGGCAACTGTTGTGGTGGAGGAAAGGGATAGACAGTTTGCAGTAATGAAGGGGGAGTTGGAAGCGGTGAAAGGAGAGTTGGAAGCGGTGAAAGGGAAGTTGGCAGTGGTGAAGGGGGAGTTGGCGGAATACAAAGACGCTATGGCAGAGAAGTTAGCTGAGAGTAATAGGGCATCAGATGTAGGAGGCTTGAGAGGGAAGAGTAGAAAGAGACGGCCAGAATTGACATCGGAGTGTGCACGGGAGGAGGAGTGGAGGAGGGAGGTGCAGGAATTGAATCAGCCGCGTGCCATGGAGGAATTGGCGGCTTGTGAGGAACGGCAGATGATACAAGAGGAACGGCAGATGAAATTGAATATCGAGTTGGAAATCAGCCGGAGTAAAGGCGACCAGTAGGCTGCATGGCAGGTGAGGGCTGAGAGAAGTAGTTACAGGTGAGTGAGAGGATGCCTTGCTTCCTGGTTCTTCTTATCGTCGTGGTCATCCATCCCCTTGCCATGCTTTTCCCGCCCGTTTCATCCAGGCAATCAAGTCAGCATCACAGAGGTCATCTATGAACCTGAAGAATCTCTGCGGCCTCTCAGACGTTATGCTCGCCCATGTGTCCACAATGTCGCATCTGACGAGAATTGACTTGCAATCTAGCTCACGCTTCAGTGCAGAGGGCATCAAGCACCTCTACAGGCTGCCATGGCTGGAGATGCTAGACCTCCAACACGCAGACATCTCAAAACAGTGCCTAGGAAGGCATTGGGTCCTTGAGCAATCTAAAGTACCTCTATCTCTATTGCACGAAGGTGACCGACGCTGGTCTGGGGCACTTGACTGCTCTGTCCTCTCTCCAACAGCTGGGGCTTGCAAGAAGTGAGTGACAAGTGTGGGCGTGGTGCATGTTGGGAGGCTGAAAGGGCTTGAGGGTCTAGGGCTGCTTGACACGGCAGTCACGGGTGATGGGCTGCAGCAGCTGACTGCCCTGACCAAGCTGAAGGTTTTGCAGCTTCCAACTGGGGATGTGGTTTATAATGACGATGTGCACAGGTGGATAGGCAGGTAAGGGGGCCGAGGGTGATGGAGTGGCGGGAGACACGTGAGGGCAGAGTCAACTGTGACTGCTTGGAGTGGAGTGAAGAGAGGCGTGGAGGCAAGGGGTGTGAAGAATGAGAGGAGGCAAGCATGCGGAGGAGTGGGGTATAGAATGGTGGTTGTGCACGGCTCAACTTGCATGCTGCAGAGAGTTCGAGACTAGTGCGTGCAAAACTCGCGCCTTCCAAATGAAGGCAGAAGCAGGTGCAGGGCTGCTTGGGCAAGAGAGCGCTGCATGAAGGGGAGGCAGCATAAGAAATGTTGCCTGGCATTTCTTATGCAGGGGTATCAGTCAGATGCAGGGCGGATGGGGAAGGGGAAGGGGAGGGGAGAGGCAAGGCGGAACAGGAGGGGAAGTGGATGGGGGAGGCGAAGAAGCTGGGTACAAGGGCGAGCAAGAGAGCAGCGACGGAGGAGAGCATGGTGGGTGGCGGCAGTGGTAGCAGTGGTGGTAGCAGTGGCTGCAACAACGACTGATGAGGGTTGAGATCAGGGGTGAGGTTAGTGACGTCTTGTATGACTGCATGAGGGAGCTGCATCAGAAATGCCTGGGTGCTTCGGTGCAGGGTGTGCAAATACCAGTACCTTTGCAGCAGGGCTCTCGTTATCAGTGTAATTTTCACTGCTATACTGATTATAAGGGTGAAATTTAGGGCATGCACTGATAGGTTTGGGTATTTTTTTGGGGGGATTAGTGTTACACTGATATGTCAGTGTAACGATTTAGGCCACACTGATGCTCTGGGGTAATTTTTCCCTTAGCGAAGATTACCCTGAAGAGCGTACAGGGAACCGACCCCCCCCCCCCCCCCCCCCCCCCCCGCTTCGGAAACTCTACTTATCGAGACGAAGTTTCCTAGAAATTTTGTAACGATACACTCAATTTCGTAGTGATGCACTACGACGCCAGCACGCGGGTATTGACAACGACACCGCGTCACTCCTTGTGTGCTTGCAACCTACTCGTTACTGTAGAGGCGATGCAACCTACCCGTTACTGATTGGTCGAAGCTGCACTCATTGCAAAAACTTCGACTTTCTCGACTGGGAAATTTGGGACTCGAGGTCCCCAAACACACGTTCCCCCTGGAAAGCTTTTTGACTCGGCAAAAAAACAAGTGTTGCAGCGAAACCAGACAAGCCACTGTGCTCGACTTTTGAGTTCACAACCCCCACCCACTGTCAACGAGAGTTGTATGTTGGCCCCGTCCTCGTTTGGGCGGAGCCGACTTAGTGTTTGGGTGTACAGGATGTACAGCTGACTTGCAGCAGTGGGCGACGCCGACTTGGGCGAGCTGGTCAACGAGTTTGGTCGGCCCGCACGGGGCCACTGCAATGTCGCCGACGATGGGGCTCGTCGACCTGGAAGTCGGCGCCGACTTGGGAAGGCGCCGACTTGGGGAGGTCAACCTGGGGAGTAGCCGACTTGGTGAAGTCGGCTGGTGGTGGTCGTCGACTTGGGTGGTCGACGAGCACGTACAACTACTGGTCGACACCGACCTGGTGGTCAAGTCGGCGCCGACCTGGGAAGGTTTCTAGGTTGACCAAGTAACCAGGGCGACGAAGTCTGCGGAGGAGCGCGACGGTCGCCCAGGTAGTTCTGGCGAAGCTGACCTCGGTGGTGGTATCCCGAGGTTGACGTGGCTAACCAGGTGCAGTGGATAGCACGTGGACGACCTGGTGCTCTGCGCCGTGCGGGTGACGCAGCACAGCACGCCAATCATCTGCGTGCACCTACGAAGCGAGTGCAATGTTATATTGCGTGTGCAACGCTGTGCAGCCGCCTTGCTGCAGCGTTGGCACGCCGTCGACTTGCAGCGTTGGCAGGCCGCAACTTTGCACTGCTGGAGCGCGGTCGACCATGTCGTGCTGGAACGCAGTCGACCGTGTTGCGCTGGCAGTTGACCTGCATGCTTTCTAGCTCTGATGTTGTCAACCTTGCCAATGTTGTTGCTATCATTCTGAACCTTTGTTGTCAGCTTTTTGCTAGTGAAACTCTTGCAAAACTTCCCCGAAAATGTGCACGTAGAGTAAGCACAAGCAAACGACTAAGGAACTATTGCAGAGATCACTCCTACCCCGTGCCTACCCCATAGACTAGTTCCTATTGACAGAGTTATCTCCGCACCCACCAGCGCCCAACTTGCGCAGGATTAGGCGCAATTTGGGCCTCGAGCTTGGTTGCTGCCAGGCCAGCACATACTGAGCTGCCTACAGTACAATCAGGGTAAAAAATATACCTACACTGATGCCTTTGGGTAAAGTTTTCAAAACTTCAAGCTACACGGATCCATCAATGTTTCCAAAAAGGGCACCCTGCTCAGAAGGGTTTTGAAAATGTCTACACTGCTCATCGTGAGTAGGCAAAATCCAAAACTAAGCCCTGCTTTGCGGGGGAGGGGTGTCAGAATAGTGGGCATAAGTTTAGAATAGAAAAGAGGGCTTTGGACTAGCAGCAGCAGGATACATATAGGAAACCCTAAATTGGGCTGTACTCGCTATAGAGTACCCCACTGCAGGCTAGACAAATATCACATTCTGACACACCCCCATAGTCAAAGTGGGGTATAATCATCACAGCAAGCAGTCATAGAGCAGGTTTACAAGTACAAGCAAAGCTAGAGGCAGTCACAGAGGGCAAATGAGGAGGAGGAGGGACTTTGAGAGGAGTGGAGATAGGAGGCGACGGGTGAAGCCGCAGTCATACGGGCAACAAGAGCGGCGCGCACAGTGGCTTCCGAGGCCAGCGGCCCGGACTACTGGAGTAACAGGCTCCGCGGCTGCGACGAGCGGCATGAGCAACGGACCCACGGGCGACAAGCGCAGCAGGCTCTCTGGGCTACCAGGCGCAGAGCCCTGGACTACAAGCGCTGCGGACGACAAAACGGCTGCCTCCAATCAACCTCCCCCAGCTGTCCCACACCCCTTTCACACACCCCGTGCTGAACCCCTAGCTCCACTCCCACGACACCCCCCTAGCGCCAATCCCTCGGCTCCCACACATCCACCCCCCTCAGCGGTAGCTGCAGCAGTGGGAGACGGAGGAGGAGGAGGAGTGGGGGACAGCTCACACACCCGCCACCCCCATACCCGCCACCCCAAGACCCCCAACGCAGGCAGGGCGGGGCAGATACGCGGGCAGCAGCAGGGGCGGCATGCGAGCGGAAGGGGGGCGGGGCGCGGGTCCCTGGGGCGCTGCTATGGGCGACGCGCAGGGGGGGCGCGCGGGTCCCTGGGGGCGCCACGACGGGCGACGGGGGGCGACGCGCGGGTCCCCGGGGGCATCGCGACAAACGACGGGGGGGACGCGCGGGTCCCTGGGTGCGCCACGACGGGCGACGGGGGGCGACGCGCGGGTTCCCGGGGGCGTCGCGACGAACGACGGGGGGGACGCGCGGGGCCCTGGGCGCGCCACGACGGGCGACGCGGGGGCGACGCGCGGGTCCCCTGGGTGGCGCACGAGGCAGTAAACCGCCGCGCGCCCAGGCAGAAAACCGCCGCGCGCCCCGAGCGCGCGGCGGGCAGAAAACCGACGTCGTGCACCACGGGGCGCGCGACAGACAGGACAACAGCGGAAGCAGGCGGGCCCACAGGCCAGGAGCGTAACCGCTCTGATAGCATGTCAGAATAGTAGGCAAAAGTTTAGAACAGAAAAGTGGGCTTTGGACTAGCAGCAGCAGGATACGTATAGGAAATCCTAAATTGGGCTGTACTCGCTATAGAGTACCCCACTGCAGGCTAGACAAATATCACATTCTGAAAAGGGGGTGTAGTGTTTGAGATGGAGCTTGTAACACCTTAATTAGACCTGCATGATTGCTCATCCTTTTCTGATACCGTACCGTACTCCTCTTATATTACTCATAAGAGAATGCAAAGAATTAGTGCAGGAGGCGAGGCTGTATGAGCGTGCCTTCCTGGCTTCAGGTTTAGGCTGTACAGGACAACTTTTTGCAAGGGAAAGGGCATGATTTGATGAGACCAAGTGATTTCGTCGATAGCCTTGCTGACCAGGATAGTGGTGGATTGAATGGAAGATGGGCTTTTCTGTGAAGTTGGTAGTTGGGTAAGGCCTACCGTGTATGAGTGCAATCTTTGTCTTGTGATTTGTATCGTATTTGAGTCGTGCAAAGACTGCTCATGTTACACTGCACACGGCATTAACACCTCCCTGAGTCTGGGTCCAAGCTTAATTATGACCCATTGATTCATTCGGTTCAATCAAGATGCCCCAACCCATCGTAGTTCTCGGTATCCTGGCCAGAGATCAAGGCCCAAAATATCAGGGTAAAATGCCCTAATTACCCTGGAGGCCGACCGCTTTTTCAGAGTTACCCTGTCAAAATCAGGATTCCGAGATTTTTACCCTTACGCAAAAAGAGTTTGGTTTTTTTTTTTTACACTGATAGGAATTATGGTTAGACTGATGGTATCAGGGTTGTGTGTAGACTTCCCTGATACCAAATTTTTTTAGCGCGGATCAGCCCATACTTTCCGTGCTGACAAACGGAACCACGCTTCGTGATTGGATGTTATGTCAGCAGGTTCCCCCTTTTTTGCGTCAGCCTTCGACCGTCAGATCAGATCTACATCTGCTCAATCGACGGCCCACATTCCAACTTCTCTTTCAATTTGGGCCAGTTCATCCGCGTCCGTCAGATCGACATCTCACTTCATCAACAGCCGAAATTCCAACCTCACTTCAATTTTGTGCAGGCCATCTGCATCCGTCGAATGAAGAGCAACCTTCATCAACGGTCAACATTCCAACCATTTCAGTTCAATTTCTCCAGCTGATCAAAGTTGCGTGTCAATGTCAGTTTCGTGTTGTCCTATGCATCAGGGTACGAAAAAAAAATCCCTCATGCCAACAGGGTGCAATAAGGGTACGAAAAAATTACCCTACGGGTCAGGGTAAGCAGGGCCTAGAACCCTAATTTGTCAAGGTGGGCCTGAACCAATTTTGGGCCCTGCCAGAGATCCACCACTTGCCAGCCAATGTCTTAAACAGATGACGATAGAACAGATGGTAGTTGTTGAGCTGATGGTGGGAGAAGGGAGGGAAGGGGAGAGCAAGCGGGAGGGAAGGGTGGGGAGGGAGGGAGTGGGGGTTGGAGGGAGGAAGAAGAGGAGAAGGGAAAAAAGGGTGAGGAATGGGGAGTGAAGAGAAAGCTAAGCAGAAGGGAGCATGTGCGAGTTGCTATGGTTGTCCAGGGGCAAGGAAGGGACATGAGAGGGGAGGAGGGAGGGGGGGGGGAGGGTGACAGGGGGAGGGGAGGGGGGGGGGGTGACGGGGGGAGGGGAGTGGGGCAGTGACGGGGGGAGGGTAGGAGGGGGTCGATACATGGAAAACAAGATTAGAAATGGGGAGTGCGGACAGCTGGTAAGGAAAGCCGGCATTGCCCTTCAATGCTCCCTCACATCCACATGAACGCCCACGTTTTCTAGGTTTCAACAATTGACTCACGAGCCCAAACAACAGACGCAGCACATCTCATCTGACCCCACCACCCATTAACGCCCATGCAGATTCACCTGACGGCCCTTCCTTGCTGCAGCAATGGAGAGCAGAACCGTGGCCTGGTGCATGATTTGTGGGACTATTTCACTGTGAGGTTCAGTCCCACAAATCATGCATATAACATGCACACACCATGCACCACCATGCGCACACGACGCACACATCATGCACACCACCATGCACACATACAAACACATGGTGCACATGCACACATACAAACACATGGTGCACATGCACACATACAAACACATGGTGCACATGCACGCATACAAACACATGGTGCACATGCACACATACAAACACATGGTGCACATGCACACATACAAACACATGGTGCACATGCACACATACAAACACATGGTGCACATGCACACATACAAACACATGGTGCACATGCACATATACAAACACATGGTGCACATGCACACATACAAACACATGGTCCACATGCACACATACAAACACATGGTGCACATGCACACATACAAACACATGGTGCACATGCACACATACAAACACATGGTGCACATGCACACATACAAACACATGGTGCACATGCACACATCGGCCTCACCCATCCACCCACCCACCCCGCTCTCACCATGTATGCAGGCGCAAATGTTGCACTGATATTCCTCCGAAAGATGCTCGTGGTGTCGCTTGCCGCCTTAGCTGCTCTTCCTGTTCCGTCAGGTCGTGCCACGTGCCCACAAACATGCTGTCAGCATCAGCGGGCAGCAGCTGCTTGAGCGAGGGGAGGGAGTGCGGGAATGAAGGGCGGGAAAGCGAGATGTGCGTGGGGGGGGGGAGGGGGGGTTGGGGAGGGAAAGGGAAGCAGGATGGCAAGAAACGCATGCATAAGCACACATATACACCGTTCGCACCGAGGCACATTAGCTGGGTGTGAGAGGGAGAAGGATGCGAAGTAAGGATGTGAGGGAGGGAGAGGGATAAGCACAAAGCAGCAGCAAATCAATTTTCTACTCTATACATGGGATATGGCATACATACTAGTGAATGACCACAATACCTACCTGTAACTAGAAATGTATCTGTAGGTGGGGCCACCCAACAGCAACAGTCTATCGCCATTGTGAACGTTGATGTAAACGGCATGCTCATGGGCCGAGGCTCGGGCCCGGACTGGCCCGGGTTGGGATGGGACGGGCCAGCCTCATAGGGGAGCCGGGCTTGTGTCAGCCTGGCTTGGGCCAGCTCGCTAAATTTTTGGCCCGCAGACCGGAATTAAAGGCCAAGTTGGTCGCCGCACGGCCTGCCCGGCCTCCCTTCTCGCGCCCACAGCCCCCAAGCTCGCGCATGCACTCCCCCCTGATCGTGCCGGCAAATACCCCATGCTCCCGTCCGCACACCCCCCCAATTCGCGCCCACACTCCCTCCTTGCCGCACCCACACACACCCCCCGTTGTAGCGCCCACAAAATGTGGCTTGCGAGGCTCAGGTCACGCGCATCACCGACCAGCTGACCCCGGTCATGATTTGGAACGGCCCAGCCCGATACTGAAACCTTGGACTGCAACTCGGCCCACATCCGGCCCGGAGCGCCAGCCCTGCCTGGCCCAGCGCGACACGCGCTGACGGATCAAAATCTCATTCTGACTTGGGTCACGGCCTGGCCCATGCAGCCATGCTCATGCCTAGGATGTCTCATTCATATGTACCCATGCAGTGCAGTACAGAGCTGCACGCTTCGCTTCCTGCAAGTCCATGCCACCACCTCGCCTCTCTCCGCCACTACCCACACCCAATCATCCCCAAACCTCTCCCCGTCTGACTGAAACTTGGGGAAGAACGCAGGTGAGGCGCACATGAAAGCCCTAGCATGCTGAAGGGCTAGTTTGAGAGGTAGAGGAGGAGCAGGAGTGCAGGCGGGCTGCAGAGCAGGAGATGGTGGCTCGTGCTGTATATTCCACTCCATTATCGGACCCTGCCACCCTGGTGTATAGGGGATGATGAGCGGCAGCGGTAGGGAGTATTGGCAGGAGGGATGAAGCAGGGGAAGACGGAAGGAGAAGCAGCTCAGAGAGTGAGGGGAGGGGTCTGGGAGAACCAAGCGAGGGTTGAGGTGAGAAACTGAAAGCGGGTGAAGTGAAGGGAAGGGGGTGGATGGGGGAGAAAGGTAAAGCAGGGGACGGGGGACAAGGCGATGGGGGGGTCGGAGATCCGTTTTAGATCTCTCATATGATAACAGCCACTAGAGAGGAGAGGAGCAGATCGGAAGGTAGAGGCGCGAGATGAAAAGACTGGACCGGCAGAGCGGTAAGCAATCTGGAATTTGGAGGTACAGTTGGAGTAAAGCAGGCGTGAAGGATGAGGAGCAGGGCTCGTTAGTAGAGAGACTTGAAGACATTTGAAAAATGGGGCAGGAAACGGAACCAGGAGAAGAGGTGCAGCCGTGGACTGCACAACCACTCAGTAGAACTGGTTGCGCCTATCTGGTGTGCGGAGTTGATGTGGCAGGCAGGCGTGCCAAATGGCAGCTCTATGTACAAGAGGAGACATACTTGAAAGAGAAAAAAAACTAATGAATTTGAAGGCAAGGGAGACAGGGCCGCAAGATTTCGGGAGTTGATAAACAGAGTAGCACTGAAAGGGATGAGACGCAAGAGAGAGGAATAACGCGGATGAACGGGAGAGGGCAGGAAGGAGGCATGCCACGCACTACGTTCACCTCGCGTACGTTCATTCATTCTCGAGATTTTTTTCTCGCAGATCTCACCATCCCAGTCCCTAGCCGGTCCCCGTTGCCAGGCATCACCGTCGCACGTCCGCTTCCAGCCCATATCACGCGCGATCAGCAGCGCGCCAATGGGGGGAAACGCGGGGCATCAAGGTTCCCAGGCTAGGCTGTACCCCAGCTCGTTGCTGCAAAGTGTCACTTGGGAAAACACGGCGCATCGTGTCCCGGTGGCGATGCGACGCACAGCATTCAAACCCATCAAGTTCCTTATTTAAAACGAGTCGCTCCCCCAGGTCTTCAACTTCTAAACCTGTTGATCGCCAATGGCTTTGCTTGCATTGCGGATCATCTCGTGCGTAGTGCATAGTATCGGCAACTCCTCTGAGCTGCGTGTGGCGGCATCGTCTTTTTCAGCCAAGGCGTGTTTTGCGGGACACCGGAACGGGCAACATCAATTGAGATCCGCCGGTTGTCGCAGCGCACGACACGGCGCTTGAAACGGCGATATGGCGCTCGATCTTTTGACTGAGCATGCGGAGCGGAGCCGGCCCATACGGCGCACACATGCTCCCACAAGTGAGATGTGATTTGGCGGCGTGACATGGCGACATCGCAGCGCGACGCGACGAAATGACGTGACGGTGTGACATGGCGAGTTGACGGCGTGACATGAAACGGCGGCGTGACATGGCGAAAGGAAAGCACTACACGGACCTTGGGAGGGGTATAGTCACACTGCGGACTGCGGCGAGACACGTCGGCAGTAAGAGCATAAGCGCGCCGAGCCGATTGCTCAAAGCACCCATCACGACGACTAAACCTGGTAGGAGCGACAGTGAAGCATAGCGTCTAATTCTTAGGCGCCTCAAAAGTAGTCCGACTATGCACAGCAGATCCTACTTCTAAAGCCTCCAACGAGGAAACCACGAGTGTTGGGTGGATGGATTGTACTTATCTTTCTGCTCAAGTAGTGGCTCCTCAAGGCGACCTAGGCGAGAGCAGAGGAGAACGCTGAGACGGGTTGTTTCGGATCAGTTCTGCCTGCTGGAAGAAAATTTTCTGCCTGCGCGTATCTAGCAATAGCGGCGCCCCGTTTAATGTGCTCCATAGAAGGTTCAGGCTTGAAACGATGCAGGGAGTGTCCCTTGAGCTACCACTGCACCGCTTGCGATCGCCTCCGACATGAAATGTTTTGGCGTCATGCGACGCTTCGCATTTGCGAAAGCTACACACGCCGGATTCCATGCAGATCAGTACCGTGGGAGTGTGTCACCTCTTCTGTCCGCATTAATGAGCAGCACGGGGCAGGGCCGTGGCGTTCGCGGGTTGACGGCATAGAGAGAGCAGCAGCATGCTCAGGAGCGAGTAGGGTAGCGTAGTCGATGGCAGGAGAAGGCGAGGCGGGAGCGGGGAGGGGGTTTATTGCTGGGTTCGTGAAAGCGCAGACGAAGGGGGAAGCGGTTTCCAATCCGAAGCGAGCTATATTGCGGCAGGTGAATAGGCGAATGGCAATATTGGCAAGATAACCTGCAATGGCAATAGTGAGTTGACCAAATGCGACCGCGTCAACAGGACTCTCTCGCCCTTCATTTCCCTTTCCAGTCTCCCCTCCGCCTCCTCTCGCGACACGAACGGTGGGGATCTGTTCCCCTCCCCCACACCCCAGGCCCTCCCCCCTCCCCCCCACACACCCCGCTCCCCCTCCTGAACCCCCCCTATGTTCCTTTCCCTCTTCCCATTGCGCTTCCCCATTGCCATGCCCGTGTGCGTCGGCAGTGGCGTGGCAGGCAGGTGTATGGCTGGCAGTAGCCAAGGGATGGGAGGGATCCTAGGCACTCGTTGACGCAGCCCAAGTGCTTGGAGCTGACGAGAGGCCAACGAAAGGTGCAGCAAAGCTACGTGCTGCAGCAGGTCAGGTGGGGCAGATGCAAGGAGGCAGTGGCGGGTGATAGCACAGGGACAAGTTCAGAGCCTGGACAGGGATAGACGCAGGGGTGGGTGCACAGGGGGCACGGATCGAGGGATCAGAGCGGAGGGACGCAATTCAAGGACTCGTTGAGGCAGAAGCAGCAGCAGCAACAGCAGCAGCCGAAGCGATGCTGGGTGCAGGCAAGATTGGTGCTGACGAGAGGCCAACGAAGGTGCAGCGCAGCTACGTGCTGCAGCAGGTGGGGCAGATGCAAGGAGGCAGCGGCGGGTGGAAGCACGGGGACAAGTTGAGACCCGGGACAGGGGTAGACGCAGGTTCAGATGCGGGTGTGGCAGGTGCATGGCGGACAGGACAGGAGCCAAGGGATCGGAGAGACCCAGTCAAAGGAGTCGTTGAGGCAACAGCACCAGCAGCAGCCGAAGCGCCGGCTGCGGCTGCATGCTGACGCGGGGTGCAGGGCAGCAAGGTCGAGAGTGATGCAGTGACTGGAGCTGACGAGAGGCTGGCGAAGCGAAGGTTGGTTGGGCTAGACAGACGGGAAGAGCAGAGCAGAGCAGAGCGAGCGCAAGCAGGCGGGACAGCCGCGCATTGTGAGGCGTGGGCGTGGGAGCATGCTGCAGCGAGGTCAGGGAGGGAGACTGGCTGCGTGGCGGAAGGGGCAGGCAGCAGGTGGCAGAAGTAAGGGTCGAGGTGCTGCTGCTGCCATCGCCTCCGCCTCTGCTGCTGCTGCCCACGTGCTGTTCATCTGCAGCTCGAGCTGAATCGCGGCGGGAGGGAGTGCCTTGGGACGGATGGATGCTATACGCCCCATGGCACGCCCTCCTCACACTCCCCATGGCACGCCCTCCTCACACTCCCCATGGCACTCCCTCCTCACACTCCCCATGGCACTCCCTCCTCACACTCCCCATGGCACGCCCTCCTCACACTCCCCATGGCACGCCCTCCTCACACTCCCCATGGGACTCCCTCCTCACACTCCCAATGGCACTCCCTCCTCACACTCCCCATGGCACGCCCTCCTCACACTCCCCATGGCACGCCCTCCTCACACTCCCCATGGCACTCCCTCCTCACACTCCCCATGGCACGCCCTCCTCACACTCCCCATAGCACTCCCTCCTCACACTCCCCATGGCACTCCCTCCTCACACTCCCCATGGCACTCCCTCCTCACACTCCCCATGGCACTCCCTCCTCACACTCCCCATGGCACTCCCTCCTCACACTCCCCATGGCACTCCCTCCTCACACTCCCCATGGCACTCCCTCCTCACACTCCCCATGGCACGCCCTCCTCACACTCCCCATGGCACTCCCTCCTCACACTCCCCATGGCACTCCCTCCTCACACTCCCCATGGCACTCCCTCCTCACACTCCCCATGGCACTCCCTCCTCACACTCCCCATGGCACTCCCTCCTCACACTCCCCATGGCACTCCCTCCTCACACTCCCCATGGCACTCCCTCCTCACACTCCCCATGGCACTCCCTCCTCACACTCCCCATGGCACTCCCTCCTCACACTCCCCATGTCACTCCCTCCTCACACTCCCCATGGCACTCCCTCCTCACACTCCCCATGGAACTCCCTCCTCACACTCCCCATGGCACTCCCTCCTCACACTCCCCATGGCACTCCCTCCTCACACGTACATTGCTTGTGAGGTGCGACCGCCGCTCTCCCTTTCTCCCCTCCTTCTCCCCGTCTCCACCCGCCACAGCTTCACCCCAGAAAATCATGCACCTTTCTCCGTACCTTCTCTCCCCTGTCCCCTTCGCCCCCCCTTCCACCCCAACTCCTTCCTCTACTTATTCGCTCTCAGTTATCCGTACCTGTGCAACTCTCCCATTTCCCTTGTCCACTCTTGCTTCGTGTTCCCTTTCACCTGTGAGCATCAGAGATGCAGACAGGGTGACGGGAGAGTGGGGATAGGATGAGCAACGGAGGCGAGCTGTGGGGCAGCGTAGGGGTATGCCGGTGGAATTGCAGGGCCGCATTCTTTCTTTCATTCACTCTCTCCCATACACACCTGTTCGCGTTTCCCCCGTCTCTACCTGCTTCTCAGTCCTTCCCATCTGCCTCCTCGGACCTCCTTTTCCCCTCCCCCATCCCCTTCCTTCTCCCCCCACCATCTCCCCCCCCGCCCCCCCTCTTCCCCCCCGTCTTCCCCCCTTTCCTCTTTTTCCTCCCTCCGTTCCTCTTTCCTTCTCTCGTTTCTCCCCCCCCCCTCCTCCCCCCCCCTCGTTTCCACCCTTGTTTGGGAAATCGATAACAGGAAGAGGTGGAAAGTGGGTGGGTGACGTGGGTGGCTCGTGGCATGACCTGATGGAGGCGCTGAGGCAGGACGAGCAGCTGAGGCGAGGCGAGACATGGATATGCAAGCATGGGAGCATGGGAGCATGGGTGCATGGGAGCATGGGAGCATGGGTGCATGGGTGCATTGGAGCATGGGAGCATGGGTGCATGGGTGCTTGGGAGCATGGGATCATGGGTGCATGTGTGTGGATGGGAGCATGGGAGCATGGGAGCATGGGTGCATGGGAGCATGGCAGCATGGGAGCATGGGAGCATGGGTGCATGGGTGCATGGGAGCATGGGAGCATGGGTGCATGGGTGCATGGGAGCATGGGAGCATGGGTGCATGGGTGCATGGGAGCATGGGAGCATGGGAGCATGGGAGCATGGGAGCATGGGTGCATGGGAGCATGGGTGCATGGGAGCATGGGTGCATGGGAGCATGGGTGCATGGGAGCATGGGAGCATGGGAGCATGGGAGCATGGGTGCATGGGTGCATGGGAGCATGGGAGCATGGGAGCATGGGAGCATGGGAGCATGGGTGCATGGGAGCATGGGAGCATGGGAGCATGGGAGCATGGGAGCATGGGAGCATGGGAGCATGGGAGCATGGGAGAATGGGAGCATGGGAGCACGGGAGCATGGGTGCATGGGAGAATGGGAGCATGGGTGCATGGGTACATGGGAGCATGGGAGCATGGGAGCATGGGTTCATGGGTGCATGGGAGCGTAGGAGCATGGGTTCATGGTAGCAGGGGTGCATGGGTGCATGGGAGCATGGGAGCATGGGGGCATGGGATCATGGGAGCGAGGGAGCATGGGTGCACGGGAGCATGGGAGCATGGGAGCATGTGTGCATGGGAGAATGGGAGCATGGGTGCATGGGAGCATGGGAGCATGGGTGCATGGGAGCATGGGAGCATGGGAGCATAGGAGCATGGGAGCATGGGAGCATGGGTGCACGGGAGCATGGGAGCATGGGAGCATGTGTGCATGGGAGAATGGGAGCATGGGTGCATGGGAGCATGGGAGCATGGGTGCATGGGTGCATGGGAGCATGGGAGCATGGGTGCATGGGTACATGAGAGCATGGGAGCATGGGAGCATGGGTGCATGGGTGCATGGGAGCATGGGAGCATGGGAGCATGGGTGCATGGGTGCATGGGTGCATGGGAGCATGGGAGCATGGGTGCATGGGTGCATGGGAGCGAGGGAGCATGGGTGCATGGGTGCATGGGAGCATGGGTGCATGGGAGCATGGAAGCATAGCATGGGTGCATGGGTGCATGGGAGCATGGGAGCATGGGAGCATGGGAACATGGGTGCATGGGAGCATGGGTGCATGGGTGCATGGCAGCATGGGTGCATGGAAGCATAGGACCATGGGACCCTGGGAGCATGGGTCCATGGGTGCATGGGATCATGGGAGCATGGGAGCATGGGAGCATGGGTGCATGGTAGAATGGGTGCATAGGTGCATGGGAGCATGGTAGCATGGGGGCACGGGAGCATGGGAGCATGGGAGCATGGGAGCATGGGAGCATGGGAGCATGGGAGCATGGGAGCATGGGTGCATGGGTGCATGGGAGCATGGGAGCATGGGAGCATGGGTGCATGGTACATGGGTGCATGGGAGCATGGGAGCATGGGTGTATGGGTGCATGGGTGCATGGGTGCATGGGTGCATGGGTGCATGGGAGCATGGGAGCATGGGAGCATGGGTGCATGGGTGCATGGGTGCATGGGAGCATGGGAGCATGGGTGCATGGGAGCATGGGAGCATGGGAGCATGGGAGCATGGGAGAATGGGTGCATGGGTGCATGGGAGCATGGGAGCATGGGTGCATGGGTGCTTGGGAGCATGGGAGAATGGGTGCATGGGTGCATGGGAGCATGGGTGCCTGGGTGCATGGGAGCATGGGAGCATGGGAGCATGGGTACATGGGTGCATGGGAGCATGGGAGCATGGGAGCATGGGTGCATGGGAGCATGGGTGCATGGGAGCATGGGAGCATGGGAGCATGGGTGCATGGGTGCATGGGTGCATGGGAGCATGGGAGCATGGGTGCATGGGAGCATGGGAGCATGGGAGCATGGGAGCATGGGAGAATGGGTGCATGGGTGCATGGGAGCATGGGTGCATGGGTGCATGGGAGCATGGAAGAATGGGTGCATGGGTGCATGGGAGCATGGGTGCCTGGGTGCATGGGAGCATGGGAGCATGGGAGCATGGGTGCATGGGTGCATGGGAGCATGGGAGCATGGGAGCATGGGTGCATGGGAGCATGGGTGCATGGGAGCATGGGAGCATGGGAGCATGGGTGCATGGGAGCATGGGTGCATGGGAGCATGGGTGCATGGGAGCATGGGAGCATGGGAGCATGGGTGCATGGGTGCATGGGAGCATGTGAGGATGGGAGCATGGGAGCATGGGAGCATGGGACCATGGGAGCATGGGATCATGGGAGCATGGGATCATGGGAGCATGGGAGCATGGGAGCATGGGAGCATGGGTGCATGGGAGCATGGGTGCATGGGAGCATGGGAGCATGGGTGCATGGAAGCATGGGTGCATGGGAGCATGGGAGCATGGGAGCATGGGTGCATGGGAGCATGGGAGCATGGGAGCATGGGTGCATAGGAGCATGGGTGCATGGGAGCATGGGAGCATGGGTGCATGGGAGCATGGGTGCATGGGAGCATGGGTGCATGGGAGCATGGGTGCATGGGAGCATGGGAGCATGGGAGCATGGGAGCATGGGTGCATGGGTGCATGGGAGCATGGGAGCATGGGAGCATGGGAGCATGGGTGCATGGGAGCATGGGAGCATGGGAGCAAGGGAGCATGGGAGCATGGGAGCATGGGAGCACGGGAGCATGGGTGCATGGGAGAATGGGAGCATGGGTGCATGGGTACATGGGAGCATGGGAGCATGGGAGCATGGGTTCATGGGTGCATGGGAGCATAGGAGCATGGGTTCATGGTAGCAGGGGTGCATGGGTGCATGGGAGCATGGGAGCATGGGGGCATGGGAGCATGGGAGCGAGGGAGCATGGGTGCATGGGTGCATGGGAGCATGGGTGCATGGGAGCATGGGAGCATGGGAGCATAGGAGCATGGGAGCATGGGAGCATGGGTGCATGGGAGCATGGGAGCATGGGAGCATGTGTGCATGGGAGAATGGGAGCATGGGTGCATGGGAGCATGGGAGCATGGGTGCATGGGTGCATGGGAGCATGGGAGCATGGGTGCATGGGTGCATGGGAGCATGGGAGCATGGGAGCATGGGTGCATGGGTGCATGGGATCATGGCAGCATGGGAGCATGGGAGCATGGGTGCATGGGTGCATGGGAGCGAGGGAGCATGGGTGCATGGGTGCATGGGAGCATGGGTGCATGGGAGCATGGAAGCATAGCATGGGTGCATGGGTGCATGGGAGCATGGGAGCATGGGAGCATGGGAACATGGGTGCATGGGAGCATGGGTGCATGGGTGCATGGGTGCATGGGAGCATGGGAGCATGGGTGCATGGGTGCATGGGAGCATGGGAGCATGGGAGCATGGGTGCATGGGTGCATGGGATCATGGCAGCATGGGAGCATGGGAGCATGGGTGCATGGGTGCATGGGAGCGAGGGAGCATGGGTGCATGGGTTCATGGGAGCATGGGTGCATGGGAGCATGGAAGCACAGCATGGGTGCATGGGTGCATGGGAGCATGGGAGCATGGGAGCATGGGAACATGGGTGCATGGGAGCATGGGTGCATGGGTGCATGGGAGCATGGGAGCATGGGTGCATGGGAGCATGGGACCATGGGACCATGGGAGCATGGGTCCATGGGTGCATGGGATCATGGGAGCATGGGAGCATGGGAGCATGGGTGCATGGTAGAATGGGTGCATAGGTGCATGGGAGCATGGTAGCATGGGGGCACGGGAGCATGGGAGCATGGGAGCATGGGAGCATGGCAGCATGGGAGCATGGGAGCATGGGTGCATGGGAGCATGGGAGCATGGGAGCATGGGTGCATGGTACATGGGTGCATGGGAGCATGGGAGCATGGGTGTCTGGGTGCATGGGTGCATGGGTGCATGGGTGCATGGGTGCATGGGAGCATGGGAGCATGGGAGCATGGGTGCATGGGTGCATGGGTGCATGGGAGCATGGGAGCATGGGTGCATGGGAGCATGGGAGCATGGGAGCATGGGAGCATGGGAGAATGGGTGCATGGGTGCATGGGAGCATGGGAGCATGGGTGCATGGGTGCTTGGGAGCATGGGAGAATGGGTGCATGGGTGCATGGGAGCATGGGTGCCTGGGTGCATGGGAGCATGGGAGCATGGGTGCATGGGAGCATGGGTGCATGGGAGCATGGGAGCATGGGAGCATGGGTGCATGGGTGCATGGGTGCATGGGAGCATGGGAGCATGGGTGCATGGGAGCATGGGAGCATGGGAGCATGGGAGCATGGGAGAATGGGTGCATGGGTGCATGGGAGCATGGGAGCATGGGTGCATGGGTGCATTGGAGCATGGAAGAATGGGTGCATGGGTGCATGGGAGCATGGGTGCCTGGGTGCATGGGAGCATGGGAGCATGGGAGCATGGGTGCATGGGTGCATGGGTGCATGGGAGCATGGGAGCATGGGAGCATGGGTGCATGGGAGCATGGGTGCATGGGAGCATGGGAGCATGGGAGCATGGGTGCATAGGAGCATGGGTGCATGGGGGCATGGGTGCATGGGAGCATGGGAGCATGGGAGCATGGGTGCATGGGTGCATGGGAGCATGTGAGGATGGGAGCATGGGAGCATGGGTGCATGGGACCATGGGAGCATGGGATCATGGGAGCATGGGAGCATGGGAGCATGGGAGCATGGGTGCATGGGAGCATGGGAGCATGGGTGCATGGAAGCATGGGTGCATGGGAGCATGGGAGCATGGGAGCATGGGTGCATGGGAGCATGGGAGCATGGGAGCATGGGTGCATAGGAGCATGGGTGCATGGGAGCATGGGTGCATGGGAGCATGGGAGCATGGGTGCATGGGTGCATGGGAGCATGGGAGCATGGGAGCATGGGAGCATGGGTGCATGGGAGCATGGGTGCATGGGAGCATGGGTGCATGGGAGCATGGGTGCATGGGAGCATGGGAGCATGGGAGCATGGGAGCATGGGTGCATGGGTGCATGGGAGCATGGGAGCATGGGAGCATGGGAGCATGGGAGCATGGGAGCATGGGTGCATGGGAGCATGGGAGCATGGGAGCATGGGAGCATGGGAGCATGGGAGCATGGGAGCATGGGAGAATGGGAGCATGGGAGCACGGGAGCATGGGTGCATGGGAGAATGGGAGCATGGGTGCATGGGTACATGGGAGCATGGGAGCATGGGAGCATGGGTTCATGGGTGCATGGGAGCATAGGAGCATGGGTTCATGGTAGCAGGGGTGCATGGGTGCATGGGAGCATGGGAGCATGGGGGCATGGGAGCATGGGAGCGAGGGAGCATGGGTGCATGGGTGCATGGGAGCATGGGTGCATGGGAGCATGGGAGCATGGGAGCATGGGAGCATGGGAGCATGGGTGCATGGGAGCATGGGAGCATGGGAGCATGTGTGCATGGGAGAATGGGAGCATGGGTGCATGGGAGCACGGGAGCATGGGTGCATGGGTGCATGGGAGCATGGGAGCATGGGTGCATGGGTACATGAGAGCATGGGAGCATGGGAGCATGGGTGCATGGGTGCATGGGAGCAAGGGAGCATGGGAGCATGGGAGCATGGGTGCATGGGTGCATGGGTGCATGGGTGCATGGGAGCATGGGAGCATGGGTGCATGGGTGCATGGGAGCGAGGGAGCATGGGTGCATGGGTGCATGGGAGCATGGGTGCATGGGAGCATGGAAGCATAGCATGGGTGCATGGGTGCATGGGAGCATGGGAGCATGGGAGCATGGGAGCATGGGTGCATGGGAGCATGGGTGCATGGGTGCATGGGAGCATGGGAGCATGGGTGCATGGGAGCATGGGACCATGGGACCATGGGAGCATGGGTCCATGGGTGCATGGGATCATGGGAGCATGGGAGCATGGGAGCATGGGTGCATGGTAGAATGGGTGCATAGGTGCATGGGAGCATGGGAGCATGGGGGCACGGGAGCATGGGAGCATGGGAGCATGGGAGCATGGGAGCATGGGAGCATGGGAGCATGGGAGCATGGGTGCATGGGAGCATGGGAGCATGGGAGCATGGGTGCATGGTACATGGGTGCATGGGAGCATGGGAGCATGGGTGTATGGGTGCATGGGTGCATGGGTGCATGGGTGCATGGGTGCATGGGAGCATGGGAGCATGGGAGCATGGGTGCATGGGTGCATGGGTGCATGGGAGCATGGGAGCATGGGTGCATGGGAGCATGGGAGCATGGGAGCATGGGAGCATGGGAGAATGGGTGCATGGGTGCATGGGAGCATGGGAGCATGGGTGCATGGGTGCTTGGGAGCATGGGAGAATGGGTGCATGGGTGCATGGGAACATGGGTGCCTGGGTGCATGGGAGCATGGGAGCATGGGAGCATGGGTACATGGGTGCATGGGATCATGGGAGCATGGGAGCATGGGTGCATGGGAGCATGGGTGCATGGGAGCATGGGAGCATGGGAGCATGGGTGCATGGGTGCATGGGTGCATGGGAGCATGGGAGCATTGGTGCATGGGAGCATGGGAGCATGGGAGCATGGGAGAATGGGTGCATGGGTGCATGGGAGCATGGGAGCATGGGTGCATGGGTGCATGGGAGCATGGAAGAATGGGTGCATGGGTGCATGGGAGCATGGGTGCCTGGGTGCAAGGGAGCATGGGAGCATGGGAGCATGGGTGCATGGGTGCATGGGAGCATGGGAGCATGGGAGCATGGGTGCATGGGAGCATGGGTCCATGGGAGCATGGGAGCATGGGAGCATGGGTGCATAGGAGCATGGGTGCATGGGAGCATGGGTGCATGGGAGCATGGGAGCATGGGAGCATGGGTGCATGGGTGCATGGGAGCATGTGAGGATGGGAGCATGGGAGCATGGGTGCATGGGAGCATGGGAGCATGGGATCATGGGAGCATGGGAGCATGGGAGCATGGGAGCATGGGTGCTTGGGAGTATGGGTGCATGGGAGCATGGGCGCATGGTTGCATGGAAGCATGGGTGCATGGGTGCATGGGTGCATGGGTGCATGGGAGCATGGGAGCATGGGAGCATGGGTGCATGGGTGCATGGGAGCATGGGAGCAAGGGAGCATGGGTGCATGGGTGCATGGGAGCATGGGAGCATGGGAGCATGGGTGCATGGGAGCATGGGTACATGGGTGCATGGGAGCATGGGAGCATGGGTGCATGGGAGCATGGGACCATGGGACCATGGGAGCATGGGTCCATGGGTGCATGGGATCATGGGAGCATGGGAGCATGGGAGCATGGGTGCATGGTAGAATGGGTGCATAGGTGCATGGGAGCATGGGAGCATGGGGGCACGGGAGCATGGGAGCATGGGAGCATGGGAGCATGGGAGCATGGGTGCATGGGAGCATGGGAGCATGGGAGCATGGGTGCATGGTACATGGGTGCATGGGAGCATGGGAGCATGGGTGTATGGGTGCATGGGTGCATGGGTGCATGGGTGCATGGGTGCATGGGAGCATGGGAGCATGGGAGCATGGGTGCATGGGTGCATGGGTGCATGGGAGCATGGGAGCATGGGTGCATGGGAGCATGGGAGCATGGGAGCATGGGAGCATGGGAGAATGGGTGCATGGGTGCATGGGAGCATGGGAGCATGGGTGCATGGGTGCTTGGGAGCATGGGAGAATGGGTGCATGGGTGCATGGGAGCATGGGTGCATGGGAGCATGGGAGCATGGGAGCATGGGAGCATGGGTGCATAGGAGCATGGGTGCATGGGAGCATGGGTGCATGGGAGCATGGGAGCATGGGTGCATGGGTGCATGTGAGCGAGGGAGCATGGGAGCATGGAGCATGGGAGCATGGGAGCATGGGTGCATGGGAGCATGGGTGCATGGGAGCATGGGTGCATGGGAGCATGGGTGCATGGGAGCATGGGAGCATGGGAGCATGGGTGCATGGGAGCATTGGTGCATGGGAGCATGGGAGCATGGGTGCATAGGAGCATGGGTGCATGGGAGCATGGATGCATGGGAGCATGGGAGCATGGGTGCATGGGTGCATGGATGCATGGGAGCATGGGAGCATGGGAGCATGGGTGCATGGTTGCATGGGTGCATGGGAGCATGGGTGCATGGGAGCATGGGAGCATGGGAGCATGGGAGCATGGGAGCATGAATGCTTGGGAGCATGGGTGCATGGGTGCATGGGAGCATTGGAGCATGGGAACTAGCACACTCCGCCCAAGAACATGCCATTGTAACAGTGGTCATGGAGCCAGCATGGTGAGTGGGGAGAGAGAGAGGGGGAACATGCTACTGTCGTGTTGCAGCAATGGCAGTCGGTTGGTTACCTGACCAAGTGCAACCTAGCGGCTGCAGCAAAGAACCCTCCAGTGGGGGCTCCAGGCGAGGCCTTGTCCCTTGGGTACAGCCTTACCGTCCTAGAACCTGCCCAGGATCTCCCTTAGAGGGAGATCGGCAGGGAGGCAAGGGCTTCTGTTTTGGATTAGAGGGTTTTTTATGCATGTAAGTCTCTTATTCCAACACCATGCATGTATGCGGCGGCGGCCTTTATCAATGAAAGGACCGTTTTAGGGAGGGTGAATTGGCGAAGGAGCTGCCCACCCTCCTGGGTAATCCTAACAGTTGTCGCATTAATCTTTTCAACTCCCCTCACCCCCCTCCTTTTTCTTCCTCCCTTTTCTCATCCTCCCCCCCCCCCCGTCTCTCTCCCTCCTCCTTTTTCCAACCTCTCTTCGCCCTTCCCTTTCCATCCTGCATTCCTAAAGCACTTCCCCTTTGCCATATCCGTTTTGACCTCTCCTCTCCAAGTTCTCCAACCACCCCGCTTCAAACATCGCACCCATTTTCAATCCAACTACCTTCCATTCCGTGCCATTCACTCCGCAGATGAACCAAGTGTCCCTCCCCATCTCATCATCTCCTCCTCTGCCCACCATCACCCGCCCGTCTTCTCCCCACCATCCCAACCAAGCAGCAGCAGCATCCTAGACAACCCCCCTCCCTCCCACACCAACTACACCAAGGCAATTTGCTATGATTCATTCCCCACCCTCCACTCCCAACTTGCCCTCATTTGATGCGTGTACATCCTCTCTCCCTCCTCCCCCCCCCCTTCTCTCTACCATCCTCCTCCCCCCCTGTGCATGTCTTTCCCTTTCCCCTCCTGCACAGCACCTGCCCCACCTGAGAACCGCCACACCTGCTGCTACACCAGTGGAGGCGGCAGTGGCAAGAGAAGCGTAACTAGGCAAGCGGGAGATGGGAGGGGGTGGGCAGGGGATGTGGGGAACAGGAGCGCCTTGGCTAGTGTAGCAGCATCAGCATCAGCGAGCGATGTGCTGTGTGGGCGATGCATCTGCCCTTTCCCATGCCGGCACAGAGGGACTGTGTGATGCACATCTGCACACACAATCCCGCTTCTTCTCTTCCATCACAGCCCTCCGTGCCATGCATTATGCTTTGCCACCCACCCCCGCCAGCACAGTGCGCTCTAGCAAAGCCAGTGCACCCGCGTGCATACCAGCTGCATGCTCTCATGTGTGCGGCCTCGTTGAGAGGGCACACGCACCTCATCTCATGCTGCATCTCATGCCTCATTCCATGCCACATCTCACCATACTGTGCATCTCACTGCACCGCTGCTTCTGAATCACTTGTACTTTTCCGAACCATCAGTTGTGTCCCCTCTCATGCCTGCCCTTCACCTACGGTATGTCCACCATAATCTTCTCAAACTCAGGAGGACTGAATGGAGGTCAAACAGCAGCAGGAGGCGAGTCAATAATACCCACCCATGGGGTGCGGCAGGGCGGGTGGAGTATGACGCTGCCATACGGAGGTAACATATTATAGTTTTTGTGTGAAAGCTTTCATGTACCGGTATTACATTTGGATTCAGGTATCTTTCTGCAGTTGAGATGCTGTTGCTTTGCCCCTACCCTCCATCCCATCCCATGCATCATGCCCTGCCACTTACGGTACCGTACATAGCGTAGTCAACAACATGCCCCCTAGCCGCTGCACCCACATGCATGGGCCTTCCATGGTTCCGCGTATACTATGATTATTATTTGATACGAATCAGAAATAGGTACCGTACCTTATTTGGCCGATTCTTTTATTGATTACCGTATGACATCCTCTGTAGTGCACTGATCAACAAGATAGCACCATCCCTGAGATCGACAACAAAAACAGATGCAGAATATTCAACCCTGTGCCTGGCAGACAGCAATACCCAGATGCAACTGTCCCTTTCAGCTGAGCAGGCACAAATACACAAAAATTCTTCTACTCCAGGCTGTTCACAGGAAAACTTTGTCATGCCACCTACTAGCATATGTACACTCAATCCACTCCTCACCTACATGCCCCTCCTCTGCCACACTAATTTACGCACATCCCCGTGTACACTCTAACCTCCTTTCCTCCATCATAACTGCCTGAAGCCCTTCCCATACATCTGCCTGCGCACATCCTCATTGTACACCTGGAATCCGTTTTTTGGCAGTGCGAGAGATGTCAGACTGGTCAGGGAAGTCAGCTGCCGCAGCCCATCATCCGTGACTTCTGTGCCAAATTAACTTAAGGCCTGTCAGCCTCCCCACATGCGCCATGCCAAAACTTGTCACACCATGGCATCCAGAAAGTTCAAGTGTTCTGAGAGAGGAAAGGCCTGTCAAGTGGGACAAACCAGCATGTGTGATTTTCGTGGGATTTTTAGGACCTTTCGGCAACACCTCCTCACCCTCATAGTCCCATAGGCGGAGCACTTGGAGAGAGGTAAGACCCGACAAGTGGGACAGTCCCGCATCCGTCACCTTAGTCTGCAAAAAGTAAAGTCTTTTGAGACTGGTCATGCTACCGATGCCTTCCAAGGCATTATCTGTGATGCCAGATGCTTTGAACTCTAGCGTCTCCAGCTGTGGCAGCCTGTAGAGGTGCTTGATGCCCTCTGCCGTGAAGCCTGAGCTATTGTGCAAGTAGATACTCCTCAGATGCGTCATTGTTGACACATGGCCGAGAATGTCGTCTGAGAGGCCACGGAGATTTATCAGATTCAGATACGTCTCACTTGTTGCTGACTTGATGACCTGAAGGAAATGGATGAAGGGGGAATAAATGGCAAGAGAATCATCAACGACATGAACGAAAAATGCAAAATAATAATATATGCCCTATAGAAAGAATTACTTCAAGTAATAACCTTGAGGACCCAACACTGACCCGAAAACAACACCGAAGTCACATTCGGGTTAGTTGAGCAAGTCAGGTTCGGCACTCACCTTTAGTGCTTTTTTTCCGATCGCCTTTGCTCCACCTTATTTCCAGCTCAATGTTCAACTTCAGATCTTGTATCCTCTGCCATTCCTTGCATGCTGCCAATTCCTCCTTCACTATAACCAACTCCCTCCTTGTCTCTTCCAGCTCCACGTCAAGCGCTCTCGTTCTCATACTATCCATTTTTCTAGTTTCGATCCTGTTCTTTTAAGCGTTTTCCAATCTTCAGAATTGCAGCTCTTCTGCGAGTGAAGATTATTGGTACCTGGGATAGACGGAACTGAAGAAGCAGGAACTAGTGGGCCGATGAAGAGCGAGGGAAAAACACCAGTAGCTAACTAGAAAACTGACGCGAGAAGAAGATTGATGCTGATATGTAAACACCTGTGTGTGGAAAGCCAGTCTGTCTGTTTATTCGCTTGTGCGGGCTGTCATCTAGAGAAGTGGACTGCACGTATTCCTTGCGCAGCTCGCTTGGGGAATCGCTACGTGTTGTCATGATTACTCGTCGCGTCCGATGCACTCGAAGTAGCAGCGCCGCGACGTTTTCTAGACTCGGCTTCAACTAGTGGGGTCC
The DNA here is from genome assembly GCA_947470075.1 of Closterium sp. Yama58-4. NCBI lineage: Eukaryota > Viridiplantae > Streptophyta > Zygnematophyceae > Desmidiales > Closteriaceae > Closterium > Closterium sp. Yama58-4. The sequence continues at coordinate 779,022 of CANIUD010000061.1, read as the reverse complement.
TCAGCATGCGATGAGTAACAAGATTGACATTCGAAGTAGTGAAGTGCACGGAAAGGAGAGTGACTTGTTAGGTTTGTGACTTGAGGGGACGTCAATTGGTTACAAGTGTGAAACTCCCGCAGAACCGTCTCGACTTTTGAATGCTTGTTTTGGTAACACGGTGTTACACGCGGAAAAACGCATTGTAAGCTGGCTTCTAGTTACATCTCGACCACACCTAATTGCGAGGCTTTGATCTGAGCCCTCTATTCGAAGTGCTCGAACTGCCCTTTAAATCGACACTCATAAATCGCTGTGGGTCCTCAACAGCGACTCGACACGAATTCGCAATTCTGAAGATGAACATTCCCTGAGCCTTTCTGGCGTCACTTTCGCATGTCCCCAACCATCGCTTGGCTTCGATCAGAGCCGCATTGAACACATTTGCACCACCTCCCAGACCCGTTCCCTTAGAAGCTATCCTTCGAAACCTAGTATTAACGCCATGAAGGTGCCGATTCGTTAGGACGCGTCACCTCTAGCACCGATCGTGCGATTTTGGCTCGCAGGATCGATTTTTGGCGGGGTTAGAAAAGTTTCGAAAAGTTTTAGAAGCACTAATCAAGGTTTCAGTACGGTGGAAGATCGATTTTTGCAGGATCGAGCCAGAGGGGACGCGTCCTTAGTACTCGCATTGCTTCGATGATGCCAGGGCAAAAAAGATCATCTGAACATTGATCGTGAAGGTTGCGAGACGAACCATGGGCAATAGTAGGGTTGCGGGATAGGCAGTCATCACGAAATCGAGGCCTCGTTCTGTGATGCAGGCTCGCTGTGGATTCGCCGAGGAGCGTGAAGCCCAACGCTTCCTCTCACCATTTTCGCGTGCCACCGCAAAGCAAGCCGTCGCAGCATTTGCTATCATAGCTTACGACCGTCGCGCCATAGGTGGAATGAACGCGGCGCGCGCACTCGCTGACAGCTCCAGCTCACTGTAGTTTCGCTGAAGTTCCAAAATGATAGCGCCGGTGTGTGTCAACGCTGAGGGGAAGCCGTGCAGGACGTGATGGCACTGTTGCCCACGTCAAAAATAATGATGATGACGGAGGGAGGGTTTTGAATGGTCCCATACGATCCCCTCCCGCTTCTTTCCATCGATTGATGCTGCTAAGCCTGCCCCCCTCCCTACGCGCCTGCGCCTATCCGCGCCCAGGCTTTCTGCTTGCTGACGAGAAATCATAGTAAGCGCTGGTTTTCCGTGCGCAAAGCTCTCTGCCACTCCCCGCTTCTCGATCAGCCTCTGCGCTTTTCCCCACACCACCATCAGCAGCACTGGTGGCGATGAAGTCGGTCAGCTGGAGTGAGGTGCAGGAAGGCCGCGGGAAGCTTTCTTTGAGGCGGTTCAAAAAGAGTTTGTCGACTTGGAGGGAGTGAAGGTGGCGAGATGGGTGGCGGGGACACCGCCTAGCAGCGCAAACGGGGAGGAGGGAGTGAAGAAAGGGGGGGGGGGGGTTGGGCTGATGATGGGCTGGCGGAGGCCACGGAGGACGTGCTTGGCGCTACCAACCAGCGATGGGCGGAGTGCCGTTGACACGCGGGTATCGCCTCGCCACGGTGAGGCATGTGTGTGAGAGTCGGTGAGGGTTTGCTGGTGGGGGATGAAAGAGAGGGGGTGAAGAATGACTGAAGGGGCGGTGAATTGCCGCCCAAATGGGGTCTGCTGATGGGGTTGGCGGATGTAACAGAGGATCATCCTTGGAGGGGGTGGTTAGAGGATCCGCGAAACCCTGCATAACCTCCTCGTTCCCACACATTCCCTACTCCTCCTTCCCATCCCCCTCGTTCCCACACATTCCTGACACTTTCCTCCCACCCTCTCCCCTCATCCGTGACCTCTCCAGCTCTGCTCCACTCCAGCTCTGCTCCACTCCAGCTCTGCTCCACTCCAGCTCTGCTCCACTCCAGCTCTGCTCCACTCCAGCTCTGCTCCACTCCAGCTCTGCTCCACTCCAGCTCTGCTCCACTCCAGCTTGCTTTCCACACCCACTCGCACAAGCACCCTTCTCGCCAAGTCACCATCTCGTACCCTCCCCTTACCCCTTTACGCTTACCCTCCCAGCTTCTCTCCCCCGCTTACCCCATCCTCCTCCCCTCACTCCATCCCTTCACCCTTCCCCCCTTCCCCTTACCTTTACCCCCCCCCCCCCCCCCCCCCCGTCCTCTTTTTAGCCACTCCCCCTTTTCAGAATAACTAGGCAAGAATGAATGAACTAGCAGAAGTTTGGGTACAAATATGAAACCCTAGTTGGGGTTGTACCCCATATTGGCTACCCCACTACAGCCTACCAACATATAACACATTACAATTTAACACACCCCCATAAGCAAAGTGGGGGAGAACAAAGGGTCACAAGACCAGTCCAGCAAAGCAACGCAAGCCCAGGGTGGATCACAACGTCACCACACTCCGAGCACAAGTAAAGGCCACAAGGCCAGTTCACATGCAGTGCTAGATATAGTACAAGACAAGCAACACAGTGATCAAAACCTAGCAAGCAAGCAACAAGATATATATAAAGTACAGTACAAAGAATGTCAAGCAGTGAGCAAGTGAGGAAACGTGGACACAAGGCCTAAAGAAGTACAGTGCCGCTGATGATCACTAGGCGGGAGCGCCTTGGTGAAGATATCAGCAGTGTTGGCCTTCGAGTCCACGTACACAAGCCGAAGCTGACCGCGCTGCTGAAGCTCTCGAACAAGAAAGTAGCGAAGAGCAATGTGCTTCGTCCTGTGCTCCAGTCTGTGCTCCTGACACAAGGCAAGAGCCGCCTTGTTGTCACCGTACAGAACTGGAGGAGAACTAGGCCGCTCTCCCAAGTCAGTCAGCAGGTAGGTGAGCCAGCGTAACTCCTGTGCAGCCATGGCTGTGGCGTAGATCTCAGCCTCACAACTAGAGCCGAGAACAGAGGAAGAGCGGGTGGACCGCCACGAGACAGAACCAGAGCCAAGGCTGAAGGTGTAACCCTGTGACGACCGCTGCGTAGCCAGGTCGTCCACCCAAGAAGCGTCCGAGTGGCCAGTGAGGACAACTCTGTCGTGTCCTCCAAGCACCAGCCCCATGCCTGATGTACTGCACAAGTAGCGCAGCACCCTCTTAGCAGCCTCCCAGTGCTCTCGCCTGTGTCTCCCAGGCGCAACGTAACGAGCAAGGATGCTAAGAGGGTACGCGAGGTCAGGTCGCGTGCAAGTCATCAGGTACATGAGGCAGCCCACAAGCTCTGGGTACGGGCCACTCGGCTCTACGGACTCGTCCGGAGGTGGAGCTGAGAGCGAGAGGCTGGTAGCCAGAGGTGTGGCCTGTGGTGAGGAGAACTGGAAACCGAAGCGCTGAAGGACCTGCTGCACCATGTGTGACTGAGTCAGGGTGATGGTGCGGCGAGCTCTGTCCCGGGTGATCTGCAAGCCAAAATAGCTACGCAGCTCACCCAGGTCAGTGCAGGTGTGTCTCTTCTGCAGCTCCGACTTCACACGAGCGAGTGCCTCAATGTCAGCAGTAGCAAAGACCAAGTCGTCGACGTACACGAGAATGTAGAACGGCGGCAGCGACGTGTCTGTGCGCAGAAACAGCGACGGGTCAGCAGTAGACGGCGCGAACACAAGAGCCGCAAGTGTAGTCCTCAGCGTGTCGTGCCACTCGCGTGGCGCCTGGCGGAGACCGTAGACTGGCCGGCGGAGGCTCCACTGGGTACCAGGAGGAAACGACCCAGTAAAGCCAGGTGGGCGGCGCAGCCAGATCTCCTCGTGCAGGCTGCCCTGCAGGAACGCTGTGCTGAAGTCAAGAGAGTGAAGCTCGTAGTCACGCTGAGCAGCAACGTGCAGCAGAACCCGAAGAGTGGTCATCTTCGGGGTGGGGAAGAAGGTCTGGAAGAAGTCGACCCCCTGACGCTGACTGAAGCCTCTAGCAACGTAACGAGCCTTGAAGACAGGCGGAGAACCTGGCGGCCGCTTCACCCTGAAAATCCACATGTCATCGACGATGTTCGCCACAGGAGGGAGAACCTCGTCGACGTAGGTGCATGTGGACTTCCAGGATGCCATCTCTGCGTCCATGGCTGTCTGCCACTGAGAGGAGTAGGGACCCGAGATCGCCTCTGCGTAAGTGCGCGGAGTGGGGATGTCTAGTGCATCCGGGTCTCCCTCAGGGGCAAGCAGCCAGGCCACGAGATGAGGTACAGCAGCCGCGAGAGAGTCAAAGTCCTCCTGCCTGTCCTCAAGGACGTCCGTGCCAAGAGCACACTCACCCCCGACGGACGGAGGACAGACAGACGCAGACTCAGACCCAGCAACAAGGCGAGCAGCGCAGTCTAGACGACAGGCAGCAGCAAAGTCAACCAACTCAGCGACCAGAGCAGACGCAGCCGAGGACTCAAAGGTAGGGTCAGTGACAACAGTAGCTAGGAGACGCGTGACAGTAGGGTGCTCAGCACGATACCGGTCAGACTCAGGGTCCGGAACAGCAGGCAAAGAGGACGCAGGAGGAGACGGCAGAGGGACACGCTGAGGAGCAGTAGAGGGACGCAGAGTCATGTAGTGAGTGCCTGGGACAGGAGGAGGACGCTCACGACGGACACGACGACCAGTGCGAGCAGTACGGACAGGCGACGCAAGACGAGACTCAGGCTCACGACGCTCTGTAAGACCTCCTGTGGGACCAGTGTAAGGAGAGGGAGCAGGGAGAGGCGAGGCAGGCGGTAACTGTGACTGCGGCTGGACAGTCGGAGGACACTCTACGGAGGCAGGAGGACAAGGAGGAGGAGCCTGCCCAAGAACCTGCTGAAGGAGCGGTACGAAGTACGGCCGCGGCCGCGCAGCGTCTCCAGAAGCAGAAGAGACTCCAGCGTCCGGGTCCCCAGCATCAGCAGCAGCGCCACCGCTCGGGTCCTCAGCTCCAGCAGCAGCTCCACCAGGTGGGTCCGCAGCACCAGCAGCAGCAGCACCCCCAGGGTCGGCAGCTACAACTCCGCTAGCGCCGCCAGCTCCAGAGTCCCCAGCTCCAGCAGCTCCAGTCGTAGTGCGTCCAGAACAACCAGTCCCGGCAGCTCCAGTACCCCCAGCTCCAGCCGAGCCACTAGGACGGCGAAAGCGCCGGACGTACCAGTCACGAAGCTGCTGTGGTGTGAGAGACTGCTCAGCACCCCGAACCGGAGCACCCCCAGACGCAGCAACCCGAGGCTCCGGAGGCTCAGTAGCAGTACCCCCAGGCTCAGTACCCGCAGGCGCAGCACCCCCAGACTCAGCACCCGCCGGCTCAGGACCCCCAGTCGCAGCACCCCCAGGCTCAGCACCCCCAGGCGCCGAACTCTCAGGCACAGTACCCTCAGCTCCAGCACCCGTAGTCCCAGCACCCCCAGGCCCAGCACCCGCAGGCTCAGCACTCCCAGCAGCACCACCTGCAGCAGCACCTGAGTCACCTGTGACCTCGACAGGCTCAGCGACGGGAGGAGGGTCTACCTGAGAGACACCTGAAGGAGCAGGACCCTGAGGGGAAGGGGGTCTACCGGAGGGGGACCAGGAGCAAGGAAAAGTGGCGGGGGAGGGAGGGGGGCAGTACGGTAGGGGAAGAGACGGTAAAAAGGGACCGAATCGTCAAAGGTGACGTCCTGAGAGGCGAAGACCCGGCGCGAGGTGGGGTGGTAAAACTGCCAGCCCGGCGCGTCAAGGACAAAGCCAAGGAAGACACAGGGAAGCGTGCGGGAGGAGAGCTTGTCCGCGGACGTATCGCGGACAAGGGCACGAGCACCCCACACCCGGAAGCGCGACGCATCGCCAACCTCCCCCGTCCAACGCAGTGTGGGCGAGGTCTCCGGCAAGGAGACACGGGGCCAGAGGTTGAGCTGATGCGCGGCGTACCGGACAGCAAACGGCCACAGAAAATGGGGAGCCGCCGCGTGGACCAAGGAGGTACGAGCGACCTCCATGACCAGGCCAATGCGGCGCTCAGCAACCCCATTCTGCTGTGGGGAGTCCGGAAGCGTGAAGGTCTGCTCGATGCCCTCCGCCTGACAGAAGGTCCTCAAGAGATCGGAGGAAAACTCACCACCTCTGTCAGAGTGCAGACGCAGGACAGGAAGATCCGTCCGGAAACGGCGGCGGAGCTGGAGACGAACTGTGCGGATCCAAGGGATCAGAACAGCAGGTACCTCACCCTTGGTGCGCAAGGGGAAGACCGTGGTGTAACGCGAGTAGTCGTCGACAACCAGCAAAAAGTACCGCTCACCGCCCTGGCCACGAACGCGGGCTGGGCCCCACACGTCCAGGTGGAGGGTCTGCAGAGGAGCCTCTGTCGGGGAGAACGAGGAGGAGTGAGGAGCGGCGCGCTGCCGCCCCTCGACGCAAGGAAGGCAAGGCGGCGCAGGCGAGGCAGGGAGGGGAGGGAGGGACCTGGGAAGACCAGACACAAGGTGGCGACGGTGCATGCCACGGAGGCGTGGCAAGGAGGGGTGACCCAGGCGGTGGTGCCAGAGAAGAGTCTGGTGCGACAGGGAACGACACTCACAGGCGTGGGCTACCAGACCTGACGCGGACACCTGACCGACAGCAGCGACCTGAGGAGACGCAGTGGTCAGTGTGTAGAGACTCGACCCCGGCCGACGAGTAAACGTAGCCAGGTGACGGCCGGTCCTGGAGCACGTGCAGATCGCCACACGCTGTCCTCCAGGGGTAAAGGTGTCAACCCACTGATCCTGGATGACAGCGTTGCTCACCAGGTTCGTCGAGAACGAGGGGATGTGGAAACCCGTCAACGAGCCAGACGGAACCGCCGGACAAGGGAGCACAGTGGTGGACCGGGCAAGGACCGGGCCCCCAGAGGGGTCAGCCAAGGAGACTGGGACCGGTGCAGGAAGCGGTGTGAGCTCAGTACTGTCTCGAAAGAAGCAGCGGGAAGCACCTGAGTCAAGGGTGAAGGTGTGACAGGGCTCAGCCGGTGCAGTACCTGAGAGAGCAGTCCCTGTGGGTGCTGTACCTGAGAGAGCAGACTCGCAAGCAGCAGGGACAGTGCTGGAGGGAGCAGGTACAGGGGGCACCATACCAGAGAGAGCAGACTCATCAGTACCTAGGGCAGCGGGCCCTATACCTGGGTCAGGCGGCACACACAAGTAACAGTCTCCCTCGGCACTAACAGTCAATGCATACATAGCAGCAATAATAGCATTATAGTCAAGAGCAAAGATATCGACCCCAGCCCTCATCAGCTCAGCCCAGCGAGGGCGCTCAACATCCTCGCCCATCTCCTCACGCCAAGCGTCGTCAAGGCGGAAGAAGCAGCGGTACTGAGTGTGGAACTTTCCACACGTCTGTCCCTTGCGATCACCTGTGCGAATGACATAGGAACAGCGGCCACTGCCCCCCGACATCCCACGCTGAGCAAGCCACTCACGAAGCTGCTGGGTCGACTGGGGACGCTGCTGCTGCTGGGAGCTCTGGCCCGAGCCTGTGCCTCCACTCCGACCTCCACCGCCGCCACTACCTCCGCTCCGACCGCCACCACCGCCACCGCCACCGCCACTACCGCCACCGCCGCCACTGCCGCCGCTGCCACCACCGCCACTGCTCCCGCCGCCGCCCCCGCCTCCGCCGCCGGCCCCACTCCCACCGGCACTCCCGCCACCGCTCCCTCCAGCACCGCCTCCCCCCCACCTCCCCCACCCCCTCCCCCCCAGCGCCACCCCCGCCACCCTTGCCCAACTTGCCCTTGCCGGTGCGGCGCCTCCCACCAGGAGCAGAAGCAGCGCCAGCAGTCTCAGCACCAAGGAAGTCAACAGCAGCAGCAGTAGCATAGGAGGGAGCGAGGGGAGAGGGAGAGCATCCCTCAAAGATGGGGGTGCGAGGAGCGCCGCGAGCAGCACCTACAGCTACAATGCTCTTCTCGGCTGCTAGCAGCTTCTCCTCTAGGAGGGCGACAGTGAGCTCAGTGGGACAGCGAGCAAGGAAATAGTCGCGCACTGAGCTGAGGGTGTCAGGGAGACGGGTGACTATGAAGTGGAGTGCCCAGTACAGGGGAGGGGGGTTCTTAGCGCAGAACTCGGTGGGAAGGGCGGCACGCAGGCGAGCATCACTAGTGCGAAGGTGGGTGATAAGATCGGCGACTGTAGCAAAGCTGGACAGGTCAGGGAACAGGTAAGGCAGCATGAGACGGCTAAGCTCGGCTGTGGCAGATGAGGAGTAGCGAGCAACGACAGCGTCGTATAGGCTTTAGCGGTTTTGCAGTCGCCAAAGTGCTCTAGCTCAGCTAACAGCAGGTGACTGCGAATAGCCAGGCGAGCTGCAGCGTCACGAGTCTGCCACTGTGAACGTACACTAAGCTCGGCTGTGGCAGCAGGAGCAGCGGCAGCACCAGACGCGTAGTCATAGAGGGAGATGTGGTCCGTGCTATTGCTCATAAGATACAACTGCAGGTCGTCGAGCCAGGAAGTGAACTGCACGGGACGGCCCTCAGCATCGAAGGAAAGAACGCGAATAGAGGCCATGGCTCAGGCGTGAAGGCACAGCAGAGCAGCGGCAGCAGCAGAGGGGACGCGCTAGAGCGAAGCTAGCAGCCACAGCAGGAGCAAGCGGCGGTGCACAGGCAGGGAGCAGCAGGCGAGGCGGGCGGCGCTGCAGGCGGGAAGTGCGGCGGGCGGGCTGCGAAGCGGGCAGCGGGGCGGGCGGGCGACGCGGCGAGCGGGCAGCGCGGCGGGCGGCTGCGAAGCGGGCAGCGGGCGGGCGGGCGGCTGCGAAGCGGGCAGCGGGCGGGCGGGCGACGCTGCAAGCGGGCAGCGGGCGGGCGGGCGACGCTGCAAGCGGGCAGCGAGGCGGGAGGGCGACGCTGCGAGCGAGCAGCGGGCGGGCGGGCGACGCTGCGAGCGGGCAGCGAGCGAGCGGGCGACGCTGCGAAGCGGGCAGCGGGCGGGCGGGCGACGCTGCGAGCGGGCAGCAAGCGGGCGGGCGACGCTGCGAAGGAGGTAGCGGGCGGGCGGGCGGGTTGCGCTGCGAGCGGGCCGCGAAGCGGGCGGGCCGCGAAGCGGGCAGCGAGCGGGCGGGCGGGCTGCGAAGCGGGCAGCGGGGCGAGCGGGCTGCGAAGCGGGCAGCGGGGCGAGCGAGCGACGCTGCGAGCAGGCAGCGCGGCGGGCGAGGGGCGAGCGGGCAGCGTGGCGGACGGGCGACGCTGCGAGCGGGCGGCTCGGCGGGCGGGCGACGCTGCGAGGGGCGCGCGAGGGCGCTAGCGAGGGGCGCGCGAGGGCGCTAGCAAGGGGCGCGCGAGGGCGCTAATGAGGGGCGCGTGAGGGCGCTAACGAGGGCGCGCGAGGGCGCTAACGAGGGGCGCGCGAGGGCGCTAACGAGGGCGCACGAGGGCGCTACGAGGCTAGGGCACGGGGTAGCGTGGTAACCGCATGCGAGCGGTGGTGGGCCCTTAAAAAAAACGGTCGGTAGGTCCTAGGGACCTCCTGCTCTGAATACCATTTCAGAATAACTAGGCAAGAATGAATGAACTAGCAGAAGTTTGGGTACAAATATGAAACCCTAGTTGGGGTTGTACCCCATATTGGCTACCCCACTACAGCCTACCAACATATAACACATTACAATTTAACACCCCTTCCCGTATCCCCTCGGGGCTGCTCCGATCAGAGTATTCCTTGCCAGGCTGCAACCCACCATCTCGCACAAGCACTCCCTCCCACTCTCCTCGTCCAAGCGTCCTTCTCATCAACGCACTGCTCCTCTCTTTCTCCTCTCCCCACCCCCCAGCTCCGCACCTGCTTCCCTTCCCCCACGCCGACTTATCCCCCCACCGCTACAGTGAGGGCGCGGACGCACTGTTCATGGGCATCTTGCATGCAGGCCGCCCACGTGGCAGGCGTGCGGAAGGCTGCGGGCTGCTGGGTGCCCCCATGGTTGTGTTCTTCCTTGGGAACGAGCGGAGGGAGGAGGAGGAGGGTTGTAATGGGTCAGTGCTGCTGCAGGGTGACTGTAGGGTGAAGGGGGTGCGTGTGTGGAAGTGGGCTGCTTATGTTGTCGATCTCTAGCAGGGGAAGTGGATCTGGGCCAGGCTGCTGGATGCCGCGTGGCGTGGCTGTGCTCTGCTCTCTCAGCTCACTCACTCTCAGGTCGCTCTCACCTCAGCTCACTCTCACGTCACTCTCAGATCACTCTCAGGTCGCTCGCACCGCAGGTCACTCCCAGGTGTTTCAGGTTTTTCTGGTCGTGAAAGGCAGCTGATTTGTTAGGCCCAGCTGAATGCTGCCCAGCTGTATGCTTAGCAGAGGTGTTTTCAAGGTGCTTGAGACTCTGTGCATGGTGTGTGCCCTAGGAATGACCGGCCGTGAAACTAACAGGTGCAGTCTAGAACATTGCTCCTTCCGTCCCCTCCCCACCTGAACTCCTTTCCCATTGCTAACCACTTCTCTCTCATCTCACCCACCTCACTTGCCTGACCCTCTGGCCCCTCTTGGGCTGTTTCCCCGTTACCTCCCACTGGCAACCCCTCCCCAATCACTCGTCGTAGTTCCATTCCACACAGAGCTACTTACACATTACCACTTTGCTTTGCATTGCACTGGCATTTCCCTCTGGCCCATCCTGGCTGTCTCACCAGCCCCTCCTGCTGCCGTTCCTGCCCCCCTCCATCTGATGACCCTCTGACGTGTGCATAGATCCCCCCCCCCCCCCCCCCCCCCCCCCCCCCCCGTCATTGTCCCGCCATCCCCTTCACAACCCCGATTCCCGCTTGGCCAGTGTGAGGGGGGGTGTTGGTTCTATCCCCGGAGTGCATGCGTCAGGGGTAAGGCGCGCAGCATTCCCATGCTTGTGGATCTCTCCCGACGGTGCCTGACAAAGGTGAGTGCAGGCTAGCACAGCCAGGCCCAAGATGGTCACTTTCCTTATGGCTTCTGGTCATCAACTATGGTGCCCTCGCTTGGTCACCTCCTTTTTTGTTTGGTTTCAATAAGTTGTGCTGCTGCATTGCCCTCAGCGTCTCCTCACCTTTTCTCCCTGCAACTCCAAACGTGACTCGAGGTCTCCTCTCATGTCCGTCTCTGGTTAACAAATCATGTAACCTACGAGCCTCACATGCTGATCTTCTCACTCAATCACGTCTTTCCCTGTTTGGTTCAATTCCCTCACGATGTCCCTTACTCTCTCTTCACTCTGCACCTTGCATATTCAAAGCGATTCCAAGTCTCCGCCCACCTCCCTCTCTGATTATCAGCTGTGGTATGGTAACCTCACATGCTAACCTCACATGGTAACCTCACATGCTAACCTCACATGCTGACCTCACATGCTGACCTCACATGCTGACCTCCCTCCCGAATGGTCCTTCATTGGATGTAATGCAATACATCAGTGTACTTTATAGATTCAGGCACTAGCATGCAAGAGAGCTACCTAAGGCAGCTCGAAGTCCGGCTCGAGGATGTGCAGCAGATCGCCCGTGTCAAGGGGCTCCTCCTGGTAGGCAGAGGTCGGTGCCTCGGCCTCAAAGGCCGCCAGGGTCTTGGCGCATAGGGCGTTCGCCTGGCCCTTCTGCTGGGCAATTGACCACCTTTGGCTTTGGCGGTATGAGTGGAACAATTTTGTTGCCTCCCGTGATGTAGGCTCGGCATTGTGAAGGCGCTTCGCCGCCAGGTTTGCCCATGAACTCCATTACACTGGGGGAGCAGCACCCGTAAGTTTCTACTGCCATAGCAATAAATCCCACCCACTGTTGCCGGTTGCGTTACTTATGTTCTTTCGCCCTTGCCGCCGCCCTGGTTGCCCACCCCACTCCCCGCCTGGCCGTCTCGTCCTGGGAGGAGATGGGGTCGGTCACCGTTACGTCGATGAGCCACACGGCTTTTGAGTCACGGATGGCGAGGTCTGCCTTGAGGCCCTCCACCGGTGTGTATATTGTCGTCTCCTTCTGAACCACAAAGCCTGCCTCCGTCGCGATCCGCTCACACTCCTCACTCTCCCTTTCCATTGCTACCCACGCCCCACCACCCCACCGTTCCCTCTCTCTACCCTCCCCCCCCCCTTTCTCCTCTCTTTCGTTTCCCCCCCATTCCTTTCTCCCCCTCTTCCTTGGTGGTTGGATAAAGGTGGCAGCTGAGATCTCTCAAAGATATTTACACTAACCCCCCAACCCCAACTTCATTTTCCCTCCCCCACCTCCTCCCCATCAGCGTCCTCCCCCCCCTCCCTCCCCTCCCCCAAATCCTCGCCCTCATGCATGGTGTATCCCTGCAGCTGATTCTAGCAGTCGCCCCGGCATTATCGCATGGCGTGCTGGGAAGTGAGGCTGCCAGGGCGGTGATGCTTGGAGCACGGCAGAGCTGCTATGGCTGGAGTGGGGATTATCAGTACTATATATAGCTCATGGGGAAAACATCTGACATGTCAAGCCATCTCAGCAGCAACACCTATCCCATAGTCCATGCTTAAAACGCTTCAACCCATTGCTTTATCTCATCCCTGCCATGGCCTTTACCCAGTCCTGCCCTTCTCTCATGCCTTTCACTCATTGTGTGGAGAATTGTATTCAAGCACAATGGGGCAGCCGTCCTGAAGCATGTCATCGTGTTGTAGTCGAGGGTTTTCCGAGGGTAAGCCGTAGGGCAGGAGGTGGCACCAGGGACAAGAGCAGAAGGAGAAGCAGTTGGAGGCGTAGGAAGGGAGGAGGGCGAAGAGCGACGAGGAGGAGAGACGTCAAAGGGAGGTGGAGGAGGAGAGGAGGTGGCAGTGGCAGCCGGAGATGATGCGTGTGACAGCACGGCACGGAGGGACAACGCGGCACACCAAGGGGTCATTATGAGCTGCACAAGAACCTGGGAAGCAATAGCAACGCCGCTTTCACGGGGTGAGCGGGGGCAGTGCGAGCGTGTGAGGGCAAGGAGCATGACATGTGTTCGTGTTGAGTGTGGCTTGTGCTTTACATGTTCTCGAAATTGTCAGTTCACATGCGCTTGATTCTGCTTCAGGAACTGTAGCATTGCGAGCATGCAAGTGCAGGAAAATGTCAGAGGTCCACTGGTGATCCCCGATTGATCCTAGGGAAGGGTTACAGGCATGGCGGCCTGGGGGGTTATGGGCGCACTCACCCGCTACACAAACAAGCCCTTTTATCTCAGTGGTTAGTGGCTGGGATTCTGACATGGTATCAGAGTGAAGGTCTCGGGTTCGAATCCCGGTGTGTGCACCTCGGGCATCCCAGTGCGGGGGGGTGTAAGAGGTCCACTGGTGATCCCCGATTGATCCTAGTGAAGGGTTACAGGCATGGCGGCCTGGGGGGTTATGGACGCACTGACCCGCTACACAAACAAGCCATTTTATCCCAGTGGTTAGTGGCTGGGATTCTGACAGAAAATGACATGCAGGCCTCGTGGCGAGGGAACTTGAGCGTTTGTACAGGTTCGGCGGTGGTGATTCACACTGTCGGGGTGGAGCCAGCGAAAGCAAAAGTGTGAAGGTGAGGAGCTTGAAGGTGAGGCAGATGGTGCTAAAAATGCCTTCCATCCACCTCTTGATTGACCAGGCAGAATTGATGTGAGTTGCACAATTCACGTTGATAGTATTGTGGGAGAATTGCTGGAAAACAAGGACTTTATTCTATAGTACAATCATTGTGTTCTATTGCATCGCACAAAACTGTAAAGAATTACAAACATAACTGTATCATATTTATTGATTTTCACACAAAATCCAGAGGAAATTGGAAATGCACACAAAATGATTTATTGATTTTCTATTAACTTGGGAATTGGAAATGCACACAAAATCCAGAGGAATCATACATTTTCACTGTGATCAAACTTCAGCGCGTACTGTTCCGTGGTGTTCGTGTCAGGTGGTTCGGCATTCAAAATGCGTCAAACCACCCCCGAGTCGCCCCCGCGCCTTTCGCAAAACTTCCGAGCCTCGTTTCCCGAGGTCCTCGCCTAGCCAGGTTTTCCCCTACATCATTCCCTCGTTTTCATTCTATCGTCACTCTCTTTGTAAACTCACTCGATGTTCTCTAATTCCGCGCTCTTAGTTCATTTATAATAACAACCATGCACAGCTGAAAGCCCCTCGCCTAACGAGCTTCGCCCCTTCACACTCATGGCGATCACAGCAGCAGATCGCGGGCGACATGGGGAAAACAGCGGCCAGCGCTTCTTTTGAGTGAAGAACCAGCGACTAGGTTAGGAGTTGCGATGGACTAAGGCCAGTTTCGTTGGGAAGAATGGTTTGTGCGCGCTGGTGCAATCACGGTGGCGGCAGCGACGTCGCGCGGTATACGTCGGTGCTGCTCGCCTCGCCTGGCGTGTGCCCATCGCCCTTCCGCCAGGCGCGCCTGGAGCCACGTGGGCGGAACTGAAGCGGCAGGTGCGCGTTGGACTAGGTGGGCGATATGCGCGCATTCACGCGAGCACCGTTGGCGGCCCCCGCCACCACTGGTGGAGGGATTCGCGGGACGCGTTGGAGCACCGTAGGCACCCGTGCGTGGGCCGGTGGCACGGCGTGATGCGAGGTGGCACGGGAAATAGGCAGGCGGAAATAAGGACGATGGAAGTATGCAAGACGAGAGTAGCGACGGGGAGAGTAGGGACGGGGAGAGTAGACACGGGAGAAGAGAATAGGGCCAATAGAGTGAGGACGGGGAGAATAGGGACGGGGAGAATAGGGACGGGGACAGTAGGGACGGGGATAGTATGGACGGGGAGAATAGCGACGGGGAGAATAGGGACGGGGAGAATAGGGACGGGGAGAATAGGGACGGGGACAGTAGGGACGGGGATAGTATGGACGGGGAAAGTAGGGACGGGGATAGCGGGGATGGGGAGAGTAGGGACGGGGATTGTAGGGACGGGGAGAAGAGAATAGGGACGGCGAGAGTAGGGATGGGGATAGTAGGGACGGGTAGAGTAGGGACGGGTAGAGTAGGGACGGGTAGAGTAGGGACGGGTAGAGTAGGGACGGGGAGAATAGGAACGGGGAGAGTAGGGACTGGTAGATTAGGGACGGGGATAGCAGGGACGGGGAGAGTAGGGACGGGTAGAGTAGGGACAGGTAGAGTAGGGACGGGTAGAGTAGGGATGGGGAGAGTAGTGACGGGGATAGTAGAGACGGGTAGAGTAGGGACGGGGAGAGTAGGGACGGGGAGAGTAGGGACGGGTAGAGTAGGGACGGGGAGAGTAGGGACGGGTAGAGTAGGGACGGGTAGAGTAGGGACGGGTAGGGTAGGGACAGGTAGAGTAGGGACGGGTTGAGTAGGGACCTGATTGATTACCCAAGCAGCTTGCCCTGTTCATCTCTCACGACAATCGTACCTGCCTGCCTTGTCTTGCAATCTGCCCTTCTTTCTCCCCTGCAGAATGCCCCTCGGGATCGCCTCCCCTTCATGTTCGGACGCGATCGTTCTCGCTCCACCTGCTTGGTCATCTTCCCCCTCCCCCCTTCCCCCCTCCCTCCTCCTCCTCCTCCTCCTCCTCCTCCTCCTCCTCCTCCTCCTCCTCCTCCTCCTCCTCCTCCGCCTCCTGCTCTCCCCCCCCCCTCCCCACCCTTCCTCCTCCTCCCCCTGCTCTCTCTCATCCACACCCGAGCACAAGAGCACCAACAGCACCACCAACAGCACCACCGCTATTGCCACTCTCCCAAACCCTCTGGTCCCTCAGCCATCCACTTCGTCCCCTAGCCTGGCTTGGCCCGCCCTATCCTCGATGTTAGCCTAGGATCCGTAGATTACGCTACTGTAGAAGAGCTGTGCGCACTGTGTGTGTCGTGCGGAGCTGTTGAGGTGCTCGAAAGAGTGGTGGAGGAGACGCTAGAGCAGGAGGTGCGAATGGTGGTACTGCTGATGGTGATATTTCTGTTGCAGCAGCAGCAGCATCACCAGCATCAGCAGCATGAGCAAGGGGCAATGTCAAGTGCCTGGCTGCTCTCTCCTGCATCGGCACATTCTTCAAGTCTTAAGAGAACTTCCACTTTCTCTTCCGATTCTTTGTAAGCTCCAGTCGTCCTCTCTTTGTTTTCTCTTCCTCTTCCCGTTGCGTGTAAGCCGCATTCGTCCCTCTTTTTACCGCCGCATTCGTCGCAATGTCTCATAATGCCTTCAATTCCAAAAGAAAGGAGGAAAAAAAAGAAATCCACTTCCTCTTCTATCTGTGGTTAGCCCAAGTTAGCCTGAGTTACGCTGTAAATTTCTTACCTATCTCAGGCATCAGCCAAGGAACAACAACGTGTTGTTTGCTGGCACTTCTGCCACGTGTTCTGCCTGCACCGGAAGTGCCAGCAGCAGCAACAGGCAGCATGCATCTTCTCTGCTATTAGGCCGATACACAAATCGGCCGTTTTCCGTACCTTTCTAACTGTCCCTCTCTCGGCGAGCTTCTGGCGTGCAATCAGGTCTATGCATCATCCAAACCCCTCTGCCTCATCCAGTCTTTTCTATTCTCCCTCTTTTCGCTCCACCCTCCTCTCCCCTCCCCTCCCCTCCCTCTCTCAGTCTCAGCTGTTAGCCAAGGACTGCGTGGCAGCAGGGCTGTGCAGCATCCAGCCCTTCCTTGTCAATCGCACAGTCTGCCTCCTCCTTCTCCCCCCACCGCTCTCACCCCCTCCACCCGCCCTCCCCTCGTCTCCCTCCATCAGTTGTGAGCCAGGGACTACGTGGCAGCAGGGCTGTGCAGCATCCAGGGTTTAGGGTCCCGCTTTTGGTGTTTGCTTGCCGGGTGGTTTCCCAGATCTACATTGTGACCCCTCCTTCTCCCGTACCCCTCCTTCTCCTGTACCCTCCTCAGCTGCTCTTTAAAACGGGAACAGAAGCCAGGCAGAACGCAGCAGGAGACCGGGCAGGCAGCAGCAATGCACTCGCCACGTCTGATAGGGTGCCCTTCTGTTCTCCTTCTCAACTCCCCCCCTGTTCTTTCTTGTATGCTTTTTGAGAAGGGAACGGAGGCCAGCAGAACGCAGCAGCAGACTGGACAGCATCGATCGGCCCTCTTGCTGCTGCCGGCAAGAGACTCGTCTTCTCTGCCGCTTCCTCTTCCTCTACTGCTGCTGGGACTTCTGGTGCAGGCGTAGCTACAGGACGAGCATGTACCAGCAGCAATGGCAGCAGAAGCAGCACCACCACCACCACCAGCTGAGGTGCAATATTCCTTTCCCTTTTTTGCCATTCTCTCCCAACCTCCCCACTGATAGGCGCTGCGTCGTAGTGACAGAATTCTTGGTGGAGCTGTTTTTGAGAACTCTAAAAGAAACAGAGTTTGACCTGGCACTGGAGGTGATAAACTTCCTGCACCTGCGTGCCTTGCAGATTCATTCACCATACTTGCTCACCCCACCGCCTTCCCCTTTTTCCTTTCCCCCTCTCCTTCTCCCACCAATAGGAGGTGTGTCGAAGTGACGGAGTTTCTGGTGGAGCGCGAGTTTGACCTGGCGCTGGAGGTGAGAGTCACGGTCTCTGCAGTATCGCACCTAGAATTGGTCAATCACTCCCTCTCCCTCAAGGAGATGTTCAGCACCGCGTGCTGTTTGAGGGGCTCAGGGGCCGGATCAAATACCTGCTGCCGCCCGCTGACATGGATGAGGTGAGAATATGAGGACCTGCTGAATGCGCCCAGGGGTGTACCTGCTTTGGCTGCTGTTGCAAGGGCTCTTGGATCGGATCAAGTACATGCTGCTGCCAGCAGATATGGATGAGGTGAGCTGTGGGTTAGGAGCTGGGAGCTAGGAGCTGATAGCTGGGAGCTCGGAGCTGGGAGCTGGGAGCTGGGAGCTGGGAGCTGGGAGACGAGTGCCTGTTGCTCTGGGAAATCTTTGCGTTGCCTTGAGAGAAGCAGCAGCACCGAGTGCTGTTCGAGGGGCTCATGGATCGAATTAGGTACGTGCTGCCGCCCGTTGACATGGAAGAGGTGAGAGTGCGGTTACCATGTTATTACACCCTGTCATCACTGCACTGAACATGTGAGCATTGGTGGCCCGCCGCTGTATGAGGGGCTCATGAGTGGGATCAAATACATGCTGCCGCCCGCGGATATGGATGAGGTGAGATACGCATGTCCAAGGCTTTTTTATCATTGTATATTCCTCTGTTTTCACCCTCCCATCTCCGCACACATCATTTCTGGCGCTACTTCGTTGACGAGGTGCCTTGAATCTGAGCGCTGCTTTCCCAAGCGCTATACCATCCCATGTCGTCCGTCCACCTCCCCCCGCCTCGCTCTGACATTCAGCCCTGGGCCTTTCTCCTCTCCCTCTTCCCACACCAACAGCACTGCCCTCAACCAGTGAGGAGCCATGTGCACTCTTCCCCGCCCCCCCCCCAACTTCCCCACTCCTCTTCGACACATAGGCTGGCAGCGTGGCAGAGTCACCGTGAGTACGTGAACTATCTTCCTTTTCCCCTCCTCCTCGCTCAGCAGTATGGTCCTACCCTCTTCGCCCCCTCCCCCACTCCCTACCCTATGAACTACTAGCCGTGAGAGCAGGATAGCCGAGATAGGAGGGGACGAGCGACGATAGGTGAGAACTTGTTCCGACGTAGGAGGGACCAAGCGGGGAGCAGATGAAGACAAGGGTTTTACGAGGACTGCGACAAACCGCCAGCTCGCAGACGAGCCGTATTGGCCGTGATTTGCTGTGTTATGCGCGGGGCGGGTCTGGGGACGAATTTCCAGATCCTCGCGGATCCGGCAAACGGCGACGAGTTGTACTGGCTGAGACCGGCTCGTCCCCTCTTGTCTCGATCCGACCAGCCAAGAGCCTTACTGGCTGAGACCGGCAGCTGCTGGGTATGCGCAGCGCTGCTCGGGACGAATCGGCTTGGCTGGGACCCTTTTCATGCCTCGTCCACGTTGTTTGAGGCTCCTTTAAACTGCTGTTCAGTTCATAGTGAGCGTGGTTAATTGTGTTGAGATTGATGGTGCATTTTGCTTAATAACGCCCTTCACGTGATGCCGTGCCGGGAATGCATGCCACCCATTGTAACTTCGCCTATCCGCCCCTATCATGCACTTCTACTGCTAGTTCATAGGCGAGGCAGAGTGAATGCCAGCGCTGTTCCCAGCCGCACAAATCCGCAGGTTTGAGGAAGTGATACGTATTCTGGATGATATCGGGACGCGCATTGGTTTCACATCATTTCGTGACGGGCTGATTGTCAGGAGTGCGAAGGCCTGCTCAGAGACATTCGCGAATCTCAGGAAGAGCAAACCGGCCTGTGAGAAGGCGATGGTGGCCCTCGAGCTAGTGGGAGCTGGTCTGGAGGGCGAGGGTTGAAACAGTACCCCAACAGCTGGAGCTCGTGGGTCAGGGAATATGAGGGCCTTAGGAAGCGCCCGCGTGAATCTTAGCCTCCTCTGCATGTGTACGTACTAATGTACCGTGCATGCCTGAACTCTACATGATATAACAACAACATACATTCCTTTTTCTCCTTTCCATTGCCCTTGTCTACTGCCCTCCTGGATCTTGCCTCTGTCCACTTTCCCCCACCATCCCCTCTCTAGAGGCCGCTGCCTCATCTCATTACCACTTCTTGTTGCCACTGCTGCTACTCTCTTTGTTTACCTTCAAACTACTGCGAATTTGCCTGTCAATTGCTCCTCCTCCAACCCCTTTTCCACTCCTACTACCTCCTCCACCGCCTTTTCCCTCCCCGCTTTGGACTTATTGCTTTTCTCACGCGCCTTGCACCTGAACCATCACCTCCATTCGCATATGATCATACTTAACTTACTCGTCAGCCTCATTTCGTTTCGTCTGCCACCCATGTTCTGTTGTTTGATCTGACTACCCATCCCTACCTTGGTCGCCTCCTCTGCACTCTGTACACGTCGATGTTCCTCCTGCTGCTGCTTATGTTCTTCTTCCCCTGCTTCTCTGTTCCCCTCCCTCTCCCTGATGTGCATGTTTGTTGGTCAGCTACTTAGGATTGGTCATGCTCCCCACATTCCCCCCCTCCCTCCCTCTCCCACCCACCCCCCTCTCCTTCCCCCTCTCCCCCCACCCGCCTTTTCCTCCCTTCTCCCCCGGCACCCACGCCTCACATTCTCCCAGGCCCCCTGCCCTCAGTCAGCCTGCTGAGCCGCCTCTCTTTCCGTCTTGGCCTATTTCGTCCCTCCCACCAACACCACCAACTGTCGCTCACTGTCCCCCGCACACCAGGTAGTGGTGTTGTCGTAAGCGGCATGACCCACCAGCTCCTGCACTGCAGCCCGGCTGCTCTCCTTCCCCTCCGTTGCCCCTTCATTTTCCACCCGTTGGCCGGCTGCTCCCCTGGGTTCTTGAGTGCATCTCATGCGGACTCCTGTGGTCTCCCCCAAAAGGAGAAGTGTGGGGAGAGGTGTGGGGATAGGTGTGGGGAGAGGTGTGGGGAGAGGTGTGGGAGTAATGGGTGTGGGAAGGGCAGGAGGTGGCGGAGAGGGGCGAGGTGGTGTTGGCTTGGACTTATGGGGCCTGTACTGTATGGGGCGCACATGGTACACCCTAGGCATGAGCATGGGCCGTGGCGTAGTCTGGGCCAGGCCGATATTTTATTAGTATTGGCTTACCTGAGCCTGCCCGGTCCTGCACGTTGGGCCGGTCATGGCTCGAGTTGTGGCCTGAGGTTTCCGGCATCTGTCCAGTCTGGGCAAAGTTTCGGCCCGGGTTGAGCCGGTCAGTTATGTGCGACCTGATCCACACGCGTCACATTTCGTGGGCACAACAAGCGGGGGTGTGTATGGGTGCGTCAAGGAGGGAGTGTGGGCGCAAGTAGGAGGGTGTGTGGACAGCAGCAGGGGCGCTGGTGAGCCGGGTGGGGGCCGGCCTGACCAGGCCTGACTGACCATAGCTAGAGTCAGCGCATAGATGGCCCAGCCTCATCTGGCGGGCCGTGGATCAACATCTCAGTAGGTCAGCTTGGGTCAGGTCTTTGAGGCCATCCCGTCCCACACCGGCCCAAGCCCGGCCCTCCTTTGCCAGGTCGGCATCGCGGGTGTTCAGTATGTGGGTTACAGCCTACATGTGACATGTTTGGATTGTGTTGAAAAGCGAATGAAGGTTGCTGTCATGCTGTTCTTCCCATTCCCCCTCCTGGCTCGCGTCTTTCCTGTCTCTTCTCCTCATTCACACTCTGCTAATGTGCGTTTGAGCTCACAGCATGCTTGTGGCCCGGCCCCATGCCTGCCTGCCTCCATTGCTGTCCTTGCTTTCGGAGCTTCCTCCCTCCCGTCCTCCTCCCTCTCACACCCAGCTAATGCGCTGCGGTGCAGACAGTATGTTCATGTGCTCATGCCTGCATCCCTTGCTGCCCTGCTTTCATACCCCTTCCCCTCCCCTATGGATCCTTCCTTCCCGGCCTCCCTTCCCCTCTCTTGAGCAGCTCCTGCCCCACTGGTACGGACAGTATGTTGGTGGGCACGTGGAACGACCTGGCGGAGGCGTTGGGGAAGGAAGATCAGCTGAGGCAAGCCGAGGAGGCAGCAGAGCCGGGAAGTGAAGCCAAGATCCCGCAGCCCCACCCATGGTGAACGGGGTGGGTGGATGGGTGGATGGCTGGATGGCTGGGTGCTGTGTGCGCATGGGCATGGGTGGGTGGATGGGTGAGGGCGATGCATGCATGTGCATGGTGTGGTGTGTGCATGGTGTGGTGTGTGCATGGTGTGGTGTGTGCATGGTGTGTGCATGGTGTGTGTATGGTGTGTGTATGGTGTATGGATGCATGGTGTGTGCATGGGGTGTGATTTGTGTGGACGGTTTACCATGCATGGTTTTCCAATGCAATTGTGCATGGTTAAATGTTAGGTACATTCCTTTTCATTCAGTTAATGTGGATGTGTGCGGGAGCACTGATGGACAATGCCGGCCTTCCCTACCAGCTGTCAGCACTCCCCTCTTCTCACCCTTATTGTCATGGTTTGTCTCCCCTCCTCCCCTCCGTCCCCCTTGCCCCCCTTTCCTTTACCCCCCACCAGCTGGACAGCCACATCGACTCACACATGCCACACTTTTACCTTCTCTGCACTCCCCGTTTCTCACCCATTTTTCCCTTCTCCTTCCTTCACCTCCCCCCTTCCTCCCCCTCCCCTTCCCCTCCCCACTCCCCCTCCCTCCCCCCCCCCTCTCTCCCCCCCTTTCTCCATATCCCATGCTCCCTTCTCCCACCAGCTCAACACCTGCATCAACTAACACGTGCGTTGGTTCGTTGGGGGCGGTCCACGGAGGGCAACGGGACTCCCTTCTTACCAGCTGGATTGCTGCAGCCTGGATCGACTCACATGGGCCTCGATGCAGGGAGAGTGCGGCAGTTGGTTCTGAATTTCCTGCTCAACACGATCCGACGGCAGTGCAGCTCTGAGTGCAGCAGATATTATTTCTTGGCGCCTGAAAAAACTACAAGTTCTTAAACAAAATAAATATTTAGAAGTTCACGGCTCATCTCGTACCTCATCCCCACGCCCCATCCCACACCTCAACCCATGCATCATCCCGTACCTCGTCCGATAGCTCATCCCATTATCCCATATGCACACCCCTTGGCACTCTCGTTTCTGAACCACTTTCTTTCCTCAATCCCTTCCCTCCCTTGTGTGCCCTTAACTCATGCGTACCCTTCGCTCAGTCACAGCATGTTCCTCCCGATGTGAGGGTACGAGATGGGTGACACGCAGCAGCAGAAGCGGAGTTGATAGTAGCCAGCCATGGGGTTGCATTGAGTGGAAGGGGTGTGGCTGTAGTAAGGAGGTGCAGTTGTGGCAGCAACTGGATTTCGTTGTCTTCCATTCATGCTAAACATTGACAACTGGCCCAAGTGGGACAAATTCTACCTTGCCCCGAAAGTCTGACTTGCGTAACTAGTTATTGGTGTACAGCGACTCAATCTGAGGTTCAGATCCTCATTACCAGCCCAATTCCCTTAAGGAATAGCAGGGACCTCAGTTCTCATGATACCACACGACAGCTATGCCATCCAGGTCAAGCATCTCAGACCCTATATTCACAATCTCAAAGGAACATGAAAAATACTGGGTAATACTGGGGCAGAATCAAAGGAACATGAAAAATCACACAGAATATACTCAGGTGTTCATGCTACTGACACTATGTCTTGCTACGGTATTTCCATCATACCCAACACACTATACCCTCCCCTTGGTGCAGATATTTGCAAACCCTGCACCCAAACAGCCAGGCATTTCTCATGCAGCCATGGGAGACATCTCAACCCTCGCCTGCTGCTGCTCTTGCCACTGCCCACTGCTGCCGCCACTGCTGCCGCCACTGCTGCCGCCACTGCTGCCGCCACTGCTGCCGCCACTGCTGCCGCCACTGCTGCCGCCACTGCTGCTGCCATTGCTGCAGCCAATACTGCTGCCCAGCTGCCGCCTCTCCCGCCGCCACTGCTGCTGTGCCCACCATGCTCGCCTCCCTCACTGTTCTCTTGCCCGCCCTTGTCCCCACCTTCCCGCCTCGCCTCCTCTTCCACTTCTGCTCTACGTGGCCTCACATCTCCACTTCCCCTTTCCTGTCCGCCCTGCTACTGACTGCTTCCCCCTTCATCAGAAAAATCATGGCCCGCAATTCCTATGCAGCTCTCTTCATGCACACTGTAGTCTCTTTCCCAAACAGCCTTGCATCTGCTTTCGCATGCATGCCTCCTCCGCTCTTCGGTCTTCCCTACCAAGACACAGCCACGTCCCCCCTCACCTCACAACCCTCTCCACCATCACTCCCTGCCACTCTACCTACTTATCAGTCTGCGTAAACCATCGTTTTGAAGGCAACCCCCTAATGGCATCCACAGTTCTGTCAGCTTGGTCAGGGCAGTCAGCTGCTGCAGCCCAGCATCCGTGACTGCTGTGCCATCCAAATCAAGCCTCTCAAGGCCTGTCAGCCTCCCCACATGCACCATACCAGCATTCATCACACCCCCGCACTTAGACAGCCATAACACTTTGAGAGAGGAAAGACCTGTCAAGTGCGAGAGGCCAGCATCGGTCACCTTGGTCCGGTGGAGGAAGAGGGTTTCGAGACTGGTCAAGGATCCAATGCCTTCCAAGGCACTGTCTGAGACGACTGTGCCACCTAGGTCTAGCTTCGAAAGTCGTGGCAGCCTGTAGAGGTGCTTGATGCCCTCTGCACTGAAGCCTGAGCTAGAGGTCAAGTCAATGCGCGTCAGGTGGGTCATGGTGGACACAAGGTGGAGGATGTCGCGGGAGAGGCTGTTGAGATTACTCAGCTTCAACTGGGTCACTTGTGATGCTGCCTTAATCGCCTATAGCAAACGGGAGGAGAGGGATTACATGACAATGAAAATACATGGCATGTGGAACAATGAAAGCCCCGCGGAACAGGATCCCAACACTCACCTTCAATGCTTTCTTCCGATCGCCTTCACTCTCCCTCATTTCCAACTCAATATTCAGCTTCATGTCTTGAACGTTCTGCCATTCCTTTCAAGCTACCAATTCCTCCATGGCACGGGGCCAATTCAACTCCTGCACCTCCCTCCTCCTTTCCTCCCTCTCCCTTGCCACCTCTGCTTTGATTTCATGCATTTCCTTTCTAACCTCCTCCCTTAAAACTCTCAAACCTGATTCCATTCTTCTCCCAGCCATATCCCATTGCTCCAACATAGCTTCCTCTTGTGCAGCGAGCTCCCCCTTCACTGCATCCACCTCTCCTTTCACTGCAGTCACCTCTCCCTTCACTGCATCCACCTCTCCCTTCACTGCATCCACCTCTCCTTTCACTGCAGTCACCTCTCCCTTCACTGCAGTCACCTCTCCCTTCACTGCAGTCACCTCTCCCTCCACTGCTGCAACCTCTCTCTTCACTGCAGTCACCTCTCCCTTCACTGCAGTCACCTCTCTTTTCACTGAAGTCACCTCCCCTTTCACTGCCGCCAAATTTGTCTCCCTCGCTTGCACATCGTCCAGGGCGTGCTTCAACGAATTCACCTCATTCTCCACAGCCCACTTCCCTGCTTTCAACATCAACACTCGCTCATTCTGCCATGCCGCCTTATCTGTCACTGCTGCCGCCATTTCTCCCTTCACTGTAGCCAAATCTCCTTTCACTGATGCCAACTCTCCCTTCACTGATGCCATTTCCCCCTTCACTACTGCCAATTCCCCCTTCACAGAAGCCATTTCCCCTCTCACTATTGCAAACAGCCCTTTAACTGCCGTACTAAGCTCATTCACCTCCCGTTCCGCAGCCATCATCTCAATTTGCACCCAACAAGCGTACAAACAGGGTTTGTGGCTGATTGGTTTCAGCCAAGGTAGCTTCAGCCCTGGAAAGTGGACAGGAGTGTAAACAGTGGACGATAAGGAGCGAAGGATGAGCATTGGTAGCGACTTCGTCACAGTGAGGTGCAGGCGGGCAAGTGGAGGGTGGGATGCAGCAGGAGAAGGGAGAGTGGTGGCAGGAAAAGATAGTCAGGTTGTGTACTGAGTGGACAGGAGGAGAGGGATGAACAACATATGCATGGGGGGTGAGAAAGGGAAAGGAGGGGGGGTATAAGTAGGGGATTAGTAGGAGATCTGCTCGCAGGTCGATAGAGTGCAGCGAGAAGAAGTCATGATGGCCGATTACGGACCTCTTGAGGTGAGTGGCGAGCAAAGAGATGGATGGCGAGGACTGGAGCACCTTGTGAGGTGACCCCAAGAATGGATCGGACTGGAGCACCCAAAGTGGAAAGCGCAATCTGGTGGGAAGCAAGAGACACGGACAGGCCGAAAATGCATAAATTCCTTCAAAGCATTGGATCTTATGACAATGGGAGAAAGCAAATGGTTGGTTAAAGACACGGTCTCATGTATGGGTTGGCCGTGCAACTGCATAGCACTTGGGCGAAAGGTGGGTTCTTTGGCAATACTCGATACGACAAAACTTTGGCCCAGATTGGTAAACCAATCAGACATGCCCTTTTTCCCTTTTTACCCTTATTTTAAACGAACTCTGGTGACAGAAGTAGCAGTAGCAAGTTGACGAGGAGCAGATGGGGCGAGTTGGATATGGGACATGGGAAGAAGTGAATACAGATCGGTAGAAGCAAGCTGAGCTGAATAGAAACATTTGGCAAGGCAGGGGTGGAAGGCAAGGAGCAGAACGCTTGAGAAAAGCGAAGTAGGAAAGCACAGGGGAAGAGAGCAAGCGGTACTGACACAATAGAAGAGGGCTGTGCGTACCTTGTGCGTGTGAAGAGCAGGTGAGGCAAATGGCAGCGACGAGAAGCTCGTTGGGCTTCTCAGCAAGCCAGTGGGGAGAAAGGTTGTGAGAAAGATAAACGCCACGGTAAGAGACGGAGAGGAAGTAATGCTGGCAGGAGGAATTCGGCGGGATTGCAAAAAAAAAAAACTTGATGCTGGCTTCTCTTCAGAAGGAAGAGCGAGGGGAGGAGAGACGGGCGAGGGAAAAGGGGGAGAAAGAGCGAGGAAGAAGCAGGGAGTCAGGATGATGGAACGAGGGAGGCATGCCACCTCTGAGGTGCCATGGTTCATGCATGGCACGCGCTTCGTCACCCATCATTCATTCGCGCCGCACGCCTTCCCCTCTCATCGATCATGGGTTACTCCCAGTTCGTCAATCCCTCGTCGTTCCAAATCCAACCCATCGCATCGACGAGCCGCGCACAGCACTCTATCGCGGGTATGCTTTCGACGGAGTGGATATTGTCCATGCAGTGAAAGCTACATCATGCTATTCGCCGCGCCACTTCATACGAACCATGACATGGGTAAACTCATCCCCACAGCGTCACCCTCGCCGTGGCGTCGTGACGTGCCGGTGTCATGACGTGGCACAGCGACGGTGCCACACCGCACCCCGTTGGCATGCAGTGCTTGCGGGCTGTCATCGTTGGAAAACACGAGTGATCGCGACCCTTGACTTAATCGTCGCCTCCAATGCACTCGATAAATCGACCGCGCGACGTTTCCGACATCTCTACCCTTCCTGCATCTTCCTTATAAAGAAATAAGGCTGTCACGTCATTTTGATATGGTGAGTGATGAATGTCGAGAACATTGCATGGTTAGGGTTGCGTCAGGAGGGCTGGTCAAGGTTGCGTTTGAACTCATTACTTGCAAGAGGTAACAAGTGCAGGACTATTTGGACACTCCCTTCAGCACCCTCAATGGCACATCTCGACCGTACGGCACCGCGCTGACTTCAATCTGAACCCTCTACAAGTGTTCAGGCTTCCCCTTCGCCCTAGCACACGCAGGCAAACTGCTACGCAGTCACATCTGCGTTGACACGAAACTGGCCGAATGTTGAATAGGTCCCTCGGAATCTCTTGATCCATTTAGGACCAGGACTAAAAATCTCGAGCTCCCAGCCAACCGTCGAACAAAGCCATACCAATTTCGAGCCGTACGAGCGCCATCATGTTTAGAAGGCCTAG
Source organism: Closterium sp. Yama58-4 (assembly GCA_947470075.1). Taxonomy (NCBI): domain Eukaryota; kingdom Viridiplantae; phylum Streptophyta; class Zygnematophyceae; order Desmidiales; family Closteriaceae; genus Closterium; species Closterium sp. Yama58-4. The sequence goes on along the minus strand of CANIUD010000061.1, from coordinate 751,646 downwards.
CGACGTTCGCGGGAAGCAGCGTTTGTCAGGAGCGGACAGAAAGAAGCTTCGGCGAAACATCCGAGACAAGTTTCCAGGCACCACTGACGAGCAGCTGGAGGCGATCCTGCCGGCCAAGGTGCTTCTTAGTAGCTTCCCGCTTTAACCTCGTATTACCCCGCAGTTATCCTCCACGTAGGCCCACGCATTCGCCTTCTGATAACCCGCGAGTTGAATCCTCGCTGTTCGTTGAACCACTTCGCCCTTAATCCGCCCCGCTGTCGTTAGTGGTTGAAGGTTCTTCTTCCGGAATTTCCACGCCTTCTTTTCACGGAAGGCCGTTTGGTATGTCTGCTGGTCCAGGCTGACGTGGCGGTGACGAGGCTGGTGAATCGCGTGCTGGTGTACGGACTCGAGAACGGGCTGCCCATGCTTTTCGATTGCGACGGCAGGGGCAACGAAATATATCACACTGGTAACCACACGGAGATGTAACCACACAGATACCCATCCTCCACACACCCCTCGCGTGCTGGTGTACGGACTAGAGAATGGGCTGCCCATGCTCTTCGATTGCGACGGCCGCAGCACGGAAATCTACCCCACTGGTAACCACTGTTAACCCCACTGATAACCCCTCTGTAACCCCACTGATACTTGCGGGAACCCCTCCTTCCCCACCCTCTCTTTTCTTCCCCTCCCGTCCCGCTCCTCTCCACTATTCTTCTTCCCAACCCTGTAATGAATCCTTAGGTTTGATATTTCCCCCTTCCTCCACTCCCATCCATCTTGCGACGTCTTGTACCAACCCTGACACACCCACACCCTGCAACCTCACTCTGCAAGCAACCTCACACCCCATCGGTTCACAGTGTTTGTGCAGCGGAGGGCGCCCGACCTGCTGCCATCCCTCCTGCTTAAGGGTGAGGAGGTGGCGTTTGAAGCGACTCAAGAATCAGCTGTCACACCGATCCTCTCACCCCAACCCTGCAACCCCACTCACTCCCCATCCATCCGCAGTGTTTGCACTGTGGCGTGTACCCGACCTACTGCCATCGTTCCTTCTCACGGGCGAGGACGTTTCCCGCTATCTTCTTTCGGGGGCTGACCTTATGGCGCCAGGCGTGCAGGTACGGTGAGGAGGGTACAGTGGAGGCAGCACCTACCTAGTGCAATGCAAGCTCTTGTTTCCGATTATTCTACTAAATTTATGAAAATTTCTGCAAAACCACCACACATGGTCCTTAACCCTCCCTCCTCTCCCCCCCGTCATTAACCTTCCACGCTTCTCTTCTCCTCTTCCCCACCCCCCTTCTCCCCGAACCCCTGCTGTCCCCCCTGGTCCCCACCTACAATGTCCCCGGCAGGTGCCTATCGAAGGTTTGCCAGCGTTCCAAAAAGGGGAGGTGTGGTCAGTGAAGGTTCCAGGAAACTCCTGCCCCGTTGCTGTACGTGTAGTGTGCCTCTCCCCTTGCATCACAATCCTCCCATCCTGCTCCATGCTCCACGTTACTCTCCTTTCTACACCCACAGTGACCATGCTCTACATCTCGCCTTACCCTTTGCTCCCGCCTGCTCCATTTTCCATCCATTGCATCGCAATGCTCCTCCAGTGTGGTTGGTCGCACATCTGCCATTGTTACCTTTCTACTGTTTGTTTGTCTCAAGTGACGTCGTGTTGATCTATGTGCTTCCAGTCCTCCCTTCTTCGTGTCACCTTCCCTCCCGTCCGCGCTCTCTTGTCGGGACTTCTTGACTTATGGGGTGCATCAAAAGTGACGCTGTCTTTCAATCCACATTTCATAGTGTCTACTTCCCTCTTTCCGCGCTCTCGTCGGGGCTTCTTGGCAGTCGTGACGCATGCCAGCTACAGAAGGAACTTGGTTGAGTGGAAAACACTCGCAGCACAGTAATGAGCAACGGTAGCGAATCAGATTCAGAATCTGCTGGAACAAACACTAAGGGACATTCAGCTTCACTCTGCAGAAGCTTGTAATGCGCACAGCTACTTCCCATTAATGCGCAGTTTTTGTTCTTATTTCTCATGTGCATGTGTGAGGATGGATTTGCACACGTGTGTGTGTGTGTGTGTGTGTGTGCGTGTGTGTGTGTGCGTGCGTGCGTGCATGTGTGTGTGTGTGTCTGTGTGTGTGTGTGTGTGTGTGTGTGTGTGTGTGTGTGTGTGTGTGTGTGTGTGTGTGTGTGTGTGTGTGTGTGTGTGTGTGTGCATGTGTGTGTGCGTGCGTAAGTGTGCACGTGCGTTCGTGCGTGCGTGTGTGTGTGCGCGCGTGTGTGTGCTTGTGAATGTTCGTGTTCACGCACACCAGGTGGGCATTACAATGTTAGGGAGAGAAGAGGTTATCCAAGCAGGCGTGAGAGGAAAGCTTTTCAGAATAACCCACTCTTACCGCGATTCGTTATGGTCAGTTTGGCTGAAATTTGAGGCGCTCGCTTAAAAAATCGCCTCGCTACTACAAGCTCCTCCGAATATCGTTGTGAAAATTTATGGTCAGTATGACTAACAGCCATTGCTCTTATTCAGAGTGCTCCTAGCGTAGGTGGAGTGTCGCACTATGGTGATGGCTTGTTTCCTTACATATGTCACCTGAGCAATCTCAAAATACAACAGAAGCCAACTGTTACCTGAGCTCACGCCAGCAATCTGTGGTCAATTCGACCCCTACAAATATCTCAACCCCTATAATGATTGGTCTGTTTTCCCCCATTGAGTGGTCTGCGATTTTGACCCGTCGTTTTTTTTTTTTTTTTTTTTTATGAGGGTCTGTCTGTGGTCAAGACCATCCCTGTCTATTAGTGCTCAACCTAATTTTACCGCCAGCCGTCTATCTTCTGGTGGTCCAACATTAGTTGACCCCATTCTCCTGTCCTACGGATACCCTTTCACTTCCCACCCACTAAAAACTTTGGATATTCACATATGGCCCCTCCCTCCGCTGCCCTCCCATCCTGCCCTCCCTCCCCTGCCCTCCGATCCTGCCCCCCCTGCGGTGGTACAGGGAGTCTGCAAAAGGATCATATGTGCCCAACAAGGGCTTCCTGCCAGATATGGTTGCGTCTGACCCTGATGCACAGCCCACACTGTTGGATGCACCACCTGCTGTTGCACCTGATTCACCTGAAGGTTCACCTGAAGATTACTCTGGTGCTGCTGCAGGTTGTAGAGGAGAGGGTGAGGGTAGGAGTGATTGGGAGGTAGGGGCAGCAGCGGTGGCTAGGGAGGGACTATCAGCAGTGGCAGCAGCAAGCGGAGGAGAAGGAGCAGCAAGCGGAGGAAAAAGAGCTACAGCAGAAGCGGCCGCAGGAGCAGAAGGAGCAGCAGAAGGAGCAGTAGCAAGAGATTCATCAGAGCGCCTATCAGAGTCTCTGCAGGAACAGTGCATCCGTGGCAGTGCGGTCGCTGCTGCTGGAGCTACTGCTGCTGCTGTTGCTGCTGGCGATGCTGCTGGTGATGGTGATGCTGCGGCAGCTGCTGCCACTACTGCTGTTGTGGGCAGGGAGGGGGATAAAAAAGCAGCTGGTGCAGGCGAAAAGTGCTCACCTGCAGCAGCGCCATCAGCACTGATGCCGGCACAAATGGATGAGCTGTTGGATCTCTGTCTGCTGCAGGCCCTCTCTGTCTCTGTCAAGCCCTCACACCTGCCCCTGTCAGCTAGCTCCCTCTGGTGAGCTGCCCAACATCAATCATCTCATGACCTTTTGGTCGTTCTTTGGTACTTCAGCCTTCCAGCTCTCTTCATTACAGGTGATTGGAGCATGGGACAAGGGTGGCGGCTTGAATTGCGTGTAGCCACGGATTTCCCACAAATCTTGTAGCTCATGGCAGTTGGCATGGCATGACATGTCGGCGCATGGTCTCGTGTGTCAAGTACAAAGTGCATGTCATGTGAGCCATGTACATGGTGGCAGGACAGCAACGACAAAGTGCATGTCATGTGATTCCTTGCTATCCTGCCACCATGCTATTGGTGCTGGCAGGGCCAATCACGTGCTGCCATGTCGGCCGCCCGGCACAACAATGGACATCAAGAAGTCATCTCACAAGAAGCTGAGCAAGTGGTTGCATGCCAAGGCTGTTGATGGGCTGGTGAGTGCCTGAATGATGGTGTTCTGAAATCGAGTGAGCTTGTGTACGAATGTGGTTACAAATTTTGAGTGAATGAGTGCGTTTGATTGATTGGGTGAATGTGTTTGTGTGGGTTTGGGTGAATGAGTGTGTCTGATTGTTTTGTGTGATTGAGTGTGTCTACGTTTCTTTGTGATTTCATCACTTGTACTATGCTCATTCCCTCTACCCTGTGCATCTATCTATCCTTTGCACCTTCACAATCAGAATGCCCTCCACTTCGCTTCACTGAACTACACCCACCCTTGCAAAAAAAACATATCAACCTGGCAATACAATATCACCCATCCTTACCCTTGCACCCATCTATTCACCTCTGCACATGGTCAGATATGTGGCAAGGAGGACAAGCACCGCAAGGAGTTCATCATCTCGTCTGTCAACCACCGCCACCAGTCCCTCCTCGCATTCTGGCCATATAAGACAGCCCAAGCCCCCCCCAGGACTGCACCCCAAGGCAGCTTAGGGATAGCTACTGAAAGCGCCACCGTCACAGCCACCACGACGGTAGAAGAGTTGTTCAAACCGTCTCCCCACGTGGCTCCTGTCTTTGAGTCCGTAGGGCTCGACCCACACGCCTTCTACTCCCCCTCGGCTGTTCGCAACGCAGCGCTTTCCTACATCTCCCTCCACTCCCTCTCCGAGCCCTCCAACCCCTCTATAGTCGTCCTCGATGCAACTCTCTGCGACGCACTGTACAAAGGTGCAATAAAAAAGGGTGTGCCATACCCTGCACAGTGTCCTAAGAGAGACATAGTCCCCTTGTTACTGCAGCGAATGCAGGCGCAACACAGGGTGGAGAGGGGGGGAGGAGCGTGGAGCGGAAGGGGGAGCTGGAGCCTGTGGAGATATTTGTGAGGGGGCGACAGGGCAGCAGGAGAGTGACACGGGTGACAGGCGTGGAGGCTTATCCGGTGGAGGCTGAACCTCTTGCTGCTGAGCTGCAGAAGAAGTTTGCTTCAGGCGCGTCTGTGGCTCAACTGCCAGGTGGGTTCACCTGCAACAGGTGGGTTCACCTGCAACGGGTGGGTTCACCTGCAACGGGTGGGTTCACCTGCAACGGGTGGGTTCACCTGCAACGGGTGGGTGCACTGTGCCAGCCATGCGAGTATGGCCATGCAGAGCTGCAGAAAAGCTAGAGGAACCCGTCCCTGCTGCAGATGTTTCGTGCGTCATATCGTCTGCTGAAATTCCCATCTTCCATTCCACCCTTTCTTCTGTAGTCCTATTCCCCCTCATTTCCCACTCCCCTCCTGTTTCCCCATTTTCATTCATCCCTTTTTTTTCCACACCACCCACTGCTTTCATTCTTTGCCTCTTCTTTCCCCTCTGCATATTGCCTTTGCCCTTGCTTAACACAGGTAAGAAGGGGCAGCATGAGGTGTATATTCAAGGAGGATTCTTGGACAAGTTGTCTCGACTGCTTGTGGATGTGCATGGCATCCCAAAATCTTATGTGACGGCAAATGATTATACAAGGAGGTGATGCATGTAAGCATCGTGAAAATCTTGTACATACGGTACCGTACTGCAAGCGCCCGTTTAGTGGACCCCAGACAACGTTTCATACCGTATGTTTATGTGCATCATACATGTAGTTTGCAAGAAGGGTAAAATAGGTTGAAGTGACTGATGAAATGGTTCAAGGGGGGTGAGTGGAGACCTTGAAACTGAGGAGCAAAAGACAAAGGAGAAAATGGGTCAGCGTGCCATGGGTCAGTGTGCCATTCCTGCATTCACTGCCACCTGCTGCTGGTGCAGCCCGTGGCTCTGCTATGCTGCAGGAGAAAGTTTTGAAGGGGTTACTTGAGAGAGGAAAGGAGAGGGGCGCGGTAGAGGCCTAATAAGGGCATTCTGCCTCGTCTTAAAACCGCGGCCAAGATGAGGTTAGATAGGGTGCAAAGCATTACCAAAATCAGTTGATGGAATGTTGTCGTGTGCATACGACATACGGCATTCAGGCCATGTTATTCAGAAAAGAAGCACTGCGCATTGCAACTCTCATAATCTAGTCACAACACAACTCGCCAATAAGCACCATCAATGTCAGCGTACACAAACCACACTCATTATGAACATCACCTCTGAAGAGCCGCAAAAGACTGCAGTGTAGGCATGAGCAAGGGTCCGAGCCAAGTCGGCTCGTTGTGAGGCGCAGCGAGCCAAGCCGGCAGCTGACCTTTGCTCATGCTCATAGCTCATCGTAGCCGGGATGAGCTGGTCTCAGCTCGTTACTGACCCAGTCAAGATTATTGCCGTCTGCTGGGCGAATGGGCTGCACTGCAAGCACCATGCCGATGATCCAAGGAAACAACAAGGCATTTTGTGGCCATTTAGCCAAGCGCAAGTATGGATCAGCTTGGACCTCGCGAGCCGAGTTCGGCGCAAGCATGGTGGAGGCAGACTCTCTGTAGAGACAATCTCGGCTCGCGAATGGGCTGTCGGCTCGTCGAGTCAGCTTTGAGGAGCCAGGTCGCGGCTCACCGAACCAGCTCGGCTTGACTTGGTCAAGCAGGCTGGGAATAAACGTGGGGTTGGCTTGTCGACTTGGCTCGCCACTCTGCTGAGAAAGGTCCTTCCCTGTTGAAGCAACAGAGAGCACAACCTCGAGAGGCACCGAGTGGCTCTCGACCTTGGATAGGTCCATTGCGACGAAGCTGATTCGGACAAGCCTGCCTTCCCACATACAAACGATGAGGGACGTTCAGAACGGCAAATCAGCCACTCTCACCATACCTGACTGGGATAAAAAATATGAGGGAATCGGAGGGGAAAGGTGGGAAAGAGGACAAGAAAAGCGAGAAAAACGGATGTGGAAGAGGGACGCGGAAGGTCACATCCAAGGTGCTGCCTTTTCTTCCCTCCCACGCCCACCTCTTGGCCCAAGTGCAGCACACCCACATCCAAGGTTGTGCCTCTGCTGCCAGAGTGCAGCACAGAATGGTAGCCACTGCCCTCATTGTCCCTCGCCCCTCACGCTCATCATTATCCTCCTCCCCTCAAGCCAAACCCCCCGCCACCTCACCCACAGCCTCGTCAACCCTCTCTTTGCTCCCACACCCGCCTTCCCCACCCTCCACTCACCATGCCCACGCACCACTCACCACGCCCACGCACCACTCACCTCCCCAATGAGAAACAGTGCGTGAGCAGATGCGAGCGGGCGGCATGGAGGGAAGGCAATCCCTGGGAGATGGCTTCTGCCGCCCTCTGCTGCACCAATGGGCATGGGCAGTGGGGTCGGGACATGGGCAGGAGAAAGACAAGAGGAAAGGGGGGAGAAAGAGAGAAGAGATTGGTGAGAGAGGAAGTGCCGCTGAAGAGAAATAGGGTTGAGAGAAAGGGCAAGAGGTGCGGACAGGGAAAGGAAATGGGTTGGCGGGAGCGGAGGATCGTTCAACAGCAAGTCGGCAGTGGCGAAAGAGGAGGTGATTGAGAGAGGGCGGGCCGCTGCGAGAGGGAGTAAGGAGGACACACAGCGAAAGAAACATGGGTTTGGGCTCGGGAATGTAAAGATTGAGTTATTGGGAAATCGGGCACGGGCATGGTGTGCAATACGAGATGAGCATGGGAATGCGGCATGGGATTGTGGTTGTGCGCTCCAGAGAAGCACCAGCACCTGCAGCTGCAGTGTTGGCATGTGAAGCACGAAGGGGCATGGCGCTGCCTATTGTGTGGCGCAGCCCGTACTGGGGAGCCTCGTGGCGGCAGGGATGCGTGGCGAAACAGGCAGTGGCGTCGTGGCGCCGCGTGAGCCACACAGAGGGCCGCGATGGAAGAGGAAACAAACGCAGCACGATGCTTGGCAGCTCATGCGTGCTCATGCCCCGGGAGAGTTGAGTTGGGGGGAACGGGAGAGGAAGGGTGGGGATTGACGAGAGAGGGGGGAGATGGGGGGAAAGGGGGAAGATGGGGGGACGGGGGGGAGATGGGGGGAGGGGGGGATGAGGGGAAAGGGGGAAAACGGTGAGATCGACGATGTGGGCGCATCCGTAGTGAAAGCTTTGCGCGCAATTTGGGTAGAACAAGGTGTTTTCTCACTTCAAACTCATCGCCTCCACTCCATATGCGCTACCACTGCTGGTGAGTTCACCCCAACTGCCTGAGTGTGGGAGCGTTTGAGAAACACAAAACCATCAGCGGGAAGGGAGGTGAGGTGGGCAGCGCGAGCCGCGATCACGCTGGCTGGCAGGCGGAGGGCAGGTGCGCAGTGCGAGGGATCGGCGCGTAAGGAGAAGAGACGGCGGCGCGGCAGGAGAGACGGCGGGGTGACGGGCTTGACGACGAGTAGAACAGTTGACGCCTATCATATCTTTCGAGCAACCCATGTGTCAACCGCTGGTGAGTGGTGCACAGGCGGCGGCAGAGGGCGTGCCGAGTGGAAAGCGGCGCGTCGTTGCTCCCTCACCCCCCACATTGCTGACAGCGAGTCGGGGCACAGTGAAACTCGGGGCGATACATTGAGAATGCAATGATTGAAATCTGTACGGAATGAGTTCTTTGATCTTTATGACCGTGTACGCGTTCATGCAGCATACCACTGTAGCAGCAGCGATGTTGGTCCAATGAGCTGTGGCTGTGTGAACGTGGCCCGTCATACCTGCTCGACTGAAAGCACAACTCCAATCTGCGAGAATAAACAGACAGTGAAGAGGATCATAATTGTATCGAAAAAGAGTCTCTGTTACGAGCACTGGAGGTGCTGCTGCAGCTACAGTGGAGCCCACACTGCTGCCAGAACTCGTGCTTGATTATCCCCGTGGTTACCCCTCCCCCTCCCGTGCTCTCCTGGCCCGCGGTTACCCGTTGTGCTGCCTCCACCACTCCAGACGACAGTCGTCGCGTCCTTTCGCTGCCTCTAGGGGAAGGCAACGAGGATCGCGCGGCGACACCGCTGCTCAAGGGGAAGGCAACAGCAGTGCTGGTTCTAGGCGGGGAAGAGAGGAGGCGGAGGCGGAAGCGGAGGCGGAAGCGGAAGCGCCGCGGAGTCGCCTCTCATCGGCCTGCCACATGCAGCGCTGCTTCTACGCGAGGATCGCGCAGGACTGCATGCGGAGGAGCGATGTGCGGAGGCTTTGCGAATACTCCCCGTTGCGCGCAACCTCCCAGGAGAGCAGACGCTGATTGGTGCGCTGAAACGTCAGCTGCTTCCATGCTCGCGATTGGCTGAGGAGGAAGCGATTAAGGATGAGACAGCGGGTGGACCGTCGGCGGGAAAAGCGTCAGTGGGGGGAGAGGAGGCGGAGGAAGAGTCGGTGGGGGAAGAGGAGGAAGTGACAGCGGAGATCGCGTTGATGCGGAGCGAGCGGATGTGATCGGAGCAGTCGGCGGGGAGTGAGCAACTGGGATTTGGAATTTGGGAGCGACGCTGCTGCTGACTGCGGAAAACTGGCCGCGGCGTGTCGTATCGCTGCGCCACGGAAGAAAGCCGCAACAAAAAAAGCCGCCGCGCGCGGCTTTGAGGTATATGACGTCGCCGGTCGAATCTGCTCGAGGGTAATAGCCCCACCAGCTTCCGCGCTTCCGCGTTGCCACAGAAGCCGACATCAGCCGAGATGGTTCTGACGGGTGTCAGAGGTGCTTGGCTGAATTTTCGCAGTTGTAACAACTTTGTCGCGTGATTTCGCCACCCCAAACCTGTACTACCAAACCAACCAACCGAAGCTCACCCCGAAAGTAGTTTGGTTTGGTGCGAGTACAGAACAGACCAACTTCCAAACCAACCTCCACTTTTACCGCCAAACCATGCTCCTCACCTTCCATCGTGCTGGACTGAACCAAACCACAGCCATTCTGCCCCCAACAACCAACCTCCAGCTTCGAGCTGGTGCAGAAACAACGGTTGAGAACGACGCTGAGCAGCCTGGTTTGGTTAATTTGCTTTGGTTTGTTTCCTGGTTAGTTCTCTTTGGTCTCTTTGGTCTCTTTGCTCTCTCTGGTCCACCTAGATGGATCTGCGTTCACAAGTTGCTGCAGCCAAGTCACGTGTAGTAGTGCTCCATATAGCATAGGAGCTGCGACCTGATTACGGGAGTGTCGAAAACAGCTGGGTGAGCATAGCAGATCACACTCGCGTTTGTGCTACTCCAGGTGTTCGCTGCAGGTCGTAGGATCTTTGGTTGTCGCTAGGCAGTACGTTACGATTTTCGGTGATTGAGGCTACTGGCTCTAGTTTGGAGGGAAATTACTCGGGCGCGGAGCTTTCACGCTGATTGTTATTGTCTCCATGGGTGACATGGAGTCTCCTAGAACCCACATCGACCATCTCACCGACGACCACTTGATTAGCATCTTTTGGAACGTACTTCCATTAAAATCGTACAAATCCAAGAGCGATGATCTCTGGAACTTCCTTCCTTTCAAGCCCAAGTACGTCTCCAACGCCAACCCAGAGCTCTCACTCGTAACGCCTAGAGACTCTCCCATGCCGACCCCTCCAGCCTCCGCAGATGCCGCTCATAACCTCCTCATCGCCTCGATCTGCCGTCGCTGGCGGCGTCTCGCTAAGGAGCATGTCTCATCGCTCCTAGTCAAGGAAGACCGCGTCGTGTCTCACCGCGATTTGCTCAACGCCGTCGCTTGCTTCCCGAATTTGACCCATCTGCATCTCTCGGACGGAAGTGTTGAATCTCTGGACAACACCTTTCTAGCTGACCTCGCCGCTTCGTGCCCTGGGCTGAGAGCGCTTCACGTGGGGAAGATGACGTTATTTGCGGGCAAGGGACGACCTGGTTGGAAGGGCGCCCGCCTGATAGGCAAGTTCGGCTTGGAGCATCTCGCCCGTCTCTGCCCTCACCTGGAGCACCTGTCGCTGGAGTGGCTCGATAGCTCTGCCAAGCCTCCAGACTCTCTCTTTCAGCTGCCGTTGCGCACCCTCGTCTTGAACAATAAAGCTGACTTAACGATTCCAAAAGTCAGATCCCTTTCGCCGTCTCTCACTGCACTCTGCTCTGGAACTTCCTTCCTAGACTACGACCAGCTTTCCACCATCCTTCGACTCACCAACCTCACTCGCCTCTCCTTGTCTAAAACCATCCGTTTTCCCAGATCGCGTGACGTCGCACTCGCACAGCTACCTTCTCTCGAGTCATTGGAAGTAAAGCTTTTTGATAGCTTAACAGACATTTTCCTGCCCAACTTTCAATATAGGTCCTTGAAACGGCTGCAGCTTACCTCTGGCTACGGAGAAGAGCGGTTCCCAAACAGTTTTGCAGAGCTGCTGCCGTGCCTCCAAGAGCTCAGCATCAGTAACTGCAAAAACATCAGCGACTGGACTGACCAGTTCACCTCTTTCACCTGCCTGGAGAGCTTGACCATTTCTGGATGCAACGTGTCCTTGCTGCCTGAGAACATGGGGGATCTTCCAGCCTTGAAAACTCTTGTGCTGGACGAGTCAAGGCTTTGCCGTCTCCCTGCTTCCTTCACCAGCCTCACATCTCTGGAGACGTTGCTTGTGCTTCATTTTTTATGGGATGATCTACCTGCAGGACTTGGTTGCCTCACAGCACTCCGGACTCTATCTCTTGTGTGCTCCCGATCCCCGAACCTGGACCTTCAAGAAGACTTGGTGGGGCTGACGAGTCTCCAAACCTTTCGTCTCCAACAGTATCTCAGAGAGCAGCTGCCGCCCTCATTCACGCAGCTGGCGTCGCTGACCAGGTTGGAGCTGGATGAGTGCAGTCTTGTTGGCCTGCCAGAGGGAGTTGGCACCATGGCAAGGCTGCAGGAGCTGTGTATTCACGCTTGCCCTGACATTACTGGGATTACAGAATCTGTCACAAACCTTGTTAACCTTCGGGTGCTCATCATAGACAAGTGTCCCCATTTCTCGTCACTTCCCAGGAGGCTGGACAGCCTTACCAGCCTCACACAGCTGGAGGTGAGGGGATGTGAGCTGCTGAACGAAGCCCCTCAGGCTCTGCCGCTCAGACTTCAGACACTGATCTTCAAAAACAAGCAGCAGATGGTGTCTCTCCCAGACTTAGCGACTCTTACAGAGCTCAGGAAGCTGTGCTTGGGCATCGTGGGTGCAGAATGTGTTGAGGACATCGGTGGGCATCTCTCTGGGCTGGAGCACCTGGAGGTACAGCTGGTGCTGGGAGGAGAAGGCGCCGAGGAGACTCTGTCCGCGTTGACAAGGCTTTCTTGCCTCCACACCTTGACACTTAAGGGGGATTGCAGCTTCAAAAGACTGGTGGAGTGTGACGGCGAGGGATTGCTGGAGCTGCGGCAGCTGAACATGGACACCACGTGTGATGAATTCACAGAGCTGCCTGCGACCTTCACCACTCTCAACCACCTCACATCCCTTCAGATCCACGCGCCAAAGTTATCCTCCCTTCCAGAAGCCTTAGGGGCACTCTCAAGACTGCGCAAGCTGAACTTATCCAACTGCTCATCCCTCACACACCTCCCTGCTTCCCTCACGCAGCTCTCCTGTCTGCATGAGCTGAACGTCAGCAACACCAGCATCCGGCTGCTTCCGCCTGGCTTGACTCAGCTTAGCAGACTGAGGAGGCTGGATGTTCACAGCTGCAAGCACCTGGAGGCTCTGCCTGACGACATATGTGAGCTCAGAATGCTCGATCACTTGTCCACTAGGTGGTGTGACGAGGTCCAGCACCGAAGGTGCCTTTCACACTCATGAGATAGATCCCTAATATGATGCAAGCATACTCAGGCTCGTTCACAAACTTGCAGTCACAATCATTTAAGTTATACCAGTAATTATTTAGGAGGGTAGAATTTGCAGATTGTAAGGTTAAAAACTCATATTTGACCGACTGAACTTCCTTTTCAGCCTTCTAGGAGGTTGAAAGCACTCTTGCAGCGTTCTCCTTGCTCAAAGTCTACATTTGCACATGGCATATGTAGAATATGACGTAAAAACGGACGGGATGTTGTAAAGGTGTGCAAGGGATTGATGCGCCACACTATACATGAACACTGTCAAGCTTAAAGTATTGGCGATGTGTCACATAACTGTGTCATGACTCCTCTAGAGTTCTAGGGTTGGGCTGAAGAAGAAGAAGAAGAAAAATTCCGGCACTGTCTCATCAAACCCTCCAAACCCCGATACCCTCTTTACCAACTTGCTTCATATAACCCTCCCTCTCCCCTCCTTCACCCCTTTCTACTCACTGTCATTCCAGCAGGACCTATCTCAACCTCATGGGTCTCACGGGTCTTGTGGGTCACATCACATTGCATAATAGCAAGGCAATGTCCTGGATAAGGGGGAAATGGGAGAATGTGAAGCAGTGGTCGGGCGAGGCAGGGTGAAGGGACAGTATTACAGGTGGTAGCAGCAGGTGAGGAGGAATAAGGGTGGTTGCAGCAGGTAAGGCGGAAGAAGGGTGGTAGCAGCAGGTGAGGAGGAATAAGGGTGGTTGCAGCAGGTTAGGCTGAAGAAGGGTGGTAGCAGCAGGTGAGGAGGAATAAGGGTGGTTGCAGCAGGTTAGGCTGAAGAAGGGTGGTAGCAGCAGGTGAGGAGGAATAAGGGTGGTTGCAGCAGGTAAGGCGGAAGAAGGGTGGTAGCAGCAGGTGAGGAGGAATAAGGGTGGTTGCAGCAGGTAAGGCGGAAGAAGGGTGGTAGCAGCAGGTGAGGAGGAATAAGGGTGGTTGCAGCAGGTTAGGCTGAAGAAGGGTGGTAGCAGCAGGTGAGGAGGAATAAGGGTGGTTGCAGCAGGTTAGGCTGAAGAAGGGTGGTAGCAGCAGGTGAGGAGGAATAAGGGTGGTTGCAGCAGGTTAGGCTGAAGAAGGGTGGTAGCAGCAGGTGAGGAGGAATAAGGGTGGTTGCAGCAGGTTAGGCTGAAGAAGGGTGGTAGCAGCAGGTGAGGAGGAATAAGGGTGGTTGCAGCAGGTTAGGCTGAAGAAGGGTGGTAGCAGCAGGTGAGGAGGAATAAGGGTGGTTGCAGCAGGTTAGGCGGAAGAAGGTGAAGGGTGAAAAGTTGTCTTTGCAACTTCTGACCAAGGAGTGATCAAAGTGGTACATTCCCACCTGGGCACTTAGGACATGAGAGAACGGCGCAGCTCCTGAAATCCGAATGGTGGAGAGGTAAATGGAAACTTGGCCTGTGGGAGCTGTGAGTGCGGAAAGGCTACCGGTAGTTGAAGATGTGCTACAACCCCCACTCCTCTCTTTCCCCCCACTCCCCTCATACCCCTCACTCCTCTCATACCCCTCACTCCTCTCATACCCCTCACTCCTCTCATACCCCTCACTCCTCTCAAAACCCCCACTCCCATTATACCTCCACTGGTCTCATGCTCCCGATTCCTTTCATACCCCCCAACCCCAATACCCTCTCTCCTCTCATATCCCCAAACTCCTCTCATATCCCCACACTCCTCTCATATCCCCACACTCCTCTCATATCCCCACACTCCTCTCATATCCCCACACTCCTCTCATATCCCCACACTCCTCTCATATCCCCACACTCCTCTCATACTCCCCACTCCTCTCATAAACCCCAATCCTCTCCTGCCCATCACCCACTCATATCCCCACTCATCTCATCCCTCCCACTCCTATCACAGCCCCAACTCCTCCTCTCATAACCTCCACTCATCCTCACATACTTCCCACTCCAGGTGAGTCAGGTGGGTGATTCAGGTGGGTGACTAAGGTGGGTGACTCAGGTGGTTGATTCAGGTGGGTGGCTCGGGTGAGTGGCTCAGGTGGGCTCAGGTGGGTGATTCAGGTGGGTGGCTCAGGTGGGCGGCTCAGGTGGGTGACTCAGGTGGGTAACTCAGGTGGGTGAATCAGGTGGGTAACTCAGGTGGGTGACTCAGGTGGGGAAGACTCATGTAGGAGACTCAGGTGGGTGATTTAGCTGGGTGATTCAGGAGGGTGATTCAGGTGAGTGAGTTACTCAGGTGGGTAATTCAGGTCGGTGGCTCAGGTGGGTGACTCGGGTGGGTGACTCGGGTGGGTGACTCGGGTGGGAGACTCGGGTGGGTGACTCAAGTGGGTGACTCAGGTGGGTGACTCAGGTGGGTGAGGCAGGTAAGTGATTCAGGTGGGTGACTGAAGGATGTGGATGAGAATCGTTTGCATTGGCACTACAGATGCCATCGTTTGAAACACCCTCTTGCAATGGCTATTCCAACAGGGTTTAGGGTACCCATGCTTGATCCCGCCCACGCACCAGCACCACCTATGGTACTGCAGAGGGTATGGCAGCAGAGGTGTGTCCTGCACACCTGGTGCTTGGCTTTGTGATAGAAGCTGGCAATTTCATTGTACACCCCACTGCCGACTTGCAGGGCGTCAAGCTTGCATATGAAAGCAAGCTCAAATGAGTCAGCTTACGAAATGCATTATGGTAGTGAATTTCCCAGCATGCACAAGGCTCCAACATGAGCTGGCTGGCAGGTTGCCTGTTGTGGCGTCCATCTTCACACAACCATCCTTGAGCCCCGTGCTTTTAGGTGTCTTGCCATGTCCCTCGCGTCTGTGCATTCACTCATTCCTCACTTCGCCTCTCCTCCTGCCCCGCCCCCTCATCCCTGCGCTCAAGTTTTCGTCTGTAGACGCACTTCTCTCTCGTGCTGACCGGCTCTTCTTCTCCCTCGGGTCTCACCTCTTCCTGCCTGCCAGCCCAACAGCTTCTTCTCGCAGCAGCTGATAGCGTGTGAGGTGTGGATGGAGCAAAGCATGACAAGAAGAGACCGCCGGAGCAACTCCGCAATGTGCTGGCATGGACGCCTGCCCCCAGGGCGTGGACGCACTCACTACCAAGGCACTATCCCTCCGCATGGCCTTCCTCTCCCCTACGGCATGGTTGCGCTAACTGGCAACCTGCGGTCAGCAGCAGGTTAGCAGCAGGTCAGTCTCAGGTCAGTCTCAAGTCAGTTTCAGGTCAGTTTCAGGTCAGTTTCCGGTCATTTTCAGGTCAGTCTCAGGTCAGTCTCAGGTCAGTCTCAGGTCAGTCTCAAGTCAGTCTCACGTCAGTCTCAGGTCAGTCTCAGGTCAGTTTCAGGTCAGTTTCAGGTCAGTTTCAGGTCAGTCTCAGGTCAGTCTCAGGTCAATCTCAGGTCAGTCTCAACTCAGGTCAATTTCAGGTCAGTCAAAGGTCAGTTTCAGGTCAGTCTCAGGACAGTCTCAGGTCAGTCTCAGGTCAGTCTCAGGTCAGTCTCAGGTCAGTTTCAGGTCAGTTTCAGGTCAGTTTCAGGTCAGTCTCGCGTCAGTCTCAAGTCAGTCTCAGGTCAGTCTCAGGTCAGTTTCAAGTCAGTTTCAGGTCAGTTTCAGGTCAGTCTCAGGTCAGTTTCAGGTCGGATTCAGGTCAGTCTCACGTCAGTCTCAGGTCAGTCTCAGGTCAGTTTCAGGTCAGTTTCAGGTCAGTTTCAGGTCAGTCTCACGTCAGTCTCAGGTCAGTCTCAGGTCAGTCTCAGCTCAGGTCAGTTTCAAGTCAGTCTCAGGTCAGTCTCAGGTCAGTCGCAGCTCAGTCTCAGCTCAGGTCAGTTCCAAGTCAGTCTTAGGTCAGTTTCAGGTCAGTCTCAGGTAAGTCTCAGGTCAATCTCAGGTCAGTTTCAGGCCAGTTTCAGGTTAGTCTCAGGTCAGTCTCAGGTCAGTCTCAGGTCAGTCTCTGGTCAGTCTCAGGTCAGTCTCAGGTCTGTCTCAGGTCTGTCTCAAGTCAGTCTCAGGTCAATCTCAGGTCAGTTTCAGGTCAGTTTCAGGTCAGTCTCAGGTCAGTCTCAGGTCAGTCTCAAGTCAGTCTCAGGTCAGTTTCAGGTCAGTCTCAGGTCAGTTTCAGGTCAGTCTCAGGTCAGTTTCAGGTCAGTCTCAGGTCAGTCTCAGGTCAGTTTCAGGTCAGTTTCAGGACAGTCTCAGGTCAGTCTCAAGTCAGTCTCATGTCAGTCTTAGATTGGTCTCGGGTCAGTCTTAGGTCAGTCATATATTGGTCTCAGGTCAGTCTTGTGTCAGTCTCATTTCAGTCTCAAGTTAGTCTGATCGTTCTCCAATAAAGTTGAGCCAGTCCGATTGTCAAATTCAACCAGTTCAATCGAATCGAATCAGAATTGAGGTTCAAACTGAACCGGTTCCACCACACTTTGTCCATTCCCATCCCCTTTTGCATCTCTTCCCAGGGCCTGCCGCCTCTCACTCCCACATCCCGTTCCCCTCGCATCGTCCCCATCCCCATCCTGATTCCCATCCCCATTGTCATCCCCTGCCCACCCAGATGTGCAAGTGCCGACAGCAGCGGCCATCACACAGCTCCAATCTGCCTATCCTGCACCCACCTCACTTGTATCTATCCCACTCTCTTTTGCCACACTTCCTCAGCCACCCAACAGGTGTGCATGGTCAAGCCAGTAGCATCCATCCCCTGCCGTCTCCACACAGGCACACGGATCAGCGATCACTCATCTCTGCACTGGGGTCACAAGTGCGTGTATCAAACTTACCTCCACCGAATCAGGTCTGTGCTCTCATTTGTCGCCTGGTGCGACACCACTTCCATTGGCACCCCATTGCCTCTTTTGTCCACCCTATTTTGAGTCGACTCTAAACAATACCTGGTGCGACACCACTGCCATTCGCACCTCATTGTCCCTGGTGTCCACCCTGTTTTGAGTCGACTCTAAACATCACCTGGTGCGCCACCACTGCCATTGGCACCCCGTTGTCTCTTGTGTCCACCCTTTCAATGCGGGGGAGACAGTCCCTTGATCTCACTGCCCCTTGATTTCACCGCCCCTTCATCCCATTACGCCCATGATCCTACCACCCCATCACCCCTTTACCCCATCGCCCATCATCCCATCTTCTCCCCACCAGCTCCTTGCATTAGCTATTTGCCCTCGCTGTGATGGCTGATGTGAAACAGCTTTGGCAAGTCACTGTCTGCCCTGCCCCCTCATGTGTCCAACTTCCTTACCTGCATGAGACAAGAGCAACGATGTGAGGATATAAACTACATGAGCCCCGTGTGTTGTAGTCGTCTCATGCCTGCCGTGCCATCCCCCTTTCCCTCCCCCCTCCTCCCCCTTCACTTGTTCATGCGCTCATTCCTTTTCTGCCTCCCCGCCTTCCTCCTATCGACTTTGGCCCAACAGGGTGGCAAAGTTCCAGCTGGGGGCTTATGTGTCACTGCCTACAGCTGTTCATCTAATCAACCGTATGAGACTAGCCGAGATGCCGGCAACAAGAAATAGAAACAGGCGGTTGTGAGGCAGTTAGTTGATGTGCGAAACAAATGGTCAATGCTTGACGGTTCGATCGAACGTGTAACAGAACAGTGAGGATCATTGAGTACACAACGTCTCACTTATGGTTAGACAGACCTAGCTGTGCTGTATGTCGGAAACCTAATACAAGGATATGGCAACTAGGTCAAATGGACAATACATATGCTGCTTAATGTACTACTACTAATATGGTCACTGGGATTGATTAAACATGGCCACTCTGAACTTAGGGTACATTCCGGCCTGAAGATGTCACAAAACAAAGCGTCAGAAACGAGATTAGAAAGAACAGAGTAGCTTGTAGGCCCAAGCTTGTTTCACAAATGTTTTGTTAGTTAGTTTTTTTTTGTTGGATAAAAGAAGGAAAACCAATGCACATTATTGGTACTCTCCTTTAATGAATTCTCAAAGTCAGATGGTAAATTATCATTGTATTGCAGTTTGAAGTACCCACTATTGTACAGAACTCACTGTATCCAATAATGCACCAGCCAATATGGTTCTATCTGCCTGCCTGACCTTCATTTCGCGCTGACTGAAGCGTTGAAATGTGTCGCAAATATTCAACGCGTTTGGTTGCTGGAAGTGCGTGAGCCAACCTCCACACCACAATGTTGCGGTTTGAGAAACCTCTGCGATTTCCCAGTCAAACCTGGACTCTGTGGTTCCCCAAGCCAAAAGCCCAGCCTTGGAGCCTTTGACCCGCGTCTCTCAAACCACCTGGTTTTTGACTCGCCTATAAGTAGTCATTGACTCTCCTAACATCCACAACACTTATCAGTAGCTACTATTCCATCGTCTTCCTTCACCCCAATCCAAGCTCTAAACCAGAGCGACAAATACAGCAGGAGACCATCTCTCGACACGACATCCATAGCAGCACAACACCATCCATGGCAGTCAGAGCGCTCGTCCTCTCGTGCATCCTCCTCCTCGTGTCGACGTCCGCCTTGGCGCAGCGTGGTCCGCCTGGCGGAGGTCCTCCCGGCAGTCAGCGCGGAGGCCCTGGCGCCGGTTCCGCCAGATCCGGCGGTCCTGGAGGTCCCAACGGTCCCGGCGGGCCTGGCGGGCCCGACGGACCGCACGGGCCTCCGCTGAATCTGACGGCCGTTGGGAATTTGACGGCCGATGTTGGCGCGCGGCTCGCCAACTGCTCCGCGGATCAGAAGATCTTTGACGGCCGATTCCACCTCGCCATCTTCAAGTAGGACTCGATGCCTTCCTTTCTGTCACATAGCATCGCCACATATCCCTAATCTGTTGTGCGCTTCCCCATTTCGTTTCCAGTCGCTAGAGTTTAGCACGACAATTGGCTTCCGCACGATTTCTTCAATTGATAGCTTGTGCAGAATCTTCGGATCGTCGCGCGCTCATTGCGTGTTCCCCTCATCCTCAATCCCCACTTTCCCTCACCTGCCCCTTTATCTGCACGCCCTCTCTCAGAAACTCCACCGGCAGTTACAATCTGCTCGTCGAAGCCCTCCTGGTGGACGCGGCGGGCAGTCCGCCCGACTCGCTCGCGATCGTGAAGGGCGCCGTGTGCGACGCCGCCGCGACGGCCGTCTTCGCGCTGCCGCTCGCCGCGGCGGACTGGCAGCAGCGTGCGGGGTGGTGGCTGCTGCACGCGGAGGCGCGCCTCGACGCGTTCCTCGAGAACGCGGACGCCGCCACCCTCGACGCGCTGCTCGCGGTGCTCCCCACAGCCTCGCTTCCGCCCACCAGCGGCGGCGGGCGCAACGGCGGAGGCAACGCTGGCGGAGGTAGCGCGGGGGGCGTGCGGAACGGGCAGGGCGGCAGGCGCATGGGGCTGGGGATGGGGCGGGAGCTGCTGATGCGCGCAGTGGGCCGCGCTGCCAGGCAGGGGGGACAGAAGCAGAAGGGGCAGCAGCAGCAGGAGGGAGCGCAGCAGCCGCATGCAGGTGGCTTTCCAGGTGGATTTCCAGGTGGCGATGGCGGAGTGAACAGCACGGTGAGCGGGTATGCTGTGCTGGCGGGCAGCAGCGCAGCAGGTGTGACTTGGGGCGGGCAGCTTATGGGGGCCAAGATGCCCGCCGCTGCTGTTTAATGCATCCCTGCCGTGCTGCTGCTGCTGCTGCTGCTTGATTCGTCGATGGCTGAGATGGTTGAGAGGTGTAAACCCAGGCTGATGCGGTTGAAAGCGCTGCTGCATGTTGCTTGCATCAGTGCTGCGAGGATGCTTGTGGAGTCAGCTAGGTTAAAACAAGTGCATGCAGGTTGCTGCTGTTGCAGCTCAGGGCTGCTGCTGCCATGGTTGTAATTGTCTTGAGGGCTTCTCATCCGTCTGTGTGTGTTTGGATAGATTTGCTTAGATTCCTGGAGAGTAGCTCGAGTAGGTCAAGGCATCAGGGGCAGGAATGCTGGCAAGGCATCAGGGGACACCAGCTGACTTGCCAGTCTTCCTACCCCTGATTGTTCCTGTGATGCTGTTCATTCATTGCAATCTTTAAGTTATTTTCGGTTTCCCTTCGCATCAGACGTGTTTTGGGGTAGTAGTATCTTCCTCCTGAAGCTTGAGATTAACAGAGCTACTTAAGCTGCTTTCTGCCAGCAGCAAGCCGCTTTAGGCAGGAGCATACAATCGGCAGTAAGCGGATCAGCTTATAGCGGTAAAATCGTCGTAGGATAGGTGACGCATCAGATGGCGCCTGTGTGATTTAAGTGGTGAGTGCAAATGCTGCGGGCAGAAAGGCAAAAGCGGTAGGGGAGGGGGAGCGGTTATTGACAGAGAGATGGCGGGTGGCGGAGGGTTTTGTGAGGATGGCTGGCGGAGGAGCTGGGAGGAGCTGGGAGGAGCTGGGAGGAGCTGGGAGGAGCTGGGAGGAGCTGGGGGAGGGCTGGGAGTGGACTCCCAAGCCGTGGCGGACGTGTGTAGCGGCGATGATGAAGCAATATCGTGGATAATGATATGCAGCTCTGACACTCCGCGCAGAGAGGTGGACGGCCTTTTGGAGACAGGAGCCTATGGCGGGACTAGCAGTAGTAACGACTACGGGACGGGCAGGAGATTGTAACCGGGGGGGGGGGAAGCATTGCACGGGTAAGGGAGGGGACGCCACCAGCTGCAGGCGCAGAGAAGGGCGTTCCATGTGGCGTGGTGATATTGGTCGTCGTGTTGCTGGAGCTGTTTGCAGTGGGCATGGCCATGTCACTCGTTACGCAGCTGATTAAGGAGCTAGGTACGCCCTTTCCCCTTGCCACCTTTCTCTTTGCCTTTCCTATTGCCCCTTCGCTTTGCCCCTCCCCGTTTGCCCCTCCCCAAAGCCCCTTCGCTTTGCCGCCCCCTCTTGCCCCTTCCTTTTGCCCCTTGCCCTTACCCCTTCGTTTTTCCTCTCCCATCTGCACCTCCCCCTGTCCCTCCCACATGCCCCTTCTCATTTCCCATCCGCCCTGTCTTCCCCTTATTCCACCCTTGCCCCTTCCCATTGCGCCTTTCCTTTGCCTATTTCCCATTGCCCCGCCTCCCTGCCCCTCAACATGCGTTCCTCCCCCCTTTCCCCATCTCCCTGCCCTCCCGGAGCCCCCTTGCCTGACCCTTCCCCTTTTCCCCGCCCCCTTGCCCCTCGACCTGCACCCCTGCGCTCTACTCCTCCCCCCCGGTTCCTGGTGTGCTGCCTCTGAACCCTTTGTCCGCGTTAGGAGCGTTCCCACCAGTACAGGACGGCTTCCCCTTGTCCACATGGAGGGCTGTGCAAGTCGTTATCAGGCCGTTCTTCGTGTCACGGTGAGAGAAGAAAGAAGGGCAATGGGAGAAAGAGGGGGTGGGGAAGGGGGAGAGGGGGGACGGCGAGAATTGAAGTTCCGGTTAGGGCAGAGCTCCCGTGTAAATGCCAAGAGGGATTTGGGATGTGGGGAAGGGTACCTGCTGCTCAGTTCGCCCTTTGCTCGTGTCCAGGGCAGGGCAGAATGCACCAGTATAACGGTGAGAGAAACGCGATGCACCGGATGAAGAGTAAGTAGTAACTGCAACCAATTGCTCGCTCCTGAGGTGACATGGAGAAGAACAGTTTTTCATCGCTCGTTGATGTGTGCATGCCTCACTCTTGATACATATACGGGTGACCTCACATGACCTCTTCCTTACATTCCTTTTTTACATATTAGAGTCTGCCCGACTCATGTTCTGGCCCGTAGTTTTTTTTTTTTTTTCCTTTCCCGTTCACTACTCTGCATTCCATGCATGAGCCGATTCGGTTGGTCTTTTGCCTGGCGTGATGGATTCAACCTCTTTCAAAGATTTTTTTGATCTTCCATGCAATGTGTGTTATGGCCTTCTTGAAACCTTCCTATTGCTGCTAGCCCAGAGCACTTGTGTCACTATGAGAGAAGGAGGGCTGGGGCGAGCTGCTTGCTACTACTAGTGAACAACACCAGTGTAAGGGTGAGGAAAGAATGACACAGCACGTGACTTGTAGAAAAGAACTTGAATTAGTTGCTCCTGAGCTGACCTAAAAGCAAAACGATTTTCTGTGCACGCCTTTCTATATTTGTATGCACTCGGCCTCTTCGCTCTTGTGCCCACTCCCGCACAAATTAGATTCTGCTCGACTCATGTTCCTGCTCAGCTGGGTTTCACATAAACACATTGTACTCGCTTCACGACTCTCTCTTGCATGTATGAGTCGAAGGTGGTCAGCAGGCAATGGCGGCGCAAGAGGCATTGGCGGCAGTCGTGGCGGCGGTGGGGGGCTTGGGGAGGAGGGCGGGAAGAGGAACGAGGGGTTAGAGAAAGGGGGGCTGCTGATGGGCTGGCGGGCCATTGACATGCTTAGAATCTACAAGGAGCGACGCCCTGATGGGTGGAGATGCATGACGCGTGTGAAACTCACTCAGGGAAAAAATGGGGAAGAATGGGAGAGAGGTGGGGGGGGGGGGGGGGGGGGGGGAGAGGGGTCGAAGTTGGGTTGAAGGAAGGTGGGGCAAAGGAGTGGTGAAGATAAGGGTGGGTAAAGGAAGGGTGTTGAAGGAAGTGGGGAGAGGGAGTTTGATTGAAGTCGATGGATGTGACACGTTTCGTGTGAGGAGACGTGTGAGAGGTTGTGAGCAGCCGCTGTGGCGTGGGGATGATGGATGTGAGAGTCATTTGAAGACTGGGTTGGGTCGCCGATGGGAGGGCTGCTGCTGGGGCAGGTAAGTCTCAGGTCAGTCTCAGGTCAGTTTCAGGTCAGGTTCACGCCACTCTAACATCACTTTCACGTAAGTTTCAGGTCAGTCTCAGGTCAATCTCAGGTCAGTCTCAGGTAAGTCTCAGGTGAGTCTCATGTAAGTCTCAGGTAATTCTCAGGTCAGTCTCAGGTAAGTCTCAAGTAAGTCTCAAGTAAGTCTCAGGTAAGTCTCAGGTAAGTCTCAGGTAACCAGCAGCATCCATCCATCCATCCATCCATCCATCCATCCATCCGTCCGTCCGTCCGTCCGTCCGTCCGTCCGTCCGTCCGTCCGTCCGTCCGTCCGTCCGTCCGTCCATCCATCCATCCATCCATCCATCCATCCATCCATCCATCCATCCATCCATCCATCCATCCATCCACCCATCCCCTGCCATCTATGCAGTCACACACCTGTCAGCGATCACTCATCTCCACAATGAGGCTAGTAGTGCCTTGTGTGGCATGTGCTCGCATTTGTCGCATGGCTTGCCACCACTGCCTGCCATAGGCACTTCATTGTCTCTTGTATACAATCCACCCTTTTGATGTGGAAAAGGCACAACCTTGATCTTGTCTCCTCATCATCCCAACACACCATGATCTCATTGCCCCAATCACATCATTATCCCATCACACCATCATCCCACCACACCATCACCCCGTGATCTCATCATCCCATCGCCAAGTGGTTATTTGGGTAAAATTTTGCAATTGGAAATAGCCTCAAAGTTTAGGGTTGATACGTTTTACGAATTGTGATGATTGCATATCATGGTTCGAGAATGATTGGATAGAGAAGGGTTTGCTTCTATCATAAATCCATTGTGCACTATTGTAGCACAATGATATTGTGTAGTCCACCAAGTAAATTTCTGCAATTGGATATGGTAACTATAACTGCACCCCCATATTCTAAGGAATTTAAATGTATTTTTGCAAGCACAATATCGCGGAAAAAGTTCCGACAATATCGCTTCAGCTGGTTCGGCATTCAACCTCACCCCAAACCACCCCCGAGTCACCCCCACACAAATCGCCACATTTTCGAGCCTCGTTTTCCTGAAGTTATCGCGCAGCTAGGTTGTTCCCATATCATCCCCAAATTTTCATTGTATTGTTACTCTCGATACTCATTGATCCTCGCACTCAGTCGGTTCAATATAACAAAAACTATCTTCAATCGTTAGCCCGCTCATTAGCGAGTATAGCCACACTAACCACTCAGCCACACTAACCACTCAGCCACACTAACCACTCAGCCACACTAACCACTCAGCCACACTAACCACTCAGCCACACTAACCACTCAGCCACACTAACCACTCAGCCACACTAACCACTCAGCCACACTAACCACTCAGCCACACTAACCACTCAGCCACACTAACCACTCAGCCACACTAACCACTCAGCCACACTAACCACTCAGCCGCACTAAGCACTCAGCCGCACTAAGCACTCAGCCACACTAAGCACTCAGCCACACTAAGCACTCAGCCACACTAAGCACTCAGCCACACTAAGCACTCAGCCACACTAAGCACTCAGCCACACTAAGAACTCAGCCACACTAACCACTCAGCCACACTAACCACTCAGCCACACTAACCACTCAGCCACACTAAGCACTCAGCCACACTAAGCACTCAGCCACACTAAGCACTCAGCCACACTAAGCACTCAGCCACACTAACCACTCAGCCACACTAACCATTCAGCCACACTAACCACTCAGCCACACTAACCATTGTATTGTTACTCTCGAGGCTGCGTTCTGCGGGCGCATCATCTCTGATGCGTCCGAGGCTCGGCCTGGTCCGCACATTGAAAAATAGAGGTTCGGAAATCGAAATTTTGAAATTGCGAAATTGAGGTTCGGACATTTGGAATTTAGGTTTGGGAAATTTTACGAATTTGAAGCCCCGAGTCCCAAATTGCGGGCCGCGCGGGTCAAGCTTTTAAAACTTGACGAACTAGTGTTTTCAAGGTTTGAAGAAAAGCGTGCCTGCAATTTGGGACTTTTGGGAACTGAACCAACCCCCAGGGCGAAATACGAGGGCGGGCTGGGTTTGGCGAAAAAAACGAAAAAAGCGAAATCGGAATCTTTCGCCAAAACCCTCACCACAAAAACCCCCTCGCGTCAACCTTTTAAAACTTGTGCAATTTGGGCTGCCGGCTTTGAATTGACGTCAGAAAATCAGACATTCAATTTTCTCTCGAATTTCAACATCTCGATACTCATTGATCCTCGCACTCAGTCGGTTCAATATAACAAAAACTATCTTCAATCGTTAGCCCGCTCATTAGCGAGTATAGCGATATGCACGCTCATGGCGAGCACAGCAGCAGATCGCAAACGACATGAAGAACCAGCGACTAGGTTAGGGTTATGATAGACTAGGGCACTGCAGCGGCTGGTGCGCATTGAACGAGTTCGTAGTTCGGATAGACTACGGCCAGTTTCGTTGGTATGGTTGGTGCGCGGAGGACGAGTTGGGCGAGATGCGCGCATTCACGCGCGAGCACCGTTGGCGGCCCCCGCCACCGGTGGAAGGGATGCGCTGGACGGTGGCACGGCGTGACACGAAGTGGGCGGGCCATCCCCGCGCGCACACACCCTTACCCGATCACCACCCCGCTCCTACCAATGAATCCCGACCTGCTTCGACGCCGCGCGTATCGTCGCGCCGCTGCCCGTTTGCCCGCAATGGCACGATCGCGCGGGCCGCCAGTCGTGTTGCGCATCTCGCCATTCGCACCAGCACCGTCCGTCGACATCCCAAAAATGGGGGTTCCCGAAAAGTAGGGTTTCGGGAAGTATGTCTGAAGTAACAATGTGATCTGAGTGGGGAAACATACTTTCGACGCGTCGCGTCGAAACGAAATCAGCCCAATTACCTTCGGAAATCTCGAAAGTGCTTGGGCAGCCAGCTTGGCAGCTTCGGAAACCACCCGAGTGGTCGAGCATCTTGGGTGGCAGCTTCGGCGGCACATCACAGCTTCGGTACCCTTCATGGAGGCCTGGAACAGGGCTGGCGTGACCCGTTGGCTCCAAGTCCCGTCCGAAATTGCTCTGCTGGCGTTGGATACACGTATTATTAGTACACTAACTGGAAACTTAGAATGCGGAATCAAATACAGTTTGTACTATAATTGTGCTCTAGTTTTGTTTTGATGCCTAGATAAACTTAATACATGTATTGGGTTATATCAGACATCTGTGAGCGTTATTTCAAACAATTATAAATTTTTAGTTCACGATGACATGTTGCGTACATGCCTATCCGTGCACAGTTTCAAGCCATCAAACGCACAAACGAGCGCCATGTGCTGCGTAGTTGTGCGAACGATCTCAAACCAGTTCCTATGGCTTGGGAAAAAGAATGTACTACCTGTGTGTGAGGAGAAATAGGGCTAAAAAAAAACATCTAGACGATTAAACGGTGATATGTTGCGTACATGCCTATCCTTGCATAATTTTAAGCCATCAAACGCGCAAACATGCGTCACGTGTTGCGTAGTTGTGCGAATGATCCCAAACAGTTCCTATGGCTAGGGAATAGGATGTAATTCATGAATGTGAGGAGAAATAGGGCTAAAAAAAACATCCAGACGATTAAGCGGTGATATGTTGCGTACATGCCTATCCTTGCATAGTTGCAAGCCATCAAACGCGCAAACGTGCGTCACGTGCTGCATACTTGTATGAATGAACCCAAACAGTCCCTATGGCTAGGAAATAGGATGTAATACCTGAATGTGAGGAGAAATAGGGCAAAAAAAAAACATCCAGACGATTAAACGGTGATATGCTGTGTACATGCTTATCCTTGTATAGTTCTAAGCCATCAAATGCACAAACAAGCGGCACGTCCTGCGTAGTTGTGCGAATGATCTCAAAAGAGCTCCTATGGCTAGGAAAAAGAATGTACTACCTGAATGTGAGGAGAAAAAGGGCTAAAAAAAATATCCATATGATTAAACGGTGACATGTTGCATACATGCCTATCCTTGTACAGTTTCAGGCCATCAAACGCACAAACAAGCGCCACGTGCTGCGTAGTTATGCGAATGATCTCAAACCAGTTCCTATGGCTAGGGAATAGGATGTAATTCCTGAATGTGAAAGAAATAGGGCTAAAAAAAAACATCCAGATGATTAAACGGTGACATGTTGCGTACATGCCTATCCTTGTATAGTTTCAAGCCATCAAACGCACAAACAAGCGTCACGTGCTGCGTAGTTGTGCGAATGATCTCAAACCAGTTCATATGGCTAGGGAATAGGATGTACTACTGAATGTGAGGAGAAATAAGGGCTAAAAAATCATCTAGATGATTAAACGGTGACATGTTGCGTACACGCCTATCCTTGCACAGTTTCAAGCTATGAAACGCACAAACAAGCGTCACGTGCTGCGTAGTTGTGCGAATGATCTCAAACCAGTTCCTATGGCTAGAGAATAGGATGTACTATCTGAATGTGAGGAGAAATAAGGGCTAAAAATAACATCTAGACGATTAAATGGTGACATGTTGCGTATGTGTCTTGCACAGTGTCAAACTATCAAACGCACAAACAAGCGTCACGTGCTGCGTAGTTTTGCGAATGGTCTCAAACCAGTTCCTATGTCTAGGAAATAAGATATACTACCTAAATTTGAGGAGAAATAGGGCTTACAAAAAATATGATTGTTACAATTGTGATTTGGAATTTTGTACAACAATATTTGTGACAAAAACATATCACACCAACAGTTATTCTTATTGTTGCAGGGTTATCTTTTATATGTTGGGCTTATACAAATATGCCCATACATTGCTGCATATTAATTTGATAGCTACTATCTATTGATGCTTTAATTTATCAGTATGAAGTATACAAGATAATTATTACATACAACTAGTATATTTGTGTTTTAAATTATGTGAAGACTGCAATATAACATCCACATACTGCTATTTTTGCAAAATATGGACATCGGTAGCATAAACCTCACCATGCGTAGGCTTTTTGTTGCATGTGGTCAGATCTCATGACTATTTATTACAATTTGTGACAGATTGTCTGTCATGTTTTGTCACTCGGGAATTGGGTTTCGGTTGAGTTTGTGAAAGTAAGTGAGTAGGTCTTCGGGTTGACTAGTTTGTGCAGCTGGTTCGTGAACCATGTTGTAACAACTTGTCAAGCTGGCAACATCAAAGAGCGCCAGTGAAATTGACAAGAGGAGCATTGCTGTACGCCAAAATGCTTTCGTGGCCAATCGTTATCGAAGCCCGTAACAGCGCTGCTGATGTATTCCCCGAATGTCGCAAACACCACGCGAGTTCGATTTGGCGATGGTGAGGGGCCGAATCAGGTAAGGCTGGTTCTTTTGTATTGTCATTGCGGTTAATGCTTGCTTCGTTGTTACTCACGTTGAGTACTTGCTCTGTCCCCTCGTCCCTCTGCCTCTCCCTTCGTATCACTTACAGAATCGCCAAGCATCGCCATTTGCACCGCGCACTGCACAGCGCCACCGCTGCCGAGCCACCTCGTGAGTAGCACTGAACTTGCTTGTACATGTAATTTTTCATGCAACTTAGGCGTTTGTTCTTTGCCTGCTGCTGTTTCTCTTTTGTGTCGTTCATCATGCTGTCACTATGTTGAGCAGTCTGGGTTTCTATCATATCAGGCCCCGTTTTGCGCGACGCGTCGCATCTGCCAGCGTGGTCAACGTATGTATCACTTTGTATGGATAGCATACAGATTCTGCTTGTGTTACTCGTTTTGTTACTGCAGTCGTCCTTTTTTTTTTTTCGCAGGTCGTATCGTTATTATTGTAGGTTTCTTTTTTAAAATTTCAAGATGACGGCTTAAGCTGGTTAGGTAAGATGTCATCACGATTTAGTATTGCATTAACCGTCAGTTTCATTGTGCAGGCCCAACAGTTGATTATCAGAGAAGCGGGCGGTTTTCTTGCCGTTGTTAGTAGGATCTGATTTTGTTTTGTAATTCATGCAGATTTTAGTGCCTTGTATCATGTTGGCTGGGTAATGGTTTTGAGTGTATTCGATCTGGTAATGCTGAACTTAAAAGGCAGAAATAATAACATTTTTGTGAAATGCTGTGCAAATGAATTACGAAATGATATTTATCCCTAATGTTAAATGTATGAGTCGAAGTGTACTAAATAACAGCAGATACAAAAGATATAAAAGATCTAAAATATATAAAAGATTACAACATATGAATATCTAAAAGATTTCAACATATGAATATCTAATTTACAATACTTATTAAACAACAAATATTACAAACATCAGATTGTACAAAAGTGTATTTTTTTTCAAATTATACAAATGTTTTGTTACAGTCACTGGGATTGATGAATTTATCGAGCGAACTATTCGCACGCGTGGTGACGTAAACCAATTGTGTCGATTCCTACTGAGGTGGAGACCCAATGAAACAAAAATGTCGAACGACATTTGCAGAGCACTTGGCCAATCGTTTAAGTTTCCGAACCAAACAAAACCTTACTGACGATTGGTTCCGAAACTTTGGGGAGAGAACAAGTCGCGGTCCGCACGAAAAGCATCATGCCCGGCATTCCCAAAGATACTTTCCCAACTGGTACCCCAAAGCAACCTTGCGAGTATGTTCGAAGCAGCATTTTGGCAC
The DNA here is from genome assembly GCA_947470075.1 of Closterium sp. Yama58-4. NCBI lineage: Eukaryota > Viridiplantae > Streptophyta > Zygnematophyceae > Desmidiales > Closteriaceae > Closterium > Closterium sp. Yama58-4. The sequence continues at coordinate 721,495 of CANIUD010000061.1, read as the reverse complement.
TCGGTTTTTTCGGATGGAACGCGCTTTTGCACAGCGATTGCGCTAGTATGAGTCACCTCGCATCGCGCCGTAGCAGCAGCGTGAGCGCGAGAGTGTGGCGGTAGGTGTGTGTACTGGGTATCGCCCCCTGCCCCACCCCCTCCCCCCTCAACAGTGGATATCGCCCTCCCCCTCCTCCTCGCCAACGCTCATGCAGCAGCTCCTCACGCCCTCCCCCTCTCTCCCCTCCTCACGCCCTCCCCCTCTCTCCCCTCCTCACGCCCTCCCCCTCTCTCCCCTCCTCACGCCCTCCCCCTCTCTCCCCTCCTCACGCCCTCCCCTTCGCTCCCCTCCTCACGCCCCGTGTAGGCACGGGGAAAGTAGGCACGGGGAGAGTAGGCACGGGGAGAGTAGGCATGGGGAGAGTAGGCACGGGGAGAGTAGGCACGGGGAGAGTAGGCACGGGGAGAGTAGGCACGGGGCGGGGAGAGTAGGCACGGGGAGAGTGAAGGAATACTATGGAGAGCGATACGACGACGAGAGAGTTTCGGCTATGGGAACGATGTTGCGTCAGTAATTCGGTAGCGTTTGGGTAGCGTTGGTCTCAAATGACTAAGTGAGAAACCAAGTAGAATTGTAATATCAACTATGAATACAAAAACAAACACACAAGATAGATATAGGCTACGGGGAGGTTTCACAAAGTTGCCGTGGCGCTGCGCAGTAACCCAACCCCACGAAAGTGGTGTGTGAGTGAGCGAACGCGCCTCGTCAACTTCCCAACCCAACTCAGCAGGAAAGTCAATGCCGGGCTCGCCAATTCTCCCAGCACACCAGAAATGGCGAGACTCACAGAGAATCACCCACAACTACCAAGACCACCCAAGAAGCACGCCCACGACTCCCTAAGCTAGCACCACCCCAGCAGTGACTTCATTAGCGCCGTCATAGTCATTCGACGTCATAGGGTCGGTGCAGGGCCGCGTATAGTCTTGGTCGTTCATCGACCTGCCAAGTCAATGCACATCGTCGAGGGCCCTTGCTGTCGTAGGGCCCTCTAACACTCCCACTACAGCAAGGCCCTTTATAATCACAGGGCATGCATACACACATACACACCAAAACAAAGGGAAATACACACAAACGAAGCACTCTCAAAGTGCAAACACGCACCGCACCAGCCATGGATAGGCCATGGCACCATCCACAATTTGGAGTGTCTAGGTCTCACTCCCCTCACTCGAGAGCCTCACCTGCCCAACAGCCTCGAAGCAACGGCTGAAGGCGGGGAAATGCAATGCCTTCGTAAGGTAGTCAGCAGGCTGCTCGCTCGTAGGGATGTACTGAAGCTGCAGCTTCCTGCGCTTGACCATGTGCTGCAGCCACATGTGACGACGCTCCATGTGCTTGAGGCTCCCCTTGAGCCCCATGCCACCTGCCACTGAAATGGCGGAGGAGTTGTCCACAAAGAGAGTAGTGGGAACCTCACTCCTCAGAAGTTGAAACTCTGCCAGCAGGAAGCGCAGCCTGCGCGCCTCCTTCCCAGCCTCCACAGCTGCAACGTACTCGGACTCAGTGGAGGAGAGGGTGGCGCAACGAATCCTTTGGCTCGCCCAGGAGACAGCGGCACCTCCGAGCACGAAGACATAGCCACCAGTGCTAGTCCTGCTCTGCTTGTCTCCTGCATCATCAGCATCGGCGTAGCCCACCAGCTCCAAGGACTCAGGCCCACCACCAAACTCCAGCGCCACATCCCTGGTCCCCACCAAGTATGCCAAGCACCGGTCCAACTCCTTCCTGTGCTGGTCACTCCGCACTGTCTGGCCCGAACCCAGCTTGCTGCAGGCGAAGGAGATGTCGGGACGGGTGGTCCAGGCCGCGAACTGCAAGGATCCCACCTTCTGCCTGTACTCCTCCTCCTGGCGAGACTGCCATCCCACATCCTCAAAGGTCTGCACACTGAAAGGGTCAGAGGAAAGGGGGGTGCGAGGCACTCGCAGCGGCTGCTCCCCGTCGAAGAAGCGCCTATGGACCTTGTCCACATAGGCCCCCTGGTGCAGCCACAGCCTCCTCGTAGGCCTGTCCCGAATCAGCTGCAACCCCAGATACTTCTCCACAGGGCTAATCTCACGCAGCTGAAACGCACTCTGCAGCAGCTCACGCAGCTCCCCCAGCATGCTCTGACTGCGGCTGGCAGCAAGCAAATCATCCACATACACCAGTAGCCAGCACATCTCCCCCTCAGCATCACTCTTGAAGTACAGAGCCTCATCCACCTGGCTCTTCTTCCATCCAGCCCCAAGCAGCATCCCATCCAAGGCCTCATACCACAGCATCGGGCTTTGCTTGAGGCCATACAAACTCTTCAGCAACTTACAAACACGAGGAGTCCCATCCTCGTAGTAGCTCGGCTGCTCCATGTAAAGGTCTCGGTCCAGCACACCATGGAGGAACGCATTCTTCACATCCAGCTGCATCAGGTCCAAATCAAGTGCAGCTGCAATCGCCAGAAGAACACGTGCCGTCACATAGCTTCCCACAGGGGCATACGTCTCCTCATAGTCCACCCCCGCCACCTGCGTGAACCCCTTCACCACCAGCCTCGCTTTCTCACGCTCCACTACCCCATCCGGTCGGAACTTGGTGTTCAGGATCCAGCGGTTCTTCATCACATTCACCCCTGGCGGACGCGGAACCAATTCCCACGTCCCTGCTCAATCAAGCTCCGCATCTCCTCATCCATTGCCTCCTTCACCTTGTCGCCCTTCCAGCAGCCCAAGGCTTCCTTCACTGTCATCTTCGCTATATCCCACTGCCTCTCAGGGTCGGCCACCACGTCAGGATCCAGGTCCGTCCACTCCTTGTCCTCCTCCTCGTCATCCAATCCCGCGGGCTCAACCACTAAAGCCCAAGCATACTTAAGAGGCGGGATACCACGAGTGATGCGAGTGGAGCGACGGAGTGGCGCATTGATCGTCCCAGACGCCAACACACGACCACCATCTCTGATTCCCCACATCTCCTGCTCCCCTGTCTGCTGCTCCCCTAGCTGCTGGTCCACCATCTGCTGCTCCTCAATCTGCTCCTCCCCTATCTGCTGCTCCCCACTCTGCTGCTCCCCTGACTGCTGCTCCCCTATCTCCTGCCCCCCACTCTGCTGTACTCCATCCATGCTGCTCTCGTCCTGCAGCTGCTCAGTCTCAAGGCGCTGCCCGTCGGTGATCTCCACAGACGGGGGCACCACTATCCCCCCCTCACCAACGGGCGGCGCCGTGGAAGACGAAGAGGAGGGTGGAGCAGGTGCAAGAGGGATGGAGGGTGGAAGGGGAGAGGGAATAACTGGAGGAGGAGGGGAAGCCAAGGGGGGTGAGGAGGAAGAAGGTGGTGCAGGGGGAACCACACGAGGGTAAACGGAAGGCGGAGGTGGGGTGGGGACCGAGGTAGGGACATAGGGCATAGCAGGAGGTGCGACCACCTCCTCCTCCTCCACCGCCTCCTCAAGAGTGATCGGGAAGTGAGAGGGAAGGGGCTCATAGGGCATTGGACGCCCCCCATGCTCCTGCTGATGCCACGCCTTCCATCCTGCCAAGGACATGGTCTCATAGAACACAGCTTCCACAGTGGTGATGAGGCGGTTGGACTCCAAGTCCAGCACGGTCCAGCCCTTGCTCGCTGCGGACACCCCCAAGTGCAACCCCCAGCGAGCCTTAGGTGCTAGCTTCCCCCCACGCTGCGACTGAGGCACCATGTACTGCACCATGCAGCCCCGTACCCGCACCATACTGACATCGGGTTTGTGTCGAAAGGCGAGCTCGTACGGCGTCACACCAGAGGGCAGCGAGGCGTGCTCCACGCGGTTGCGCACCCAGACGGCCTGCGCCAACGCCAGGTGCCACCAGTGGTGCTACACCCCCATGTGCAGCAGCAACGTTCGCACCGCCTCCACAATGCTGCGCATCTCCCTCTCGGCCATCCCGTTCTGCTCCGGCGTGTATGGGCACGTGAGGTCGTGGATGATGCCTTTGCCGTCGAGGAAGAGCGTGAAGTCATGCCCCAGGAACTCGCCACCCCGATCAGTGCGCAGCGCCTGCACTGTGGTCTTGCACTGTCGCTCAACCATCGGGAGCCACTTCTGGAACGCCGCTAGCGCATCACTCTTCTGAGCCAAAGGATAGGCCCAGACGTACCGCGGCATGCGATCCTTCAGCACCAGGAAGTAGCGGCTGCCGTCCTTAGCTGCTTCACGAAAAGGACCACACAAGTCAGCATGCACCACCCCAAGCAGCTCATTCGCCTTCTCACCCACAGAAGGAAAGGTGTGACGGGTGATCTTTCCCCCAACACAGGAGACACAGGGTATGCTTGACTTGCCCCCCTTTTCCAAATCCAAGCCCTTCACTGACCCGTGAGCCGCAGTGCGCTCGATAGCATCAACACCAACGTGTGCCATACGTGCATGCCACATGTCCACCTTAGACCGCACGCCCGTCATCAAGGTACGAAGGGCCACCGTTTCACCTTCCTGCTGCTGCGTCGAACACGGCTGGAAGTTCGTGCAGAGAACACGCCCCTTGAACTCTGCACGCCCAAGAAGCGACCCATCTGGTGCTCGCAGTAGTGTCACGTCGCCTGCATCCAGCAGCTGCACGCCACTATCACGCAGCTGCCCAGCAGAAAGAAGACTCGCCTGCACTCCAGGTACGTACAGCACGTCCGGCACCAAGACACGTCTTCCCCCCTCTCCAAGAAGAGCGACTGTGCCTCGCCCCTGCACCTCCTGAAGTGCGCCATTAAAGCCTTTAACCTGCTTGATACTGCCGCCGCTGCTCATCTCCACAAAGGCAGAACTATCTCCCATGAGATGGTGGGAGCATCCGCTATCAAGCAGCACGACGCTCGGGTTCGCCTTCACAGCAGCTGCAACAGCCTGTAAGCCCTCCCCGGCCTCAGGCTCCAGCACAACGAGAGGATTCTGCTCTACAACGGGCTTCACCATCGCACATGATGACTGCCCGCTCCCCTTAGAGCCATCACCCCCCTTGCCGCTGCTACCTCTAGAACCCTCTCCACCAGTGTCTGTCTCCTTATCCGCCCGCTGTTGACAGTACTTAGCCACATGTCCGATCTGTCAACACACATAGCATCTCCCCTTGAAGCCCCCTTTCCCCCCCTTCGGCTGACCATCCTTAGCCCCTTTCCACTTCTCCCCTCCGCTACCAACCCCACCCCCATTCTTAGGCTGCTGCTGCTGTGCCGTAGTGGGAGGGGAAGGGGGTGAAGTCTGCTGGAATTGGGGCTTACCCTTCTTGGTAAAGACTTGGTCAGCCTGGGGAAGAAATTGGTCCTTCTGTCCCTCCGCCGCCAGCGTACACTCCTCCTCGATAATGTAGCTAGCGAGGGTGTCCTCGTCCAACTCCTTGCGCACCTGCGGCAGCTTCAGCATCCTGCGTAAGAGATTGTACTGCTGAGGCAACCCCTTCACAACGTGAGTAATGTACGACGCCTGCGAATAATCTACGCCGGCCATCCTCAAGTTCACTAGGATCTGCTGTGCACGGTTGCAATAGGATGTGACGGACTCGTGCTCTCCCATCTCGAGGTTAGTGAGCGCCTGCTCTAACTGACCTATGTACAGGTCGTCTTTCGCTTGATACGTGCGCATGATAAACTGCCACGCTTGGAACCCGGCATCTACCTTCATGCGACACGCCTTAAGGGCGATCTGTACGGTTGGGGAGCAGCATCGGGAAATCGTGGTGAACGTCAGTAACTGCATTGCGCGAAACTGTGTGACGAGTGCAAGTGTGTGCGCTGGGGGAGCGGGTGTGGTACCGTCGATGAATCGCTTAAGCTGGGCGATCTCAAGCTGAGGCTCGATTGATTCTACCCACGTCGACAGGTCGTGACGTCCTTCTAACGGCTTAGGTACGACGATCTTGTCTGGAGTGAATTTAAAGAAGCCATAGTTGGAGGCTATTCCCTCGTCCCTCGTCATTGATCCAATCGGGGTAACGCCCGGCATAGCCTCACTATCGAATTCTTCGATATTTCCGCCTCCAGCAACGCTCCGTCGTCCTCCAATCTCACGCTCTCGTGACGCTGCCGCTAGATGAACACGCTCCTGTACGCCACCAAAGCTAGCCGTACTATAACGCGCCTGTCCTCGCTGGACCCCACGCGACATCATCCTTTCAAACTCCTCGTCATCACTATCTCCGCCATCGACAGCCATATCCCACGCACTAGTTCCTCCCGCGGCTTGCTCTACACGTGGCGAGGGACGATCGCGACGCTGGCGAGCGCGTATTCCCTCCAACATGAGCTCGTAATCTTCATTACTAAGCTCACCACGAGAGTGACGAGCCACGAGGTCCTCCTCTAATGCGCGGAAATTATCGGCCTCCACGTTCGCCTCCTCCGTACTCATCCTTTACGACGCCTCTATAAGGTACCACAAATTAAAATAAATTGTCTCTTCCTTAAATCCCTCGTCTCGGGGTCACCTCACAAGGGTCCTCAGACGAGTGGTAATAAAATACCAAACGCCCTATCCTTGGGTCCGAGAATGTAACTGGAGGGAAATTAAGAGAGGTTCAACTTAAATTAATGAGCGCCCTTCACTAACGCCGCACGCCAAGGCGAGTATACGAACGTCACTATAATTGACGACGGAAATCTATGCGTGTTCGTTCCACGCTCACCGCATCATGAAGGAATACTATGGAGAGCGATACGACGACAAGAGAGTTTCGGCTATGGGAACGATGTTGCGTCAGTAATTCGGTAGCGTTTGGGTAGCGTTGGTCTCAAATGACTAAGTGAGAAACCAAGTAGAATTGTAATATCAATTATGAATACAAAAACAAACACACAAGATAGATATAGGCTACGGGAGGTTTCACAAAGTTGCCGTGGCGCTGCGCAGTAACCCAACCCCACGAAAGTGGTGTGTGAGTGAGCGAACGCGCCTCGTCAACTTCCCAACCCAACTCAGCAGGAAAGTCAATGCCGGGCTCGCCAATTCTCCCAGCACACCAGAAATGGCGAGACTCACAGAGAATCACCCACAACTACCAAGACCACCCAAGAAGCACGCCCACGACTCCCTAAGCTAGCACCACCCCAGCAGTGACTTCATTAGCGCCGTCATAGTCATTCGACGTCATAGGGTCGGTGCAGGGCCGCGTATAGTCTTGGTCGTTCATCGACCTGCCAAGTCAATGCACATCGTCGAGGGCCCTTGCTGTCGTAGGGCCCTCTAACAGAGAGTAGGCATGGGGAGAGTAGGGATTAAGAGAGAAGGGACTGGGATAGTAGGGACGGGGAGAGCAGGGACGGGGAGAGTAGGCACGGGGAGAGTAGGCACGGGGAGAGTAGGCACGGGGAGAGTAGGGATTAAGAGAGAAGGGACTGGGATACTAGGGACGGGGAGAGCAGGGATGGGGAGAGTAGGGACGGGGAGAGTAGGGACGGGGAGAGTAGGGACGGGGGAAGTGGGGACAGGCGACGTAGTGACCGCGGAGGAAGGGATGAGGGAGAATTAGAAATGGGGGGATAGGAATGCAAGGATGGGATGGGCATGAAGGGGACAGTGGGCAAGTGCGTTGGACTTATCACAGGGGGGACAGGTGGGTCGTACAGGGGCAGAGGCAATAGAGGGCTGAAACTGGCTCTCTTCCTGAGGGATGGGACGAGAGTGAGCAATAAGTATTGTCTCTTTTCCAAACTAGTGGCGCAGAGCCCGTGCTGCACGATAGGGGGAAACAGGGGCGAAGGGGGAGAAGGTGGCAGAGGGTAAGAAGGGGGTTCAGGTGGAAAAGGATTGGAAGGGGGAAAGCAGCAGAGCGGGCGATGAGGAACGTGCACCTTGACTGCAGGTATGTGGCATGTATGGATGAGGAACTTGCATGTATGGATGAGGAAAATGTATGCATCTATGCGCGTTTCTGCAAACCCTTAATTGCACCTATGTGCCATGCGATGATCATTGTTGACACGGCTTTCTCCAGTCAATGCACGCTCGTGCGATCACAGTGCATCTGAACATACACATGCCCTCTTCACACCCTTGTGATTGCCAACCAATTTATAGGCGCCTCAAAAGTCGTTCACTCTACGTTTTGGTTCAACACCTTGTGCGCACCAGCCAGCCGATACCGCCAGTTCACGTTGCTGCATCATTTGGGCTATGCCGTCCACTGGCCCTTATGACCCCCCTCTTTTTTTGGCTCGTTTCTTTGCCCGTTAATCACATCACACATGGCAGCACGTGGCATAACGCATGATGTGGACATGGCAGGCCATGTCATGGTGCATTATATGGTCGTATCATGGCATGGCATGTCAGGGCATGACATGTGGCGTTACGTCACGTCACGTTGCATCATCTTGTCATGGACCATGGCATGTATTGGCGTGAGAGCAGGAGGAGGAGCATGCAGCACTTGCGATGCGGATGCGCAGCAGCTGCAACAGTCAGCGGCACATGCCATGCTGCAGCAGATGAGGGAGCAACAGGCACCACAGCAGCAGCAAGGGGGGATGGGTGGTGGGGTCCATGGTTAGTCGGCATCGGAGGGGCCACTGCTGTGACATAGAGCATTGTCATGCAGGTTAGTGGAGTGTGGTGCGGTGCTATGCGTTGTAGCACCTGGTGTTGTGTGCGAGACGAACAAGGGGTGGTTGGTGGGGAACATGCAGGTGAATGCGGTGCAGTGCGATGTGGTGTAGTGCAGCACGCTATCTTGGGCTGTGATGCCATCAAACGCTTACCACTTATTTAAGTGTTAGTAAACACCTCACTCATTCCGATGCACAAGCTGACCCACTCATTTACCTCTTCTCCTTTTCCATCCTTGCGTACCTTCATCCCCCTCCCATCCACCACACTCCATATTTCATTAGTACGAGTCCCATGCCATTCCATCCTTGCGTACCTCTTCTCCCTTCCATCCAGGCCAAGGCACGCTCTCTCATTCTCATGCCGCAGGTGACTCTTGAGTTGGCTAAGTTTGTTTCTCATTTACCTTTTGTCCCCTCCACACTCCACACTCCACACCCCACACCCCACACCCCACATCTCACATCTCACACTCCACACTCCACACACTCCACACCCCACACCCCAGATCCACACTCCCCACACTCCACACTCCACAAACCACACCCCACACCTCACACTCCACACCCCATCTCGCCAGGCCAAGGCATGCTTAATTTCCCTGAAGCAGCTCGAGACCCATCCACTAGGTTAACCCTAGTGGTAGTCTTAAGTTGGCTTAGAATATGACCAGATCATTGGAAGTAAACACCATCTTGAAATTCACTTGTCCAATACCTCCCAACCAGTTGACCACCCCCAACCGCACGTTACCGCATTCTTTCTGCCGAGACCAATATTTCATCTTCGTCTGCATGCCTGCCTCCCACGTGTCCCCTGTCTACCTCCCACGTGTCCCCTGTCTGCCTCCCACGTGTCCCCTGTCTGCCTCCCACGTGTCCCCTGTCTGCCTCCCATGTGTCCCCTGCCCTCCTCCCATGTGTCCCCTGCCTGCCTCCCAGTGTCCCCTGCCCGCCTCCCACTTTTCCCCTGTCTACTATAACCCTTCCCCTGCTTTCCTCAGGAGCTCCGCTGGTTCTACCAGATGCTGAAATCACTAGTTTGGGGCGAGGTGACCATTGTTCAGTACTCTCGATTCAAATCAGCCACGCCAGGAGCAGCAGAGCTGCAGGCAGCGAGCATCATATCCCACAGCAGCACGAGAGGCACGGTGGAGAAGATGGTGTGTGTGCATGCGCACGTGTTGTGGGGCACACTGTGGTCCACCTTGAGCAAGGCTGTGACGCGGATGAGGGGGGCGCTGGGGCTGGAGCATTGAGAGGATGACTGGGTGTGTGGGGGGGAGGAGACGGAGGATGCAGGGGTGAGGGCAGTCAGTACGAGAATGAATGCATGAGTTGGCATGCTGCTTCTGGAACTGTCCTCTCGTGTAATTATATCATCATCAAGATTCAAAACGTCATGAAATTTTGATGTGATACTTTGGCTTAGCTAGCTACCTTGCATTGCAGTATTCCCATCTCAAAATGGTGAAACCCATGGAAGGTGTGCACCAGGATGAGTACGCACAAGCCACAGCACAGATCAGGTATGGATTGGGGTTTGTGATTCACAGCTACATAAAAAAGTGACAGATTCACCTCAGTAGTTGGGTTATCGTTGTGTGATACTTCAGAATCAGCTGAAAGGGTTCAGATCAGACGACTCTCAAACCTAGAAAACATCATAAATACACAAATTCTGTCTGTACAGATATCTGCAAGCTCACCAAATCCCAGACATCCTGGCAACCACGAATCCGAGTTCCTCGAACTCCCCCCAACGCCCTCCAAACTCCTCCAAGCTCATCAAACCTCTCTCCACTCCTCTACGCGCCGGGGACAAAGTTCTGCGCGTACGCCTACGCGTTGTTGGCAGTGGGGTCGGCGAGGTGGTCCGCGAGGTTCTCGAGGGGCCCCTTGCCCGTCACGATGGCCTGCACGAAGAAGCCCAGCGCCGACACCTGCGCGAGGCGGCCGTTCTTGAGCTCCTTCACCTTCAGCTCCGCCGCCGCGTCGGGATCGTCCGCCAGCCCCAGCGGGTCGAACGCGCCGCCCGGGTAGATCGGATCCTCCACCTCCTGGAACCCCTCCAAACCGCCCACGCGATAGCTCTCCACCGCTCCCAGCAACACCACCTGGGGAACGCAAAATCGGGTTACCGCGTTACAAGAGTGAGATCCCGTCGAACGAGTTAACGAATTTGAAATCGACGCAGGAATTGCGGAGAACTGGAGTTTTTGGCAGCGAAACATGGAGTGGGATCTGAGTGAGAAAATGGACGAACTTTTTTCACATGGACAGCGAGCGAAGCAATAATTAACAGAGAAAAGGGGTTTTTGGAAGCCTTTGCAGCGCAACCGCGCGGCGAGCACAAGGAGAGTGGGTCAGACGTGGACAAACGAACGCACCTGGACGGCGAGCGTGGCGAGGATGCTCTGCGCGTGGATGAGCGCGGGGTTGCCCAGGTAGTCGAGCCCGCCCTCGGAGAAGATCTGCATTTCCCCGCCTTCAGCCGTTGCTTCGAGGCTGTTGGGCAGGTGAGGCTCTCGAGCAAGGGGAGTGAGACCTAGACTCTCCATGCTGGGTATGGTGCCATGGCCTATCCATGGCTGGTGCGGTGCGTGTTTGCACTTTGAGAGTGCTTCGTTTGTGTGTGTTTCCCTTTGTTTTCGCGTGTATGTGTGTATGCATGCCCTGTGATTATAAAGGGCCTTGCTGTAGTATGGCAGGGGAGTGTTAGAGGGCCCTACGACAGCAAGGGCCCTCGACGATGTGCATTGACTTGGCAGGTCGATGAACGACCAAGACTATACGCGGCCCTGCACCGACCCTATGACGTCGAATGACTATGACGGCACTAATGAAGACACTGCTGGGGTGGTGCTAGCTTAGGGAGTCGTGGGCGTGCTTCTTGGGTGGTCTTGGTAGTTGTGGGTGATTCTCTGTGAGTCTCGCCATTTCTGGTGTGCTGGGAGAATTGGCGAGCCCGGCATTGACTTTCCTGCTGAGTTGGGTTGGGAAGTTGACGAGGCGCGTTCGCTCACTCACACACCACTTTCGTGGGGTTGGGTTACTGCGCAGCGCCACGGCACCTTTGTGCAACCTCCCCGTACCCTATATCTATCTTGTGTGTTTGTTTTTGTATTCATAGTTGATATTACAATTCTACTTGGTTTCTCACTTAGTCATTTGAGACCAACGCTACCCAAACGCTACCGAATTACTGACGCAACATCGTTCCCATAGCCAAAACTCTCTCGCAATCGCTACGCTCTCGATTCTATTCCTTCATAACCACACCGCCTCCTGAAGCTGCACGCCGTTGCGCGCCAGCAGCTCGGGGAAGACGATGCCAAGCGCGCCGAGCATGGCCCAGCGCGAGTGAATCACCTCCAGCTCGCGGTTCTTGGCGAACGTCTCCGGGTCCGCCGACAGCCCCGCCGTGTCCCACCCGTAGTCGCCGGGGAACTCGCCCTTCAGGTACGCGGGCGGCGAGCTGAACGGGCCGAGGAACAGGTTGCGATCCGGGCCGTACCACTGGCTCAGGTTGTCAGAGGGTGCGGCCTTGCGCATCGTCACGCGACACTCCACGTTGCGGACCTTTGCCGCGAGCTACGCGCTGGAGCCGACGAACGCGGAAGCGGCAGAAGCCGCGGTGGCGGAGGAGAGAGCAGCCATGATGGTGGCGGTGGGCTGGGCACGAGCTGGAAATAAGGGCTTGCTGCTGATGGCACAAGGTGTGGTGGAATGAGCTGGTTTGACAACTTGCAACTATATATGTGTCAAGAGGTATTTATGGGGGAGCGAAACTCGAAATTTTGTGCTGAGATCAATGTTCGAGTGTCGACCGGGGCGCGGCTACTACGCGGTTCGGAACTGGGAGAATGCGAAGTATTTGTTGGATTTGAGGTGGTATTGGGTAACCAAATTAGCGCACTCCACGTCAGCTTGCTGTCTTTGGTTGATATTTGGTTTCGCGAATGCTTCGAACTGGGACTGGTGGTTTTGGTATCCAGCGAACTTGGTCGAGTGAACTAATTGCTTCAATACAAGGTCCCTCGAAAATGTGAAATGCATGTTTTGAGCTTGTAACTGTATTGCAACAATATACGTCTGATCAACTTGCTAGCAGGCTGAGCTAGGGCTTCGATACTCCCATGGCTGCCCTAAAACTAGTGGGTTCCTAAACTAAGGAGGTAGAGATAGGTAGTGTAGAGCGGGGTGGGTGGGGGGGAGGAAGATGGGAACCATCACTTACGTTTCGCAGCAAGTAACAGAGTAGGCGAACAATTTTTGTTCAGGTGTTGTTTCGATTCGCGAGCGAAAACCTAATGCAATCAGCAATTTGTACTGTACTTCGCATTTTGAGTCGAGACTGTTTCGCATTTTGCATTTTGGCAGATTATGTTCTGGTGTCCCGCTGCTTTCCTATTTCGACTAGCCTTTATCCCTAAGCCGCCAGCCAACTAGCTCCCACCATGCGGAGGTGCGCATCCAGCGAATCGGCGCGCACTTGCACATTGCCCCCGTCACCCACGCTTTCCCCTATCGACCTTGCTTCCCGCCGTCGCCCTAGCTTTCCCCCGTCGCCCTCGCTCTCCCTGCTCCGAACCCTTGCTTCGCCACGACCAGCATTTAACCGACAGTCGACAAAGGTGGCGAGACCGACGCTTCCACTGGTAGCACCACGAAGGGACCATGAAACGTAGTCATTGCCGCGACGATGTAAGACTCTCTAGGGCGAGGAGCGCGATGGCGAACGCACGTCGTCCGTTGCAACGATTTCGTGCCACCCAGATCGGTCGTTGTCGCATTCGCGTGTGAGAACGCACCGATGCATGGCGGCCGTAGGTGAAACGAGTCGGAGCGACCTCTCAGCCCGTGCGACTGGCACCAGCGAGTAGGGGCACCGTCGCCCTGCCCCGCCATAATGGGAGAATCTGAATCGTTCTCAGGACCCTCATTTCGCTTACTCCATCCATTACTGGCTGCTGGGTATGCCTCCCCTTCGCGCTTTCGCCTCCGCAGCCTATTTCTGGCGCTATTTTGCTCAAGGCAGAAAGTAAGCGTTCTTTCCCCATGCGCACTGCCATTAGATGTCGACCCCCTCCCCTCTCCCTTCCCCTCCCATTCTCAGCTCACGGCAGCAGGCGACGGTAATGTCAACGCAGAGGTGAGTCAAACAAGCCGAGTTGGATGGAAAGCACCGTCGCCAGGGTATTTTGTATTGTTCTTTATCCCTCCCTTTCCGCCCTCACATGACCACACGCAGCACAACATTTTTAGCGCTGGGGGTGTAATGAATCTGACCGCCGCTTTCCCCTGTGCGTGCCATTATCCGTCTTCCACCTCCGCATCCTCGCTCTGCAAATCGCCACAGCCTCCTCCCCTTCCCCTTTCTCTCCCCCCTTCTCCTCCCCCCTTCCCCTCTTCCCTCCCCCACTTCTCCCTACCCCTTCCCCTCTCCCACCCTTTTCCCCTGCTCCCTTTCACAGTCCCTTCCCCTTCCCACACAACCAGCACCGTGCCTTGGGTAGCTTCCCACCGTTCGTTGCATGCTGGTCATGCAAGGCTCTAGGCTCCATGCTGACTGTGTTTGCTAGCTCGTGAGATGCTAGCTCGTGAGATGCTAGTTCGCGAGATCATTGTGTGTGATTTCTGGCGATGTGTTAGTGTGCGTCTCTGTTGCTCCACCCTACAGGGAAGAGCAACACATTTGTCGAGGCTTATGGGTAGGTCTGGTTGGGTCACTTCGCGAACTTGACTCTTCCCCTGATCCTTGCAAGAAGGATCCTTCGCGAGCTTGCATGCTCCTCCACATAATACGTTGCGAAGCACGTGGTGCCACCATCATGGGTGGGGAGAGCGAGTGAAGTGGCACAAGGAGATGACCAGCCTCTTGGGTGATGTATGTCACCATGAGAAACATCCTTTCACACCCCTCCTCCCTCTCCTCCCCACTGCCCCCCCCCCCTTTCCCTCCCATCTTCCCCCCACCCCATATAACATTCTCCTCCCGTTCCCTCCCGTTCATTTTCGTGTCCCTCCCATTCCCCATTCCCGTTTTTCCACACCTTCCCATTCCGGCATACATTAAGGTTGCAAGACAGACGAGGATGTTGCTACTAGGCATGGCCATAACCAGAGTCTCTTCCTCCAAGGCCGGAATTCCCATTGTGGATGTGCTGAAGACTGTGATATGACAATCAATTGATGTGCCGCTGCAATTCCAGTGGTCTCTGGCTCTCACCGCCAGCTTGTGCAGACGCACAGCTGTGTCGTTAAAGACTGCTTTTCACTTGACGGCTTTTTGGCTGACTGTTTTTCAGCTGATTGATTTCCAGCTGACAGCTTTGCAGCTTATTGCTTTTCAGGTGACTGCTGTTTAACCAACTGCTTTCCAACTGACTGCTTCCAACTGACTGCTTTTTGGCTGATTGCTTTTCTACTGATTACCTTTCAGCTAATCGTTTTTCAGCTGCTTGATTTTCAACAGACTTCAATCAAGCTGACCGAGATTGACCTGATTGCGTTTTCAGCTGACGGCCGTGGCTTTTCAGTTGACCCCCTTTCGCCTAACCGCTTTCAGTTGAGTATTTTCCAGCTGACTACCTTCCAGCTGGCCGCTTCAGCTAACCGCAATCCCGGGGCTGCCTCGAGCACTGGAATCATCACGTCACTGCTGAGATTGGCAGCAGAAAGAAGGCGAGCACCCTTTCAGCTGGCTGTGAAAGGGCTACGATGGTTGTGCCAGCCAGCACAGAGGTGAGCGAAGCCAAATAGGATGCAACAGCACCATCACTGTGCCAACTAGTATGGGGGAACAAGGTGGAAAAAAACGATTGCGGAAAAAAACGATTGAAAAAAACGATTTTATTTTACGACAGGTTTTGGGAAAAAAACGACGTTTTTTTGTTAGACAAAAAAAAAAAAACAAAACAAAAAAAAACAATATCAGAACAAAACAAAACAAATAAAAACAATCACCATCCACACATACAACAAGCATGTGTACGAGAACAATTATATTGGAAATATAGTTTATTAATGAAACCGAACATATAGAATAGGAGTGTATCAAGTGAACTTATTAAATAAAAATCGATATCATCTGCACAAAGAGAAAATGTGAGCGACTGGATGAAAAATCTGGCATGAAATCCTTTTTTTTTCATGCTTTTGTAGGTTTGGTAAACCAGCACAGTTAAAAACATGTTAATTACAAAGTAAAGGTAAGCATAAAAAGTGATTCGAAAAAAACGATTGAAAAAAACGATCGTTTTTTTTCACCCAAATTTTTTTTTTGGCCTAACCGTTTTTTTTCGTTTTATACGATGGTATGGTACGATATCGAAAAAAACGGCCAAAATTTGAAAAAAAACGTCGTTTTTTTGCACCTTGTGGGGGAATATGGACTTGCTGCTGATCTTGATCCTATCGTGCTCCTACCTCACTTCTCCCAGCCTTTGCAGGCTGCTGGATTTGCATCTCGGCCTTCGCAACGTCGCCTATGCGACCCTACTCTGCTGGCAGGTCCATTGAATATGGGCAACGCTTTCCCACGAGCCATGACATCAGCTTTCGTCCACTTCCGCCATCCTCGCTTTGCACAACACCCCTACCTTCTGCGCTCTCCCCTACCACCCTTTCCCACACCAGCAGCATGTGCCCTGTACTAGCCATGAGGAGCCCAACTCGTGACTGCAGCACACAGCCTGGCAGCCTGGCAGACAGCCACGGGCCGAGCAGCAGCTGCAGCGATGGCGGTAAGCAAGGCCTGTCAGAGGGTGGGGATTCGTTGGAGGGAGGTATGGGAGGAAGAGAGAGGCAGCAGAAGCCATAGTTGTGACCGTGTGGCGACAACGTGGGTGCTGTTCGCATGCTGGTCACGCGGGGCTTCATCCATTCCCTCCTCTCCTGCCCAAACGCCCCATTCCCTTCTCTCCTTCAATCTCTCCACTCCCCCTCCTGTCCCAACTCAACTCCCATTTTCTGAATCAACAGTGACCTTGACTCTTCTCCTAGTCGTTGCGGGTGCTTGCATGCAAGCTCCTCCTTGAAAGCACATGCAGCTGAAACGGTAGTCAGCTGGAACGGTAGTCAGCTGGAACGGTAGTCAGCTGAAACGGTAGTCAGCTGAAACGGTAGTCAGCTGAAACGGTAGTCAGCTGGAACGGTAGTCAGCTGAAACGGTAGTCAGCTGGAACGGTAGTCAGCTGGAACGTTAGTCAGCTGAAACGGTAGTCAGCTGAAACGGTATTCAGCTGGAACGGTAGTCAGCTGAAACGGTAGTCAGCTGGATCGGTAGTCAGCTGAAACGGTAGTCAGCTGAAACGGTAGTCAGCTGAAACGGTAGTCAGCTGAAACGGTCGTCAGCTGAAAGGGTAGTCAGCTGAAACGGTAGTCAGCTGGAAGGGTAGTCAGCTGAAACGGTAGTCAGCTGAAACGGTAGTCAGCTGGAACGGTAGTCAGCTGAAACGGTAGTCAGCTGGAACGGTAGTCAGCTGGAACGGTAGTCATGGGGCCCCACATGCTGCTGGGTAGGGGGAGATGGTGAAGCGGCACAAGGAGTTGACCACCCTCCTATCTGCTCCACCACCAACCCAGCCAAGCAGCAGCACCATTCCCCTTGCACCCTCACACATCAGATCTCCTCCTTTCCATTTCACCCACACCACAACCTCGTAGATGCGATTATCCAAATTCCCCATCCACGCCCACCCCCATCCTGTGCTGTGTATTTCTGCATCTCCCTATTATATCCCCACTATCTCCCACCCCTCCCACTTCACCTCCCCCGCATGCACTTCTCGCCCTCCTGTGAGGCTGGTTGATGGTGCCAGCAGAGACACTGTATGCACTCCAATCGATTTTCAAGTATCTTTACCCCTAGCCCCACCCCCCTCCCCCCAACCCCCTCCCGTCCCCACCTTCTCTTTTTCCCTGCCCCGCCCTATCCGCCCCCAGCTGCTTCTTTCAGTCGCGTCGTCATGATGGCATGGCACGGAGGGAGGTGAAGCTGGTGGCGACAGGAATGGCTGGAGTGGGAGAGTTAGCACTCCCAACTTGAAAGCTTTACAGCTTATGGGGGGGAACCCCACTGTGTATTGCTTTTCTACCATTCACCCAAACCCGCCCTCCACTCATTCGCGCCCTCACCCATGCCAGCTCATCACCCGTGCCTGCCCTTTACCCACGTCTGCCCTTCACCCACCTCTGCCCTTCACCCACGTCTGCCCTTCACCCACGTCTGCCCTTCACCCACGTCTGCCCTTCACCCACGTCTGCCCTTCACCCACGTCTGCCCTTCACCCATGCCCGCCCTTCACCCATGCCTGCTCTTCTCTCATGCGTAACCTTTTCTCTCTTTCCTCTCACGCTGCCTTGTGCAGAAACTAATACAAACAAGGTAGCCAATGAAGCGGATTGGTGCGTTGTGGTGAGCTGTGGTACCACAGCTGCACCGTAGCGTAGTGCAGCTATGCGTCATAGTTGCAGGACACACTGAGATGATGTCATGCAGGATGCAAGTCGTGACCTCTTGTGCATTTTTTTGCTAGCTACTACCATTCACAGCATGTGCTTCAGAAGGGCAAAAGTGTGCTTGTGAGGAGGGAATACCATATAGCAATCACTCGATCGAACTCAAGTGTGCTGCAGCATGGGTCTCATCTCATATTATACGTCCTTCTCCCATCCCTTGCACACACAAGCCCCACACATTAAATTGCTTCACCTCTGCCTTCCACCCCAACCAACAGAATGCGCACACTCACTGGTCTCCTGCAACTCGATGCTACTTATCTGCACCTTGGATACGCACCTGTGTATACAGAAACAGTGTGCTGTACTCAATTCTTCTGAGATGTCAATACAAGGATATGGTATGAGCGATGTTAATGCACCATCAAATGAACATTAATTCTTAGTTATTTGTTGAAAGCAATGCTGTACAAGAAGTATTCCATACACACACTATGCCCTTACTATCTATATACCGTGCCACCAGTAACATCTCCTCCGCATGAGAATTTGTAGAGCTCGCATCCAAAGCCAAGCAGACATGGCCCTTCCTCCTGCGTCACCCTTTGTCCCAGGCCAACCATCCACCTCAGTCAACGGTATGCCCTCAGAATGTCGTACAGCCAGCCGCCAGCCGATCCCATGCGTATACACCGCTCCACTTCACATCAATACAGTCTACACCCAAAGCATGGCTCATGCAGCCTCCCCTTATTCTTCACACCCCTTGCCTCCCGCCTCTACTCGGTCTCCCCTACACAGTCACAGACATCTCTTCCCTCACCTCACCTCCATTTCCCTCATCATTCACAGCCACCCTACCCGCCTATTCGCCTGCGCACATCATCACTATTCATATGGCAACCCCCTTCTGGCGGCCAAAGAGAGGTCAGCTTGGTCAGGGCTGTCAGCTGCCGCAGCCCATCATCTGTGACTGCCGTGCTACCCAGCCAAAGACTCTCAAGCCCTGTCAGCCTCCCCAAATGCACCATGCAAGCATCTGTCACACCCTTGCATCCTGAAAGCCACAGCAGTTTGAGAGACAGCAGAGCTGTCAGGTGTGCCAGTCCAGTATCGTCACCTTGGTCCGATCGAGATAGAGCTGTTTGAGACGGGTCATGGACCCAATGCCTTCCATGGCATTGTCTGTGACGTCTGCGCCAATGAGGTCTAGCTTCTCCAACCATGGCAGCCTGTAGAGGTGCTTCATGCCCTCTGCAGTGAGGCCTGAGCTGGACTCCAAGTTAATGCTCGTAGGCTGCGTCATGGTGGACACATGGGCGAGCATGGCATCTGAGAGGCCGTGAAGACACTCTAGATCCAAATGGGTTCTTCGTGATGCTGCCTTGATTTGCTGGAGGCGATGGATGAAGAGGGCATGAATGGCAAGAAAAGAAATGAGCATTGTGACAATCGCAACCCATGCATGCCCCGTGAAACAATACATTCAACACTCACCTCCCATGCAATCTTCTGATCACCTTCACTCTGACTAATCTCCAGCTCGACATTCCTACAGGTTGCCAATTCTTCAAAGGCACATGCTTTCTTCCCCCTACTAAACTCCTGCACCACCCTCCTCCTCTCCTCCGTCTCCCTTGCCAACTCTGCTCTCATTTCCCCCTCTCCCTTTCTGGCCTCCTCTCGTAGCTCCTTCAAAGCTGAATCCATTTTTCTTTCAGCCACATCCCATCGCTCTGCCACAGCATCCTTGTGTTCGGCCAGCTCCCTCTTCACTGCAACCACCTCCCTCTCCCTCTCATCCACCTGCCCTCTCATCTCCCTCATCTCCGCCACTCGCCTCCTCTCAGCCTCCTCCAGCTGCAATGTTGTTGACTGCTGGTGCTCACCCAACTCCCCCTTCACTACTGCCAACTCTCTCTCCCTCTCCTCCACAGCAGTAGCAGTTGCCTCATACCTCTCCTCCAAAACGGTCAGCTTCTGCCGCAGCTCATCCACCTCATCCTTGCGTGCAGCCAGCTCCCCTCCCACTGCTGCCAGCACCTGCTCTTTGATCACATCAGTAACGACCCCCATCACCCTCTCGGCAGCCATACGTTTCAATGGCCGATTTGGATGATTGATCTTTGTGTTCAGCCACCTCCTTCACTGCAGTTTGGCGAAAGCAGACAACGCCTGAGTAGGGTAGGGTAGGGGTAGGGTAGGGTAGGGTACGGTAAATTGGATGGTTGCATGGGCGTAAGGGACGAGGCAGCCACGTGAATATGAGAGGAGATAAGTAGCAAACATATTAAGCGAGAGAATTGATGACACAACGTGGGATAATGGTTCACTGAAAGGAGAAGCTTCAGCACACATGCAGAAGGGGCGAGAAATGAGAGTAGGGACTGCCAAAAAGAGATTCGGCACAGGGCGGTGAGCAGCAAGGCTTGATATATGCACAGGGCGGCGAGCAGCAAGGCTTGATATATGCACAGGGCGGTGAGCAGCAAGGCTTGATATATGCACAGGGCGGTGAGCAGCAGGTTGAATAGGTGGTGACGTGAAAGGGGTTCACTTCACTTCCCACTGACGAGGCGTGAAGGGCATGCCCCTAGTAGAGACAGGCATATATTGAGTGAAATAATGAAACAAAAGCACAGTGGCATCAAGCTGACACGAGGAACTGACCACGTTGGTGAGGTACACAGCACGCAGGTGGTTTAGCTTAAGTTGCAAAATACTCGGGCAGCGAAGAGTATTGGGCAATAAGCTTTACGCACAAAGCTTGTCCAGGCCTACGCTTGAGCTGCTAACCTCATTATCCTAATCCATCGCATAGCCTAAACATCTTCACGTTAAGTTAGTTCACTAGTAACCCACTAGGTGTGCATTTTTCAGCATGAAGTTCATAGGAGCTCCCCCCCATTCAGCAGATCCGCGAGTGGTACACACGGCGCTGCAGTCTTCGGAGTAGTGCTCCTGGTGCTGCGGACCCTGGGGGTGGCGCTGCTGCTGGTACAGAGGACTCGGACGTTGGAGCTGCTGCTGGAGCTGAGGACCCGAGCGGTGGCGCTGCTGCTGCTGCTGAGGACCCGGGCGTTGGAGCTGCTACTGGTGCTGAGGACCCGGACGTTGGAGCTGCTACTGGTGCGGAGGACCCGAGCGGTGGCAATGCTGCTGGTGCTGAGGACCCGAGTGGTGGAGCTGCTGCTGGTGCTGTGGACCCGGACGCTGGAGCTACTGCTGGTACTGAGGACCCGGCCGCTGGAGTTTCTTCTGCTTCTGGAGACGCTGCGCGGCCGCGGCCGTACTTCGTACCGCTCCTTCAGCAGGTTCTTGGGCAGGCTCCTCCTCCTTGTCCTCCTCCCTCCGTAGAGGGTCCCCCGCCTGTCCAGCCGCAGTCACAGTTACCGCCTACCTCGTCTCTCCCTGCTCCCTCTCCTTACACTGGTCCCACAGGAGGTCTTACAGAGCGTCGTGAGCCTGAGTCTCGTCCTGCGTCGCCTGTTCGTCCTGCTCGCGCTGGTAGTCCTGTCCGTCGTGAGCGTCCTCCTCCTGTCCCAGGCACTCACTACATGACTCTGCGTCCCTCCACTGCTCCTCAGCGTGTCCCGCTACCGTCTCCTCCTGCGTCCTCTTTGCCTGACGTTCCGGACCCTGAGTCTGACCGGTATCGTGCTGAGCACCCTACTGTCACGCGTCTCCTCGCTACTGTTGTCACTGACCCTACCTTTGAGTCCTCGACTGCGTCTGCTCTGGTCGCTGAGTTGGTTGACTTTGCTGCTGCCTGTCGTCTAGACTACGCTGCTAGCCTTGTTGCTGAGTCTGAGTCTGAGTCTGTCTGTCCTCCGTCCGTCGGGGGTGAGTGTGCTCTTGGCACGGACGTCCTTGAGGACAGACAGGAGGAGTTCCAGTGTCTTGCTGCTGCTTTGCCTCGTCTCGTGTCCTTGCTAGTTGCCCCTGAGGGAGACCCGGATGCACCAGACATCCCGACCCCGCGCACTTACGCTGAGGCGATGGCAGGTCCCTACTCCTCTCAGTGGCAGACAGCCATGGACGCCGAGATGGCTTCCTGGAAGTCCACACGCACCTACGTCAACGAGGTTCCCCGTCCTAGGGCGAACATCGTCAGTGGCATGTGGATTTTCAGGGTGAAGCGGCCGCCAGGTTCTCCGCCTGTCTTCAAGGCGCGTTACGTGGCTCGAGGCTTCAGTCAGCGAGAGGGAGTTGACTTCTTCCAGACCTTCTCCCCCACCCCGAAGATGAATACTCTTCGGGTGCTGCTGCACATAGCCGCTCACCGCGACTACGAGCTTCACTCACTTGACTTCAGCACTGCTTTCTTGCAGGGCAGCCTGCACGAGGAGATCTGGCTGCGTCGCCCACCTGGCTTCACTGGGTCGTTTCCTCCTGGTACCCAGTGGAGGCTTCAGCGGCCAGTCTACGGTCTCCGCCAGGCTCCGCGTGAGTGGCACGACACACTGAGGACTACACTTGCGGCTCTTGGGTTCGCGCCTTCTACAGCTGACCCGTCGCTGTTCCTGCGCACCGACACTTCGCTGCCGCCGTTCTACATCCTCGTGTACGTCGACGACTTGATCTTTGCCACTGCTGACACTGCAGGGCTCGCCTACGTGAAGTGGGAGCTGCAGAGGAGACACACGTGCACAGACCTGGGTGAGCTGACAAGCTATCTTGGTTTGCGGATCACCCGGGACAGAGCACGGCGCACCATCACCCTGACTCAGTCACACATGGTGCAGCAGGTTCTCCAGCGCTTCCGCTTCACGTACTCCTCGCCTCAGTCCACTCCTCTGCCTACCGGTCACTCGCTCTCAGCTCTGCCTTCGGATGAGTCCGTAGAGCCGAGTGGCCCGTATCCAGAGCTTGTGGGCTGCCTCATGTACCTGATGACCTGCACTCGACCTGACCTTGCATACCCTCTTAGCATCCTTGCACGCTATGTCGCTCCTGGCCGTCACAGGAAGGAGCACATGGATGCCGCTAAGAGGGTGTTGCGCTACTTGTGCAGTACGTCGGGCATGGGGCTTGTGCTTGGAGGGCGAGACCGAGTTGTTCTCACAGGGCACTCAGACGCTTCTTGGGCAGATGACCAGGCCACTCAGCGGTCGTCTCAGGGTTACACCTTCAGCCTTGGCTCTGGCTCAGTTTCTTGGCGCTCTACTCGCTCTTCTTCTGTTCTCGGCTCCAGTTGTGAGGCTGAGATCTACGCCACAGCCATGGCTGCTCAGGAGCTACGCTGGCTGACCTACCTGCTGACCGACCTCGGAGAGCGGCCTCGTTCTCCTCCAGTGCTGTACGTCGACAACAAGGCTGCTATTGCCTTGTGTGAGGAGCACAGACTGGAGCACAGAACGAAGCACATCGCCCTGCGGTACTTCCTTGCTCGAGAGTTGCAGCAGCGTGGTCAGCTTTGTATTCGCTACGTGGCCACTGAGGCCAACACTGCTGATGTGTTCACCAAGGCGCTTCAGCCTCGTGACCATCAGCGCTTCTGCACTCTGTTAGGCCTTGTGCCTACTGGACCTCACTTGCTTACCTCGTGATTTTGCTTGTACTGTGATCACTATATATATATATACCTGCATGTTTACTCTTGCTAGGTTGTGATCACTGTATCTCTTGCTCTGTTATAAACCTGCATGTGAACTGGTCTTGTGACCACTAGCTTGTGCTCGGAGTTTGTGTGGAATCCTCGAGATCCACCCTGAGCTTGTTGTTGCCTTGCTTTGCTTTGACTGGTCTTGTGACCCCTAGATCTCCCCCACTTTGCCTATGGGGGTGTGTCAAACATTATATATGTTGGTTGTTGTTAGGCTACAGTGGGCTAGACTATATAGGGTACACTATTCTAGGGTTTGTATTTGTACTGCCTTCCCTGTTAGTTCAGCCATTCCAGTCAGTTATTCTTGACAAATCTAGCCTCATCGCGCTGACGCATAATCGTCGTAAGCTCGATGAGTCGCACTCGCTCCCACAGTTGTGATTCACCAAGAGTTGAGAGCGAATGGTCACCGAAACAGTGAATATCGCGCACCGGAGGAAGCTGGAAAAAATCACCAACAAAGATCATGTGAAGGCCGCCAAAAGCAGAATTTGCGTTATTTGTCAGTTCACGGAGCCTGAAATCGATCCATTCGAACGTATTCCTTCCCACCATTGATATTTCATCAACAATGACAACATTTACGTCACCGAGTCGTGATCGTAAAGTATTCATCTTATCTGAAGTCAGCTTCTTTATTCGTCGATTTTGAACGACAGGAATCATTAGGGCATTATGAATGGTATAACCCTTGATTTGAAAAGCAGCAACACCTGAAGGGGCGATCTTTAATACCTTAATGGTACTGAAGTCCGTACAAATCTGCGCATGAAAAATGCGCATCAACCGATCATGAACTGTCTTGATCAGTACGGATTTGCCAACGCCTGCACCACCGCTCACGAGCATGCAAAGAGGTCCATTTTCAAACGATCGACGCACTCCTCGAACAATATGATCAGCGATTGCACGTTGCTCAGCGTTTAGCATACGTTCCATTTGCATATACTCGCTGTCACTTGTGAGAATGGTACGAAACACATCAAATGAACGAACAGAATCATGGAAACCCAGCTCCACACCAATATCCACATCTGCGTCGCATCGAGACGGGTCGTTATCGACATCGTCAACATCATCTTCTTCACGCACTGCTTGTTCAAACGCGCGCATCCATGAATCGCCGCTAGCCGAATATTCCTTCCTCTTAGAAGTAATATGCACCTCGTTTGCTTCGAATAATTGTGCGACTTGGATCGGATCGCAAACTTCTTGGCGAAAAGGAACGAACAGAAGCGCCTGTTCCCGCATGAAATTATATTCATCAATGTCGCTGTGGTAGTTTACATAACAAATGATCTTCCTGCTCGATC
Source organism: Closterium sp. Yama58-4 (assembly GCA_947470075.1). Lineage (NCBI taxonomy): Eukaryota > Viridiplantae > Streptophyta > Zygnematophyceae > Desmidiales > Closteriaceae > Closterium > Closterium sp. Yama58-4. The sequence goes on along the minus strand of CANIUD010000061.1, from coordinate 696,511 downwards.
TCTTTCGATAAAAACGTTTTTTCGCCGAGAGGTCCGGTCCTATGACGTCTTGTTTAGCACTCTCTTCATATCCTGCTGCAAAATCAGCAAGACAAACATCCTCCATTATGGTTGGACGATTTACATATCGGTCCAATAAAGCGTATGGTTTGAAGATGTCTGTAGATTCAGGATCCAACCGTTCTAATTCCACTTTGGGCTTCAACAACAACAAACGCTGATGAGGATGGTTGGTGTTGATGAACTCCACGGCACGAGTAGATTTCTTGTACGGAAGACTGAGAATAAGATATATCGCCTCTTGGGCACTTATTTCTTGCGTGTTCAATATATAGTTTCCAAGATCACGAAGAACATGTAAAACGCCTTTACCCTGTATTGCTGCAAATCTTTTCGCATTTTCTATTATCTTACTCATTCCTTTACCCGATTTTGTCATATAAGCAGCTATATACGTTGCAACACTATATGGGTCAACGCATAATTGAATATCCATGTTGCCACGCCAAACTGATAAAATCGTCTTGTTGAAATTATTTACGTAGCAATCCGTTATTTTTCTTGCATGAAACATCGTTCGTTTTTTCAATCCTACCCGAAGGCAATTTATATATTCATCGAAAGTCAGGCGAACCGTATCCAAAAATGCCGCAAATGTTAGGTTTGATTTTTCAATCAAACGATGTTTTCCAAGCGTATTCAAGAATTGATCAACAGTTGCTTTGTTCGATCTATGACGTTCTAGATCCGCATCCGAGCATTTCTTGTCGAAAGGCATCAGCACCAACGTTCTAGGAAGTGGATACTTTGGTATACCAAAGCGACACTTTCGAATCTTACCGCCTTTATTTAACCTGCACGTTCTAGTATGACTGTGCGTTTGCACTCTTAAAAGATCTTCTGTTTGTGTATCTTCAATGAGCTCTTGCGCATGACACGAAATGTGCTTATCTGCGAATTCAAGAATCCTTTCCAGTGGCATTGCCGCATCACATGCTAAAAATTCACTCCATATAAGGCAATGAGAATGAGGAGCGCCTCGATGCTGGAACTCGTCGAGAACAAAATAATCGACGACTGTACCAAGAATGCCGGTTTTTCTCGTTAGCATCTCTCGAAATAGTGCATTCTTTCGTTCGACGTAATATCTTGCGCACACGACCGGATATGTACGTACGAGTAATGCTATGGTTTCAAAATCCAAAGGAAGGTTTATGTTGGAGTTTGATAGGTTAGCAAGATTTCCCGTGTCTCTGTTGTGCTCCAGCAAAATCGCGTGCAGGTCCGTCCATTTTGTATCAGCCATGGAGATTGTCAAAAAGAAAGTTGGCGGACCTAATTGCCGAATCATTGCGAATAGGTCACGCCTGCAGTCTTCCAAGTAGTGCGGCGACACCCGAAGACTTTTAAACTCGTTGAACAATGCATCCTTTTTTTGTAACAATGGCCGTACGTCATTGTCCAGAATATCCTTTGCTGAATACTGACTGACGTGCTCCATCATCTCTCGTCGTACGCGGGTACCAATTACGTTGTCCATTTGAAGCAATTCCAACTTGAACATTTTAAAGAAAATGTTTTGTGGGCACGAAGAGAAGCGCGCATCTTTATTAAGTAGCTCCCACTTTGCAACTTCGCGGTAGCTTAACGATGACGTATCGACGCCAGTCAAGCGAGCTTCACCGCAAAATAAAGTCGGAAAGGCCAATTCCTCAACGTGTTTGTCCATAAGAATGGGCATTGGTCTTGATCCTTCGCCTGGTGCCATCTCCACAACGAATTGCTCCAAGTTTTGGTATAAAGGCTCATTACAAAGAATCGTATCCAAAACGCCGACATTAAGGTCAGTTTCGTCGATATCTAACTCAACTTCCTCGTCGGACAAATCTGCGTTCTCTTCACGAGCTTCTGCATCATCTGCGTTTTGATCGTGTGATAAGAACTCGTTATGAAGTTCTCGATCAATAAGCTCTTGTCGCAATTCAGACATCCTTTCCTCATCCAATGTGATTCGATGTTCTTTGAAAAGGTTTTTCTTCTCAAGAAATAAAAGGGCGCGCAAAATCTTGGATGGCCTGACATTGTCTTCAAATACGTTATGCGTGTTACGCAACTTGCGTTTGAAACGAACGCGCACTGAGTGCGCTTCCTGTGGTAATCTAGGTAAAGCAGTCACCATATTTACAACTTTAACTGGAACATTCACAATCCCACCCCGTATCTTGTATTGTTTTCCCACGTGGCTTTGTGTAATGCATGAAAACACAACACGTGGTGAAATTAACCGCTCTTCCAACATCGACAATCCAGTTAGCGCTTTATTACGCTTCGATAACACTGCACCAGCGATTCGAGAGAGAATAGGGGTTCTTTGATTCGTAATCTCTTTTTTGCAACTGTTATAGACGTTTCTCAATTGGGGATAATTAATACTTTTCAATTTGAATAATTGACGTCTGAACATTAACTTGTCACAACTGTCGCATGCGAAGGTTGGACCTTCTTTAGAAGCTTCTTCAAATCGCTCCGTAGCTTGCTTCAAGATTTTCGAACGTTTATCTTCTTCATTGAACCGTTCTTCGACATCGGCAAATATTGCATCCAAATCATCCATGCGAATGAATTCGCCGCCGTTGTAAAAGTCGTTCACGTCAAATGATAAGCTTCTCCTACATTCAGGGCCGAATATTAAATGCATGAAATATTGTCTTGCACGTGCTGCAGACTCTTCAGAGTCCCATTCTTCGTATATGTAGCTTTGACCGCGCACCATCATTTGAAATCCAAACTTTTCACGCCCTTTGTACACGCCAGTATATGTCTTCTTTATTGAAGTCTTGAAGATTGAATCAAAAAATAGAATGCGAGAAAGTTTTCCATTGTCGATGAAATAACGACGATCAAATGGAAGTTTCTCCTTCATCTTTAATCCTCGATACTTCAAGACAGCATATTGACGTGCCCAAGCGGCATGACGATCAGTAGCAAACCCTCGTACACGTATAGGGTTTTTATTCACCATCAATCTAACTGTAAAACGACAACCTTCTTCAATGATGCCTACAAGATCTGTACTCTTTGGTGCAATGTTAGGAATCGAGAAATGAATATCTCCATTATCACCAATCTTCCCATCGAAAATGTTGAGTGGTGTCACCTCTTCAAGAACGTTGTCATCACAACTAGATCGCACATCCTGTGTTCTAACGCTCGGCTTTGTATCAAACTGATTATCTTTAGATGGCAAATCCACGTTTTGTGGAATGTAACGCTCTTTTTCATCCGAGTCTGGTTCAACACCCTGCACGATCTCAGATGATACATCATCAAACGCAGATGACGTTACCCCATTCCGTTCAGTGGAAAGATCTATGATATCGGTCACATCGGTCTCAATTGGTGCACTCGATTCAAGAGGAAATGAGGTGCCCCAAATTTCGCCTTCATCGCACTCTTCAAGAAGAGTGTAATGATTACTAGACAACCAAAGATGAACCTGATTATCATTTCTAAGAAATTTGATTCCTTCGCATTGCACCCATTTGCGAGCATCAAACCAAATAATCACGGTCATGTTCATCAACTCGCAAAATCCTTTGATTTCGCAAGCCGAACCCCATACCGAAGGGTGTTGGATATAATCAATATATCCTTCCGCCGATTCAAATGGTACGTCATGACACAACGCAGCCATGTTTTTATATTCTGACCAATTCGCACGTACATACTCAACAATGTTCTCTTTCAATGGTTGCCAAAACTCGTCGTTTTTAAACACTGCGAGCGACAAACATCTATATAAACAAGCCCCATCTCCAATTACATGCTTTCTACGAAACACAAACCTATTCTTTAACGCACCATCCATAGAAGTCCCCGTGAAAAGCTCCATCTCCAATCTCAACGAAGTGCACACGTAAAACTCTCCACGCCAATCCGTCTACGAACACTGAAAAAAAAAAAACAAACAAACAAACACAAATGGTTGCATGGTTATCAAGTAGAATGAAGCTTTTCAAAAATATCAGATCAACAATACCAAGAACAAACGTTCTACAAAACAATTAATATAAACTTCATAATAAAATATTGCACATCAAACAAACATAACAAGTAACATTTACTATCCAAATTTATATACATTAAATCATTTTTTTTTTGCAAATTATCTACTTGAATCACCCACATCCACCAACACCCACCAACTGAGCCCAATTTATGTATAAAAATCTACTTGAATCTACCCACATCCACTTGAATCAAACTGCAAGCGTCAACGCAGCGCACGTTTCTCTCCCGCCTCCAGCCTAACCTCCGTCTGATTCAACACTCTTCACATTGAATAAAAGATCAAACACATACATATGACATTTGTGTAATTGGGTCAATATGATATTTATGTTTACATATGCTGAACAAGAACTTTCAATATCAAAAGTACATGGGACTGGGCAAAATGTAGATCCTAAAGAGTCCACGTGCAGAAAGAAATAAAGAAGATTTATATTTGTATTCGAAAATTACTTACTTTGCAAGTACTATGTACGATGAGCTGCTCAACAGGTTAAGATCCAAAAACTGTATGTAGATCTGAAAAACAGCCAACAAAAAAACAAACAGACATAATTAATTTGTGCTTCAAAACAAACGCGCACGTATTTACAACACATACAAAATAACATTTGCCTTGTTCACTTGCTTGAAGTACCAAGCTAAAAAGACAACAGCAAATCAAGCAACTTAAATAATATCAGGTAAAACATCTTACAATACAAACAAAACACACTGAACATCAAAGAAATGATAACGTTGATAAATATTCACACAAAGATATTACCTCTACAGTTTTCAATGAGAAACATCAACCATATAAGAAGGAAAAAGAAAGCAAAGAAGATGGGGTAATGCTATGAACGTATAGTTTTTGTTGATACCGTAGCAACTATTCAACAAATCAAAATGCCATTCTGTATGTAACGAAAAACGAGAAAACCATGGTATAACAAATCATTGAGTTATTTGGAACAGAAAGAATAAACAGAAGCTAATACAATAGATAATAGCAGCTTTGAAAAAACACAAGATTTGTACCTTCAGATGATGAAAATCAGAGACCAGTCTTCACAAAAGACAATATTGGAAGCCCGTAGCTGTCATCATAACAAACAACATGCAATAGAAAAACAGCAAACAAAATGAACACCAACACATTCAATAAAGTAGAGACACTTGCATAGCTACATTGGCGAACATTATGCATATTATCATGAAAAAATAGTGAAGTAAAGAAACGTAGCAGATGATTAAATTATGAAAATAATATGCTGTACAATTCGAACATCAAAATAATGATAACCATATTCTTCAAACATTACCTTTAAGGATTCCAAGGAGAAACTTCAACTGCAAAAGAGGAGAATCCAAGAGCCTAAACAAAAACAGAGAGACAGTAAAAAAGAGTAGAGAATATGGAGCAATACTATGAATATAGATCTAATGTTGATAGCAGCAGTTCAAAAGAACATTCTCAATTTTAGGTAGAATTATACAAGCATGAAAAAGACATGCATTATTTGAAACAAAAAGAACGAACAAATGTAAAGACAGTAAGTGAAAACACAAAAGTGTGTACCTTCAGATGATCAGAATGAAAGATCTGCCTTCTTGTAAGAGAATAGTGGGTCCTTGTGGTTGTAGACCCAACAGCAACAAGAAACAAAAAGATTAACTAACAGGAAAAAAACAACTGATACAACACAGTAGAAAATAAGAAACATGAAAGGAGAAAGTTAAGGAGCACGAATGAAAATGAAGGCAAAGATATGAGAACATAACTTGATAGAGGGACCGTATGTAGGGTTCAATAACAAAAAGGGGTGCTGGAAGTATAGACTAACACTTACCTTGAAGTGATGGAAGGAAATCAGAGAGTGCTGGAAGTATAGACTAACTCACAACGAAAGAGTATGTTGAGAAATGAAGCTGGAAGAATGACAAGTTGAACGAAGAGAATGAAAGTAGATGCTAGCAAAGGCATGAGAAAGTGCTCCAGTTTCATTGTGTGTTTTTCTGTTTCATTCTGTTTCACTTTGCTTCATTCTGTTCCATTCTGTTCCATTCTGTTTCATCGCCTGCCCAACTTTAAAGCACTGAAAGTTGTGAATTTTGTGTTTAGGGCACCATGAACCTTAAACACAGACCCAGAAACGGTCAACGTATGACCTAAACATCATTGCTTTTGGCAAAAAAAAAAAGTTCCTTCAAATTATTGCTTGAGTTTAGCCAGAAGACCACCCACTGCCTTGCCATTGGGCAAAACGCATTGTCCAATGGCAAAAGGCTCGTTTTTCTGCGCCGGAAACAAACTTGACGTGAAACAAAAGAAACCAGTGGCGATTTTATTCACAGCACACAAAAAAACAGAAGAGTCATGTGTCACCACTCACGTTACAGTAAAATCGTGGTGTATTTGGCAGTTACAACCGCATGAAATGACAGGGTTGAGCAGTGTCGACAGCTGTAAGAAGAAAATAACTGTAAAAATGATGCCAAAACCGTTAGCAACAAACAAGGCCGTCTCCTCGGGCCATCCCTTGAAAACGCGTTACTGTAGAATCAAAATCGAAATCAAAATCGGGTTAGCAACTGAAAAATCGAATCTTGACTGCTTTCTCTGTAACTTTCGCGGCTACCAGACAAACGGCCCCAGCTGCACGGAAACTGTACAGCGCGAAAATTTCGAAAATTTCGCGCTGCTGACGTCAGCAATCGCTGTTCAAATTTTCCGCGATGCTGACGTCAGCAATCCCTCACGCGCGAAACAAAAACGCGTGACGCCAGCAGCGTCGTCAGAAATTTCCACGCAAATTACTTTCGACGCTACTGACGTCACTACGTGCAGACGCGTTAAAATCTGCTGACGTCAGCAATTCAATTTTATTATAGTGCTGTCAAATATTTACACATACACAAACGTTTGCGAACTGAAATTGTATGAAACGCAACTACTACATATACACATTATCATCAAAATTTATTAACATATCCTTAACTATGTGTAAAAACATCTGTATTAAACAATCATTTTAAAACTTGGAAATTACACAATTCACTAAAATCTATTAACAACAAAATTATCAAAGTCGTTTAAATTCAAACGCATGTTACAGCCTGTTGCTTCGCAACCCTAAGACGATTTCGTCGCCTCTTGTTTTTTTGCCACGTGGTGGGCCTATGATCGCGTGAAACGCGATCTATTTTGGGAGAAGATCAAACTGGGGCCGAACTTTAGCAGGAAAGTGACCAAATTAGGGCTGGGTTAATCCCAACCGTTGGATGCACCTCCGAGGCTGCCCAAGTGGTAGGGCCGAGATTTCGAGCCTTAGATTTACAGGAGAACACAAGATTTCGACTTTGTTGGATCAGTTGTTTATTTATAGGTTATGATCACCGCCTATTACGAAACTCGCGTCGCATTCCTCTGGGAGTAGGTTTTATTGTGGCTCTCGGAAAATTTACATTACTTTAGCTGACTAAAAAAATAAAACCTAGTCAGAGACGGATGCGACTCGGGGAGGCATCAACCCTAAACTCTACTTGGGTTCCCGTGTTTATGGTTGATCCTCCCGAAAATGCGTCCGGGTTCTCTAGGGATTAGTTTTTCTCCCTGCCCTAAAAATTTCTCGTAGCGTCATCTAGTGCTTCGTAGTGCTGATGAGTGGAAAACACTGATTTATTTCGACATAACGACATCGAAATTCAAATCCAACAGTGACGACGCGCGGGGTGGTCAGAACCTCTGACAAGTGAAATTGAATCGCGAGTATGGAAAATTCAGATTTGAGCTCCAAAAGTCCAGGTTCGGTTTCTCCGGCCCTAATTTGGTCACTTTCCTTCTAATGTTCGGCCTCAATTTGATCTTCTCCCATCTATTTTTGGGTTGCGTAGCAACCCTATACATTTGGTAGCACTTTTCGGTCGACTCAAATGACCAGTGTAGTTTTTGCCATTTTCACAGCGTCCGAACCACTCGTTTGAACGTTTTGATAACGAGTGTTCCAAATGTGTGGAGATGACAGCACTGATACACATGAGTTTCCAAAAAAGTGAAACCAAATGTGACATATCATTCCATAATCGTCGATAAATACGGCGAATGGAACAATAGGTCGTCATCAAATACAATGGACAAGGAAAACACCCACTGAACATAAATGCAAATCATGTGCGTCCATTCAACACGAGCAAAAACAGCATATAACAACTGCGAGTGGATGCTAAAATGCATCGGTGCTACAACAGAGATGGTTCCGGTATGCTAAGGCGAGCAACGCTGCCCCAACAACGATCCCCACCTCAAATGCAGACCCGACACAGTTTAACATCACACCTTTGTTGCATAACACGTGCAAAAACAACACATAGCAATGTCGAGTGAAGCATCGGTGCTACAACAGAGATGGTTCCGGTATGCTAAGGCGAGCAATGCTGCCCCAACAACGATCCCCACCTCAAATGTAGACCCGACACACTTTAGCATCACGCGTCAGTTGCACACACGAGACAGACAGGTGCAAACAGACAAAACACACATATCACACACACAGGCTCACACGCGCACGTACACACACGCATAAGCACACGCACACACTGACACACATGCAAACAACCACAGATAGATACAAAGACCGCAATAAACACACAACCGTCATGAATAAAATTCAGAAATGCATAAATAACTGCTAGCCTATCCCACCTTACCCTCCTTACAACCCTCCCTCCCTCCTTCCCTCATCTCCATCCCACTCCCTCCCTCATCTCCCTTCTCAGCTCACGTGCCCTGCACAAAGCAAAAACAGAGAAGTCAAAACACATACGCCCTGCACAAAGCAAAACAGAGAAGTCAACACATACACGTCCTGCACAAAGCAAAAACAGAGAAGTCAACACAAACACGCACTGCACAAATCAAAAACAGAGAAGTCAACACAAACACGCCCTGCACAACGCAAAAACAGAGAAGTCAACACAAACACGCCCTGCACAAAGCAAAAACAGAGAAGTCAACACACACACGCCCTGCACAAGAAAGCCAAAATAGAGAAAGCAACAGCACGCCTTGCCCAAAAAACTGTGCATGATCACATGTCAGATTATGTTATTTGTCTAGCCTGCAGTGGGGTGCTCAATAGTGAGTACAACCCCTTAGGGTTTCCTATATGTATCCTGCTGCTTGCTAGTTCAATCCATCATTCTCCATTCTCTCTTCTCCAATTCTCCTTCGCATACCCAAAACCCTAGTCCTAGGGCACAACCTACTACCTCCTAGTGTGGGCCTAGGCTACTAAGCCTAGGCCCCACTCCTATTGTTTCTAACATGGTATCAGAGCGAGCACGTTCCTGCCGCTTACCTCTATGGGCCCACCACCTGCTTCCGCTGCCGTACTGTCCGCCGCGCGCCCCGTGGAGCGCGGCGGCGAAACCCTAATTTTTCATCCCGCCGCGCCCTCGAAGCGTGCGGCGGTTTTCTTCCCGCCGTGCGCCCCGAGGCGCGCGGCGGTTTTCTGCCCGCCGTGCGCCCCGAGGCGCGCGGCGGCTTTCTGCACCGTCGCCCCCGCGTCGCCCCGCGTCGTTCCCGTCGCCCGCGGACCCCCGTTCCCGTCGCCCGCGGCCCCCCCGTTCCCGTCGCCCGCGGCCCCCCGTTCCCGTCGCTCGCGGCCCCCCGTTCCCGTCGCTCGCGGCCCCCCGTTCCCGTCGCCCGCGGCCCCCCGTTCCCGTCGCCCGCGGCCCCCCGTTCCCGTCGCCCGCGGCCCCCCGTTCCCGTCGCCCGCGGCCCCCCGTTCCCGTCGCCCGCGGCCCCCGTTTCGTCGCCCCGCGCCCCCCCTTTCGTCGCCCCGCGCGGACGCCAGCGCCACGGCCAGCCGCGAGCGCCAGCGCGGCCCGTACCGACTGCGCCAGGCCAGGGCGCGCCTCGAGCCGCTCGCCACTGCAGCAGCCGCCCCTGGAGCCGCCCGCCACAGCAGCAGCCGCCCCTGGAGCCGCCCGCCACTGCAGCAGCCGCCCCTGGAGTCGCCCGCCACAGCAGCAGCCGCCCCTGGAGCCGCCCGCCACTGCAGCAGCCGCCCCTGGAGCCGCCCGCCACTGCAGCAGCCGCCCCTGGAGCCGCTCGCCACTGCAGCAGCCGCCCCTGGAGTCGCCCGCCACAGCAGCAGCCGCCCCTGGCCCCTGGAGCAGCCGCCACTGCTGCAGCTGCCCCTGGACCCGAGCAGCCGCCCCTGCAGCAGCCGCCTCTGCAGCAGCCCACGGCGCCGACCCTGCAGCTGCATGCGACGCCGCTCCTGGTCCCGGTGCAGCCGCCTCCTTTTCCTGTCACCTGCGGTCTTGTTCCTCTCGTGCTGTATGTGTCGTTTTTTGCCCGCTCCGTGTTCGTTCGTCGTGCTCGTGTATTTGTTTGTTTTGCCTGTGTTCGTGCGCTCTACCCTACCTGCTCCGCGCTGTTGCTCTGCACGCGCGGTTGCCCGCGCCCTCGTGCGCTCTACCCTACCTGCTCCGCGCTGTTGCTCTGCACGCGCGGTTGCCCGCGCCCTCGTGCGCTCTACCCTACCTGCTCCGCGCTGTTGCTCTGCACGCGCGGTTGCCCGCGCCCTCGTGCGCTCTCCCCCCCCCCCCCGGGTCCCCTGGACAGGAGGGTGTGGGGGTGACAGGTATGGGGGTGCTCCGTGTGCGTCGTCCCTTCCTCCTCCTTCGTCTCCCACTGCTGCAGCTGCCGCTGAGGGGGGTGGAGGTGTGGGATCTGAAGGGAGTGGCGCTAGGGGGGTGATGTGGGAGTGGAGCTAGAGGTGAAACAGGGGATGTGTGTAGGGGGGTGTGGGACAGTTGGAGGAGGCTGCAGCACCTGTAGTCCGGGGCGCACTGTCCTGGTAGCTCAGAGAGCCTGCTGCGCCTGTGTGTCTGCAGCTTCAGTCGTCGTCTCCAATCTTCTCTCCCTTCACAGTTCCTCCTCCTCCTCACTTGCCCTCTGTGATAGCCTCTAGCTTTGCTGATAATTGTGAACTTTTGATGTGACAGCCGATTGTGCTGATTACACCCCACTTTGACTATGGGGGTGTGTCAGATTATGTTATTTGTCTAGCCTGCAGTGGGGTGCTCAATAGTGAGTACAACCCCTTAGGGTTTCCTATATGTATCCTGCTGCTTGCTAGTTCAATCCATCATTCTCCATTCTCTCTTCTCCAATTCTCCTTCGCATACCCAAAACCCTAGTCCTAGGGCACAACCTACTACCTCCTAGTGTGGGCCTAGGCTACTAAGCCTAGGTCCCACTCCTATTGTTTCTAACATCACACACTGTACAAGAAAGCAAAAGGCCAAAGGCCATAACGCTAGCGCTTCAGGCGCGGCACATTAGGTGCCATGCCAGCGCCCAAGCGTTAGAGCGCGCTGCGCGAGCGTTAGAGCGCGCTGCACTAGCTCGCTAGTTGCCAGCGGCCTAGACGAGCGTCAGAAGCGTCGACACCTTAGAAGCCGGCACTCTAAGCGCTAGTGCAAAAATTGACACTTATTTGTATAAGTAGCCCCAGTTGCCCAAGCACCAGCAGAATAGATGCTAGTGCCTACGCCCCAGCATGCTCATTCGCTCTTTCACGAGCTCTCTCACGTGCTCTTTCACGCGCTCTCTCACGCACTCTCTCACGTGCTCTCTCACGCGCTCTCTCACGCGCACTCTCAGGCACACTCTCACGCGCTCTCTCTCGCGCACTTTCACGCGCATTCACTCTCTCACGTGCTTTTCCACTCGCTCACTCACGCGCTCTCTCACGCGCTCTCATGCGCTCACTCACGCACACTCTCACGCGCACTCTCACGCTCTCACATTCTTATGCGCTCTCTCATGCGCTCTCTCACGCGCACACTCACGCGCTCTCTCACGCGCACTCTCAGGCGCACTCTCAGGCACACTCTCACGCGCATTCTCTCTCGCGCACTTTCACGCGCATTCTCTCTCTCACGCACTCACTCACGTGCTCTTTCACGCGCTCACTCACGCGCTCTCTCACGCACACTCTCACGCGCACTTTCACGCTCTAACACGCGCTATCTCACATGCTCTCTCATACGGAACCTCACGCGCTTTCTCACGCGCTCTCTCCTGCGCTCACTCACGCGCACCCTCACGAGCACTCTCACGCGCTCTCTCACGCGCTCTCTCACGCGCTCTCTCAAGCGCTCTCTCACGCTCTCTCACGCGCTCTCTCACATGCTCTCTCATACGCAATCTCACGAGCCCTCACGCGCTCTCTCATGCGCTCTCTCACGCGCTCTCTCACGGGCACCCTCACGCGCTCTCTCACGCGCTCTCTCACGTACTCACACGCGCTCTCTCACGCGCTCTCTCACGCTCTCTCTCACGCACTCTCTCACACGCTCTCTAATGCGCACCCTCACGCGCTCTCATGCGCTCTCTCATGCGCACCCTCACGCACTCTCTCACGCGCTCTCTCATGCGCTCTCTCACGCCCTCTCTCACGCCCTCTCTCACGCCCTCTCTCACGCGTTCTCTCACGCGCTCTCTCCTGCGCTCTCTCCTTCGCTCTCTCCTGCGCTCTCTCCTTCGCTCTCTCCTGCACTCTCTCCTTCGCTCTCTCCTGCGTTCTCTCCTTCGCTCTCTCCTGCGCGTTCGCTCCCGTGCACACGCTCTCCCTTACGCTTGGTATCTCCCCTTCGTCAGATGAAAGTGCAATGCAAGAGGAGATCAATGGACACAGGGAAAAAATAAAGGGAATTTCAGAGGGGGGAAGGAGGATGAAAGGACCGGGAATGCACCTGATAACCACGGTGCTTCAGAAAACAACCCGCGCTGGCGCACCTACCCGCGCTCCGCACACGAAATTCCCCATGTGTGGAATGATCGGGAATTGAGCAAAACTCTCGAGGTTTGGAAATGAGGAGATTGGTGCGGAGGCGACTCGGAGCTGGTTCGGGGCGAAACGGTAGGCCGAACACAAATGAAGCGAACGCTTCGGGATATCCTCACAAGAACATGCTACAGTAATAATTTGTAGTAGATCGCAACAAAAAAAAGTTCAGAACCAAAAGTAGACTTCACATTCCGTAAAATTATAGGCTACAGAACCGCCATACACGAAGCAGGCTTCATCATACCGTATAGTTTCGGCTATAAGAAGGTCTCCCGGGACTCTTATTGTGGCAGGTTTTGTGAGGACCCCCCTCTTGCCCCTAAACATCATAAGACCCCCTTTCACTGTATACAGTAGTTATGATAATTGTTGAGAGCCAGCTTTTACTGGCACAAAATCGAATTCTGACACGATTTTTGTGTCGGACTCGAATTCTGACACTTAATTTGTGTCAGACTCGAAATCTGACACAGATCTGACGTGCCGCACACACGAGCTTTGCGCGAATTCGTTACGAATATTAGACCACCCCGCCCAAACTTGAGCTAAACACCCTAAATAACAGATTGATACTTGTTAAATATGTAACCCCGGGACCTAAAAAATTGCTGCCGCCATAATGTCCACCCCAAGCATATTTCTAAGCATTTATAGAGATTCCCCCGGGTCTTATAGCCAGAACTATACGATAGTCCTCACCTGAAATATTCACGTAATCTAACATTCAATTAGACTACAAAAACAAGGCGAATGATACAGTATTTCATCTTCCAACACTCGGCCATCTTCCTCATGCCATTATGGTGCTGCAGCAGCCTAGCTCTCTGTTGCAGTGGTAAGCTGGGCTCCTCACGAGTAGCCCAGAAAAGGGTGCTAGTGGTGAAAGAGAGGAAGGAAGGATAGGGCATAATAGTGAGCGAGGAGGTAGTGGTGCGGAGAATTCTATTCTACGGGAGAGCTGAATTGTGTGGGACGCACGGTCAGAGTTCAGACAGTGATTCTTGACAGAGTGTTGGAATGCCTTGATAAAATTCAAGGATAGTTTCACTAGAGAAAAGTTTATAGAACAATATTATGGTACAAGCAAGTATCAGAATGAACGGCAGGAATGAATGAACTATGACACGGTTTGGTACAAGTACTAACTCTAAACTGGGTTGTACCCCATATAGGCTACCCCACTACAGCCTACACAATACAATGTTTGACACACCCCCTAGGCAAGGTGGGGGAGCACAAGTAGTCGCAGACAAGCAAAGCAAGCTCAGAGTGGATCACGAAGTTATCACACATTCTAAGCACAAGCAAAGGGCCACAAGGCCAGTCCAAAAGCAGAGTTATATAAAACAAAGCAAGCAGTACAGTGATCACAACCTAGCAAATGTAAGCATGCAAGGATATATATAGATCACAGTACAAGCAAGGTCAAGCAGTGAGTAAGTGAGAGAACGTAGGCACGAGGCCTAGAGCAGTGCAGTGACGCTGATGATCACTAGACGGAAGTGCCTTGGTGAATATATCAGCTGTGTTGGCCCGCGTGTCCACGTAAGCAAGACGAAGCTGGCCACGCTGCTGCAGCTCTCGAGCAAGAAAGTAACGCAGAGCGATGTGCTTCGTTCTGTGCTCCAGTCTGTGCTTCTGACACAAGACGAGGGCTGCCTTGTTGTCGCCGTACAGAACTGGAGGAGAACGAGGCCGCTCTCCCAAGTCAGTCAGCAGGTTGGTGAGCCAGCGAGGCTCCTCTGCAGCCATGGCTGTGGCGTAGATCTCGGCCTCACAACTGGAGCTGAGAACAGAAGAAGAGGTGGTAGACCGACACGAGACAGAGCTGGAACCAAGACTGAAGGTGTAACCCTGTGACGACCGCTGTGTAGCCAGGTCGTCAACCCAAGAGGCGTCTGATTGTCCAGTGATGACAACGTCACCCCGTCATCGAAGCACCGGCCCCATGCCTGATGTACTGCACAAGTAGCGCAGCACCCTCTTCGCAGCTTCCTAGTGCACCTTTCGGTGCCTACCAGAAGCCACGTAGCGTGCCAGAAGGCCAAGAGGGTACGCAAGGTTAGGACGAGTGCAGGTCATCAGGTACATGAGGCAGCCCACTAGCTCTGGGTACGGGCCACTCGGCTCTACGAACTCATCCGAAGATGGAGCTGAGAGCGAGTGACCTGTAGCCAGAGGAGTGGACTGTGGCGAGGACCAAGTGAAGCCGAAGCGCTGAAGGACCTGCTGCACCATGTGTGACTGAGTCAGTGTGATGGTGCGCCGTGCTCTGTCCCGGGTGATCTGCAAGCCAAGGTAGCTGCGCAGCTCACCCAGGTCTGTGCACGTGTGTCTCTTCTGCAGCTCCGACTTCACAAGGGCGAGTGCCTCAGTGTCAGCAGTGGTAAAGACCAAGTCGTCAACGTACACGAGGACTATGGGGCTGGCAGCACGGTCACGGTCAGACTCAGTGTCATGAATCTCAGGAAGAGAGGACGCAAGGGGAGATGGCAGAGGGACTCGCTGTGGAGCAGAGGAAGGACGAAGTGCCATAGTATGAGTACCTGGCAAAGGAGGAGGACGCGAACGCGGGACACGATGAGTGGTGCGACCAGCACGAACAGGGGAGACAGGGACGAGACGCATGCTCACGACGCTCTGTAAGGGAGACCGGCTTCTTAGTGTAACGAGACGGGGCAGGCAGCGGCGAGCCAGGAGGAAGGACAGTGGACGAAGGCTGCACGGAACCTCCAGCTCCAGTTTCTCCAGCTCCAGCGCCTCCAGCGCCAGCGCCTCCAGCTCCAGTGCCTTCGGCTCCAGTACCACCAGCTCCAGCCCCTCGAGGTCCAGTGCCTCCGGCTCCAGTTCCTCCAGCTCTAGTGCCTCCGGCTCCAGTGCCTCTGGCTCCAGGACCTCCAGCTCCAGCGCCTCCAGCTCCAGTGCCTCCAGCTCCAGTGCCTACGGCTCCAGTACCTCCAGCTCCAGTGCCTCCAGCTCCAGTGCCTCTGGCTCCAGTGTCTCCAGCGCCAGTGTGTCCAGCTCCAGCACCTCCAGCTCCAGCGCCTCCAGTGCCAGTGCCTCCATCTCCAGCGCCTCCAGCTCCAGCGCCTCCAGCGTCAGCGCCACCATCTCCCGAGCCCGCAACACCACCAGCTCCTATTGCTCTAGTACCAGCAGTACGAGCACCTCGAGGACCAGCAGCTCCAGCTCCAGAGCCTCTTGCCCCGGCGCCCCCAGCTCCAGCAGCGCCACTCCGAAGGCAGGAGCGTCGAGCAAGCCACTCACGTAGCTGCTGTGGTGAGAGAGTCTCACGTCGACTAGACTGCGGTGGCGAGGCACCCGCAGGACCTCCAGGACTAGTAGCTCTAGTACCTCCAGTACCTCCAGCTCCAGCGGGACCTCCAGCTCCTCCAGGATTAGCAGCACCACCAGCCCCGGCAGCTCCAGTACCTCCAGTACGAACACCTCCAGGACCAACAGCGCCAGCGCCAGAGCCTCCAGTTCCGGCGCCTCCAGCTCCAGCAGCACCACTCCGAAGGCGGGAGCGTCGAGCAAGCCACTCACGCAGCTGCTATGGTGAGAGAGGCTCCCGTAGTGAAGACGCAGCACCCCTAGGCCCAGCACCTCCAGACTCAACACCCCCAGGCTCCGCACCCGCAGGCTCAGCACCCCCAGGCTCCACACACTCAGGCTCTGCACCCCCAGGCTCGCACCCCCAGGCTCCGCACGCTCAGGCTCAGCACCCTCAGGCTCTGCACGCTCAGGCTCAGCACCCCCAGGCTCCGCACGCTAAGGCTCAGTACCCCCAGGCGCAGCACCCCGAGCAGGACCACCCCCAGCAGCACCTGAGTCACCAGTGACCTCAACAGGCTCAGCCAAGGGAAGTGGGTCTACCTGAGACACACCTGAAGGAGCATAACCTTGAGGGGGGAGGGGGTCTACCGGAGGGGGACCTGGAGCGAGGAAGAGCAGCGGGGGGGGGAAGAGGGGCAGTGCGGTAGGGGAAGAGATGGTAGAAGGGAACCGACTCGTCAAAGGTGACGTCCTGGGACGCGAAGACACGGCGCGAGGTGACGTGGTAAAACTGCCAGCCAGGCACGTCAGGGGGAAAGCCAAGGAAGACGCAGGGAACAGCGCGAGAGGAGAGCTTGTCCACGGTGGTATCGCGGACAAAGGCACGGGAGCCTCAGACCCGGAACCGCGACGCATCGCCAGCCTCATCCGTCCAACGCAGTGTGTGCGAGGTCTCCGGCAGGGAGACACGGGGCCAGAGGTTGAGCTGATGCGCAGCGTATCAGACCGCAAACGGCCACAGAAAATGGGGAGCAGCCGCATGGATCATGGAGGTACGAGCGACCTCCATGACCAAGCCAATGCGGCGCTCAGCAACCCCATTCTGCTGCAGTGAGGCCGGAAGCGTGAACGACTAGAGGATGCCCTCCCCCTGACAAAAGTCTTGCAAGAGGTCGGAGGAGAACTCACCACCTCTGTCAGAGTGCAGACGCAAGACGGGAAAGTCCGTGCGGAACCGCTCGTGGAGCTGGAGACAAACAGTGCGGATCCAAGGGATCAAAACCGGAGGGACCTCCTCCTTGCTGCGCAAGGGGAAGACCGTGATGTAACGCGAGTAATCGTCAACAACCAGCAGAAAGTACCGCTCGCGGCCCTGTCCACTGACGCGGGCTGGGCCCCACACGTCCATGTGGAGAGTCTGCAGGGGAGCAGTCATCGGGGGAAACGAGGAGGAGTGAGGAGCGGTGCGCTGCCGCCCCTCGACGCAAGGAAGGCAGGGCGGGGCAGGCGAGTGCGGGAGGGGGGCCAGAGACCTGGGAAGGCCAGAGACAAGGAGGCGGGAGTGCATGCCACGGAGGCGTGGTAGGGAGGGGTGACCAAGATGGTGGTGCCAGAGGACAGTCTGGTGCGAAAGGAGGCGACACGAACAAGGGGCTGACAGCTGACCTGACGCAGACACTTGACCAGACGCAGCAACCTGAGGAGGCTCAGTAGTCAGTGTGTACAGGCTCGACCCAGGCCAACGGGTGAACGTGGCCAAGTGACGGCCCGTCCGTGCACACGTGCAGATCGTCACACGTTGTCCTCCAGGGGTAAAGGTTTTAACCCCAGCATCCTGAAGGACGGCGGTACTCACCAAGTTGGTAGAGAACGAGGGGATGTGAAGACCTATCAGTGAGCCAAACGTGACCGCCGGACATGGGAGAACAGTGGAGGAACGTGCAAGAACTGGGCCCCCAGAGGGGTCAGCCAGAGAGACTACAACAGGTGCACGGAGTGGTGTGACTGTGGTACTGTCGCGAAAGAAGCAGCGAGAAGCACCTGAGGCAAGTGTGAAGGTGTGCAAGGCCTCAGCAAGCGCAATATCAAAGAGAGCAGACTCACTAGCACCCAGAGCAGCAGCTTCTATACCAAAGAGAGCAAACGCACTAGCACCTAGAGCAGCGGCCTCTATACCTGGGTCGGGCAGCACACACAGGTAGCAGTCACCCTCAGTACCAGTAGGCAAAGCGTACATTGTCGTAAGGATAACGTCATAGTCTAGAGCAAATATATCCACACCGCGCCGACGCAGCTCTAACCAGTGGGGGAGCTCAGCCGCGACGCCAAGCTCTGCGCGTCAGGCATCGCTCAGATAGGCGAAGCAGCGGGACTGTGTGTGGCCAAGTGTCCCGCAGGTTTGACCAGCCCGGTCACCTGTGCGAATGACGTATGGGCAGCAAGCAGTACACCCAGGGTCACGCTGAGCTAACCACTTACGAAGCTGGTGAGACGTAAGGGTCTCGCGCGGACGCCGCTGCAGCTGCATCTGGCCACCGCAAGAAACTCCCCACTGAACAGCTCCACCGCGACTGCTACCACGGCCGCCGCCACCACTCCCACTTCTACCATGAAGAGAAGTCATAGCGGGCAGGGCGTAGACGCGACGATCAGGCACTAGGGTTAGCGCGGAGGGTAGGGTGGGCTAGTGCACGGTCAGGGAAGGGCGGTGCGAGGTCAGAGCAGAGCGGCGCGCTGGAAGTAGGTCGGCGCGCAGGCAGGGCAGGGCGTATGCGCGGTGCGCGGGCAGGGCAGGGCGTGCGCGGGCTACGTGACTGGCAGGGGAGGGCTAAGACGCGGCGCGTGGGCAGAGCAGGGCGCGCGCGAGCTGCGTGACGGGCAGGGCAGGGCGGACGCGCGGTGCGCGGACAAGGCAGGGCGCGCGCGGGTCGCGCGACGGGCTGGGGCAGCCTGCATGGGCGACGAGACGGGCAGGGCAGCCTGCACGGGCCACGCAACGGGCAGGGCAGCCCGCACGGAAGACGCGACGGGCAGGGGCAGGGCGGACGGGCGATGCGACGGGCTGAGGCAGCCCGCACAGGCGACGCGACGCGAAAGGCAGTAGGGGCGCCCGGCGCGACGGGCAGCAGGGGCGCGCGACGCGACGGGCAGCAGGGGCAGGGCGTTCGCGGGGCGCGCGACGCAGGGCAGAGCGTGCACGGGGCAGCGCGACGCAGGGCAGGGCGTGCGCGGGGCGCGCGACGCAGGGCAGAGCGTGCGCGGGGCATCGCGACGCAACGCAGGGCAGGGCAGGGTGTGCGCGGGGCGGCGCAACGCAGGGCACGGCAGAGCATGCGCGTGTGGTGGGGCAGCGCGACGGGCAGAATACGATCGATGGGCCCTAACGAGAACGGTCCTAGGATAGGACTTGCTCTAATACCATATCAGAATGAACGGCAGGAATGAATGAACTATGACAGGGTTTGGTACAAGTACTAACCCTAAACTGGGTTGTACCCCATATAGGCTACCCCACTACACCCTACACAATACAATGTTTTGACAGCAAGGAGCTCCAAAATAGCAAGCACAATGAACCCTGGAGAAACGTTCCTCGGCAAACGTTTGACCTTTCCAAGTCAGCAACGCCAGGTGAAACGACAAGCACATGTGTTTTTCTCCTGAGTTGGCAGATTCTCAGGTTTAGATCTTTCAGAGTTGTTTACATTTTTACTGTTAGTAAAAACGTCTTTCATGTTCAGTTTCCTTACTGATTCGAAATCTCCTGGGGAGTACAATTTCCGAAATGATCTGATTGGTCAAAATTTGCTGTTTCGCGATTGGTCGAAATTTGTTGTTTCGCGATTGGTCAAAATTCGCGCACATTGCGAATTTTGGAGACAAGTAATTTCGAACGACCAGAATCGTTCTGCTCGACGATGCCTCTTTCGAGCTTCATTCTGTCGACTAGCGTTTCGTCGAAACGCCGTTTTCTCCAATTTCGTCGACCTGCAAGGCTCGATTTCGACGCCGATTTGCTCCCCTCGACAAGTGCCTTGTCAACGGGCAGTTGCGTAGAGCAGAAACAACACTTCAATTTCGACGACTTCATCTCGTCGAAAATCGACCCGTCGAACTGAGATAAAAGTCCCTGAAGTCGCTGATGACCACGAAACGAACACCGTTGTGCTCTGAAAAGCATGGCCGACTTCGCCCAAGCGAGGGCAAGGCCTTTTTTTCCTCGACAAACGGAAGATGGCTGATGATGCCGATACACGAAAAGAAACAACAGCACTTGCATTCATTCATTCTACATCTGACTTCTCCCCTCCTCTCCTCTCTTCCTCCTCCTGCCCTCCCACGCTCCCATGCTCCCATGCTCCCATGCTCCCATGCACCCATGCTCCCATGCACCCATGCACCCATGCTCCCATGCCCCCATGCTCCCATGCTCCCATGCTCCCATGCTTCTTCGCACCCATGCTCCTATGCTCCCATGCTCCCATGCTCCCTTGCACCCATGCTCCCATGCTCCCATGCTCCCATGCTCCCATGCACCCATGCTCCCATGCTCCCACACTCCCTCGCACCCATGCACCCTTGCTCCCATGATCCCATGCTCCCATGCTCCCATGCTCCAATGATCCCATGCTCCCATGCTCCCATGCATCCATGCTGCCATTCTCCCATGCTCCCATGCACCCATGCTTCCATGCTCCCATGCTCCCATGCACCCATGCTCCCATGCACCCAATATTATACTAGTATTGATATCTCAGTGCTACTAAAGGATAGGGGACGTACACCTCCCATGCTCCCATGCTCCCATGCTCCCATGCACCCATGCTCCCATGCTCCCATGCACCCATTCTTCCTTGCTCCCATGCTCCCATGCTCCCATGCACCCATGGTCCCATGCCCCCATGCTCCCATGCACCCATGCTCCCATGCTCCCTCGCACCAGTGCACCCATGCTCCCATGCTACCCTGCACCTATGCTCCCATGCTCCCATGCTCCCATGCTCCAATGCTCCCATGCTCCCATGCTCCCATGCACCCATGCTCCATGCTCCCATGCTCTCATGCTCCCATGCTCCCATGCTCCCATGTTCCCATGCTCCCATGCACCCATGCTCCCATGCTCCCATGCACCCATTATTACACCGCTACTGAAGGATAGGGGACGTACACCTCCTATGCTCCCATGCTCCCACGCACCCATGCTCCCATGCTCCCATGTTCCCATGCTCCCATGCTCCCATGCTCCCATGCACCCATGCTCCCATGCTCCCATGCACCCATGCTCCCATGCTCCCATGCACCCATGCTCCCATGCTCCCATGCACCCATGCTCCCATGTGCCCTTGCTCCTATGCTCCCATGCTCCCATGCTCCCATGCACCCATGCACCCATGCACCCATGCTCCCATGCTCCCATGCACCCATGCTCCCATGCTCCCATGCACCCATGCTCCCATGCTCCCATGCACCCACGCTCCCATGCGCCCTTGCTCCCATGCTCCCAGGCTCCTATGCTCCGATGCACCCATCTCCATGCCTCGCCTCAGCTAGTCGTCCTGCCTCAGCGCCTCCATCAGGTCGTGCTGTGCCACGAGCCACCCACGCCACCCACCCACTTTCGAGCTCATCCTGTTGTCGGTTTCCCAAACAAGGGTGGAAACGAGGGGGGGGGGGGGGGGGGGGGGGGGGGGGGGTAGGAAAAGGAGGGAATGGAAGAGGAACGGAGGTAGAAAAAAGGGGAAAGGGAATAGAAGGAAAGGATGGGGGAGGGGAAAAGGGGGTCCGAAGAGGCAGATCGCAAGAAGGACTAAGAAGCAAGCTAGACGTGGGAAACAGGATTGGAGAACAGTTGCGTGTGGGAGAGAGTGAATGAAAGAAAGTCTCCGACTTTGCAATTCCATCGGCATACCCCTATGCTGCCCCACTGCTCGCCTCCGTTGCTCATCCAATTCCACTCTCCTGTTACCCTGTCTGCATCTCTGATGCTCACAGGTGAAAGGGAAACGAAGCAAGAGTGGACAGGGGAAACAGGAGAATAGCACAGGTGGGGATGGCTGAGAGCGAATAACGAGAGGAAAGGGTTGGGGGTTGAGGGGGGGGCGAAGGGGAAAGGGGGGAAAAGATCGGGAGAAATGTTAATGATTTTCTGGGGTGAAGCTGTGGCAGGTGGAGATAGGGAGAAGGAGGAGTGAAACCGAGAGCAGCGGTCTCACAAGCACTTGACTCTGGTGTAATGTAATGTTCTTGTGAGGAGGGAGTGCCATGGGGAGTGTGAGGAGGGAGTGCCATGGGGAGTGTGAGGAGGGAGTGCCATGGGGAGTGTGAGGAGTGCCATGGGGAGTGTGAGGAGTGCCCTGGGGAGTGTGAGGAGGGAGTGCCATGGGGAGTGTAAGGAGGGAGTGCCATGGGGAGTGTGAGGAGGGAGTGTGATGGGGAGAATCGTATCTATCCATCCGTCCCAAGGCACTCACTCCCTCCAGCCGCGATTCAGTTCGGGCTGCATATGAACGGCACGTGGGCAGCAGCAACAGAGGCGGAGGCAATGGCAACAGCATCAGCTCGCCCCTTCCTTCTGCCACCTGCTGCCTGCCCCTTCTGCCACGCAGCCTGTCTCCCTCCCGGACCTCGCTGCAGCATGCTCCCATACCCACGTCTCACATTGCGCGGCTGTCCCACCAGCTTGCACCCCTACCCCCTCTCTCAATCCCGTCTGTCTACTCCCACCTTCGCTTCGCCGGCCTCTCATCAGCTCTAGTCGCTGCACCACTCCCGACCTTGCTGCTTTGCATCCCGCGTCACCACGCAGCAGCAGCTGGCGCTTCGGCTGCTGCTGGTGCTGTTGCAACAACAAGTCCTTTGATTGGGTCCCTCCGATCCCTTGGCTCCTGCACGCCATGCACCTGCCCTGCCTGCACCTGCGTCTACCCCTGTCCCGGTTCTCAACTTGTCCCTGTGCTTTCACCCGCCGCCGCCTCCTCGCATCTGCCCCACCCCACCTGCTGCTGCACGTAGCTTTGCTGCACCTTTGTTGGCCTCTCGTCAGCTCCAAACACTTGGGCAACGCTAACGAGTGCTAGAATCCCTCCGATCCTTGGGCTCCTGCCCGCCTTACACCTGTCACGCAACTGCCGACGAGCACCGTCATGGCACTGGGTAAGTGGAATGAGGAGAGGGAAAGGAAAAGAGGGGGGGTTCAGGAGGGGGAGCGGGGATGTGGGGGGTGGAAGGGAACAGATCCCCATTGTCCGTGTCGCTGTGGCAAATTTCACATCTACAGAAGGCAGCAAGGCACAGAGTCCTGGGGGCCGGGGAGGGCGTCGCAGGGTGTGAAAATGCGCTTCCTTACCGCATGCGTTGGGAAAGCGCATTTTCAAGAGGTACGGAATGTGAGAGCCAATGTAACATGATGCGATAGTGGAAAAGAGAAATTGAGGAAGGGGAATCGCAGGCGAAAGTGCGAGGTGAGCAGATCAAGTGCGAGAGGAGGCGGAAGGGAGATTTGAAAGGGAAAACCAGGGCGAGAGAGTCCTGTTGACGTAGCCGCATGCGGTGGACTCACTATTGCCATTGCAGGTTATTTTGCCAAGCACCTGCTGCATATCGCTCGCTTCGAATTCGGAAGCCGCTTCCCCCTTTGTTTGCGCTTTCATGAAACTACCAGCAAACCCCCCTTTTATACGGCCCTCTCCCCGCTCGCGCCGCGCCTTCTTCTACGCACCCCTACTCGCTCCTGAGCATACTGTTGCTCTCTCTATGCCGTCAACCCGCGAACGCCACGGCCCTGCCCCGTGCTGCTCATAAATGCGGACAAGGGAGGTGACACACCCCCACGGAACGGATCTGCATGCAAAACCGCCGTATGCAGCTTTCGCAAATGCGAAGCCTCGCATGGTGCCAGAACATTTCATGTCGGAGGCGATCGCAAGCGGTGCAGTGGTAGCTCAAGACACTCCCTGCATCGTTTCAAGCGTGAACCTTCTCTAGAGCACATCAAACAGGACGCCACTATTGCTAGGTCTTGAGAGAGTTTGTTGGCGCGAGTAGCAGCGCCTACGCCGCTCATCGTGTTTGGCACATCTCAGCAGCAGCTGGCAAGTCGCGTCCGACGTCGACAGCTTGCCGTCACTCGCACTCCCACGCGATTTCGTCTAGAATCACCAATTTGTGCTGGGAGCCGGAGCGCCTTACAAGGAGACGAGCAGCAAAGGCCGGACGAGGTCCTAGGGGAACTTGGAGTGAGCCGAATGGACAATGGCTTGTTGAGACCACAACGAGCACTCGGAAAGAGTTTTAGACAGCCGCGAGAAGAGGAAGGGGATCGACGACTTGCAAGAGCCGTATGACGCGAGGGCAACCATCGTGATCGTTTTGAGGCGCGTCTAGAACGAGGCGCTGGCAGCTATGTATGGCAGCTGAGGTTCGGAAATTAGGGTTGAAAGCAATGATTATTTAGGAACATACTTCTCAGAAATGACGAGAATGTGATTCAAAAGCCTCTTTATACAATAAACGGCTAGCTTCTTAGACGAGGACAACCTGGTCAGGCGAAAACAGACTTCTTAGACGAGGACAACCTGGTCAGACTTCTTAACTTCGGTTGGCGAGGTTTGGGGAAAGGCGGAATCAAACAGTTCGGAAGCGAAACGATTCAGCTTCGTGCTTGGCAACTCGGCATTGGTTCGGTGCGAAAGTGTAGGCCGAGCCACACTGACGCGAAGTGCTCGGGGCTGTCCTTGCTAGGAGCAGCCTCTACAGTAATACATTATACTCTCCCACCTTCTAAATAAGGTGCCCTTATACGTAGCCGAGTCTTGCAGTAGCGTGAAAACTGCAGATCTTCGGATGAAGCTGATCTGACGGTGTAGAAGGCGTTGACCGTCGAGCTAACGCGTGGCTGAGCGCGTTGACCATGCGAAATTCAAAGAGTTGGAATGTCAGCCGTTGATGCTGCCAATGTCGATCGGGCGGTTGAAAGCGAATGTCGAGTTGAAAATCCGTCGATGAATCTGAAGACGTTGATGTTGATGAAGTAATTGCGAGCGTCCGCCGTGCTGTCAGAGTCTGACGAGACTGCCAGAGACTGCCGAGTACAGTGCGAAAAACCACTCTTCCCCCCCCCCCCCCCCCCCCCTTTAAAGAAAACGGGCAGACCACCAAGGGTAGGAAACGCCAAACACCCTGACGCCGAGGGTAGTCAAGAACACCAAGTGTTATGGACCCCGTCTGGCGTTTAGCAGATGCACTGTCGAAATTGCAGTTGGTGGCGAAAACTCCACTGTCGAAAAACTTTGAAGAGACCCTGGGTAGACTCGGTAGAAGCCCGTCGTAGATTGTCTCTCGATGAAAAGTTTTCTTGTTGGCGCGCACAAACCAGGATATCCAGTCGGCTGCAGCATCTACAAGTACAGCTGGCAGCATCTGCAATACGAAAATCTGTGCTGCTGTCTTGTTGCTGTGGCAGAATTGAAATCCTCAGTTGCTGCAGCATTTCCAGCTGTCAGCAGCTGCCACCCGGAAATCACGTGTTGTCCTTTTTTCGGGATCGAGTAGTTGAAGGACCATCCGAAAACCCATCGATTGTGACCCCGGATCGTTTTTGCTCAGCGTCGAAATGTCGCGTTGATTATGCGAAGGCGTTGAGGCGCAGTAGCGTCGATCAACGAGAAGGTCGGGTTGAGTAACACACCAACAATTCACTTCGATTGAATCCAACGGAACCGTATGCAGGGTCGTGTGACGTTAGTACCCCCGGAAGTCTTGTCGTAACTCGCCGAGGATTTTGTCCTGGTTCTCCGAAAACTCCCGGGCAGAGGCGAAAAACAGATGTTGTTCCTCCCCCTGACGTCGCCAACATTTTTCTAAAGTTGAAGTTGAACAGCCAGTGACGTCATCTACCTCGACGACATTGTCGTGACTCGCCGAGAACCTCCGGGCACGGGCGAAAACAGCTATCGCCTTCTCCCCCCGCCTGCTGCAAAATTTCTCCTGGTGTTGTCGCTAGTACCCCCGAAACAGCTGTCAAATTGTAGGGCTACACTAACGACGAGTGCCGTGCGCGCTTAATCAAGCATCGCTGCAGCTCGGCCGTTGGCACGGATACTGTCGACGACCCCGCCGACTCCGTTAGGACTCTCATCAGAACTGCTCGTGGTACCCGAAATGTCGGAAACGAACTACACCACGTAAATCCTGGTCGCCTGCATGTTGTCCTTCGAAAGAATTGGTGTTTCTAGCACGCCCACCCGGTCACCATTTTTTTCGTGCGGTGAACCACCCAAGCGACCCACCAACAGGAGGTGCTTTTTTTTGCATGGAACCCAGTACTTATGGGTCTTCCGAGACCGATTTTCACGGACCCTAGCGCGCATCAACGCTGCAGATCTCGCCGTAGAATTCCGTCAGGTAAACTCCTGAAGTACACTGTAAATCATTTAAACAATTGGCGAGCAGACGTTCACCCGTCTCCCACCGTCGAAATGTCACCCGAAAATCATGGTTGCGGCAACAAGCCCCGAAGTATTTTCTGCCTTGTAGCCCCGACGTTTCCCCCGTTGACCGTGGTACTCCGACGTTCACCCATCTTCGTACCCGTCGAACATACTTAGCAAATCCCTGGTATCCTTGGCAATACACCCCTCGCCGTGCCTCCATATGTGAGATTTCCGACCCTTTCGTGCTCACCGAGTAGACCCGAAATTTACGGTGGAGTGGTGTACGGGCTCAATCTATCACTCAAGAAGCTTCGAGAGGCACCCAAAACTTTCCCTCCATTTTTTTTTTTTTGTTTTCACCTCCCGACAATTCCGCTTTCCGACGTTCACCCAGCGTCCGCTTTTGTCGGATGAGGTATACTCCGTGTTGCTCGCGATTATTATGGCGTTCGATGAAGGCGCAAACGCTATCGTAGTCGGGGTGAGTTAATCATATCAAACTCCCGCCCGGCCGCTTCTCTGCCCACCGTGCCTATCACTTTTAAAACTCCACAGCTTCGGGAACTCCGTCTTCGCTGCTACACCTTCGTCGGGTAGACCGTTGAATTAGGAGAAACACCGCCAGCTGCCACAACTTCTTCAACTCCGACATTTTTGGCAGGGTAACTGTCGCCGATGGTCCGCGTTTGTCGGGGCCGAAACAGTGTCGCACCACGAAATATATTTTCTTGTACGCCCTGCTGTCGAACCAGCGCCACCTACGCCTTTCTAACCAGCACATGGCTAAAACACAGGGCCCCATCTTTTTATCCAGTGGCCAACATGTCTTACTTATTGCCTTTGAGGGCTTCTGGTGGGAGGTACGTAAAACATCGTAAGACCTTAGCCGGTAGGGAGCTCTTTCTGCTACCGCCGCTTAGCCGCGAAACCCGGCCTCAGCAAAAAGTCTTCGCAGTAGGTCTTTTTCTTCCGTTCTGAATCTCGGAATCCGTTTCTCTCGCCAGACCCACATTTGTCGCAACTCCATGTATAGTAGCCGGTAGAACCCCCGAAAATCGTGGGTCTAGACGCTGCGCCAAATCGTTGCCCAGTTGGTGTACTGCCCTGTCTGCGGCGCAACTTCCCTTGATCAGGGGGAACCTGTTTCGCCTGAAGTACAGTGTCGGCTGCTGCTGTTGCTCCGATTTTTTCGCCGATCTTGATGCAGGCACAGAAGTGACCATAACGTGAACAGTCTAGTCGTAGGTGATCTTTTCCGATCTTTTCGGCGTTTTGAAAATGACTTCCGTCCCATACTGTGCCGCTCCTGCCGAATTACGCCCACGACGCACCCTCCTGCAGCAACTGTGCCGCACCCGGGCGGGACGACGGTAGACCCCCGCTTTCTTCGGGCGGTCGTTACGCTGCCTCTCCTCGCCGTCAGTTTTTTCTGACGCAAATCACCTTGCGCCTGGCTGCTCGACCAGCACTCGTTTGCACGTGCTGCTACTCCGAAATCTTCGCGCACAGTGACGCTGCATGTCACTTGCCGAAGACGTCCAACAGCTCGTGCGCAACGTGACGAAGACACCCAACGCCACTTGCCGCACACAGCTAGCTCGGAAATTGTCGCGCGCAGTTGTCGACCACGTGCCGACGCAGCTCGCACGACGATCGTCTCCGTCAATCTCGGACGTACAGTGACGACGATTGTTTCGACGTCGGCTGCCACACAGAGTTAACTCTGAAATTGACGAAAACGCCATGCAACTGACTTACGCATTTAATGCGACGACAGCAAAAGCTGTCCGCCATCCGGGGAGAGGGAGGCTACAGTCGATCTTGACCGTCGAGGGCAAGGATCCGTCGATGCAGCAGGAGCGCCTGTAAAATTCATGGCCGCTAAGAGCAACTACCTGTTCTCCTGGCCGGCTATTGCGCTGCTCCGATCACTACGGCACCCTTCTTGTCCCCCCCCCGAGGGGTAATACACTCTAAAAAGCGGGGTGAGCTAGGAAAGTAGCTCTGATACCAAGGGTTACGAGTTGTACTATCAGAGTGCGCGGAAGAATACTATAAAGCGGAAGCGATTACACAATGAATAAACAATGAAGAAAGCGAGCAAATATAGGGCGAATATGTGCTAGGCGAGAACTGTTAAATTGTAATGTGTTATATGTTGGTAGGTGTCAGAAATAACTGAGCAGGAATGAATAAACTAGAACAGAGTTTGGTACAAGTAGTAAACCCTAACTTTGTGTACCCCATAAGGTGTAACCCACTACAGCCTAGACAATATAAACATGCAATGTTTGACACACCCCCATAGGCGCAGTGGGAGACAACCACAGGGTCACAAGACCAGTCAAAGCAAAGTAAAGCAAGCTCAGGGTGGATCTCAAGGATTCCACACAAATTCCGAGCACAAGCAAGTGGTCTCAAGACCAGTTCACATGCAGGTTTATAACAAAGCAAGAGATACAGTGATCACAACCTAGCAAAAGTAAACAAGTAGGCATATATATATAGTGATCACAGTACAAGCAAGGTCAAGAGGTAAGCAAGTGAGGCCCAGTAGGTACAAGGCCTAGTAGAGTGCAAAAGCGCTGATGGTCACAAGGCTGAAGCGCCTTGGTGAACACATCAGCAGTGTTGGCCTCCGTGGCCACGTAACGCAGACAAAGCTGACCACGCTGCTGCAGCTCTCGAGCAAGGAAGTACCGCAGAGCGATGTGCTTCGTTCTGTGCTCCAGTCTATGCTCCTCACACAAGGCAATGGCAGCCTTGTTGTCAACGTACAGCACTGGAGGAGAACGAGGCCGCTCTCCGAGGTCGGTCAGCAGGTAGGTCAGCCAGCGTAGCTCCTGAGCAGCCATGGCTGTGGCGTAGATCTCAGCCTCACAACTGGAGCTGAGAACAGAAGAAGAGCGAGTAGAACGCCAAGAAACTGAGCCAGAGCCAAGGCTGAAGGTGTACCCCTGGGACGACCGCTGAGTAGCCTGGTCGTCTGCCCAAGAAGCGTCTGAGTGCCCTGTGAGAACAACCCGGTCTCGCCCTCCAAGCACAAGCCCCATGCCCGACGTACTGCACAAGTAGCGCAACACCCTCTTAGCAGCATCCATGTGCTCCTTCCGGTGACGGCCAGGAGCGACATAGCGTGCTAGGATGCTAAGAGGGTATGCAAGGTCAGGTCGAGTGCAGGTCATCAGGTACATGAGGCAGCCCACAAGCTCTGGATACGGGCCACTCGGCTCTACGGACTCATCCGAAGGCAGAGCTGAGAGTGAGTGACCGGTAGGCAGAGGAGTGGACTGAGGCGAGGAGTACGTGAAGCGGAAGCGCTGGAGAACCTGCTGCACCATGTGTGACTGAGTCAGGGTGATGGTGCGCCGCGCTCTGTCCCGGGTGATCCGCAAGCCAAGATAGCTCGTCAGCTCACCCAGGTCTGTGCACGTGTGTCTCCTCTGCAGCTCCGACTTCACGTGAGCGAGTGCCGCGGTGTCAGCAGTGGCAAAGACCAAGTCGTCGACGTACACGAGGATGTAGAACGGCGGCAGCGAGGTGTCGGTGCGTAGAAACAGCGACGGGTCAGCAGTAGAGGGAGCGAACCCAAGAGCCGCAAGTGTCGTCCTCAGTGTGTCGTGCCACTCACGTGGCGCCTGGCGGAGACCGTAGACCGGCCGCTGAAGCCTCCACTGGGTGCCAGGAGGAAATGACCCAGTGAAGCCAGGGGGGCGGCGCAGCCAGATCTCCTCGTGCAGGCTGCCCTGCAAGAAAGCAGTGCTGAAGTCAAGAGAGTGAAGCTCGTAGTCGCGGTGAGCGGCTATGTGCAGCAGCACCCGAAGAGTAGTCATCTTCGGGGTGGGGAAGAAGGTCTGAAAGAAGTCTACTCCCTCTCGCTGACTGAAGCCTCGAGCCACGTAGCGCGCCTTGAAGACAGGTGGAGAACCCGGCGGCCGCTTCACCCTGAAAATCCACATGCCACTGACGATGTTCGCCCCAGGAGGGGGAACCTCGTCTACGTAGGTGCCTGTGGACTTCCAGGAGGCCATCTCTGCGTCCATGGCTGTCTGCCACTGAGAGGAGTAGGGACCCGCTATCGCCTCAGCGTAAGAGCGTGGGGTCGGGATGTCTGGTGCATCCGGGTCTCCCTCAGGGGCAACTAGCAAGGACACGAGACGGGGCAAAGCAGCAGCAAGGCAGTGGAACTCCTCCTGTCTGTCCTCAAGGACGTCCGTGCCGAGGGCACACTCACCCCCGACGGACGGAGGACAGGCAGACGCAGACTCAGACCTAGCGACAAGGCTGGCAGCGTAGTCTAGGCGACAGCGAGCAGCAAAGTCAACCAACTCAGCGACCAGAGCAGACGCAGCAGAGGACTCAAAGGTCGGGTCAGTGACAACTGTAGCGAGGAGACGCGTAACAGTGGGACTGGCAGCACGACGGGAGTCAGACTCCGGGTCAGGAAGAGTAGGAAGAGAGGACGCAGGAGGAGACGGCAGCGGGACACGCTGCGGAGCAGTGGAGGGACGCAGAGTCATGTAGTGAGTGCCAGGGACAGGAGGAGGACGCTCACGTGGGACACGACGACCAGTGCGAGCAGTACGAACAGGCGACGCAGGACGAGACTCAGGCTCACGACGCTCTGTAAGACCTCCTGTGGGACCAGCGTAAGGGGAGGGAGCAGGGAGAGGCAAGACAGGCGGTAACTGTGACTGCGGTTGGACAGGCAGAGGACACTCGACGGAGGAAGGAGGACAAGGAGGAGGAGCCTGACCAAGAACCTGCTGAAGGAGCGGTACGAAGTACGGTCGCGGCCGCGCAGCGTCTCCAGAAGCAGCAGGGACACCAGTGGCAGCCCCAACGCCCGAGTCCTCAGCACCAGCAGCAGCTCCAACGCCCGAGTCCTCAGCACCAGCAGCAGCACCACCGGTCGGGTCCTCAGCACGAGCAGCAGCTCCAACGCCCGGGTCCTCAGCACCAGCAGCAGGGGCACTGGTCAGGTCCTCAGCACCAGCAGCAGCGCCACCAGTCGGGTCCTCAGCACCAGCAGCAGCTCCAACGCCCGGGTCCTCAGCACCAGCAGCAGCTCCAGTATCCGGGTCCTCAGCACCAGCAACAGCACCACCGCTCGGGTCCGCAGCACCAGGAGCACCACTACGAAGACTGCAGCGCCGCGTGTACCACTCGCGGATCACCTGAATGGGGGGAGCTCCTGGGTAGGAGGGGAAGTACCGGGACGAGCTCCAGAAGCACCTCTCCGGAGGCGGCAGTACTCGAGGTACCTCTCCTGCAGCTGCTGGGAGGAGAGGGCTCCTCCAGATGGAGTACCCCCAGACTCAGCACCCCCAGACTCAGCACGTCCAAACTCAGCACCACCAGGCTCCGCACCTCCAGGCTCCGCACCTCCAGGCTCAGCACCCCCAGGCTCCGCACCTCCAGGCTCAGTACCTCCAGGCTCCGCACCTCCAGGCTCAGCACCCCCAGGCTCCGCACCTCCAGGCTCAGCACCCCCAGGCTCCGCACCTCCAGGCTCAGCACCCCCAGGCTCCGCACCTCCAGGCTCAGCACCCCCAGGCTCCGCACCCTCAGACGCAGCACTCCCAGGCTCAGCACCCCCAGACGCAGGACGCGAGTCAACAGCTACCTCGACAGGCTCACTCGGGTCTACCTGGGACACACCTGAGGGAGCGGCACCCTGAGGGGGGAGGGGGTCTGGTACCTCAGCACCTGGAGCGAGGAAGAGAGGCGGGGGGGGAGCGGGGCAGTGCGGTAGGGGAAGAGGCGGTAGAAGGGGACGGACTCGTCAAAAGTGACGTCCTGAGAGGCCAGAACCCGGCGCGAGGTGACGTGGTAAAACTGCCATCCTGGCGCGTCGGGAACAAAGCCAAGAAAGACACAGGGAACAGCGCGACGCGAGAGCTTGTCCGCGGACGTGTCGCGGACAAAAGCTCGAGATCCCCAGACTCGGAAACGCGACGCATCGCCAACCTCTCCCGTCCACCGTAGAGTCGGGGAAGTCTCCGGCAAGGAGACACGGGGCCAGAGGTTGAGCTGATGCGCTGCGTACCGGACTGCAAACGGCCACAGAAAGTGGGGAGCAGCCGCATGGGTCAGGGAGGTACGAGGGACCTCCATGACTAAGCCAATGCGGCGCTCAGCAACCCCATTCTGCTGTGGAGAGGCCGGAAGCGTGTACGACTGCTCAATGCCGCGAGCGGTACTTCCTGTCAAAGTAAAAATGTGCTATATGATTGTAGGCTGTAGTGGGGTAGCCAATATGGGGTACAACCCCAACTAGGGTTTGCTACTTGTACCCAACTGTTTCATTCAATGCATCATTCTTGCCTAGTTCTTTTCACATGGTATTCAGAGCAGGAGGTCCCTAGGACCTACCGACCGTTTTTTTTTTAAGGGCCCACCACCGCTCGCATGCGGTTACCACGCTACCCCGTGCCCTATCCTCGTAGCGCCCTCGCGCGCCCTCGTTAGCGCCCTCGTGCGCCTCTCGTTAGCGCCCTCGCGCGCCCTCGCTAGCGCCCTCGCGCACCCGTGTTAGCGCCCTCGTGCGCCTCTCGTTAGCGCCCTCGCGCACCCCTCGCAGCGTCGCCCGCCCGCCGAGCCGCCCGCTCGCAGCGTCGCCCGCCTACCGCGCTGCCCGTTTCGCAGCCCGCCCGCCGCGCTGCCTGCTCGCAGCGTCGCCCGCCCGCCCGCTGCCCGCTTGCAGCGTCGCCCGCCCGCCCGCTGCCCGCTTCGCAGCGTCGCCCGCCCGCCGCGCTGCCCGCTCGCAGCGTCGCCCGCCCGCCTCGCTGCCCGCTTGCAGCGTCGCTCGCCCGCCCGCTGCCCGTTTCGTCGCCCGCCCGCCTCGCTGCCCGCTTGCAGCGTCGCCCGCCCGCCCGCTGCCCGTTTCGCAGCCCGCCCGCCGCGCTGCCTGCTCGCAGCGTCGCCCGCCCGCCCGCTGCCCGCTTGCAGCGGCGCCCGCCCGCCCGCTGCCTGCTTCGCAGCCCGCCCGCCACGCTGCCCGCTCGCCGCGTCGCCCGCTCGCCCCGCTGCCCGCTTCGCAGCCCGCCCGCCGCACTTCCCGCCTGCAGCGCCGCCTGCCCACCGCGCTGCCCGCTTCGTAGCCCGCCCCCCGCACTGCCCGCTCGCCGCGTCGCCCGCCCGCCGCGCTTCCCGCCGAGCTATCTCTCTGCAGCGCTGAGGCAGCTTCCTTTGCTCAGTCGCACTGTCGCTATGGCTTCCATCCGCGTGTTGTCGTTCGATGCTGAGGGTCGCCCTGTGAAGTTCGCCACTTGGCTGGATGACCTGCAGCTGTTCCTTCTGAGCGATAGCAAGGAGCATGTGTCGCTCTATGATTACGCGTCTGGTGCTGCACCTGCCCCCCCTGCCACAGCTGAGCTTAGTGTTCGTTCCCACTGGCAGACTCGTGACGCAGCTGCTCGCCTAGCCATTCGCAGTCACCTGCCGCTAGCTGAGCTCGAGCATTTTGGCGACTGCAAATCCGCTAAGGCCCTGTACGATGCTGTCGTTGCTCGCTACTCCTCGCCTGCCACAGCCGAGCTTAGCCGCCTCATGCTGCCGTACCTGTTCCCTGATCTGTCCACCTTTGCTACAGTCGCCGATCTTATCACCCACCTTCGCACTAGTGATGCTCGCCTGCGTGCCGCCCTTCCCACCGAGTTCTGCACTAAGAATCCCCCTCCACTGTACTGGACACTCCACTTCATAGTCACCCGTCTCCCTGACACCCTCAGCTCAGTTCGAGACCACTTCCTTGCTCGCTGTCCCACTGAGCTCACAGTCGCCCTCCTAGAGGAGCAGCTGCTCGCGGCCGAAAAGAGCATTGTAGCTGTCGGTGCTGCTCGTGGCGCTCCTCGCACCCCCATCTTTGAGGGGTGTTCTCCCTCTCCCCTCGCTCCCTCCTACGCTACTGCTGCTGCTGTTGACTTCCTTGGTGCTGAGTCTGCTGGCGCTGCTTCTGCTCCTGGTGGGAGGCGCCGCACCGGCAAGGGCAAGGGGGGCAAGGGTGGTGGTGGTGGCGCTGGGGGGGGAGGAGGTGGGGGAGGTGGGGGGGGAGGCGGTGCTGGAGGGAGCGGTGGCGGGAGCGCTGGTGGGAGTGGGGTCGGCGGTGGAGGCGGGGGCGGCGGAGGAAGCAGTGGCAGTAGTGGCGGCGGCGGCGGTGGCGGCGGTGGCGGTGGTGGCGGTGATGGCGGTGGCGGTCGGAGCGGTGGTAGTGGTGGCGGCGGAGGTCGGAGTGGAGGCACTGGCTCGGGCCAGAGCTCCCAGCATCAGCAGCGTCCCCAGACGACCCAGCAGCTTCGTGAGTGGCTTGCTCAGCGTGGGACGTCGGGGGGCAGTGGCCGCTGTTCCTATGTCATTTGCACAGGTGACCGCAAGGGACAGACGTGTGGGAGGTTCCACACCCCGTACCGCTGCTTCTCCCGCCTTGACGACGCTTGGCGTGAGGAGATGGGCGAGGATGTTGAGCGCCCCCGCTGGGCTGAGCTCATGAGGGCTGGTGTTGATATCTTTGCTCTTGACTATGATGCTATTATTGCTGCCATGTATGCATTGACTGTTAGTGCCGAGGGAGACTGTTACTTGTGTGTGCCGCCTGACCCAGGTATAGAGCCCGCTGTCCTGGGTACTAGTGAGTCTGCTCTCTCTGGTATGGTGCCCCCTGTACTTGCTCCCTCCAGTGCTGTCCCGGCTGTTTGCGAGTCTGATCTCTCAGGTACAGCACCCACAGAGACTGCTCTCTCAGGTACCGCACCGGCTGAGGCCTGTCACACTTTCACCCTTGACTCAGGTGCTTCCCGTTGTTTCTTTCGTGACAGTACTGAGCTCACACCGCTTCCTGCACCGGTCCCAGTCTCCTTGGCTGACCCCTCTGGGGGCCCAGTCCTTGCCCAGTCCACCACTGTGCTCCCTTGTCCGGCGGTTCCGTCTGGCTCGTTGTCGGGTTTCCACCTCCCCTCGTTCTCGACGAACCTGGTGAGCAACGCTGTCATCCAGGATCAGTGGGTTGACACCTTTACCCCTGGAGGACAGCGTGTGGCGATCTGCACGTGCTCCAGGACCGGCCGTCACCTGGCTACGTTTACCCGTCGGCCGGGGTCGAGTCTCTACACACTGACCACTGCGTCTCCTCAGGTCGCTGCTGTCGGTCAGGTGTCCGCGTCAGGTCTGGTGGCCCACGCCTGTGAGTGTCGTTCCCTGTCGCACCGGACTCTTCTCTGGCACCACCGCCTGGGTCACCCCTCCTTGCCACGCCTCCGTGGCATGCACCGTCACCGCCTTGTGTCTGGTCTTCCCAGGTCCCTCCCTCCCCTTCCTGCATCGCCTGCGCCGCCTTGCCTTCCTTGCGTCGAGGGGCGGCAGCGCGCCGCTCCTCACTCCTCCTCGTTCCCCCCGACAGAGGCTCCTCTGCAGACCCTCCACCTGGACGTGTGGGGCCCAGCCCGCGTTCGTGGCCAGGGCGGTGAGCGGTACTTTTGCTGGTTGTCGACGACTACTCGCGTTACACCACGGTCTTCCCCTTGCGCACCAAGGGTGAGGTCCCTGCTGTTCTGATCCCTTGGATCCGCACAGTTCGTCTCCAGCTCCGCCGCCGTTTCCGTAGTCACAGTTACCGCCTACCTCGCCTCTCCCTGCTCCCTCTCCTTACACTGGTCCCACAGGAGGTCTTACAGAGCGTCGTGAGCCTGAGTCTCGTCCTGCGTCGCCTGTTCGTACTGCTCGCACTGGTAGTCGTGTCCGTCGTGCTCGTCCTCCTCCTGTCCCAGGCACTCACTCCATGACTCTGCGTCCATCTACTGCTCCTCAGCGTGTCCCTCTACCGTCTCCTCCTGAGTCCTCTTTGCCTGCCGTTCCGGACCCTGAGTCTGACCGGTATCGCGCTGAGCACCCTACTGTCACACGTCTCCTAGCTACTGTTGTCACTGACCCTACCTTTGAGTCCTCGGCTGCGTCTGCTCTGGTCGCTGAGTTGGTTGACTTTGCTGCTGCCTGTCGTCTAGACTACGCTGCTAGCCTTGTTGCTGAGTCTGAGTCTGCGTCTGTCTGTCCTCCGTCCGTCGGGGGTGAGTGTGCTCTTGGCACGGACGTCCTTGAGGACAGGCAGGAGGACTTTGACTCTCTCGCGGCTGCTGTACCTCATCTCGTGGCCTGGTTGCTTGCCCCTGAGGGAGACCCGGATGCACTAGACATCCCCACTCCGCGCACTTACGCAGAGGCGATCTCGGGTCCCTACTCCTCTCAGTGGCAGACAGCCATGGACGCAGAGATGGCATCCTGGAAGTCCACAGGCACCTACGTCGACGAGGTTCCCCCTCCTGGGGCGAACATCGTCGATGGCATGTGGATTTTCAGGGTGAAGCGGCCGCCAGGTTCTCCGCCTGTCTTCAAGGCTCGTTACGTTGCTAGAGGCTTCAGTCAGCGTCAGGGGGTCGACTTCTTCCAGACCTTCTCCCCCACCCCGAAGATGACCACTCTTCGGGTTCTGCTGCACGTTGCTGCTCAGCGTGACTACGAGCTTCACTCTCTTGACTTCAGCACAGCGTTCCTGCAGGGCAGCCTGCACGAGGAGATCTGGCTGCGCCGCCCACCTGGTTTTACTGGGTCGTTTCCTCCTGGTACCCAGTGGAGCCTCCGCCGGCCAGTCTACGGTCTCCGCCAGGCGCCACGTGAGTGGCACGACACACTGAGGACTACACTTGCGGCTCTTGGGTTCGCGCCGTCTACTGCTGACCCGTCGCTGTTTCTGCGCACAGACACGTCGCTGCCGCCGTTCTACATTCTCGTGTACGTCGACGACTTGGTCTTTGCTACTGCTGATACTGAGGCACTCGCTCGTGTGAAGTCGGAGCTGCAGAAGAGACACACCTGCACTGACCTGGGTGAACTGCGTAGCTACCTTGGCTTGCAGATCACCCGGGACAGAGCTCGCCGCACCATCACCCTGACTCAGTCACACATGGTGCAGCAGGTCCTTCAGCGCTTCGGCTTCCAGTTCTCCTCACCACAGGCCACACCTCTGGCTACCAGCCACTCGCTCTCAGCTCCACCTTCGGACGAGTCCGTAGAGCCGAGTGGCCCGTACCCAGAGCTTGTAGGCTGCCTCATGTACCTGATGACTTGCACGCGACCTGACCTCGCGTACCCTCTTAGCATCCTTGCTCGTTACGTTGCACCTGGGAGACACAGGCGAGAGCACTGGGAGGCTGCTAAGAGGGTGCTGCGTTACTTGTGCAGTACATCAGGCATGGGGCTGGTGCTTGGAGGACGCGACAGAGTTGTCCTCACTGGTCACTCGGACGCTTCTTGGGTGGACGACCTGGCTACGCAGCGGTCGTCACAGGGTTACACCTTCAGCCTTGGCTCTGGTTCTGTCTCGTGGCGGTCCACCCGCTCTTCCTCTGTTCTCGGCTCTAGTTGTGAGGCTGAGATCTACGCCACAGCCATGGCTGCACAGGAGTTACGCTGGCTCACCTACCTGCTGACTGACTTGGGAGAGCGGCCTAGTTCTCCTCCAGTTCTGTACGGTGACAACAAGGCGGCTCTTGCCTTGTGTCAGGAGCACAGACTGGAGCACAGGACGAAGCACATTGCTCTTCGCTACTTTCTTGCTCGAGAGCTTCAGCAGCGCGGTCAGCTTCGGCTTGTGTACGTGGACTCGAAGGCCAACACTGCTGATATCTTCACCAAGGCGCTCCCGCCTAGTGATCATCAGCGGCACTGTACTTCTTTAGGCCTTGTGTCCACGTTTCCTCACTTGCTCACTGCTTGACATTCTTTGTACTGTACTTTATATATATCTTGTTGCTTGCTTGCTAGGTTTTGATCACTGTGTTGCTTGTCTTGCACTATATCTAGCACTGCATGTGAACTGGCCTTGTGGCCTTTGCTTGTGCTCGGAGTGTGGTGACGTTGTGATCCACCCTGGGCTTGCGTTGCTTTGCTGGACTGGTCTTGTGACCCTTTGTTCTCCCCCACTTTGCCTATGGGGGTGTGTTA
This sequence comes from Closterium sp. Yama58-4, assembly GCA_947470075.1. Classification (NCBI taxonomy): domain Eukaryota; kingdom Viridiplantae; phylum Streptophyta; class Zygnematophyceae; order Desmidiales; family Closteriaceae; genus Closterium; species Closterium sp. Yama58-4. The sequence continues at coordinate 657,894 of CANIUD010000061.1, read as the reverse complement.
AATTGTAATGTGTTATATGTTGGTAGGCTGTAGTGGGGTAGCCAATATGGGGTACAACCCCAACTAGGGTTTGCTACTTGTACCCAACTGTTTTCATTCAATGCATCATTCTGCCTAGTTCTTTTCACAAGAACCGCGGCTTGCGTGGCTCAGAAATGTCGCGATTGGTGATGGGCGACTCGGCATTGGTTCGGTGCGAAAGTGTAGGCCGAGCCACACTGACGCGAAGTGCTCAGGGCTGTCTCTACAATTTTGAATTGTACATTCATTATAGCTGAGGTTCGGAAATAAGGGTTGAAAGCAATGATTATTTAGGAACACATTTCTAAAACATGTCAAGAATATGATTCAAAGGCCTCTTTATACAATAAACGGCTAGCTTCTTAGACAAGGACAACCTGGTCAGGCGGAAACTTTGGTTGGCGAGGTTTGGGGAAAGGCGGAATCAAACAGTTCGGAAGCGACACGAGTCAGCTTCAGGCTCGGCAACTCTGCCGAACCTGATCCCCGACGTGCTCGGAGCTTCGTACAACACCTGTTTGGCGTAGAATCCGGTAACCCTCACCTCGACTCAACTAAAACCGAACGCACAGACCTCTTTCGGCTCCGAGCCTTGCGTGCCAGACCTACACCCTTTGTTTTCGGCACAGGCAAAGCTGGAGTAGCAGTGCCAGACCTGACGTCCCCGAAACTAACGTGACTGTTGTTGGGGTTGTGAGAGTATTCCGAGTTTCGCACATTGCCGTAACAAAGTTGGCAGGACCGAACAAAAAGCAACCTGGCTGCTCAAGCAGGAATAGGCTCTGTTGTGCGTTGCTGAACTCTTTTTTTTTGCGCCTAAGAAAAAGACGCTATGCTTCACTGTCGGTCCTACCAGGTTTAGGACGCGTCACATATGAAAAATCGATCCTGCAAGGGATCGATGTGTGGGTGTTCGCTAGAACTCGAGACACGTCACCGAGCGCGATGTCTCTTCCAGATCTCGATCTATCACGTAATGCGTAATGCGTTTACAGCTGTCAATGACGATTCTAACCCCGCTAAATCTCGAGCTTGAAGACGATCGCGACACATGTGGCTCAGAGGTGATCGATGCCCACAGCTTCGGTGCGTGATCCCGATCCTCCTTAGGTGTGCCGAATGTGACGCGTCGTTAGTCGTCGTAATGGGTGCTTTGAGCAATCGGCTCGGCGCGCTTATGCTCTTCCTGCCGACGTGTTTCACCGTAGTCTGACGTGTTTTGACGCGTTTTGCAATACCCCTCCCAATGTCCATGTAGTGCTTTCCACGCCACGCTGTGATTTCGCCATGTCAAGCCGTCATTTTGCCACGTCGCGCTGCCATGTTGGCATGTCAAGCCCCCATTTTGCCATGTCAAACTGTCATCTCTCCGCGTCGCGCTGCGATATCTTCATGACACGCACCCATTTCGCATGTCACTCTGCCATCGCACCATGCACCGCCGCCATCTCGCTTGTCACGCCGCCATTTCATCATGTCACGTCGACATTTCGCCATGTCGCGCTGCCATGTCGCTATGTCAAGCCCTCGCCGTGTCACGAAGCCATTTCGCACGTCATGCCACCACTCCGCCATGTCACGCCTTCGGTTCGCCTCGTGGCGCCACCTTTCCCCACGTCGCGCGGCCACTTCGCCATGTCTCGCCGCCATTCATCGTCTAGAGATTGGCGAACGGCAGTTTGCCCCAAATATGAACGCAATCCTGCCCGTTAAGGAGTCGCTCCAAGCGTATCTCATCCATTTCCCTTGAGCTATTTTCGTTCCTCAAGGGAGCCCGCTGCCATCACACTAGCGTGCATCTGCAGTCCGCCACTGTCCGCTGTGCGTTGGCGAATGGCACTCTGCAATCCTGCTTCTTAAGGAGTCGCGCCCAGTGTAAACCATCCCTTTCCCTTCAGCTCTTCCCTTCAGCTCTTCCCGTTCCACCCGCCGCCATTCCACTAGCGTGCATCTGCATCCGCTGTGTGTTGGGGTGTGGCCGAGTCATGGCCTGGTAGTCCGGCGTTGTAGACTTTTATGCTCTGCTCGGATCTGGTCTGCTCTGGTCTGCTCTAGTAATTGTGTCCGCTCTGGTGTGATGTTTGCTTGCCGACAGGTGAGAGGAGTGAGGAGGGAGGTGAGAGATTTGGCAGCAGCGTGGAAGTTGTAACGCGGCGATTGCCAGGCTGGAAAGGAGGGAACCTATTGCGTTGCTGCGCTATTGCTCAGGAGTCTCACAACCATCCCCCTCTGCCTTTCGTTCCTGTGCTGCAGGTGTGCCACGCCAACAGGCGTGGGGGAGGACGTTCGAGGGGTGGAAGGCGGGAGCAATATCTGTGCGCCGTATGGGCCGCCGCCACATCGCAGAACATCACGTGTGACACACACGGCATGGTTGATGCCATGTATTCTTAGCATGGGGTGTGGGAGAAGAGTGAAGCAGAGTGCAAGTGAGTGAAGCAGAGGGCAAGTGAGTGAAGCAGAGGGCAAGTGAGCGAAGCAGAGGGCAAGTGAGAGAAGCACAGGGCACGCGAGTGAGTGGCCTTATTCCGAAGTTTCTTGCGTATCTTACCTACTTGATGAAAGGAGTGTGGCACGCCTCATCCTTGAGATTTATCAAAAGTGACCCCTGACTCTCCTGGTGTGAATAGAGGATTGTAGCATGAGAGTGTAGCACGTGGGAGCGCAAGGCTGGTAGCCAGACTGCTTGCTCCTGTCGATGCCTCCGTAGTAGCCCATGGAATAAGCGACATCATTGCTTGTAATCAAGCTTCTAGAATCAGAAAAAAAGGTGACCTACGCGACAAGGAAGATGAGGTTGCTTGCCATGTCATGTCGTGCCATGCCATGTTGTGCCATGCCATGTCGTGTCATGACATGCCATGTCATGCCATGCCATGCCATGCCGTGCCATGCCGTGCCGTGTCATGCCATGCCATGCCATGCTGTGCCATGCCATTCCGTGCCATGCCATGTCTTGCCATGCCATTCCGTGCCATGGCATGTCGTGCCATGCCATGGTACCCTGTTACTTACCTCCCTTATTACGTCTGCCATGTGTCCCCCTTCTCCCTCCCGCCCTTTCGTGTGTGGTGTATGCTCTCATCTCCACCTCCTCCTTCTTCAGTTCTCCCACTCTCCGCCCCTCCTCCTCCTCCTTCTCCTCCTCCTCCTCCTCCTCCTCCTCTGTAACGGTCCTGGTAGTAAAAAGGACATTTACCCACTTAATAATAGGTTCTAATACAACCAGAGAGTAGCAGCTCCTGAAAAACTACTAAGTCTAAAAAGTGGTAGGAGATGCAGTCACAAACTGTGGAGGGAGAGTTGAGAAGAGAGAAATCCCATTTCCCAATTGATTAGTTGGGAGTAGGAAAAATGGAGAGAATGAACCAGAACGGCTCAGACCCCTTCCCTAGACCCCCTTGGGGTGTAGCCACCTTCCCCATGGCAAGGAAGGGTGCACCACCATGGGTCTTTACCCATGTGGCAATTGTTGGGATTTCCAACCAATTAGACAATAGACAGCAAGGACAACAATGCACACTTATCACAAACCTGAGTTGTTGCATTGGTTGCAATTACAAGGAAGAGTCGAGTTGGATTTAAGTTGGCTGTTTCTGATTGGTTCGATTTCCAACCAGCGGCGGAAGTCCCGTCGACTCACTTTGTGTGAGTATGATGTGATTGGTTGGACAAGTGTGATGTTTGAACTTACGTGGGTTGTTTTCAAACCTATCGCGTAAGTTCTGTCACGATTTGGATAGCAGAGTTCTAATTGGCTAGTTTCCAATCAAGTCAATTCCAAGTTTCTTGCTTCCAATCAAACTCCAACCAATCCTGTTTCTCCCCTTATTTCCCCCTCACAGCTGGTTCGACGTATCGAGACCAGGTGGGGGTTGGGTCCGAATGTTACACTCCTCCCCCTTCAGCTTGCAACGTCCCCGTTGCCGTGGGGTGCTTCTTAGGACGAGTGCTACGAGCACGACGAACCACATTACGACCAGGGTCAACACCATCCGCTGTTTGTGGGAGTGCTCGCTGAGCCAGGTCTTCCATGTACGACTGAACCGCAGTATCAGTCAAATGTTCTTCCGGCTCCCAAGAGTTGTGTTCAGGCCCATAGTCTTTCCACTTAATGAGGAACTCTCGTACATTTTTGCAGCCGCGTTGTCGATCACGATGCAAAAGCACTCGTTCGACTTCATAGTACAGTTCCTCCCCTAGGACGATTGTTGGCGGTGGCAAGTACTGTCAAACTATATGTACTGCATATTGTCTAGGCTGTAGTGGGGTAGCCCACATGGCGTACAACCCAATTAGGGTTTACTACTTGTACTCCTGCATCCTGTTAGTCCATCCATTCCTGCTGCTAGATTCTAACATGGTATCAGAGCGAGCAGACACAGCAGCACCTGAAGCCACGGCCTCACCAGTACCTAGAGCAGTAGACGTACTAGCACCGAGAGCAGCAGCCTCACCAGCACCTAGAGCAGGAGACGCACTAGCACCTAGGGCAGCAGCCTCACCAGGGTCAGGCGGTACGCACAGGCAACAGGCACGGTCAACACTAGTAGACAATGCATACATGGCAGTGAGAATAGCATCATAGTTAAGCGCAAAGATATCTACCCTTTGTCTATGCAGCTCCAGCCAGGTGGGGAGCTCAGCCTCGTCGCCAAACACTGTGCGCCAGTCGTCGCTCAGACGGGCGAAGCAGCGGGACTGTGTGTGACCAAGCGTCCCACAAGGCTGACCAGTCCTAGCACCTGTGCGAATGACGTACGGGCAGCGGACTGTACGCGTAGACCTGCTACACTGAGCGTACCACTCCTGGAGCTGCCGGGGCGTAAGTGTCTCACGTGGACGTCCCTGCAGCTGCAGCTGGCCACTGCCAGACGCTCCCAACTGACCAGCTCCAGGGCGACAGCTACGACGGCTACCGCGACAACCCCAGCTAGTATACCACTCACTAAGCTGCTGGGGCGTCAGAGGCTCGCGTGAATGTCGCTGGAGCTGCATCTGGCCACCTGCCAGTAGCAGTAGCGCAGGCAAGGCAGGCGCGGCAGGCAGGCAAGCAAGCAGGCAGGCAGGCAGGCAGGCAGGCCGGCAGGCAGGCAGGCAGCCAGGCAGGCAGGCAGGCAGGCAGACAGGCAGGCAGGTAGGCAGGCAGGCAGGCAGGCAAGTAGACACGCAGGCCGGCAGGCAGGCAGGCCGGCAGGGGGGTTATGGGCGCACTCACCCGCTATATAAACAAGCCCTTTTATCCCAGTGGTTAGTGACTGGGATTCTGACAAGTACTTGCTTTCCGCAACGTACTTGCTTAACAGAGACACATGGAAGACATTGTGAATCTGCTGGGTATTAGGTAGCTTGAGCTTATAAGCTACCGCACCAACTCGTTGAATCACCTCGAAGGGCCCAATCCAACGAGGGAACAACTTTCTCGCACCAGGGATTTTAAGCCGAATATTCTTCGTGCTTAATAAAACTTTGTCTCCAATAGAGAATGATACTTCCCGGCGTTTCATGTTGCCATAGGATTTTTGCCTTTGTTGGGCTAATTGCAGCCAACGACGTGCCGACTTTAGGGCCTCTCGTTGCTTGCCCACAAAATCCTTTACGGCAAGTAATTTCAAACCGCCGATCCCATGCGTAGCATGTGTTGTGGGATGCCGACCATAGTTCAGGATAAATGGTTTTTCATGTGTGCTATCATGCACTGAGTTGTTAACCGCAAACTCGACCATGGGTAACAACTCGTCCCAATTGTCCTGAGTTGGGCTTATGAAAGAACGAAGCATCTGCTCGAGAGTGTGGTTTGTCCGTTCCGTTTGCCCATCTGTCTGGGGATGGAACGCTGACGACATCTTAAGCTTCGTTCCTAGTGTCTCGGTTACTTCACGTCAGAATCGGCTCATGAAGCGCGGGTCGCGGTCAAACACTAATACACGTGGCAATCCGTGTAGGCAGAACACATGTGTCACGAACAACCGAGCCGTATCCTCTGCTGATACGTCCGTTGTCGTGGGTACAAAGTGCACCATTTTTGTAAGGCGATCTACAAACGCGAGTATCGCCGTATACCCGTCGCGGGTTTTTGGGAGGTCGGTGATGAAATCCAGTGAAGCAAATCACAAGGCTTTTGTGTGTCCGGTTTGTTACGTGCGCACGTGTCGCAACGTGCCACAAATTGTTGGACATCACTACCGACTCCTGGCCACTAGTATACATCGCGTAAGGCCCACCGGGTCTTATTCATGCCCAAGTGTCCCCCATATTTAGTGGCGCTCACCTCTTCCAAGATATCATTCTGCAGATTGCCTACATGAGGTACGGCAGTCTCTTTTGTTCGCCACCAAAGATCGTGTTCCCAAGTCAAATGCTTAGTGTTTTGTGGATTTTGAAACCAGGAATCGATATGATATCCTCTACGAATTCGTTTCAGAAAACCACTGAACGCGATCTCGCTCACTTTCGCCGCAGCTAGTATACTAAAACAGGCAGCAAAAATAGCCGCATATTCAGTATCGCCAAGCCTGGTTGCCGCCCCTATCGGCTGTCTGCTGAGGGGGTCGGCCAGGTTCGTGGAACCTGCACGATAGCGAATATCGAAGTTGAACCCACTAAGGAGTTCAGCCCAACGGGCCTGCCGGCGAGTGAGGGTAGCTTGGGTAGAGAAATATGTATTCGGACAATGGTCAGTAGTGACCACGAACTCTACCCCTTCCAAATAACATCGCTGTGTTCTTAGCGCATGGACGACAGCCAACAACTCTTGTTCGGTAGTTGTGTAGCGTTGCTCTGCCGGGGAGAGTTTTCTACTCTCGAATGCCACAGGGCATCCTTCTTGTAGGAGTACTACTCCAAGTCCCACCGTTGAGGCGTCTGTAACTACCTCATATGGTTTCTGTGGGTTTGGCAACACCAAAACTGGTGCATTAGTTAATTTATATTTGACATCTTCAAAGGTCTTTTGGCACTGTGGAGTCCACTCCCATGCACACCCTTTCCGGGTTAATGCCGTGAGGGGAGGAACGATCGTGGAATAATTTTCCAAGAAGTGACAAAAGTAATTCGCCAGGCCCACAAATGATCGGACTTGACCAACGTCGCGTGGGACGGGCCACTCCTGGACAGCTGCTACCTTCTTGGAATCCACTTTCAACCCGTTATGCCCCACCACGTGCCCCAAGTACTCCTGCTCACGTTTGTAAAAGTGACATTTCCACAAACGCGCGTAGTACTTATGCTCGCGTAATTTTCCGAGGACCCATTTCAAATGTTCCGTATGCTCGTCTTCGGTTTTCGAGTATACCAGGATATCATAGAGGTACACCAAGACGAACTGGCCAATCGCATCACGAAACACATCGTTCATCGCCCTCTGGAAAGAGGCCGGAGCGTTGGTCAAGCCAAAACTTAACACACGCCACTGAAAACGGCCGAACGGCGAACGAAAAGTCGTCTTTGGAACATCGTCCTCTGTGATACGCAATTGGTGATAACCTTGCGCCAAATCCAATGCACTGAATCATTGCGCACCCTGTAGTCGATCAAATAAATCTTCTATCCGCGGAAGTGGATATCTGTTTTTGATCGTAATTTTATTCAGGGCTCGATAATCGATGCACATGCGCAGTCCACTGTCAGAATGCTATTATTGTCTAGCCTGCAGTGGGGTACTCTATAGCGAGTACAGCCCAATCTAGGGTTTGCTATTTGTACTCAACTGCCTGCTAGTTCAACCCCTCTCCTTTCATTCATTCTTGCCTAGTGATTCTGACATGCTATCAGAGCAGGTCGACCCTCCTGGGTCGATCCTGTGGGTGGGCCCACCACCTAAGCCTTCCGCTGCTACTGCTACTGCTACTGCTACTGCTACTCCCTGTCCGCCGCACGCCCCGTGGCGCGCGGCGTCGAAACTAGGGTTTTCAGCCCACCGTGCGCCCCGAGGCACGCGGCGGTTTTCTGCCCGCCGTGCGCCCCGAGGCGCGCGGCGGTTCTCTGCCCGCCGTGTGCCCCGAGGCGCGCGGCGGGTTCCTGCCCCGTCACTCGGCACGTCGCCCCCGGGAGGCGCTACGACGGGCGACGGGGACCCGCGCGTCGCCTCCCGTCGCCCGTCGTGGCCTGCGCGCGGCCCGTACACCCGGCACGCGGCCCGTACGGGCTGCGCCAGGCCCGCGCGCGGCCCGTACGGGCTGCGCCAGGCACGCGCGCGGCCCGTACGGGAAGCGCCAGGCCCGCGCGCGGCTCGGGCCGCCTGCGCGCGGTTCGGGCGGCTCTACCAGGCCCGTGGGCGGCCCGTTCCTCGCTGCTCCTGCCCTCTCCACTGTCCCCCGTGCTTCTACCGGCGCCTCACCCCTCCTACAGCCCGTTCTCCTAAATTAGGGTTTGGGGGTGAAGAGTGTGGGGGTGGCGGCTATGGGGGTGTCGGTTGTGAGTTCCTCCCCCTGCTCCTCCTCCTCCCTCGTCTCCCTCTGCTACAGCTGCCGCTGAGGGGGGTGGTGTGTGGGAGCCTAGGGTTTGGGGTTTAAGGGGGGTACCGTCGGAGTGGAGCTAGGGTGTCAGCAGGGGGTGTGTGAGAGGGGCGTGGGACGGTCGGGGGAGATTGCGTGGAGGTAGCCGTCGTGACGCCAGCAGCGCCAGTAGTCCGGATGCCCTCGCGCGTTTCGGTAGCCCAGCGAGCCTGCTTCGCCAGTCGCCTGTGGGTCCGTTGCTCCTGTGTGTGCTCGTCGTAGCCGCGGAGCCAGATACTCCCGTAGTCCGGTGCCCTCGTGCGCTCGGTAGCCACTGTGCGCGCCGCTCCTGTTGCCCGTGTGTCTGCAGCTTCAGTCGGCGCCTTTCATCTTCTCTCCTCTCGCCAGCCCTCCTCCTCCTCGCTTGCCCTCTGTGACTGCCTCTAGCTTTGCTCATAACTGTGAACTTTAAACTATTGCTTCTTGAACTTGTGCTCAGAATGTGTGGTGACATTGTGATCCACCCTGAGCTTGTACTGCTTTGCTTGCTCTGCTGATTACACCCCACTTTGGCTATGGGGGTCTGTCAGAATGCTATTATTGTCTAGCCTGCAGTGGGGTACTCTATAGCGAGTACAGCCCAATCTAGGGTTTGCTATTTGTACTCAACTGCCTGCTAGTGTCAGAATGCTATTATTGTCTAGCCTGCAGTGGGGTACTCTATAGCGAGTACAGCCCAATCTAGGGTTTGCTATTTGTACTCAACTGCCTGCTAGTTCAAACCCCTCTCTCCTTTCAATCATTCTTGCCTAGTGATTCTGACATGCTATCAGAGCAGGTCGACCCTCCTGGGTCGATCCTGTGGGTGGGCCCACCACCTAAGCCTTCCGCTGCTACTGCTACTGCTACTGCTACTCCCTGTCCGCCGCGCGCCCCGTGGCGCGCGGCGTCGAAACTAGGGTTTTCAGCCCGCCGTGCGCCCCGAGGCACGCGGCGGTTTTCTGCCCGCCGTGCGCCCCGAGGCGCGCGGCGGTTCTCTGCCCGCCGTGTGCCCCGAGGCGCGCGGCGGGTTCCTGCCCCGTCACTCGGCACGTCGCCCCCGGGAGGCGCTGCGACGGGCGACGGGGACCCGCGCGTCGCCCCCCGTCGCCCGTCGTGGCCTGCGCGCGGCCCGTACACCCGGCACGCGGCCCGTACGGGCTGCGCCAGGCCCGCGCGCGGCCCGTTCGGGCTGCGCCAGGCCCGCGCGCGGCCCGTACGGGCTGCGCCAGGCACGCGCGCGGCCCGTACGGGAAGCGCCAGGCCCGCGCGCGGCTCGGGCCGCCTGCGCGCGGTTCGGGCGGCTCTACCAGGCCCGTGGGCGGCCCGTTCCTCGCTGCTCCTGCCCTCTCCACTGTCCCCCGTGCTTCTACCGGCGCCTCACCCCTCCTACAGCCCGTTCTCCTAAATTAGGGTTTGGGGGTGAAGAGTGTGGGGGTGGCGGCTATGGGGGTGTCGGTTGTGAGTTCCTCCCCCTGCTCCTCCTCCTCCCTCGTCTCCCTCTGCTACAGCTGCCGCTGAGGGGGGTGGTGTGTGGGAGCCTAGGGTTTGGGGTTTAAGGGGGGTACCGTCGGAGTGGAGCTAGGGTGTCAGCAGGGGGTGTGTGAGAGGGGCGTGGGACGGTCGGGGGAGATTGCGTGGAGGTAGCCGTCGTGACGCCAGCAGCGCCAGTAGTCCGGATGCCCTCGCGCGTTTCGGTAGCCCAGCGAGCCTGCTTCGCCAGTCGCCTGTGGGTCCGTTGCTCCTGTGTGTGCTCGTCGTAGCCGCGGAGCCAGATACTCCCGTAGTCCGGTGCTCTCGTGCGCTCGGTAGCCACTGTGCGCGCCGCTCCTGTTGCCCGTGTGTCTGCAGCTTCAGTCGGCGCCTTTCATCTTCTCTCCTCTCGCCAGCCCTCCTCCTCCTCGCTTGCCCTCTGTGACTGCCTCTAGCTTTGCTCATAACTGTGAACTTTAAACTATTGCTTCCTGAACTTGTGCTCAGAATGTGTGGTGACATTGTGATCCACCCTGAGCTTGTACTGCTTTGCTTGCTCTGCTGATTACACCCCACTTTGGCTATGGGGGTGTGTCAGAATGCTATTATTGTCTAGCCTGCAGTGGGGTACTCTATAGCGAGTACAGCCCAATCTAGGGTTTGCTATTTGTACTCAACTGCCTGCTAGTTCAAACCCCTCTCTCCTTTCAATCATTCTTGCCTAGTGATTCTGACAGCTAGTTCAACCCCTCTCCTTTCATTCATTCTTGCCTAGTGATTCTGACATCCACCTCCCTTCTTGTGAACAAACAAGATAGGTGCTCCATATGGGGACGCGCTGGGTTCTATCCATCCCTTCCTGAGGTATTCCTCAATCTGTTGTTTAGCCTCTTCGTACTCAGTTGGACTGAGGCGATACAGAGGTCTAAATTGTGGTGCCTTTCCTGGTTCCATCAGGATGGTGTGGCCGACATCACGGTCGGGAGGTAACCAGTCCGGAATTGGCTCAAAAACCTCAGAATATTCCTCTGCCAACGCCTTCATTTGAGGTGGGAAATCTTCAATAATCTGCGAAGTTGTTGGTTCAGAGTCTAGCTGTACCACAAAAAGGGTATCAGCTCCCTTGACATGCTCTTTGAACTGGAGAGCCGACGCATAGCGTACATCAAGAGCTAATGTTTGAGGTTTGTCTTCCAGTGCTTGGCGCTTTGGGACTTGCCATTGAAACGTCGTCCCATTATTTGTGAATGAAAGCGTGTTATCTTAGATTAATATCACCTCATTAGGCCGTAGCCAATCCATTCCCAAGACAATGTCTACGCTCGCTAGGAGGGGTAAGACAAAAACGCTGACGGTCTCCTGATATCCTTGGATATCCAGGTTGACCAATGCATGTCCTCTGCATGGGATGACCCTGTCATCCCCCAGACGGATAGAACAAGATGGTCCTTGAACAGGAAACTTCAAATATCCCATCCACTTCTCATCAATCAATGACGCAGTTGCACCTGTATCAACTAGGATTGAGGCCCTGTGCCCATTTACGCAACCCGAAAACAAAAGGTTTTGCTGATGTTTGGGTCGGATAGGACATGCTGTAATATCAGTGGGAGGCAAATAATACGCCTTAATGCCGTGCTTGCTACGTCCAAAAGAACGAGCTTGTGTCCACCACACGTGGTGTCCTTTATCCCACTGCGCTAACACACTCCATCCTTGAAGCGCTCGAAACAATTTACCTCGAATTGTGCGCGTTACCATTCCAACCGCAGTTAGACGGTGCGCTTGGGTGCAACGACCCACCACATCCATTATCCAAGGCACATTTTGGTGATCGCAAAAAATTTTTGAGAACTTATCTTGTAATGATTCGATTGTGATACTTTCCAGTGGGTGAAATCGAGAGGCAAACAAAGAGCTTTCATAAAAAAAAAATGCATACACACATGCAATCAACAAGGCATTCGAGTTTCAACAACTCCTCATCACACAGGACCACTGCCTCATCCTCTCGATCTGCTATGCCCGCTAGGTACCCACCCCCTAGCTGGGCTTTGCAAAATCCCGCTGGCTGCCTGAGGGACCGCTGCCATCATGGCGCTTGTTGTCCGTCTTAGCTTTGCCAGAGTACTTCACCGACTTGCAGTGGCGGCACTCATAACCCTTGTGTCCAGGCTTGCCGCACTTGAAGCAACTCTGGACATTGCTTGGTCCACCCTCGTTGACCTTCTTGGCTTTGTGGTCAGCCTGCTGCCCCTGCTGGAAGGGCCTCTTGTGGTTCCCGCCCTTCCAAGGCGTTGCTTGCTGCCTTCCGCTTGGACCCGCAGTGCTAGACGACGGCCTTGAGGCCTACTGCGGCTGGGTGGTGGTTTTTGCATAAGCACGGAAATGCTTATCAGTGTTCCCCACCACGCGCTTCACATGAACGTAGGACCTCCATGCCTCCCCAGCCCCATCCGTCATGTGCATGTTCTTGAGGTGTTCAGGCAACCCCCTGAAGAACAGGTGGATCTTTTTGCCTTCGCTCATACGTTCCGCCGGTTTCTGCAGCACCCAGATCTCCTCGAACACAACTGCGTACTACTGAACTGTGCGGTTCCCGCATTGCAGCTTATCAAGGCGGCTGCACACCTCCAGCTGGGTCGGTTGGACCTGGAAAGATTGCTTGAGTGCGGAGGCAAATTCCTCCCACCCAAACGGCTTCCTATCCGCCCCAGCCTAGAGCTTGCTGCCATACACCACTCGCTGTGCATTCTGGTCCAGCACGGTGGTGGCAGCGACGACGCGAGCGTCGTCATGGACCTTGTGAGCCTTGAAAAGGTCGGTCATCATCGACAACCACGCAGCCACGTCCGTCTTGCCATGGATGAATGGCGGCAGGGTAATTGGCAGAGAACCAAAAGCCTGCGTGCTCGGCTTAGCAGCGCACTGCGTAGGAGGTCCGGGGTCGCCCGCCACACCAACAGAGCGAGAAGGGTTGGTGCGACCGCTAGCAGAGTTGGCAGGCGGGTCCGCTCGTGGTGCAGGGCGGTACATGGTCTCCCTTCGGAGGTCAGTGAAAGCCTCGCGCAGCTCGTTGATCTTTGAAGTCTGTCTCGCCAGCTGATGAACGTGCTCCCGTGCGTCGTGCTTCATGTTCTTAAGCTCAACTTCCAGGTACTTGATTTTGCTGTCCTGGTCAGAGAGCTCCCCCCTGAGCGTGGAGATGAGAGACTGCTACTGCTGGATGCGCATATCCTGCTCAGCAGCGTGATCCTGCAGCTTAGCAATTTCAGCATGTAGAATATCCTCTTCCCCTTCCAACTCAATGTCATCCTCCTGAGACTCCCCTTCCTGCTCCTTGGAATTTTCAGCAGCTGAAGGATCCTTAGCAGGGGAGTTTTCAGCAGGTTCTTTTCCAGCCATTTCCTCATTCATGTTGTTGAGGTCAATCTTCTACACACAAACTTCCAGTTCAGCCTGGGAGTTGTTGCCTTCAACACCACCAGCATTGGAGTTGGTAGAAGCCATTTAGAGCAAAGTCACTGTATTATAAAAATGAGTTACAGATCTACTGCAAATTGTTACCACCGCAGTGAATAACCAAGATTTTCTTCAGAGGAGAAATTTCTTCAATAGATCTTACAACCACAACAATGTGAAAAACACCTCTGTTGCAAAATATCCTTACCACCACAGTGGATAAGGCAAGAACAATCACAACGTGATTGTCTTCAACAGAGAATGTTAATCCACACAGGTTGCAACTTCTTCACAGTAGCTCCAATGGTTCCACCAGCAGGGAGGGAGGGAGGGAATAAAACTCTTGGAGAAGCTTCCAAATTTTGAAAACTTGAGCCAGAGTAGCTTGTAGTCTTCAAAAGCTTATAATAGAAATTACAATGCAAATTACAACCTCTCCAAGAAAAAAGCAAGTCACAAAATCCTCTTATATGCCCACAAGGCCAGGATCTACTTGTAGCTCTGATACCAATGTAGCGGATCTGGTAGTACAAAGGGCATTTACCCACTCAATAATAGGTTCTAATGCAACAAGAGAGTAGCAGCTCCTGAAAAACTACTAAGTCTGAAAAGTGCTAGGAGATGCAGTCACAAACTGTGGAGGGAGAGTTGAGAAGAGAGAAATCTCATTTCCCAATTGACTAGTTGGGAGTAGGAAAAATGGAAAGAATGAACCAGAATGGCTCAGACCCCTTCCCTAGACCCCCTTGGGGTGCAGCCACCTTCCCCATGGCAAGGAAGGGTGCACCACCATGGGTCTTTACCCATGTGGCAATGTTTGGGATTTCCAACCAATTAGACAATAGACAGCAAGGACAACAATGCACACTTATCACAAACCTGAGTTGTTGCATTGGTTGCAATTACAAGGAAGAGTCGAGTTGGATTTAAGTTGGCTGTTTCTGATTGGTTCGATTTCCAACCAGCGGCGGAAGTCCCGTCGACTCACTTTGTGTGAGTATGATGTGATTGGTTGGACAAGTGTGATGTTTGAACTTACGTGGGTTGTTTTCAAACCTATCGCGTAAGTTCTGTCACAATTTGGATAGCATAGTTCTGATTGGCTAGTTTCCAATCAAACTCCAACCAATCCTGTTTCTCCCCTTGTTTCCCCCTCACAGCTGGTTCGACGTATCGAGACCAGGGGGGGGTTGGGTCCGAATGTTACCTCCTCCTCCTCCTCCTCCTCCTCCTCCTCCTCCTCCTCCTCCTCCTCCTCCTTCTCCTTCTCCTCCTCCTCCTCCTCCTCCTCCTCCTCCTCCTCCTCCTCCTCCACCTCTACCTCCACCTCCTCCTCCTCCTCCTCCTCCTCCACCTCTACCTCCACCTCCTCCTCATCCTGCCCATTCTCAATGGCACCACCCGCTGCAGTTGCATTGGGCACCAACACTGCCTCTAACAACACTCCTTCCGGTCCTGCTGCTGCTGCCGCTTCTGCTGGTGTTTCTTTGATTTCAGTAGCCATGCCCCCTTCTGCTACATTGTCATTTGACCAAGGAAAAGAGGGAGGAGGACAACGAGAAGTATCGACCCATTATGCCCACCGGTCAGCATTTGAGGCGCAGGGGTTGGCCTGGTCAGGGCAGGGTGAAGTTGGGTTAAGGAGACAAGGGGAGGGTCTGGGGGAAGGGAAGGATGGGCAGTGGGAGGGGCAGGGAGAATTGAAAGAGGAGCGAGGCGAGGCGAGGGGGTTGCAGTGGCGGGAGGATGAGGAGAGGTAGCGAGTGCACTCAGCTGTGCAAGAGAGTGAGTAACTGCAATATAATGTTTCCTTTGTTTTTCCATCGTGTTGTGTTTCTGCATGCCTGTAGTCTACGACTTTGATTGAACTCTGAATTGCTCTTCTGTGGCACCTGCTTTCGAAGTATTGAACAAATTCCGACCTGATTTATTACTCAAGGAGCTTGCCTCCTTCTGTTCATCTCTTCCTACACTCATACCTGCCTGGCTTGCGATCTGCCCTTCTTTCTCCCCTGCAGCATTCCTTCTTTCTTTCCTTCTTTCTTGGGGATCGCCTCCCCTTCATGTTTAGACGTGATTGCTACCGCTCCGCCTGCTGGCTCATCTTCTTCCCCCCTCTTTCTCCTCCTCATCCCGACACTTCCTCCTCTTCCCCATGCTCTCTCGCATCCACACCCATGCGCAACAACACCAACTAGTAGTTTGTCATGTGTTGTGTTTTCCCGTAAAGAGACTGGTTGATGCCGTAGAGAGAGAGACTGGTTGATCTCGAGAGACACACAGAGACTCACACACTCCCACACTCAGCATGGCCTCTCGGACATGGGGCACAGCCGCATCCTTTGTCGTAGCACCCTCGCCGATGCGTATATTCTGACGTGTTTCTAAGGGATACTGTAATGGGCTCTTTTTGACCCGGGGCGCAGCAATGCTGTTGCACTGCAGTAGTTGCCTTTTTGGAACCCAATTACGGTAGTCTGTTTGGTACATACTTCCTTTCCAACCATGGATCCAATCAACTGCAGTTCTGAAGTGCGGCGTTCTAGGTGCGGCCTCCTAGAACCGTCAGACGTCACTTTGAGTGCACAAAGAAAGGGTAGATGCAGGGTACGTGGTATGAAAATGGACAGCTGGCAGCATGCTATTGGTGTGGACGGCAAGCAGGCCGGCGGCAATCCAGAGGGAGGGACATGTTGGGGAAGAGGAGTAAGAGGGAGAGTTGGAGGTGGTGAAGAGTGTTGGAGAAAGCATGGCAGGGGCAGTGCTGATCCTGAGGAAAAGATGCAGGAAAGGGGATAGTGCAGGGAGGAAAGAGGGGAAGGATACAGAAGAGACGAAAGTGAGTGAAGATAGGAAAGAACAAGTGACTTCGAATGGATGAGAAAGAGTGCGGGCTATGGGAAGGAAGGAATTTACCACCTCAAAAAGAAGTAAAGGGAAGGAATGGGTGGACTATCGAGAGAGTTGGGTACAAGTAACAAACCCTATACCCCACATTGGCTACCCCACTACAGCCTACATATAATTATAATATATACATTTAGTTTGACACACCCCCATAGGCAAAGTGGGGGAGAACAAGGGGTCACAAGACCGGTCAAGAAAAGCAAAGCAAGCTCGGGGTGGATCACAACGTCACCACACACACTGAGCACAAGCAGAGGGCCACAAGGCCAGTTCACATGCAGAGCTATATATGCAACAACAGCAGTACAGTGATCACTACCTAGCAAGAGTAAGCATGCAGGTATATATATGTAGATCACAGTACAAGCAAAGTCTACAGCAAGTGAGGAAACGTAGGCACCAGGCCTAGAGCAGTGCAGAAGCGCTGATGATCACCAGCCGGAAGGGCCTTGGTGAACACATCAGTTGTGTTAGCCCGGGTGGGCACGTGAGCGACACAAAGCTGACCACGCTGCTGCAACTCTCGAGCAAGGAAGTAACGCACAGCGATGTGCTTCATTCTGTGCTCTAGTCTGTGGTCCTGACACAAGGCAATGGCAGCCTTGTTGTCGACGTACAGAACTGGAGGAGAACGAGGCCTCTCTCCCAAGTCGGTCAGTAGGTAGGTGAGCCAGCGTAACTCCTGTGCAGCCATGGCTGTGGCGTAAATCTCAGCCTCACAACTGGAGCTGAGAACAGAAGACGAGTGAGTAGACCGCCAAGAAACAGAGCCTGAGCCAAGGCCGAACGTGTAAGGGCGCCGTGTGCGACGCCGCCGCGATGGCCGTCCTCGCGCTGCCGCTTGCCGCGGCGGACTGGCAGCAGCGCGCGGGATGGTGGCTGCTGCACGCGGAGGCGCGCCTCGACGCGTTCCTTGAGAACACGGACACCGCCACCCTCGACGCCCTGCTCGCCGTGCTCCCCACCGCCTCGCTTCCGCCCATCAGCGGCGGTGGGCGCAACGGCGGCGGCATCGCTGGCGGAGGCAGCGCGGGGGGCGCACGGAACGGGCAGGGCGGGAGGCGCATGAGGCTGGGGATGGGGCGAGAACTGCTGATGTGTGCATTCGGCCGCGCTGCTAGGCAGGAGGGACAGAAGCAGGGGGGGCAGCAGCAGCAGCAGGGGGGAGCGCAGCAGCCGCCTACAGGTGGATTTCCAGGTGGCGATGGCGGAGTGAACAGCACGGTGAGCGGGTATGCTGTGCTGGCAGGCAGCAGCGCAGCAGGTGTGACGTGGGGTGGGCAGCTCATGGGGGCCAAGATGCCCTCCGCTGCTGTTTAATGCACCACTGCTGTGCTGCTGCTGCTGCCGCTGCTTGATGAGTCTATGGCTGGCTGACAGGGTTGAGTTAAGAGGTGTAAACCCAGGCCGATGCAGGTTGAAAACGCTGCTGCTTGTTGCATCAGTGCTGCGAGGATGGCTGTGGCGTCAGCTAGGTTCATGATGAACAAGCGCATGCAGGTTGCTGCTGTTGCAGCTCACGGCTGCTGCTGTCGTGGTTGTGATTGTCCTGAGGGCTTCTCAGCCGTGTGTGTGTGTGTCTGGATAGGTTGTCTTAGATTCGTGGGGAGTAGCTAAGATGGGTCAAAGGATCAGGGGCAGGAATGCTGGCAAGGCATCAGGGGGCTCCAGCTGACTTGCCAGTCTTCCTACCTCTGATTGTCCCAGTGATGCCTGTGTTGTTCATAGCAATCAGTGTCATTTCTGTGTGCGTGGCATTGCAATGTTTCCATTGATGTCAGAGATGAGCTGAGGGCTGCTCAACTCGTGGATAGCAATAGTTTCCTCCTAAAGCTCAAAAGAGCTACTCAAGCTGCTTTCTGTCAGCAGCAAACCGCTCTAGGCAGGAGCATACCATCCGTTGTTTATTCCGTATAGCGATTCCAACGATGGCGAGATCGTGTGCTTGACCCTAGCCAGCCATGCTCTTATTCGTTTTTTCGATCAGTTTATAGCAGGAAGATCGTCGTAGGGGAGGTGACACATCGGGTGGCGGAGGGTTCCGCGGGAAGGCTGGTGGAGGAGCTGGGGGAGAGGACTCCCTCCTCAGTGGTGGCGGACGTGTGTAGCGGCGATGATGAAGCAATAATGATGTACAGCACTGACACTCCGCGCAGAGAGGTGGACGGCCTTTTGGGGACAGGAGCCTATGGCGGGACTAGCAGTAGTAGCGACTACGGGACTAGCAGGAGATCGTAATTGGGGGGGGAGAACATTGTGCGGTTAAGGGAGGGGCACCACTAGCTGCAGGTGCAGAGAAGGGCGTGCCACGTGGCGTGGTGATATTGGTTGTCGTGTTCCTGGACCTGTTTGCAATGGGCATGGCCATGCCGCTCGTTGTGCCGCTGATTCAGGGGCTACGTACGCCCTTTCCCCTTGCCTCTGTCTCTCTGCCCATCCCCGTTGCCCCTTCCCATTGCCCCTCACCTTTGATCCTTCCCTTTGCTCCTCACCTTTGCTCCTCCCCTTTGCCCCTCCCCTTTGCCCCTCCCCTTTGCCCCTCCCCCTTCCGTTCCCCTTCCCTTTGCTCCTTCCCTTTGCCCCTCCCCTTTGCCTCTTCGCCTTGCCAGCCCCCTTTGTCCCTTCCTTTTGCCCCTTCCTCTTCCCTTTTCCTTTTGCCACTTTCCCTTACCCCTTCCCTTTGCCCCTCGCAACTGCCCCTCCCCCTGTCCCTTCCACATGCCCCTTCTCATTTCCCCTCCCCCCTATCCCCACCCTTACCCCACCCTTGCCCCTTTCTAGTGCGCCTTTCCTTTGCCTATTTTCCGTTGCCCTGCCTCCCTGCCCCTCAACATGCGTCCATCCCCCCTGCCCCTTCTCCCTGCCCTCTCCTAGCCCTTTTGCCTGACCCTTCCCTTTTTCCGTGCCCCCCTGCCCCTCAACCTGCGCCCCTGCGCTCTACTCCTCTCCTCCGGTTCCTGGTGTGCTGCCTCTGAACCCACTGTCCGCGTTAGGAGCGTCCCCTGTACAGGTCGGCTTCCTTTCGTCCACATGGGGGGCTGTGCAAGTCGTTATCAGGCCATTCTTCGTGTCACGGTGAGAGAAGGAAGAACGGCAGGGGGGGAAAGAGAGGGTGGGGAAAAGGGAGAGGGGGGCGGCAAGTATAGTTCCGGTTAGGGCAGAGCACCCGTGTGAATGCCGGGAGGGATGGGGGATGTGAGGGAGGTTGCCTGCTGCTCGAAGGGACTCAGTTCGCCCTGTGCTCGTGCCTAGGGCAGACCGGACCAGTATAACAGTGAGGTGAGAGAAACGTGATGCACCGGGTGACAAGTAAGTAGAAACTGCAATCAATTGCTTTTGAGGTGACTTGGAGAACAACAGAGAATATCTCTCGTTGCTGTGTGCATGCCTCACTCTCGTTACATACACGCATGACCTTACATGGCCTCTTCCTTACGTTCCCCTTCGCAAAAATTTTATCTCCCCGAATCATGTTCTGGCACGTAGGTTCTGCCATTTGATTTCATCTCTACTCTGCGTTTCAAGCATGAGCCGATTCACTTGGTGCAGATGGAGATTCGCCTGCCATATATTTTTCTTCCTTGCAGTTAGATTTGTAGCCTTCTTGAAACCTCCCTATTACTGCTGGCACAGAGAACTTGTGTCATTGTGAGAGAAGCAGGGGAGGGGCGAGCTGCTTGCTACTAGGGAACAACACGAGTGTAAGGGTGAGAGAAGAATGACACAGCACGTGACTTGTAGAAAGAAAGCCTTGCTAGTTGCTCTTGAACTGACCTCAGAACAAAACTGATTCTGTGCACTCTCCCTCTTCCCTCTTGTGCCCACTCCTGCACATCTTAGATGATGCTCAACTCATGTTCCTGCTTAGCCTGGTTTCACATAGTTGCATTGTCTCACTTCACGTCTCTCTCTTCATGTATGAGTCGACCATTCGGGTGACTTAGATGGTGTCTGGTGTGATGAATTCAGCCTTCTTAAAACTTTCTCTTTGCGGAGATTCAACAAGCAATGACAACAATGACTACATCAGGCACCTAGCAACCCTGCAGCTAGCCTGGTCGACCGCCAGCACAACTTGGTCGACCGCCTGCCAGCGTTGCGTAGAGGAGCCGCGCGCCAGCACTGCAGAAGGGCGACCTGCCAACTCTGCAGGTCGACGGCTTGCCAATGCTGTAGTAGTGCGGCTGTCCAGCGTTGCCCCGTAGAAGACAGCAGTGCGCACGCTCGCAGGTGCGCGCTGACGATTGGTCCGGCTTGCATCGCTGTGCATCCGTCGGCTATTGTCTGCGCCTGACGAGCCACATCGACTTTGGGATACCCGCCCAAAGTCGCCTTCGCCATCGCGGCCTCGACGACGTTCGCGTGCATCCGCAGAACTCGTCGAGCAGGTTACCCGGTTGACCTGGACACCACCAATGCCTCCGGTCGACCACCAGGTGCCTCCTATCGACCACAGATCCTTCTGGTCGACCACCAGGTGCCCCTGGTCGACCATAGCTCCCGTCGAGCTACCCCCTGGTCGACGGACCCCTTCCGGCGACCAGAACTGTCAGCGGTTGTCGCCGAGCTCCCCTCGTCGACCGGTGCTCACTTGTCAGGTCGACGGCTGCTCCGTCGACCTCCCCGGTCGAACTGTAGGTCGACGGAATGCTGCGTCGACCTCCCGGTCGAGCTGCCCCTCCTGGTCGACGCGTCGCCCAGCCTAGTCAGTTGCAGCTGTCGAGCTCCTTGGTCAACTGCAACACCACAGCGGTCCCCTGCAGCTCGACAAAGCCTGTCGAGCAGCTCTCCCACTGTGAACGGTTGGCTGCTACTCCCATACATCCGACCAAAGCGTCGGCGTTGCCCAAGCGAGGGCGGAGCCAACACTCCACTCCCGTTAACACTCCCTTGCCGCGCTCACGCTTGGGCTCCCCCAGCCCACAAGGCAGTACTCTACGGAGAAAACTCGTCCTCGGCGTGCACCCCACACACAGCACGCCGTCACTGCACCAGCCGTGCAGAGGGGCACGGCACCTACTGCTGCACCTCATCGTCGCTGTCGCCGACGTCGGCCAGACGAACTTGGCCGATGGCGACAGAGCACCGGTTGAAAGCCGGAAAATGCAGCGCCTTTGTCATGAAATCGGCCGGCTGCTGGGTGGTCGGGATGTACTTCAGCACGAACTTCTCGCGCCTCACCATGTGCTGCAGCCAGGCGTAGCGTCGCTCCATGTGCTTGAGGTTGCCCATCAGCCCCATGCCCTCAGCGACCGTGATCGCCGACTTGTTGTCCACCCGGAGGATTGTCAGCTTTCCAGCGTCAAGCTGCTTGAACTCCACAAGGAGGAAGCGAAGTCGGCGTCCCTCCTTGCCAGCATCCGTGGCCGCCACGTACTCAGACTCGGTCGACGACAATGTCGCGCACTTGATACGCGAGCTCGACCAGGAGACGGCGGCCCCTCCGTAGACGAACACGTAGCCGCCCGTGCTCGTCCGGTTCTGCTTGTCGCCCGCATCATCGGCGTCCACGTAGCCGATCAGCTCCAGCGACTCTGGTCCACCGCAGAACTCCAGGGCGGTGTCGCGGGTGTCGGCGAGGTAGGCGAGGCAGCGGTCGACCTCGCGCCAATGCTGGTCGCTCCTCACCGTGTGGCCACTTCCCAGCTTGCTGCAGGCGAAGGCGATGTCCGGCCTCGTCGTCGTCCTCGTCGTGTGTCGGTATTCCTCCTCCTCGCGCGCCTGTGCCTCCTCGTCGTCGAACGTCAGCTCCGCGTAGGCGTCGACAGAGACCGGAGTCTTAGGGACTCGTCCGCCCTGCTCCTCGTCGATGAAGCACCTGCGCAGCTTGTCGGTGTAGCCCTGCTGGTGCAACCACAGCGGCCTGTCGCGCACGATCTCTAGCCCAAGGTACTTCACCACCGGGGAGATCTCACGCAGCTCGAAGGCGGCCTCCAGCAGCTCCTTCAGCTCCTTCAGCATCGCGGTGCTGCTTAAGGAGAATACTATTCTACGGGAGAGCTTGACTAGCGTGGGACACACAGTCAGAGTTCTGGCAGTGATTCTCAGGAGTGAACTTAGATGTCTTGGTAGAATTCAAGCATAGTTCCACTAGCAGAAATTGATTGAACAAGATTATGGTACAAGCAAGGAGAACCAAATAGCAAGAACAATGAACCCTAGAGAAACGTTCCTCGGCTAACACCTGACTTATCCGAGTCAGCAACGGCAGGTGAAACGACAAGCACATGTGTCTTTCACCTGAGTTGGCAGTTTCTCAGGTTTACAGCTTTCAGAGTTGTTTACGTTTTTACTGTTAGTAAAAACGTGTTTCAGGTTCAGTTTCCTTACTGATTCGAATTCTCCTGGGGAGTACAATTTCCGAAATTCTCTGATTGGTCGAAATTTGCTGTTTCGCGATTGGTCGAAATTCGCGAACATTGCGAATTTTGGAGACAAATAATTTTGTCAACCAGCAACGCTCTGCTCGACGGTGCCTGTTTCGAGCTTAATTCTGTCGACCAGCGTTTCGTCGAAACGCTGTTTTCTACCATTTCGTCGACCCGCAAGGCTCGATTTCGACGCCGTTTTGCTCCCCTCGACAAGTGCCTCGTCGAGGGGCAGTTGTGTAGAGCAGAAACAGCACTTCGTAATTTCGTCAGTCAGAGATAAAAGTCCCTGAAGTCGCCGATGACCATGAAACGAACACCGTTGTGCTCCGAAAAGCATGGCCGACTTCGCCCAAGCGAGGGCGGGGCCTTTTCTCCTCGACACTCCCCTGCCCAGCTCACGCTTGGGCACCCACACACAAGGTCCACCCAGAACCTAGCTAATAAAATACAAGGGGACATTTCTCTGGCGTGCACACTCCCGCACGCCGACCACCGCACCAGCCATGTTAGAGGACATGGCACCTACTGCTGTACGTCGTCGTTGTCGCCGACTGCGGCAAGGCGAACCTGGCCGATCGCGATAGAGCACCGGTTGAAGGCCGGAAAGTGCAGACCCTTTGTGAGGAAGTCCGCCGGCTGCTCGGATGTTGGGATGTATTCCAGCGCAACCTTCTTGCGCTTCACCATCTGCTGCAGCCAGGCGCAGCGTCGCTCCATGTGCTTGAGGTTGCCTTTCAGCCCCAAGCCCTCAGCGACCGCGATGGCGGACTGATTGTCCACGTTCAGAGTAGTTGGCGTCCCAGCATCGAGGAGGAATCGAAGTCGACGAGCCTCCTTGGCCGCCTCAGTGGCCGCGATGTACTCTGACTCCGTAGAGGACAGAGTCACGCACTTAATGCGTTGGCTTGTCCAGGAGACAGCTGCGCCGCCGAATGTGAAAACGTAGCCATTCGTGCTAGTGCGATTCTGCTTGTCGCCTGCGTCGTCAGCGTCCGCGTAGCCGACCAGTGTCAGAGTCTCCGGTCCTCCTCCGAACTTCAGAGCAACATCACGCGTGTCCGAGAGATAGTGGAGGCAGCGGTCGACCTCACGCCAGTGGTTGTCGCTCCTCACCGTCAGACCAGATCCCAGCTTGCTGCACGCAAAAGCGATGTCGGGCCGAGTTGTTGTGGCAGCGAATTGCAGCGAACCGACCTTCTGACGATACTCCCCTTCTTCGCGCGACTGAAAGTCATCGTCGTCGAAAGTCAGCTCGGCATACGCGTCGACGGAAACAGGTGTCTTCGGACGCCGACCAGTCTGCTCCTCGTCGATGAAGCGCCTACGTAGCTTGTCGACATAGGACTGCTGGTGAAGCCACAGCTTCCGCGCCGGACGGTCGCGCACGATTTCGAGCCCCAAGTACTTCTCGACCGGGGTGATCTCGCGCAGCTCAAAGGCAGCCTCCAGCAGCTCCTTCAGCTCCTTCAGCATCGCGGTGCTGCTGCTGGCGGCGAGCAGGTCGTCGACGTAGACGAGCACCCAGCACGCCACTCCGTCGTCGCCAACTCGGAAATAGAGGGCCTCGTCGACCTGGCTCTTGCTCCAACCAGCGCCAGTCAGAACAGCGTCGAGCGCAGAATACCACAGCAGAGGGCTCTGCTTCAGCCCGTACAGGCTCTTCAGCAGCTTGCATACGCGGTCGGTGCCATCGTTGTAGTAAGCCGGCTGGTCCATGTAGAGCACGCGATCGAGCTTGCTCTGTAGAAACGCATTCTTCATGTCTAACTGCATGAGGTGCAGATCGAGGACGGCGACGATGCTAAGGAAAATCCGTAGCGTAACATAGCTCCCGACTGGAGCGTACGTCTCGTCGTAATCAGCTCCGTAGACCTGCGTGAAGCCCTTCACCACCAGGCGCGCTTTTTCGCGGGCAACCGTGTCGTCGACATGGTACTTCGTCGTCAGTACCCAGCGGTTCTTCATGACATTGACGCCGCGCGGGCGCTCCACCAGCTCCCAAGTGCCGTTGGTGATGAGACTTCGAATCTCCTCGTCCATGGCGGCCTTCACTGCCTTGCCCTTCCAGCTCGCCAACGCCTCCTTCACTGTCATGTTAGCGATGTCCCAGCGGTGCTCTGGATCGGCGTGCATATCGGGATCGAGCTCGGGTACGTTGACGTCGAACTGCGCATCATCGAGCAGAGTGCTGTAGGAGGTCGGCGGCAGGCAAGCATGGTAGCTCAGCTTCTCGGGAGGCTTGCCAAAGTTGGAGCGGGTGGAACGTCGAACTGTAGGCTTGTCGGCCGAGACTTTCACCACGTCGCTGTCGCTGCTGGACTGCTCCTTGGCCGATGGCTCCCCTTTATCGTTGCCGATGACTTCAACAACGTCGCTCGATGTGCCATCGTCGAACTGCTCCCCTTTCGTTCGCTCCTTAAAAGTGAGCTCCTCGTTCGACGGATCCTCTGTCGACGGCTCCTCTGAAATGCGCTTCCCGTCCGACGTCTCCCCTGTTGGTGGAAACTTCACTCCGGCGCCGACCTGTTCGCTGACCAGATCATGTCGACCGCCAGCGATGCCAATGGGCGGAGCCGAAGGTGACACACCAATGCTCCCCTCATCGCTGGCGGCCGACGATGATGCTGACTTAGGCAGGCCGGGGGCGAGCGATGGGGGGGAGACGGGAAGAGGAGGAGGAGGTTTCGAAGAGGGCGGCATGGAGGGAGAAGGATCTGCAGAGGCACCATCGTCCTCGGATTCGAGCAACGAAATCGCCGCTGGCAACGGACCTGTCGGCGGAGAAAACTTCGTCCGCTCTGACGCGGGCCCGTGCTCCACCTTCCACTCCTCCAGAGACATCGCCTCATAGAAGATTGCCTCCACGGTTGTGACAATGCGGTTGGCGGTGAGGTCGAGCACCTCCCATCCCTTGCTCTCAGGCGAAACTCCGAGGTGAATTCCCCAGCGGGCCTTCGGTGCCAACTTCCCGCCGCGCTGCTGCTCTGGGATCATGAACTGCACCATGCAGCCCCACACGCGCGCCAGCGTGAGATCCGGCTTCTTCTCGAACAGCAGCTCGTACGGCGTCGTCCTCGGAGGAAGTGAAGCCCGTTCGAGGCAGTTGCGCACCCAGACGGCGTGGCGAAGGGCGAGGTGCCACCAGTGATGCTTCACCCCCACGTGAAGCAGCATCGTCCGCACAGCTTCGACGACCGTGCGCATTTCCCGCTCCGCCATGCCATTCTGTTGCGGAGTGTAGGGGCACGTGAGGTTGTGGAGGATACCCTTGTCCTCGACGAGATCGGTGAAGGCCCGCCCGAGGAATTCCCCTCCGCGGTCAGAGCGCAGCCTTTTCACCGACTTCGAAGTCTGCCGTTCCACTTCCTTCAGCCACTTCTCGAAAACGACCAGCACATCGCTCTTCTTCGCGATCGGGCGGACCCACACAAAGCGGGTCTTGCGGTCCTTGAGGAGAAGGAAGTAGAGGCTTCCATCCATGGCGGCCACACGGAAGGGGCCGCAGAGGTAAATGTGCACGACGTCAAGGGCGTTGTCAGCGTCCGATCCCTTCTCTGGAAAAGAATGTCGCGCTAGTTTCCCTCCGACACAGGAGGCACACGGCAGGTCGGCTCTGGTAGACTTCTAGATGTCCAGGCCGAGGGCAACACCATGCTTCGCCGAACTCTTAATCGTGTCAATGCCGACGTGCGCGAGCCTCGGGTGCCACTTGTCTAGTGTCGACTTCGTCGCAGATGCGATCGTCCGCAGAGCAACTGCCTTTGTCGAAGATGTCGTCGATTTCGAGGAGCAGGGGCGGAGGTCGGTGCAGAGGACTCGGCCGGTGTAGCGTGCTTGACCGAGCACATCTCCTGCAGAGGAAACGAGCAGCATTTCGTCACCCTCGTTCTGCAGCTGTCAGAAATAACTGAGCAGGAATGAATGAACTAGAACAGAGTTTGGTACAAGTAGGATACCCTAACTTTGTGTACCCCCTAAGGAGTAACCCACTACAGCCTAGACAATATAAACATGCAATGTTTGACACACCCCCATAGGCGCAGTGGGAGACAACCACAGGGTCACAAGACCAGTCAAAGCAAAGCAAAGCAAGCTCAGGGTGGATCTCAAGGATTCCACACAAATTCCGAGCACAAGCAAGCGGTCACAAGACCAGTTCACATGCAGGTTTATAACAAAGCAAGAGATACAGTGATCACAACCTAGCAAAAGTAAACAAGTAGGGATATATATATAGTGATCACAGTACAAGCAAGGTCAAGAGGTAAGCAAGTGAGGCCCAGTAGGTACAAGGCCTAACAGAGTGCAAAAGCGCTGATGGTCACAAGGCTGAAGCGCCTTGGTGAACACATCAGCAGTGTTGGCCTCCGTGGCCACGTAACGCAGACAAAGCTGACCACGCTGCTGCAGCTCTCGAGCAAGAAAGTACCGCAGAGCGATGTGCTTCGTTCTGTGCTCCAGTCTGTGCTCCTCACACAAGGCAATGGCAGCCTTGTTGTCGACGTACAGCACTGGAGGAGAACGAGGCTGCTCTCCGAGGTCGGTCAGCAGGTAGGTCAGCCAGCGTAGCTCCTGAGCAGCCATGGCTGTGGCGTAGATCTCAGCCTCACAACTGGAGCTGAGAACAGAAGAAGAGCGAGTAGAACGCCAAGAAACTGAGCCAGAGCCAAGGCTGAAGGTGTAACCCTGGGACGACCGCTGAGTAGCCTGGTCGTCTGCCCAAGAAGCGTCTGAGTGCCCTGTGAGAACAACCCGGTCTCGCCCTCCAAGCACAAGCCCCATGCCCGACGTACTGCACAAGTAGCGCAACACCCTCTTAGCAGCATCCATGTGCTCCTTCCGGTGACGGCCAGGAGCAACATAGCATGCTAGGATGCTAAGAGGGTATGCAAGGTCAGGTCGAGTGCAGGTCATCAGGTACATGAGGCAGCCCACAAGCTCTGGATACGGGCCACTCGGCTCTACGGACTCATCCGAAGGCAGAGCTGAGAGCGAGTGACCGGTAGGCAGAGGAGTGGACTGAGGCGAGGAGTACGTGAAGCGGAAGCGCTGGAGAACCTGCTGCACCATGTGTGACTGAGTCAGGGTGATGGTGCGCCGTGCTCTGTCCCGGGTGATCCGCAAGCCAAGATAGCTCGTCAGCTCACCCAAGTCTGTGCACGTGTGTCTCCTCTGCAGCTCCGACTTCACGTGGGCGAGTGCCGCGGTGTCAGCAGTGGCAAAGACCAAGTCGTCGACGTACACGAGGATGTAGAACGGCGGCAGCGAGGTGTCGGTGCGTAGAAACAGCGACGGGTCAGCAGTAGAGGGAGCGAACCCAAGAGCCGCAAGTGTCGTCCTCAGTGTGTCGTGCCACTCACGTGGCGCCTGGCGGAGACCGTAGACCGGCCGCTGAAGCCTCCACTGGGTGCCAGGAGGAACTGACCCAGTGAAGCCAGGGGGGCGGCGCAGCCAGATCTCCTCGTGCAGGCTGCCCTGCAAGAAAGCAGTGCTGAAGTCAAGAGAGTGAAGCTCGTAGTCGCGGTGAGCGGCTATGTGCAGCAGCACCCGAAGAGTAGTCATCTTCGGGGTGGGGGAGAAGGTCTGAAAGAAGTCTACTCCCTCTCGCTGACTGAAGCCTCGAGCCACGTAGCGCGCCTTGAAGACAGGCGGAGAACCCGGCGGCCGCTTCACCCTGAAAATCCACATGCCACTGACGATGTTCGCCCCAGGAGGGGGAACCTCGTCTACGTAGGTGCCAGTGGACTTCCAGGAAGCCATCTCTGCGTCCATGGCTGTCTGCCACTGAGAGGAGTAGGGACCCGCCATCGCCTCAGCGTAAGAGCGTGGGGTCGGGATGTCTGGTGCATCCGGGTCTCCCTCAGGGGCAACTAGCAAGGACACGAGACGGGGCAAAGCAGCAGCAAGGCAGTGGAACTCCTCCTGTCTGTCCTCAAGGACGTCCGTGCCGAGGGCACACTCACCCCCGACGGACGGAGGACAGGCAGACGCAGACTCAGACTCAGCGACAAGGCTGGCAGCGTAGTCTAGGCGACAGCGAGCAGCAAAGTCAACCAACTCAGCGACCAGAGCAGACGCAGCAGAGGACTCAAAGGTCGGGTCAGTGACAACTGTAGCGAGGAGACGCGTAACAGTGGGACTGGCAGCACGACGGGAGTCAGACTCCGGGTCAGGAAGAGTAGGAAGAGAGGACGCAGGAGGAGACGGCAGTGGGACACGCTGCGGAGCAGTGGAGGGACGCAGAGTCATGTAGTGAGTGCCAGGGACAGGAGGAGGACGCTCACGTAGGACACGACGACCAGTGCGAGCAGTACGAACAGGCAACGCAGGACGAGACTCAGGCTCACGACGCTCTGTAAGACCTCCTGTGGGACCAGCGTAAGGAGAGGGAGCAGGGAGAGGCGAGGCAGGCGGTAACTGTGACCGCGGCTGGACAGGCAGAGGACACTCGACGGAGGGAGGAGGACTAGGAGGAGGAGCCTGACCAAGAACCTGCTGAAGGAGCGGTACGAAGTACGGTCGCGGCCGCGCAGCGTCTCCTGAAGCAGCAGGGACACCAGTGGCAGCCCCAACGCCCGAGTCCTCAGCTCCAGCAGCAGCTCCAACGCCCGGGTCCTCAGCACCAGTAGGAGCTCCAACGCCCGAGTCCTCAGCACCAGCAGCAGCGCCACCGCCCGGGCCCTCAGCACCAGCAGTAGGGCCACCGGTCAGGTCCTCAGCACCAGCAGCAGCGCCACCAGTCGGGTCCTCAGCACCAGCAGTAGCTCCAACGCCCGGGTCCTCAGCACCAGCAGCAGCTCCAGCCCCCGGGTCCTCAGCACCAGCAGCAGCTCCAGCGTCCGGGTCCTCAGCACCAGCAACAGCACCACCGCTCGGGTCCGCAGCACCAGGAGCACCACTACGAAGACTGCAGCGCCGCGTGTACCACTCGCGGATCACCTGAATGGGGGGGAGCTCCTGGGTAGGAGGGGAAGTACCGGGACGAGCTCCAGAAGCACCTCTCCGGAGGCGGCAGTACTCGAGGTACCTCTCCTGCAGCTGCTGGGAGGAGAGGGCTCCTCCAGGTGGAGCACGCTCAGGCTCAGCACCCCCAGACTCAGCACCCCCAGTCTCAGCACCCCCAGACTCAGCACGTCCAGACTCAGTACCTCCAGGCTCCGCACCTCCAGGCTCCGCACCTCCAGGCTCAGCACCCCCAGGCTCCGCACCTCCAGGCTCAGCACCCCCAGGCTCCGCACCCTCAGACGCAGCACTCCCAGGCTCAGCACCCCCAGACGCAGGACGCGAGTCAACAGCTACCTCGACAGGCTCACCCGGGTCTACCTGGGACACACCTGAGGGAGCGGCACCCTGAGGGGGGAGGGGGTCTGGTACCTCAGCACCTGGAGCGAGGAAGAGAGGCGGGGGGGGGAGCGGGGCAGTGCGGTAGGGGAAGAGGCGGTAGAAGGGGACGGACTCGTCAAAAGTGACGTCCTGAGAGGCCAGAACCCGGCGCGAGGTGACGTGGTAAAACTGCCATCCAGGCGCGTCGGGAACAAAGCCAAGAAAGACACAGGGAACAGCGCGACGCGAGAGCTTGTCCGTGGACGTGTCGCGGACAAAAGCTCGAGATCCCCAGACCCGGAAACGCGACGCATCGCCAACCTCTCCCGTCCACCGAAGAGTCGGGGAAGTCTCCGGCAAGGAGACACGGGGCCAGAGGTTGAGCTGATGCGCAGCGTACCGGACCGCAAACGGCCACAGAAAGTGGGGAGCAGCCGCATGGGTCAGGGAGGTACGAGCGACCTCCATGACTAAGCCAATGCGGCGCTCAGCAACCCCATTCTGCTGTGGAGAGGCCGGAAGCGTGTACGACTGCTCAATGCCGTGCTCAGCACAGTAGGCTGCCAGGAGGTCGGAGGCAAACTCACCACCTCTGTCAGAGTGCAAGCGCAGGACAGGAAAGTCCGAGTGAAAGCGCTCGGCTAGCTGGAGACGGGCTCGGCTGATCCAGGGGATCAAAACACCAGGGACGTCACCCTTGGCGCGCAAGGGGAAGACCGTGGTGTAGCGCGAGTAGTCGTCAACAACTATCAGGAAGTACCTCTCCTGACCCTGACCACGGACGCGGGCTGGGCCCCACACGTCCATGTGGAGCGTCTGCAGGGGAGCGGTCGTCGGGGGAAAGGAGGAGGAGTGAGGAGCGGCGCGCTGCCGCCCCTCGACACAGGGAATGCAGTCAGGAGCAGGGGAGTCAAGAAGGGGAGGGAGCACCCTGGGAAGACCAGCAACAAGGTCCCGTTTGTGCATGGCCCGCAGGCGCTGCACAGACGGGTGACCAAGGCGGTGGTGCCAGAGGACGGTGTCGTTCGCCAGAGAGCGACACGAGCAGGGGGCGGACAGCTGACCTGACGCTGACGCAGACGCAGCTACCTGAGGGGACTCAGTGGTCAGTGTGTACAGGTCAGACCCCGGCTCTCGAGTGAAAGTAGCTAGGTGGCGGCCCGTCCGAGCACATGTGCAGTGAGTCACACGCTCGTAGGCAGGGGTGAACTGGTGAACACCCCCGTCCTGGAGTGCACTACCTGCCACCAAGTTCGTGGAGAACGAGGGGAGGTAGAGACCTGAGAGTGTGCCGGACGGAACCGCTGGACACGGAAGGGTGGTGGAGGAGGTCGCAAGGACCGGACCCCCAGAGGGGTCAGCAAGAGAGACAGCAACCGGCCGAGCTAGAGGCTCAAGGACAGTGCGGTCACGAAAGAAAGAGCGAGAAGCACCTGAGTCCAGTGTGAAGGTGTGCAGTGCTGCAGTCAACTCAGTACCAGGGGGCACAGACGCACAAGCACCTAGAGCAGCAGCTGCAGTAGTACCTGTGGGAGCAGACACACTAGCACCTAGAGCAGCAGCGGGGCTGGCCTGAATGCCCGGGTCGGGCGGAACACGCAAGTACTGAGCACCCTCTCCACTAATAGACATCGCATACATGGCAGTGAGGATAGCATCAAAGTCTAGTGCCCAAATATCAACACCCTTCCTGAGCAGCTCAGCCCAGCGCGGCAGCTCACCCCCACCAGGAAACTGGGTGCGCCACGTGTCGTTGAGGCGGGCGAAGCAGCGCTCCGTCTGGTGCGGCCCCCCACACGGCTGGCCAGTGCGGTCACCTGTGCGAATAACGTACTGGCAGGTGACGCTGCGCCGCGCATACCACTCACGGGCGGCCTGAAGGGTCGGGGCAGGCTGCTGACTCTGACCGCCCCCCGGGCCTCCACGACCACCACCCCCGCCGCCTCCGCCCCGGCCACCTCCACCCCTGCCGCTGCCACGACCACCTCCGCCTCCGATGCCACCTCCGCCCCTGTCACCACTACCACCGCCGCTGTCACCTCCACCACTGCCGCCACTAGCCTCTCCAGTCGCACCTCCACCGCCACCACCTCCACTCCCGCCTCCTCCGCCACCACCCCCACTCCTGCCACTCCTGCCCCTGCGTCGTCCGCCTGAAGCAGACGCAGCTCCGACCTTCTCAGCACCAAGGAGGTCGACGCAGCAGCAGAGGCGACAGAGGGGAGGAGGGGGGAAGGGGAGCACCCCTCGAAGAAGGGGCCGCGGGGGTCGCCACGAGAGGTGCCTACAGCGACGATACTAGCCTCGGCTGCAAGCAGTTCCTTCTCGAGGAGGTCTACGGTGAGTTCAGTGGGGGAGCGAGAGAGGAACTGGTCCCTGACAGGGCGCAGAGAGTCAGGGAGGCGGGTGACAACGTGGTAGAGAGTGATCCAGAGCGGGGGGGGGGTTGCTAGCGAGGAACTCGTCAGGCATGGCAGCGCGAAAGCGAGCCTCACTAGTCTTAAGGTGGGTGATGAGGTCTGCGACAGTGTGAAAGGAGGCTAGGTCGGGGAACAGGTAGGGGAGAGTGAGGCGGCCTAGCGTGGCAGAAGCGGGTGAGGAGTAGCGGGCCACTACAGCTGTGTAGAGGTCCTTAGCAGTCTTGCACTGGCCGAAGTGCTCGCGCTCATCTAGTGGCAGGGAGTTGCGAATAGCAAAGCGAGCGTGCGCGTCACGGGTCTGCCACTGTGAGCGCTCAGCTGGGGGGGCAGTAGTGAGTGGGGCGGTCGCATGGCCGAGAGCGTGGTCGTACAGAGAAATATCTTCCTTGGCAGTGAGCTGTAGGAAAAGGTGCAGGTCATCTAGCCAGGTTTCGAATTTGACCGGACGGCCCTCGGCGTCGAAAGCTAGAACAGGAGGACTAGCCATAGCGACAGCGGCAGTAGTAGAAGCAGTAAAGTCACTGAAAAGGCATGCGCAGGGTCAGCGGGGCCGGTAGGGCCTACGGACTGTAGTGGCGCACAAGCAGCAGTAGCAGGAAGTGTAGTAGCAGGATCTGCAGTGGTGCACAGGCGCAGCAGGCGGCAGCGAGAGCCGGCGCAGCAGGGGCGGGCTCAGCAGCGGTGATACGCGGGCAGCGGCGGGCGCAGCAGCGGCGGTGCGCGGGCGGCGGCGGGCTCAGCAGCGGCGGTGCGCGGGCGGCTGCGGGCTCAGCAGCGGCGGGCCGGTAGCAGGCAGTGCGCGGGCCGCGCGGGCCGTATGTGAGCTGTGCGGGCAGCGTGCGGGCCGGCGGCGGTCAGCGCACGAGCCGCGCAGGCTCAGCGCGGGCTGCGCGGGCTGCTCGCGGGCTGCGTAAGCGGGTCGCGGGCGGCTCGCGGGGGTTCGCGGGCAGGTCGCGGGCTGCTCGCGGGCAGTTCGCGGGCTGTGTGCGGGCTGCGCGGGCTGGTCGCGGGCTGCGCAGGCGGTTCACGGGCTGTGCGTGGGCGGTTCGCGGGCTGTGAGCGCGGCGCGCTGTGCGGTTCGCGGGCGGCGTGACGGGGCCGATCGGGGCGCTAAGGGGCGACGCGACAGGGGCCGTGAGAGGCCGCTAAAAAAAAGTTCGACGGGGCCGCAGGGCCGCTAGATCGTGCTAGATCGACGGGGCCAGCGGGGCCGGAAACAAGTGAAGGTAAGCAGGTAGGTAAGTCGGTGGGCCCTAAGAACAGTCCTAGCGAAGGACCTGCTCTGAAACCATGTCAGAAATAACTGAGCAGGAATGAATGAACTAGAACAGAGTTTGGTACAAGTAGGAAACCCTAACTTTGTGTACCCCCTAAGGAGTAACCCACTACAGCCTAGACAATATAAACATGCAATGTTTGACAGCAGCTTCACGCCGTTTTCCTTCAGCTGACCAGCAGACAGTAGATTCGCGTGCACGCCCGGAACGTACAACACGTCGGGGATGAGAATCGGCTTCCCGGTCTCCCCTTCCAGAGCAACTGTGCCACGGCCTTCGACGTTCTGAAGCGCCCCGTTGAATCCGCGCACGTGACGGATGTCTCCTCCTGGCTTCATTTCGACGAAGGCCTCTCGCGTTCCCATCAGATGATGGGAGCAGCCACTGTCGAGGAGAACCACAGTCGGATTCGCCTGCACAAATGTAGAGGTCGTCGGTTGCTCTGTAGGTGCGCATGATGTACTGCCACGCTTGGTAGCCGGCGTCCGCTCGACGTCGGCACGGCTTCAGCGCGACTTGCACCAGCGGCGAACAACACCTCGAAAGGACCATGAAGGTCAGAAGGTGAGCAGCGCGAAATTCCGCCAACAACGCAGAGTCGTCTTCGTCTGGCATCTCCACCTTGCCGTCAACGAACTTCTTCAATCCGGCGATCTCCAACTGGGGTTCGATTGACTCAATCCATGTGATCAAGTCATGTCGTCCTTCGAGCGGCTTCGGCACAGCGATCTTGTCCGGCGAAAATTTGAAGTAGCCGTACGCAGGAGCGATGCCTCCGTCTCGACCAGCCGACGCATGAGTCACCGAAGTCGGCCTGGCTCCACTCCGCTGAGGAGAAAGGCGACGACCATCGATGTTGCCGTTCGAGCTTCCCGCTACCGCCGGATGCTGAACCCGCGCCTGCATTCCGCCGACGCCAAGGTCAGCGGCCCGAATCACTCCACGAACCCTCGTACTGCCTTCGCTGCCGACTTGGTCACCACCGTCGACCTGGTCGTCGACGTCCCCTTCGTTGTGCGCCGGTCGGGGAGTGGCGGGCAGACCATCCGCCACAGTACGGGTCGTTGGATGATCGCGCGCCCACTGCACGCGGGTTCCAAAGAGCATAACATCCAAGTTCGCTCCGCCGTACTCGCCAGCTGCGTGGCGTGCCCGAACGTCATCTAACCGCGCCTGCAGGGTATCCTCTACGCCTGCAGCGACCTCCTCCTGGTCGACCATGGCGGTCTAGACGGCTGTCGGCCTACAACAACTTAGGTAATGAACGCTAAAGTCGGCTATTCTGAAGGTTTTAACGCGGGGCCGTTCCACGCTCACCGCACCATAAGGAGAATACTATTCTACGGGAGAGCTTGACTAGCGTGGGACACACAGTCAGAGTTCTGGCAGTGATTCTCAGGAGTGAACTTAGATGTCTTGGTAGAATTCAAGCATAGTTCCACTAGCAGAAATTGATTGAACAAGATTATGGTACAAGCAAGGAGAACCAAATAGCAAGAACAATGAACCCTAGAGAAACGTTCCTCGGCTAACACCTGACTTATCCGAGTCAGCAACGGCAGGTGAAACGACAAGCACATGTGTCTTTCACCTGAGTTGGCAGTTTCTCAGGTTTACAGCTTTCAGAGTTGTTTACGTTTTTACTGTTAGTAAAAACGTGTTTCAGGTTCAGTTCCTTACTGATTCGAATTCTCCTGGGGAGTACAATTTCCGAAATTCTCTGATTGGTCGAAATTTGCTGTTTCGCGATTGGTCGAAATTCGCGCACATTGCGAATTTTGGAGACAAGTAATTTTGTCAACCAGCAACGCTCTGCTCGACGGTGCCTGTTTCGAGCTTAATTCTGTCGACCAGCGTTTCGTCGAAACGCTGTTTTCTACCATTTCGTCGACCCGCAAGGCTCGATTTCGACGCCGTTTTGCTCCCCTCGACAAGTGCCTCGTCGAGGGGCAGTTGTGTAGAGCAGAAACAGCACTTCAATTTCGACGAAGTAATTTCGTCGAAAATCGACCCGTCAGTCAGAGATAAAAGTCCCTGAAGTCGCCGATGACCATGAAACGAACACCGTTGTGCTCCGAAAAGCATGGCCGACTTCGCACAAGCGAGGGCGGGGCCTTTTCTCCTCGACACTGCTGCTGGCGGCGAGCAGGTCGTCGGCGTAGACCAGCACCCAGCAGGTCACTCCGTCATGGCCGGCCTTGAAGTAGAGCGCCTCGTCGACATGGCTCTTCTTCCAGCCAGCTCCCAGCAGCACTTCGTCGAGAGCTCTGTACCACAGCAGCGGCGACTGCTTCAGCCCGTAGAGGCTCTTCAGCAGCTTACACACCCGGCCGGTCCCATCGTCGAAGTAGTCCGGCTGATACATGTAGAGCACCCTGTCGAGCTTGCTCTGCAGGAAAACGTTCTTCATGTCGAGCTGCATTAGGTTGAGGTCGAGGACGGCGACGATGCTGAGGAAAATCCTCAGGGTGACGATGCTGACGATTCTGCTTCGTCGGTGCAGCGTAACTTGCCTGCGGGAGGAGCTCCGTGGGCTGCTCCGCCTCCTACATAGCCTCGTCTTGCAGGATGTAGCTGGTGATGGAGTCCTCGTCGAGGGACTCACCATCAACATCCTCTTCATGAGGTTGTAGCTGCGCGGCAGGCCCTTGACAACGTGGGTGATGTAAGACGACGTCGAATAGTCGGCGCCCGCCATTCGCATCTCAGCCAGGATCCGTCGAGCACGATTGCAGTAGTCTGTCGCTGACTCCTGCTCACCCATCCGAATGTGTGTCATCTTCTCCTCCAGCTGTCCGATGTACAGGTCGTCCTATACCTGGTACGTCGACAGGATGAAGCGCCATGCCTAGTGACCGGCATCGAGTCGCTCTCGACAGCTCCTGAGCGCTAGCTGCACCACCGGCGAGCAGCACCGCGAGATGACCATGAAGGTGAGTAAGTGAGCAGCACAAAACTCTCGGCGCAGCTCGACATCCTCCTCGGGCGGAATGGGCACGGTGCCGTCGGCGAAGCCCTTCAGCCCGGCAACCTCCAGCTGAGGCTCTATCGACTCCCTCCAGGTGATGAGGTCCCGTCGACCTTGCAGCGGTGCGACTGTGATTTAGTCCGGCGAGAACTTGAAGTAGCCATACGCCGGCGCAATCCAACCCGCCGTCACATGCGTCGTCGCCGAGAGCCCTCCACCACTTGGTAGAGGAGATCGACGTCGAACATCAACATCGCCACGCGAGCTGCCTGCGGCCGCCGTCGACCGCTGCACCCGCGCCTGTATCCCGTCGACGCCACCATCGACCTTGATCACCCCTCTCTGCTTCGTGCCTTCGCTTCCGCTGACTCGTGCACCACCGTCGACCTCGTCGTCGACGCCACCTTCGTTCCGCGCTGGTCGAGGAGATGCAGGACGGGAAGGGTGTTCCGTCGCCCACTGCGACCGGATGCCCAACTCGACGATCGCCCAAGGGATCATCCCGTACTCGCCATCCGCGTGGCATTTCCTCGCATCAGCCAAGCGTGCCTCCAAGGTGTCCGCTACGCCCGCATCAACTACGGGGTCGACCATGGCGACTAACGCTGCTGCCGGCCTACGAACGACTTAGTAGGTGCAAAAGTCGGCTCCTATCTAAAGGTCGCGTGTTCGTTCCACGCTCACCGCACCATGCGGAGATTCAACAAGCAATGACAACAATGACTACATCACCTACCTAGCAACCCTGCAGCTAGCCTGGTCGACCGCCAGCACAACTTGGTCGACTGTCGAAATTAACAGACAGGAATGATGAACTAGTAAAGATTGTGAGTACAAATATGAAACCCTAATGCTGTGACCCCCCTATAGGCTAACCCACTACAGCCTACACAAATATAACATGTATAATGTTTGACACACCCCCATAGGCAAAGTGGGGGAGACCTAGGGGTCACAAGACCAGTCAAGGCAAAGCAAGGCAACAACAAGCTCAGGGTGGATCTCAAGGATTCCACACAAATTCCGAGCACAAGCTAGTGGTCACAAGACCAGTTCACATGCAGGTTTATAACAGAGCAAGAGATACATTGATCACAACCTAGCAAGAGTAAACATGCAAGTATATATATATAGCAATCACAGTACAAGCAAAGTCAAGAGGTAAGCAAGTGAGGTAAGCAGTGTCTCCTCTGCAGCTCCGACTTCACGTGGGCGAGTGCCGCGGTGTCAGCAGTGGCAAAGACCAAGTCGTCGACGTACACGAGGATGTAGAACGGCGGCAGCGAGGTGTCGGTGCGTAGAAACAGCGACGGGTCAGCAGTAGAGGGAGCGAACCCAAGAGCCGCAAGTGTCGTCCTCAGTGTGTCGTGCCACTCACGTGGCGCCTGGCGGAGACCGTAGACCGGCCGCTGAAGCCTCCACTGGGTGCCAGGAGGAACTGACCCAGTGAAGCCAGGGGGGCGGCGCAGCCAGATCTCCTCGTGCAGGCTGCCCTGCAAGAAAGCAGTGCTGAAGTCAAGAGAGTGAAGCTCGTAGTCGCGGTGAGCGGCTATGTGCAGCAGCACCCGAAGAGTAGTCATCTTCGGGGTGGGGGAGAAGGTCTGAAAGAAGTCTACTCCCTCTCGCTGACTGAAGCCTCGAGCCACGTAGCGCGCCTTGAAGACAGGCGGAGAACCCGGCGGCCGCTTCACCCTGAAAATCCACATGCCACTGACGATGTTCGCCCCAGGAGGGGGAACCTCGTCTACGTAGGTGCCAGTGGACTTCCAGGAAGCCATCTCTGCGTCCATAGCTGTCTGCCACTGAGAGGAGTAGGGACCCGCCATCGCCTCAGCGTAAGTGCGCGGAGTCGGGATGTCTGGTGCATCCGGGTCTCCCTCAGGGGCAACTAGCAAGGACGCGAGACGGGGCAAAGCAGCAGCAAGACACTGGAACTCCTCCTGTCTGTCCTCAAGGACGTCCGTGCCAAGAGCACACTCACCCCCGACGGACGGAGGACAGACAGACTCAGACTCAGCAACAAGGCTAGCAGCGTAGTCTAGACGACAGGCAGCAGCAAAGTCAACCAACTCAGCGACCAGAGCAGACGCAGTCGAGGACTCAAAGGTAGGGTCAGTGACAACAGTAGCGAGGAGACGCGTGACAGTAGGGTGCTCAGCACGATACCGGTCAGACTCAGGGTCCGGAACGTCAGGTAAAGAGGACGCAGGAGGAGACGGTAGAGGGACACGCTGAGGAGCAGTGGAGGGACGCAGAGTCATGTAGTGAGTGCCTGGGACAGGAGGAGGACGCTCACGACGGACACGACTACCAGTGCGAGCAGGGCGAACAGGCGACGCAGGACGAGACTCAGGCTCACGACGCTCTGTAAGACCCCCTGTGGGACCAGTGTAAGGAGAGGGAGCAGGGAGAGGCGAGGTAGACGGTAACTGTGACTGCGGCTGGACAGGCGGAGGACACTCTACGGAGGGAGGAGGACAAGGAGGAGGAGCCTGCCCAAGAACCTGCTGAAGGAGCGGTACGAAGTACGGTCGCGGTCGCGAAGCGTCTCCAGAGGCAGAAGAGACTCCAGCGGCCGGGTCCACAGCACCAGCAGCAGCTCCACCGGCCGGGTCCGCAGCTCCAGGAGCAGCTCCAACGCCCGGGTCCTCAGCACCAGTAGTAGCTCCACCGTCCGGGTCCGCAGCACCAGCAGCAGCTCCACCGCTCGGGTCCTCAGCACCAGCAGCAGCTCCAACGCCCGGGTCCTCAGCAGTAGCAGTAGCGCCACTGCCCGGGTCCACAGCTCCAGCAGTAGCTCCAACGTCCGAGTCCTCAGTACCAGCAGCAGCGCCACCCCCAGGGTCCGCAGCACCAGGAGCACCACTCCGAAGACTGCAGCGCCGTGTGTACCACTCGCGGATCTGCTGAATGGGGGGGAGCTCCTGGGTAGGAGGGGAAGTACTGGGACGAGCTCCAGCAGCACCTCTCCGGAGGCGGCAGTACTCTACGTACCTCTCCTGCAGCTGCTGGGAGGAGAGGGCTCCTCCAGGTGTCGCACGCTCAGGCTCAGCACTCCCATACTCAGCACCCCCAGACTCAGCACCCCCAGGCTCAGCACCTCCAGGCTCCGCACCTCCAGGCTCAGCACCCCCAAGCTCCGCACCCCCAGGCTCCGCACCTCCAGACTCAGCACCCCCAGACGCAGCACCCCCAGGCTCAGCACCCCCAGGCTCAGCACCCACAGCAGAACGAGAGTCGACAGCTACCTCGACAGGCTCACCCGGGTCTACCTGGGAAACACCTGAGGGAGCGGCACCCTGAGGGGGGAGGGGGTCTGGTACCTCAGCACCTGGAGCTAGGAAGAGAGGCGGGGGGGGGGAGCGGGGCAGTGCGGTAGGGGAAGAGGCGGTAGTAGGGGACGGACTCGTCAAAAGAGACGTCCTGAGAGGCTAGGACACGACGCGAGGTGGGGTGGTAGAACTGCCAGCCAGGGGCGTCTGGGACAAAGCCAAGGAAGACGCAGGGGACAGCGCGACGGGAGAGCTTGTCCGGGGACGTGTCCCGGACAAAAGCTCGGGATCCCCAGACCCGAAAACGCGACGCATCGCCAGCCTCTCCCGTCCAATGCAGTGTCGGAGAAGTATCGGGCAAGGAGACACGGGGCCAGAGGTTGAGCTGATGCGCAGCGTATCGGACTGCAAACGGCCACAGAAAATGGGGGGCAGCCGCATGGCTCAAGGAGGTACGAGCGACCTCCATGACTAGACCAATACGGCGCTCAGCAACCCCATTCTGCTGTGGAGAGGCCGGAAGCGTGAACGACTGCTCAATGCCCTCCTGCTGACAGAAGGCCTCCAAGAGGCCAGAGGAAAACTCCCCACCTCTGTCAGAGTGCAGACGCAGGACAGGGAAGTCGGAGCGGAAACGCTCACTGAGCTGGAGACGAGAACTGCGGATCCAAGGGATCAAGACATCAGGGACGTCACCCTTGGCGCGCAAGGGGAAGACCGTGGTGTAGCGCGAGAAGTCGTCAACAACAATCAGGAAGTACCTCTCCTGACCCTGACCACGGACGCGGGCTGGGCCCCACACGTCCATGTGAAGCGTCTGCAAGGGAGCAGTCGTCGGGGGAAAGGAGGAGGAGTGAGGTGCGGCGCGCTGCCGCCCCTCGACACAGGGAATACAGGGAGGAGCAGGCGAGTCGGGAAGGGGAGGGAGCACCCTGGGAAGACCAGCAACAAGGTCCCGTTTGTGCATGGCCCGAAGGCGCTGCACAGACGGGTGACCAAGGCGGTGGTGCCAAAGGACAGTCTCATGCGCCAGAGAGCGACACGAGCAGGGGGCGGATAGCTGACCTGACACTGACGCAGACGTAGACGCAGACGCAGCTACCTGAGGGGACTCAGTGGTCAGTGTGTACAGGTCCGACCCCGGCTCTCGAGTGAAAGTAGCCAGGTGGCGGCCCGTCCGAGCACACGTGCAGTGTGTCACACGCTCGTAGGCAGGGGTGAACTGGTGAACACCCCCGTCCTGGAGTGCACTACCTGCCACCAAGTTCGTAGAGAACGAGGGGAGGTAGAGACCTGACAGCGTGCCGGACGGGACCGCCGGACAAGGAAGGACAGTGGAGGAGGTCGCAATGACCGGACCCCCAGAGGGGTCAGCAAGGGAGACAGCAACTGGCCGCGCGAGCGGCTCAAGGACAGTGCGGTCACGAAAGAAAGAGCGAGAAGCACCTGAGTCCAGTGTGAAGGTGTGCAGTGCTGCAGTCAACTCAGTACCAGGGGGCACAGACGCACTAGCACCTAGGGCAGCAGCCTCACCAGGACCTGTGGGAGCGGACGCACTAGCACCTAGAGCGGCAGCCGGACTGGCCTGAATGCCCGGGTCGGGCGGAACACGCAAGTACTGAGCACCCTCTCCACTAATAGACATCGCATACATGGCAGTGAGAATAGCATCAAAGTCTAGAGCCCAAATATCAACACCCCTCTTTTCCAGCTCAGCCCAGCGCGGCAGCTCAGTGGCACTAGGAAACTGGGTGCGCCACGCGTCGGTAAGGCGTGCGAAGCAGCGCTGCGTGGGGTGCGGCCTCCCACACTGCTGGCCGCTGCGGTCACCTGTGCGAATAACGTACGTGCAGGTAACGCCACGCTGCGCAT
This sequence comes from Closterium sp. Yama58-4, assembly GCA_947470075.1. Lineage (NCBI taxonomy): Eukaryota > Viridiplantae > Streptophyta > Zygnematophyceae > Desmidiales > Closteriaceae > Closterium > Closterium sp. Yama58-4. The sequence continues at coordinate 616,054 of CANIUD010000061.1, read as the reverse complement.
ACCACTCACGGGCGGCCTGAAGCGTCGGGGCGGGCTGCTGACTCTGCCGTCCGCCAGTGCCTCCACGACCACCACCCCCACCGCCTCCGCCCCGGCCACCTCCATCCCTGCCGCCACCACGACCACCTCCGCCCGCGCTGCCGCCTCCGCCCCTGCCACCACTCCCGCCGCTGCTGTCGCCTCCCCCACTGCCGCCACTGGCCTCCTCAGCCGCGCCTCCACTCCCACCGCCTCCACCCCCACCTCCTCCGCCGCCACCCCCACCCCTGCCCCCCCTGTTCCTGCGGCGCTCGCTCGAAGCAGACGCGGTCCCGACCTTCTCAGCACCAAGGAGGTCGACAGCAGCAGCAGAGGCGACAGAGGGGAGGAGGGGGGCACCCCTCAAAGAACGGGGTGCGGGGGTCGCCACGAGAGGTGCCTACAGCGACGATACTCGCCTCAGCTGCAAGCAGTTCCTTCTCGAGGAGGGCAACAGTGAGCTCAGTGGGGGAGCGAGAGAGGAAGTGGTCCCTGACTGCGCGCAGAGAGTCAGGGAGGCGGGTGACGATGTGGTAGAGGGTGATCCAGAGCGGGGGGGGGTTGCTAGTGAGAAACTCGGCAGGCATAGCAGCGCGAAAGCGGGCCTCACTAGTCTTAAGGTGGGTGATGAGGTCTGCGACAGTGTGAAAGGAGGCTAGGTCGGGGAACAGGTAGGGGAGAGTGAGGCGGCCTAGCGTGGCAGAAGCGGGTGAGGAGTAGCGGGCAACTACAGCTGTGTAGAGGTCCTTAGCAGTCTTGCACTGGCCGAAGTGCTCGCGCTCGTCTAGCGGCAGGGAGTTGCGAATAGCAAAGCGAGCGTGTGCATCACGGGTCTGCCACTGGGAACGCAGAGTGCTGTCAGCAGACGAGTCAGGGGCAGTAGCATGGCCTAGGGCGTGGTCGTACAGTGAGATATCTTCCTTGGCAGTGAGCTGTAAGAACAGATGCAGGTCATCTAGCCAGGTTTCAAACTTCACCGGACGGCCCTCGGCATCGAAAGCTAGAACGGGAGGGCTAGCCATAGTGACAGTAGCAGTAGGAATCATGCCGCTGGAACAGTGTGCGGAGAGTCAACGGGGCCGGCTGGGCCACTAGGTACGGCGCGGGCGGGGTCGACTGTCGGTAGGGTCACACTAGCGGCAGTAGTAGGCAGTTGGGCAGCAGGAGCTGCAACGGTGCACTGGTGGCTGTTGCAGTGGCAGCAGTGTGCACGGTAGGTAGGAAATAATAGCAGTGAGAGCGTGGGCCTCGCGGGCGGCGGCTGCAGAAGCGCACGAGCGGTAGCGGCGGTGCACGAGTAGTGGTGGCGCACGGGCAGTAGCAGCGTAGGGGCAGCAACGGCGCTCGGGAGGGAGCGGTGCGCAAGCAGCAGCGGCGTACAAGCGGCTGCGGGCAGCAGGGCGTGCGCGAGCGGGCGACGGCGGCTGCGGGCGGGCGGCCACTGAGACGGCGGGCTACGGGCCTGCGGGGCGTGTGTGTGCAGGCGACGGGCGGCTGCGGGGCGAGCGCGAGCAGGCGACAGGCGGCTGCGGGGCGTGCGCGGGCAGGCGACGGGCGGCTGCGGGGCGTGCGCTAGCGGGCGACGAGCGGCTGCGGGGCGTGCGTGAGCGGGCGACGAGCAGCTGCGGGGCGTGCGCGAGCGGGCGACGAGCAGCTGCGGGGCGTGCGCGAGCCGGCAACGGGCGGCTGCGGGGCGAGGGCGAGCAGGCGACGGGCGGCAGCGAAGCGTGCGCTAGCGGGCGACGGGCGGCTGCGAGCGGGCGGCTGCTGCGACGGCGGGCTGCGGGCCTGCGGGGCGTGCGCTAGCGGGCGACGGGCGGCTGCGGGCGTGCGCGAGGGAATGCGGCCGCGCTCGAGCGGCTAAGGGGCGGCGCGACGGGGCCGTGAGGGGCCTCTAGGGCAGGGCTCGATTGACGGGGCCAGCGGGGCCGAAAAAAAAAAAAAAAAAAGATTAATAATAAAGCGCTCGAGGGCGCTACGTGGGAGGCGCTAAGAAGGCACTCCGGTAGTAGGTAGGTAGGTAGGTAGGTGGGCCCTTAGGACGGTCCTAGCGATGGACCTGCTCTGAAACCATGTCGAAATTAACAGACAGGAATGATGAACTAGTAAAGATTGTGAGTACAAATATGAAACCCTAATGCTGTGACCCCCCTATAGGCTAACCCACTACAGCCTACACAAATATAACATGTATAATGTTTGACATCGACCGCCTGCCAGCGTTGCGTAGAGGAGCCGCGCGCCAGCACTGCAGAAGGGCGACCTGCCAACTCTGCAGGTCGACGGCTTGCCAACGCTGCAGTGCGGCTGTCCAGCACTGCCCCGTAGAAGACAGCAGTGCGCACGCTCGCAGGTGCGCGCTGACGATTGGTCCGGCTTGCATCGCTGTGCATCCGTCGGCTGTTGTCTGCGCCTGACGAGCCACATCGACTTCGGGATACCCGCCCGAAGTCGCCTTCGCCATCGCGGCCTCGACGACGTTCGCGTGCATCCGCAGAACTCGTCGAGCAGGTTACCCGGTTGACCTGGACACCACCAATGCCTCCGGTCGACCACCAGGCGCCTCCTGTCGACCACAGATCCTTCTGGTCGACCACCAGGTGCCACTGGTCGACCATAGCTCCCGTCGAGCTACCCCCTGGTCGACGGACCCCCTTCCGGCGACCAGAACTGTCAGCGGTTGTCGCCGAGCTCCCCTCGTCGACCGGTGCTCACTTGTCAGGACGACGGCTGCTCCGTCGACCTCCCCGGTCGAACTGTAGGTCGACGGGATGCTCCGTCGACCTCCCGGTCGAGCTGCCCCTCCTGGTCGACGGCCCACCCGTCGCCGAGCCTAGTCAGTTGCAGCTGTCGAGCTCCCTGGTCAACTGCAACACCACAGCGGTCCCCTGCAGCTCGACAAAGCCTGTCGAGCAGCTCTCCCACTGTGAACGGTTGGCTGCTACTCCCATACATCCGACCAAAGCGTCGGCGTTGCCCAAGCGAGGGCGGGGCCAACACTCCACTCCCGTTAACACTCTTAACCTCCTTGAGACTGCCTTTAAACCTCCCTCGAAACCCTTACAACCTCCCTCACAACTTTCTAATGAATGTCTTTGGCTTTCCTCCCCCTCGTGTAGAATCCTGGGCAGCCCATTTCTTGAGATGATGGCAGCACCAAGCACAGCGTGAGTGCACTCTAGCTGAATGAGGATGATCACACCACCGCCGGCAATAGAGCCGTGGAGATTGGAAGGTGAGAGAGACAAGTGTTGAAGCGTTCCCAAACAGGAATAGGCAGTGGGTGTGGATGGGCAGTGGGTGTGGATGGGCAATGGGTGTGGATGGGCATCGAGCGTGACATTGGGTGCGTACACATGGTTTGTGACAGTTGGCAAGAAATTTTTTCTTGGAATATAAGAATAGAGAGTGGAGTAGATAGAAATGATATGGTATGAGATGAGATCACTACACGTCGCCAGATTGTCCACCACATGTCGAATACAATGCACTCATGAACCATCTGTTCTTTACTTATCGCCTATCCCTATTCGTACTGTTCGCGCATCCGCAGTTATCCTGAGCGTGGCGCGGCTGAGGCTAGAATGGCACCACCCATGCATCTGCGCCACATAACACCCGCTGAGGCTAGAATGGCACCACCCATGCATCTGCGCCACATCGCAGCCGCTGAGGCTAGAATGGCACCACCCATGCATCTGCGCCACATCGCATCCGCTGAGGCTAGAATGGCACCACCCACGCATCTGCGGCACATCGCACCCGCTGAGGCTAGAATGGCACCACCCATGCATCTGCGCCACATCGCAGCCGCTGAGGCTAGAATGGTAACATCCATGCATCTGCGCCACATCGCTACCAGCGTACTGGACAGAAAGTAGAGTACTCAAATTTTTAGCAGAAATCAATTCAAGGAGTCCATATTGAGAAACATGCATGTATATGACCTCCTAAAATACGGCCATGTACAATCATTTTTTACCGGGTCATGATTGGTTATGATAGTTTTTTTAGTCAATTTACAGCCAGGCAATTCACGGGCCCCAATCGCCTAGGCAACCTGTGTACAGCCGGCCAATGCAAGGCCAGAAACCCGCAATTGTAAACTGCCACTTTTATAGATGTCTCTCAGGTGTTTTGAACCCATATCTAAGACATCTTATACACAAAGCTTCACCAGTTCCTCCTCCGTCACCCAAATGATTTTCATTCTAGACAAAAACCAGCACAGCATATAGATGACAAACCCTGAACGCCAGCAGCATTTTATTCAGACAGTCCAGAGTGCAAGAAACGGAATACGAAGTGACGACAGCAGAGCACGAAGCACCTCATGCAAGATTCTCGATGGCTCTCTCCAAGGCCAAACCATCCACACAGCCGAAGAGCGTCTCCTGCTCACTCACATTCTTGAAGGTCTTCACGACGGGAACGCATCGGACGCCATATTGGGATTCCGTCATTGGACTTTCGTCAATGTCTACCTTGAAACAGGTGGCCCTTCCTGCAAATTTCATGGCGACCTGATCAATCAAGGGATCCATCATCCTGCAAGGACCGGACCAACTCGCGTGGAAAAAGACGAGAGATGGGAGCTGACTGTCCAGAACTCAGCTCGAGAAGTTGTTGTCCGTTACCCTCGCCGCCATCGTCGGGGTGGCGAAATTAGCTACTACCACTGGTACTTGTAGGCGTTGGGGAGCCTAAGAGCAGCGGTAGTAATAGAGGCTCTGTGAATGTGGCGAAGTTTGAGAGGCTGGCGGACACGAAATGACGAGTGAATGGCTCTCGGAAAACGAAAACTAGATAAAGTATGATTCGAGTCCCGACGATACCCCCGCAAGGGTCAGTCCGCGGAAAGAATCCGCGGAAATTTTGCTAAAGTCACGTAACAGCGAATGAGTCAGCGGGGAGAGTCGCGTCAATGATGTTTGGAGGAAATCTTTATCCGCCCCCTACTAGGGGCGGGCCCCGGGGGTGGGCGGCGCTGGATGCTGGAACGCGGATACCGTACTATGCTTTGCGACCCAGCTGAAGCGCATTGCGTACTACCCAAACGGTAACCAATCACACAAGCGCTGTCGAGATGGCTGCCCCAATCCTTTCGCTCTCTTCCGCCACCCCGCTCACTCGGTTTTGTGCCTAATCTTGACCGCGGTCCGCACCTCCGTCCCCCCACTGAAACGCAGGACTGTTACTAACCGAACGCCCTACTTATAGGCAGGTGAGTGTCGGCGGATACACTTCGGTCTCGAAAATTCGAGCGCTGTCACGTCAGCGCTAGCAGAATGCTTCCGCCACTGAGCTCTCCGCCTTGGCAACTCCACCGGTTTGGACTTCTGAACTACCGCTCACTGCTCAAGGCAACAAGAACCGTCGCTTTCCTACCGACCTGCTGCAGCTGCTTCACGGTACCGTCACAAAAAATGGGACGCCCAAAACCTGTCAACAATTGGCGTATCCACCAGGCATGGCGTAGAAAGCTGTTAGCACACACGAAGCAATCATTTCGGGACAAGGAATGCAGATGCACTGTCACTGTCTGGTCGAGCAATGGAACCCCTTTCACATTGTGTTTCCTGGAGGGGTGTGTATTTAGAATCCGGACGGATTCGTGTGTACGTTGACAACAACTTTTTGGGCCTATAAAAATCGTGATTACAGCGACAGAAGTTTGGATAAGGCAGCGCTGACGCGGCGACAACATCCAATCGTGCAATGTGTGGTTTAGGGTTATCGGATGATACATCTCGGATGTCACGCGCCTGTGGCTGACGATTCGCCTTTGATTACCCATAATTTCGTCGACAGCCAGTTATCGAATCCTGTCAAAGGGCGATAAGTATGCTCAGGGCTACACTAAACTTTGTCGTTAGCCAATCGGAGCCAACCAGGGTCCCTCGTGAGCCAATTATTTGATCCACACGCATGCAACCAAGCCAGCTCAAAGCAAAATTCGCACAACATTTCGCCAAAAATCGCCAATATCCTTCCCAGAAAGACAGTGCAGCAGTGACTTGTCCTCCTCGCTACAAAATTTAGGCCCATCTCATTTCAGCTTCATTTTTACCAGATTTCATGCTCCCTAGCGCCGATCTTCGTTTCAGATTCCTAGCGCACTGCTCTAGTTGTTCCACTTCTCCGTTCTTACCTGCGCTCTAAGTACTAAGTCCATTTTTTTATTTCTTGTTCGTTGTCTTCTGTTCCCCCTCCGCCAGGTCCTTGCGCAGCATGCCGGTATGAAGGAGCTTATCCCGCCTGCGTCAATATGGCGACGGCGTGATAGACGGAACAACTACCCTCCCTGCATCAGTCGTCTGGAGATCAGGTATGTTTTTATTCCAACGACGATTATCTAAACATGCGTCGTCTGTGTCTGTTATATCCTCAGGAGAAGTCCGTTTGTAACAGGGTGCAGGAGCATTCTACGTGCCTTTTCGAATTTGTCCCTGCTTCGGAAGTATATACCATACGGCAAAACAGTTTCGGTCAACATCTGCATCATGCAAATTAGGTAAGTCCACCGTAACATGCTCGTTGCTCTTTTCTGCCTAACTCGTCTTCGTGTGTTTGGTCTATGCTGTGAAGCTCGGCTGCGTGTGCTGGTTTATTTCCAGGTTAGGTACGTGCATCACTGGGTGCAGGAACATTCTTCGATCCCCCTGTCCTTTCTACCATGTTTGTCGAAGTTATCAATATCCCGTGGTTTCGGTCACATCAACGCCTAACAAGTTAGGTAAGCTCTCTTTTGGTGCTCGTTGCCTATGCTAACTTTGTTGTCTGAGCTGTCTAGCTTTGTTGCGTGTGTTGCCAGCATAGTGCAGGTCCCGTTTGTCTTGTAGATCTAATTAAGTGGCAGTAATGCATGCTGCAATTGCGGATACATTGTTTTATCTTGCACTAAACGCTGCTCAAATGCATTAGTGGTAGTTTATTGTAAAATTGAATTTGTTCACATGTAAGGCATTCCAGAACATCAGCTGGAATACAGCTGAAGGTATTTATATTGTGGCACTATACCAAAAACTGACAATTTCACTCACTGACGCGCATATAGCAAAAGTTGTAAATCTTTTCTGTAATGCTTGTATAAGAAGTCTTTCTAATTTACGATGAGTCAGGTGTACTGTGGTAACCTTTTTGTTTCGTTACAGAGAACCTCTTGTATGAAGTTCCCCAAATCTTGTAGTGAGTATGAGCATTGTTTGCCTTATGTTGGCGCAATCCTTGCCGAGCCTGACGTGGTTTGCACTTACAAACCTCACAACGAAACCTCAAACAATCCCTGCGCGGTGGAACATTTCTGAAGATAGACCTCAAACATTGGTGCCTGGGACATACTACAAGAAGTGCTTTAGGATTTCATGAGGAAAGATTTCTGCCAAAATTTTTTGTGACGACGTTTCGTCCTGTGTTTCTTCCTCACGCGTGGCTGTTGCAGGTCTGCTTATGGAGCATTTACAACCTTCGAGAAGCTGCATGCTGTGCAACCTAGGAAGTGGCCGCCTAGAGAACCCTGGGGCAGGTCCAACTTTGCGGACTTCCGTTTTTTTTTTTTTTTTTTTTTTTTTTTTTTCGTTATTTTTTCGTCAACACACTTGTCAAATTTGACTGTACCCCAGGGCGTAGTTCTAACGTTTCCTGTCCAGTTCGAAGTGTACAGTTCGGACTATTGACGAGGTAATTTACGTTGCGAGGTACAGCGCCTGCCAGGTACAAAAAACGGCCGAACCTAGCCTAACCACCCCAAATTTATAACCCCCAGTTGACTACAAGGTCACCTGAACCACACCCAAAGGTGACTTTCTGTTCATTCGTTAAGGCGCGGCGCTATTGGCACAGATCCCATAGTTTGATTCGTTAGGGCGCGGCGCTATTCTCATTCGATTTTCACCCTTTTTTCAAGTTCGATTACGAGGTCGGATAGTTGATTTTATGAGGTTCGAGCCGCGGGCATGAATTTTGGTAAGTCAAATTAGACCATCGAGGGTCGAAAAATGATAATCGAGCCTCTCCGAGCCGCGGTTACACATGTAGGTTACCCGATGTAGTCCACGCGGCTCTAGCGTGGTCGTCGAGGATTTTACTGTTCATGTCGTTAGGCTTCGTCAATTTCGTGAAGGTACTGAACATGAGCAGATGACCACGTTCGAAACCACGCTTCAAATCCACGTTCGAACATGCGTTCGACTGACTGTCTGGTTACTTGTCTTACCAGGTCAGTAATCGAACAGTGAACTGGTTCCACGCGAATACTGTAGCTACATTCACGAAAAAAGCGACCAGCTTAAGTTCGACCAATAATGGTCTGAACTTTGAATCAAAAGCACCGCGCCCTTACCTTCGGGTGAGCAATTCCGTCAGTAAAATCGCGAATGACCCGAATTTGACCCTAACCTAACCCCGGGCCGCGCTTCCGAAAGCTCCGAGCCGCCGTTCCATCCAACATTGGCGAATCAAAGGGCTTCGCTTGCCGAGTCGCGACTGGTCATACAGGAAGGAGAATACAAGGGGATCCGATTTGCCGCGATGGGGAAGGTGAGCCTTAGGGTGGGAGGTTGAGACGTTGCTAGTGTTCTCGGGCGCATGGAAGCTGATGGTGCCGCAGTGCCACGGGAAAGAGCATGCAAGGGGATGCGCGGCGATGGGGAAGGTGAGCATAGGGGACAGAATTTTAGCTGCGTTTCCTTTCCTCCCTGTGAGCAGGCCCGGCTGCTGATGCACCTCACCGGTCATATTGCATGCCGCACCGCGTGCTACATCACAGCATTGCATACCACACCTCAGCACCATATGCCACACCTATGCGGCCATGGCAGCAGCCTGCTGTATGGAAGCATCAGTGAAGACGAGGTGCACTCCCTTCGCAACCATGAGGTCATGAGTGGCAGCATGCAACACCTCAGCACACCTGAGCACCTTCAGCACCTCCCTGGTGGCAGCATCAGTGAAGACGAGGTGCACTCCCTCCGCAACTGTGAGGCAATGGTGCAACCGTAGCATGTCACACAACAACCAGCACGTGCTACCCCTCACACCACATGCCACACCACAGAAGGGGGACGGAAAGGAGGGGATGGGGAGAGGAGGTTTTGCGACGTGATTCGTAAGCCATATCTGGTGAAAGAGAGGTTTGCCCTGTCGAATCATGGTCACTTCGGGTTCTGTATGAAAGCAATTAATATTCTGGAGAGGGGAGAGGGAGAGGGAGAGGGGAGGGGAGGGAGGAAGACGCGACGGTGTGGATGGGCACATCATAATGTGGTACAGGTGCTGGAAAAGAGAGAGGGAGAGAGAGAGAGGGAGAGGGAGAGGGAAAGGGAGAGTTGAGGGATGGGAGAAACCCACAAGGGTGTGGGCAGGACAGGCACATGAGGATCTGTTACAGATGCTGGTGGGCAGGAGAAGGGGGTGAAGAGAGATGGAAGAAAGAGAATAGAAAATGTATTCTAACACTCACCTCTCTGGAGAACCCTTCAGCCATGACCCTCACCGCTCTGGTGAGTTCCCTCACCGCTTTGGTGAGCCCCCTCACCGCTCTGGTGAGCCCCGGCACGCCCTCTCACCTCTCTCGTAAGCCCTTTGAGGTCCACTCTTATGGGCAGGCGGGCTGCCAGCATGTTGGGGGGGCGGCATATGGTGAAAGAACCTTCGCTTTATCTACTTTTGTAAACCCCTTGTATCTCACCTCTGTGGTAAGCCCTCTCACCGCTCTGGTATGCCCTTTGACCGCTCCAGTATGCCCTCTCACCGCTCTGGTATGCCCTTTGACTGCTCCGGTACGTCCTCTCACCGATCCGGTACGCCCTCTCACCGCTCCGATACGCCCTCTCACCGCTCCGATATGCCCTCTCACCGCTCCGGTACACCCTTTGCGCTCCACTTTGAATTGCAGGTGACCTCCACTTTGCGTTCTCAGCATGCGAGAAGCGGCAGGGGGTGAAAGAAAGAACCCTCACCTCACCTCCATTTCCTTGAATTCCCTTGTCACTCACCTCTCAGATCAGCCCCTGAAGATCCACACAGATTCGCACGCACCTCTGCAGCTCGGCCAGCATGTCAGAGGGGCAGCAGGCAGTGAAAGCATCTTCGCCTCATCTCTTGTTACAGTCCCACAAATCTCCTCTCCAGTAAGCCCTTATCTGCACGCGCCCCTGCAGCTCTGCTAGCATGTCGGATGGGCAGGGCAGCAGGTAGTGAAGGCACCTTCACTATGACTCCTTGTTGGAGGGGCGGCTGGCAGTGAAAGCCCCACTGGCGATGAAGAAAATGTGGCCCGTGTTGGCGTTGCCATGCATGGTGGATTCCACGCTGTGGGAAAGTTGGGGGGGGATGGGGGGAAGAGGGTTGTGGATAGGGGGGAGAGGGATGGCAGGCAGGCAGTGAAAGCCCTAGTGGCGATGAAGAGAATGTGGTCCGTGTTGTCGTTGCCATGCTTGGTGGATACCACACTGGAGAAGGGGAGAGAAGGGGGAGGGGGGAGGTTGAGGTGAGGGGTGAAAGAAGTGGGGACAGTGCGGGTTAGCGGGGTTACGAGGCAATGCAGAGAATGTAGTCCCTGTTCAAGTGGGAGAGAGGGGGGATAGGGGGGGATGTGAGGGGGGGGAGTGGGTGCAAGGTAGGGAGGACAGGGGATCATAGGGGGAAGGTCGGAGTAGGGGGGGTGTTTGATGGGGGCGAGGATTGGGGGAAGGATGGGGGCGGGGATGGGGGCGAGGATGGGGGAAGGTCATGGGTCATCTTTGGGGCAGCAGATCTCACTGTCAGAGGTCCACTGGTGATCCCCGATTGATCCTAGGGAAGGGCTACAGGCACGTTGGCCTGGGGCGTTATGGGCGCACTCACCCGCTACACAAACAAGCCCTTTTATCCCAGTGGTTAGTGGTCGGGATTCTGACATGGTATCAGAGCGAAGATCTCGGGTTCAAATCTCGGTGTGTGCATCTCAGGCATCCTAGTGCGGGGGGGTGTCAGAGGTCCATTGGTGATTTCTGATTGATCCTAGGGAAGGGCTATAGGCACATTTGCCTCGGGGGTTATGGGCACACTCACCCGCTACACAAACAAGCCCTTTTATCCTAGTGGTTAGTGGCTGGGATTCTGGCACGCACATGTCCTCGCTAATAAGCAAACCGTTCGTCCAGCCATGCCATAGCATGATGCCATGCCATGCACACCAAGCCAGAAGCGCAGGCTTCTGAATACCAAATATATGGGCGACGGGGGGGAAGCGCAGAGGCTGGGGGAAATGTGGGCGACGGCGGGGAAGCGCAGAGGCTGGGGGAAATGTGGGCGACGGCGGGGAAGCGCAGAGGCTGAAGGAAATGTGGGCAACGGGGGGGAAGCGCAGAGGCTGGGGGAAATGTGGGCGACGGTGGGGAAGCGCGGGGGCTGGGGGAAATGTGGGCGACGAGGGGGAGCGCAGGGGCTGGGGGAAATGGGGGCGACGAGGAGGAAGCGCAGGGGTTTAGGGTGAAATATGGGCAACCGAGGGGAAGGGGGGGAAGCGAAGGCGACCTAGCGAGCGATGGAAGCCGCGAGGACGCGTCTGCGCGGCGGGCGAACGGGCAAAGTGAACAGGGCAAACAGGTTTCGCTACTCAGAAGTTTTCACCAACCCATCCGAACCTCATTGTCCACTTCCCAAACCAAGTGTTGACTCGTTTTTGTAATTCAGGCTTCGGGTTTTAACGTCGAAAGGGTTGCGTAGTAAGGTACGCTTTTAGTTTTCATATTTTGACGAGATACATGTAATCTGTAGTGTTTATTTCAAGCGATACACCCAATGACTTCCTACTTATCAATATATAATTATTGTTTGTTAGTATTGTGGAATCAATTTCTGTTAATTTGCTTGTTTTTTTAACAATTCCACACTAATGCTTGTAAGTAACTTATCATGTATTGCTGTATCAGGTTCGAACATCCCAGCGCAATTCGGTCGTCAGAACGGATTTGCCTGGGTCGTCGAGGGGGGTCGTCGGAGCCGGGCCTGATGAGGCGGGCGACTGACGCGCGTGCGGGCCCGCCAGCCTGGCCCAGGGCTGGGCCGAGTGCACGACCGCCGCCCCGCAGCCCCGCTCCGAACGCGAACAGCGACCCACGTTACCGGGTGGGGTCGGCGAACTGGCGACACCTGGCGCGAGGGAAAGTAACCCTCGCGCGAAGGCAGCCCACCCATGCCACCTGCCCGTGAGGTCCTAGAAACCCATCGCGGCCTGCCCGGACGGGCAGGCGAGGGCCTGGCGAAAATTCGGGGCCCCCCTCGGGACACTCGACAGTTTCGCGACCCGCTGCGGTGACGCCACGTGTTCGCCCGTGGGCTCGCATCGTGAGCATGCAAAATTTCGACCGATGCGAAATTGAAACCACTCGCATCGCATGCGCCATATCATCGCGAGCCGCTACGAATTTGACACGTGTCGACCGAAGCGACGCTCCGCGCGCATGCGAATTTGCGTCCCCTCGCTGACATGTGCCAATGGACGCGAAGTCGACGCTCTGCCAAGGCGGAGACGGACGACCCGTGCCACTTGCGCGTGCGCCCTTCGAGCCATGCCGAGCCAGGCCCCACACCCTTGGGCGATGTTGAACGGGCCTACGGTGGGGCACCACCTCTTTTTCTTTGTGGAAGGTGGCTTCGCTCCTCATTTTCCTCATTTTCTCGTTTCGATCTTCGGACGTTGCTAGCTCTGCCCCCCCCCCAAATCCTTGCTATCGTTTCTTAGTCTTCCCTTAGTCGATATGGAGCCGAGCCCCGACGCCGATGAGTCGGCGCCGACTTCGGCCGACTTTCCTCTTCGTCACCGAATGGGTCGCGGTCTCAGCTTCACTTTCGAGTGGGACGACTTCGCCGTCCTTCGCGACCACAAGAAGGAGTTCAACGAGAGATGCTTGGGATTCGGCATCAGGTGGGACTCGAGTAGTCGCGGTGGGCGAATAGGGTAGATGTCGGCGCCGACTAAACACTAGACGTGCGCATAGGGTAGATGTCGGCGCCGTTGGGGGACGCATTGTTGTCGGTTGTCATCGGACTGTCGTCGGCGTACGCGGTATTAGGCATAGACCCCGTCCAGGGACGTCGGCCGGCCTAGCAAACATCGACCACGTACCTTCGGCGTTTGACGTTCGGTAGACGTCGACATGGTAGCGTTTGCTCACCCTCCCTTGTATCATCCCTCATGCCCAATCGTGCGATCAGGTACGCTTGGTTTCGCATTGGGCTGAACGACCAGCGGTTGTGGGTAATCGGAGTTGGCCCGCTTTGATCGGCCATGAAGGCCGCCGACCATTCTTGCTTTGCTACGGTTTTCGACGCCGACATCGCCGCGATCCCGTTAAGAACGACGTGAGCCGTTTCCCCGTTGTCCAGTTATCGTTTTGTGTGGTCGGTCGCATCATCGCCTAATGTTGTGATCGACGCCGTCGTGTATTGCATGTGCAGAGGCGGTCCGCTTCCAGGATCACACTGCAGCGTCATAGCCATCCTCTATCCAGGGGATCTGCTGAAGGCTGAGGGACAGGTGTGCAGGACCTCAATCCGGCACATCGACCCGCAGACTGGTAAACTGGTCCACCGCGACGAGGCCGTCCGCGTGCTGAAGTAAGTTGTGAATAGTCGTTGATGTCTCGCTTGTTAGTCGTCGACACAGGGTATCACGTACTGACCGCCTCCTTTTACCACGATGCTCCAGGTTATTCCGCACGGCTGTCCTGGCCGAGCTGGGGCGTCCCGGTAGGAAGTGGGACGGGGCGCCGCCATCACAAGCAGTGGTGGAGGACAGGCTTGCCGACTGCGACCACCCTATCCGCGATGTGAGTTGCACATTTGAGCATTAAGGGGGGTGCACGTTTCTGTATGCTCCGCTCATAATGTTCCGCGCTTGCCGGTGTTGTACGCAGAAAGTGCCGGACACAGTGTCGGACGGGCATGTCGGTACCGGCATGCTTGCCGCGACGTCGTTCGGGTGAGTGGCGAAGCAGATTGACATGCTGACGGGCGAGAAGGGCCGTAGTGGGGTGAGCATCGAGAACATCAAGACAAAGGGGCTGAGGGGTTTGCGAGACAACATGGTGGAGTACATCTGCAAGCGCATCGCCGAAAAACGCTTTGCGGTGCCGACTTCACAAGCCATCGGCCCCGCCGACAGTTCGATTGATGACGACGGCGCTGAAACACAGACGGCGCCCCAAGCAGCAGTTGCCGCCCAGCATCAGGGGAGCGCGAGGGTGTTTGCAGAAGGAGGAAACGGTGGAGGAGGAGGCGACGCTGCGGCAGGTGCAGAACGGAAGGAAGAGGAGTCGGGGTCGTCGGAGTCGGGGTCGGGGTCCGAGTCGGAGTCGGAGGAGGACGAGGCGGTGAAGCAGGACGAGGAGGACGAGGGGGAGGAGGAGGAGGACAAGAAGGATGAGGAAGGGGTGGAGGAAGAGGTGGAGTACGAGGTGGAGTACGTAGACGGTACAGTTGAGGTGGGAGCGACGGAAGAGGCGGCGGGGTCGGCGGATGAGAGGAACGAGGAAGAGGAGGATGGCGATGCGGGTAATGCTACGAGGTTGGCAGTTGGGGGGAAGGAGAAGGATGAGGTCGGCGTGGAGGCAGTGACGGAAAAGGGCCAGGAGGAGGCGGCATGCGAGGGAAGTGGGAAGGTGCCGGTCCACGCCGGCGAAGGGGCGAACATCACGGGCGTGCAGGAGACGGGGGAAGCATCTGGTCGGCAGGGTCCTGAACTAGACGACGTCGAGGAGCTTCGACGGGAGAACTGGTTGTTGAGGGCGGAGAACGCTCGGCTGGCGGCGTTGCTCGATGAGGAGAAGGCTCGGCTGGACAGGTTTTTTGTCGGGGTACGTGGACTCGTCGACAAGGTGAACGAGTTGGCCGACCAGGTCGCCGACTCCGTCCAGACGGCTGCGGAACGCCACGTCGGCCATGTCGACGACCATCACGGGCAACATCACCGGCAGCTTCGACGAAGCGTGGAAGTCGATGAAGTCCTTCGCGGAACTGGCGTCGGCGTGGTTGTTGGACTTCGACAACCCGGAGGGAAATATGGCATATGCATGCGCCGAGGCGGTCTCCGCTGTGGCCGAACACGTCGATACGGTGGTGGGCGATGCGAAGAGGGGTTTGGAGGAGTACATCTCGAACCACCTAGCCTCCGCGCAGGTCAACATCGCCACCGCTGTGACTCACAGGCTTGCCGTGCAGCCGCCGCCTCCGGCTCAGCCCACGCCGCCCGCCCCAACGCCCACCTTACCGGAGTAGCTCTTGAAGTCGTTCAAGGCAGACATCTTGAAGGCGGTGACGGAGGCCACCCAGCTGTCGTTCCTAGCTTCTGGGATGAAGTTCATGACCGAGATGATCGGCACTATGGCTCCTGGTCGACGTGGGTCATCGCCGTCGGCCAATGACGCCGATCACGCGCAACGGAGGGAGGCCGACAAGCAGGGCCAGAATAGGACGGGCGGCGGTGACGATGCGGGGAGCGTGGAGCGGAGCAAGGGAGCAGACGGGAGCCGCCGTCCAGACGCATCGCCGTCGGCCAATGTCGCCGATCAGGCGCAACGGAGGGAGGCCGACAAGCAGGGCCAGAAGAGGACGGGCGGCGGAGACGGTTCGGTGAGCGTGAAGCGGAGCAAGGGAGCGGACGGGAGCCGCGATCCAGGCGGCTCGAAGCCTGCTTCACAGAGCGTGATCGACCAGCTGAAGACGAAGGTGGGGTGGAAGGTGTTAAGGTCGTCGCACAGCAAGGGAGATGGGAGCGGGGGGGCAGAGGGTGGCACTGCCGACGAGGTTGCCACTGAAGTCGCGGCACCGGAAGGCCCGCCTTTGGTCGCCGAGCAGACCCATCCTCAGGCGAGCGGTGGGAAAGGCGTGCGCGACAAGGAGATACCAACCGCTTAGACGACGAAAGATGGCGGCACCAGAACCGCCAAGGGACCGTCCGTCGCTGTGGTAGGGTCCACGTCGATACCTCGAACCCCCCCCTCGGCTACCACCGCGCCGGCCGGCCAGTCAGGCGCCAACAACGAAGGGCCGG